>OX422209.1:527080308-527772808 GCA_949130495.1 Sambucus nigra
TCAAAATCTTAAGAAATATAAGGACTTCACCTTTAGTTCTAAAAAAAGTCTTGGGGTTAACAAACCCTAAACTTCTAAAAGTTATAAGGTTTTCAACCTTAACTCTAACGGTTAAGAGGTCTCTGGGCTTTTAACTTAGAATTTTAAAAATTATAACGACTTTAACCTTATTCTAAAGACGTCTTGAGGTCAGTATACCCTAAACTTATAAGAGTCGTAAGGCTTTCATCAGTCTTGAGGTTAGTGTACCCTAAACTTATACAACCTCAGTTTACATGGTTATACCTACTTGAGATCATTATCATTGTGACCTGCTAGTACCACTTTTAGTATCATCAGTCTGGCACCGTCTGTGGGAACGAGAATTATCATCTCTTCCCTTTTCTAGATTATACTCACCGGAGTCTCTGGTGGTGAACCAGTCCTCCCCTATTGTGGAATTGTTTCACCATTGAAAGAATTCATGTTGAGCTTTTAAGCTTCTACTCTTTAGTTTACATTTGAAACATGGCATCAGTATTTCCACCACCACCAGCTGGTGGACCTAGCTCTAACCACGCGCATCCTCAGTTAGAGATGGATAAAGTGGCGGCGGCATTGAAGTCATTGGTGAACAGTCAATAGGCGATGCAAGAACAGCTGGCTGCCTTAAGCCAAAATGTGATAATTAGACCCGCTGGGGTACTGTCGGAGGTGATTACTCTGACACCTATAAAGCAACATCTAGACATCAGGGGACCACCCCAGGCATCACGCAAGGAGTTACCACCTCTTCAACGGTGGAGGGACATTGCTGACCCTAGGCATTTACGCCTAGGAAGGGAGGGCCAACCCTTCGCAAAGGACCGGTATGATGACTATGAGGCTGAAGACGCTCAGGCTAATTGTTGGGATCTATATGAAATATTAGGTAACACTTTATGCCCCATGCAAGTAAGCCGAGGTCATAGTCGGATGTTGAGTCGTGATGCACAACCAAGGGGCTCAACCTTTGATCAGCTAAGTAAAGGGTTGGCCTTTGAGAGGTTCGGCCCAATTGGTGATCCTAGAGATATGCTATCTAGATTAAGGAGCAATGTTGGCTCAAGGAGAGAAGGGGAAAACTGTCGGCCCCCATATTGTCGATATAGGTCAGTGGCATGGGAACATTCTGTTCGACTAGTTCAGGTGGTAGGTGAAGAATGTGTGCTCGCGTTCAAATGATCAAGTTATATATAAAACCCTTTTAACACAAACAAACCCTAAACATGCAACAGTATGTGATTGAATAAATTGATAATCTATGCAGGATCATTCAAACACATGCAATTAAGGAAAAATCCCCCTCAGGGGAAAAACCATTTATTTTCACTATAATTTGTAAGAAAACGGCTTACAATCGGATTACAATGAAAATACAAGTTGACTAAGAATTACCCTCGGGTATCGGATTCTGTAGTCGCGGCTGGAATTATCCCTTTCCAGTAGGGCTGCAATGAAGAAGAAGAAGAACGATCTCCTCCACAAGGGTTGAACAAACCAAAGTTGTGTTCTTGGGTTGCAAAAGGATTCACAAATATTTGGCAAGGATGTGTGAATCAAAACATGAGTCTTGGGACTCAAAAATATGAAGACTAGATGTATTTGGACTCTCAAATTCTTCTCCTAAAGTCTTGCAAAACAACTCTCCCGAAGTTGGTATTTATAGGGAAATACATGAAGAGACCCACGATTTTAAACTGCTGAAATTCTATCCAGCGTACGGTACCCCGAACCGGATCGGGTACCCCTGCGAACCGGTTCGCCCCCCCGAACCGGTTTGGGTCTGGGTTCGGGAAAGTGTGCTGGAAAAAAAGGCTTTAAACACTTAGAAAAATTTCCAGACTTTTCAATGAACATATCTCCATTTTCAACGGGCCATAACTTGTTCACCGTAGCTTGGATTGAGGTGCCGTTTCTTCCAGTATCTTTGTTGCGGCAAGCTCTTCAACTTTCCAGTTGACCGGTCCTCCAGACGGTGGCTGTAAAATTACCAATTTTCCCTTGAACATCCCTATCATGCCTTGTTTCACTGATTTGACTTCTCTTGCGTTCCACTTGCATTATGAGCCTTCAATCAAGGAACGTGAAGTCGTTGATGCAGATGAGGGACATATTAGTGGAGATAATGCATGCTTGATTCCCGAAATTTGGATAGAGGCCGTCATGTGAGATCATGAGGTGACGTGCCAAATGTAGCGGCGTACGACATAAATAAATGAAACATTTCAGACATGAGTAAAATGTCCTTACAAATCTCCCCTTATGTCTATGCCGGTACATACATAAAAAATCCGAATTATCAAATATGAAATTGCATATACAAATCTACCCTTCCATGAACCCAAAACTAGAAAAGGTACAAATGAATAGTCTTCATCGTTTGTTCTTCAATTCTTCAGGAATCTCAAAACTTTTCTCATCAGGGTGTGCAACATATAGATCTGCAATCTTCATACCTACACACATGAGACAAAGAAAATACCACGTGACATATCGAGTTTGAAATGAGATAACATGGATATCAATATATGATAAAAAACATAAGCAACATCTCAAAAACTCCCCCAAAATTCAAACTCCCCCATAATATGATAATTCTTTCTCCCCCTTTTTATGATGTCCCCAAATGGACAAATTAGAGAAATAAATTAAATAAGCAAGTGCGGGGTGTCACTAAGATAAAAGCACACCATGAATAAACAGAAAGCAACCAAGTCGATGATAGCGTAAATGAAGTGGTGTGATCAAATTCGATAGGAAAATCAATGCATACAAACATGACATATGTGCACGATGAATATTGGATATTCCTAGCGAATGAACTCAAATGCTTCCTTTGGTGTAAAAGAGTGACAGTATAAGATATTGACTCAATCAAATCAACAAATCAAAGCTCAAAATGATTTTCACACCAATAATGTCCAAAATGATTTTAGGCTTTTTCAGGACTTTCAAGGAAGTGCAAACCCGTTTAAAGATTCTCCAACCAAACTCCCTCAGATATAATTTTGAATAGAGGCATTCTAAATTCTCAAACTTTGGAGAATTGATGGTGAAACCTAAGTGGCCCATATTTGGCATGAATTGCTTTTTATTGCCTGTAAATTTTTTTCGGGCTCTTTTAACCTCTTTGGACCTCGGATATTACAATTCCTCCATTTTTTAGGTCCTTTTTAACGGTGGCTTTTGCGCAAAGGATAGATGATTACCTTTCGCAGCCCCTCCCCGTTATACAAAAATACACAGTCTCACCAAAACGGTTTTTACATGCATTCCAATCTTGTCAAGTTTTATCGCATATTGTACATTGTATAGACAGGATTGAGATGAAAACACGCAAGCCAACATGAGATAGATAAGTGCAATAATAAAATATAGCCGTGCATGTGTGAAATAAAGGATATAGGAGTCACACATGTAGGAAGATATCACTAATTACATCTCAAAGACTCCAATCAATGTAAAGCACGTGGATGAAATGATGTAGCCTCTCAAATCTCTAACAAACAGTCTCATGGATATATGGAATGAAGTTGTGACTTGGCTAACTTAAATGCTCATCCATAAAAGGTGCAAAAACAGAAAAATCTTTTTGGCCTTTTTCAAAAAATATTATCAAAATAAAATCTTTTTGTGCTTTTTCTCAAAATTTTTCTTGAAGGAAAATCTTTTTGTATTTTTCAAAAGAAATATAAAAAGCAACAAGAATAAAACAAAGCTGTACAACTAAGCAATGGTACATATAAAACAGACTAGCAATAGGAAGCATATGATATGAACATGAAGGAGCATCCTATTCTAGACATAGACCAACCCCTCAGTCAACTGTGCAAATCCCTAAAGATTTCCTAAGACTCTCAAATCTAAGGGCATCTAAAGGTTTCGTGAAAATATCGGCTAACTGACGGTCGGTGGGAAAAAAACTCAGGGATACGACTTTCTCTTCAACTAACTGACGTATAAAGTGCTTACGTATCCTGATGTGTTTTGTGCGTGAATGCTGAACTGGATTGTGGGATATGTGTATCGCGCTCGTGTTATCACAGGAAATGGTCATGGTGTCCTGTGATATCCCATAATCCTCCAGCATTTGCTTCATCCACAAGAGTTGTGTGCAACAACTCTCGACGGCTATGTACTCAGCCTCCGCAGTGGACAAAGAGATGGAATTTTGCTTCTTGCTCAGCCAGGAGACAAGAGCAGAACCAAAATAGAAACACCCACCAGAAGTGCTCCTACATCCATTTACATCTCCAGCCCAATCGGCATCCGAATAGGTGGACAGACGGTCATCGGTATCAAAGGAATACCAAATCCCGTATGAGAGAGTCCCACTTACGTATTTAATAATACGTTTTAGAGCAAGTAAATATGACTCTTTTGGGGATGCCTGATATCGCGCACAGACTCCAAGACTAAAGGCGATGTCGGGACGACTGGCAGTCAAGTAGAGAAGACTACCTATCATACTCCGATATAAGGTTTGCTCTACGTCCTTGCCTGAAGTGTCCTTACTAAGCTTGGTAGTGGTACTAATAGGTGTACGTGCATGCTTAGCGGAGTCTAAACCAAATTTATTCACTAGGTTTCTAGCATACTTGGATTGGGAGATGAACATCCCATCCTCTAGCTGACGAACCTGGAGACCAAGGAAGAATGTAAGCTCACCAACCATGCTCATTTCAAACTCACTTTTCGTCTCCTCCTCAAAGTGATGAGCATGCTGGGAGCATGTGGATCCAAAGACTATGTCGTCCACATAGACCTGGGCAACCAAAATAGCACCGTCATCTCTCCTAACGAACAACGTCATATCTACTCCCCCTCTCTTGAAGCCACGAGCTAAGAGATAGGAAGTAAGCCTCTCGTACCAAGCATGGGGTGCTTGCTTCAAACCATACAAGGCTTTCCTCAGATAGTAGACGTGCTCAGGGTGCTGAGGGTCTTCAAAACCTTTTGGTTGTTCCACATAAACCTCTTCCTGTAAAATGCCATTTAAAAAGGCACTCTTGACATCCATCTGATACACCTTGAAGAGCAGATGACATGCGATGGCGAGCAGAAGACGGACGGAATCAAGCCTCGCAACAGGAGCAAATGTCTCCCCAAAGTCTACACCCTCTATCTGTGTGTAGCCTTGAGCGACCAACCTAGCCTTATTTCTGATTATGGTACCATATTCATCCATTTTGTTCTTGAAAATCCACCGGGTACCTATCACATTAGTCTCACTAGGTCGGGGGACTAATTCCCAGACATTATTATTTTTAAACTGAAGCAACTCATCCTGCATAGCAGATATCCGGTGTTCATCCTTGAGTGCTTCTTTATGGTTCTTGGGCTCGACTTTGGACTTGTAGCAAAGATGGCTAACAACGTTCTCTAGCTGAGCATGAGTCTTGACCCCTAGAGTGGTATCACCAACAATGGCAGAAGGGTCATGACTCTTGCGAACCCAAGCAGGTGTGTCCCCTAACACAGGAGTAGGATCCACAGAGTGTGAGAGAGGAATAGGTAAATCAGTGTCAGAACAATCCTCATCCTCACACTTAAGGTTAGGATCAATAACCGTCGAAGGTTCGTCATTTTGCACGGTAACGTTTATTGATTCCATAACCCTAGAGCTCTTCAGGTTAAATACCCGGTATGCTCTACTATTCGATGAATATCCTAGAAATATTCCCTCGTCACTTCGGGAGTCGAACTTTCCTAATGGCTCTCTATCCCGTAGGATGTAGCATTTACACCCAAAAACACGGAAATACGCCAGGTTGGGCTTCTTGCCGGTCCACAACTCATAAGGTGTCTGTAGTGTGTGTGGACGCAAATAAACCCTGTTCATCGTGTGGCATGCAGTAGACACTGCCTCTGCCCAAAATCTCCTAGAAACTTTATGACCTAGAAGCATAGATCTAGCCATCTCTTGGATCGTTCTATTCTTTCTCTCAATAATCCCATTTTGCTGAGGAGTTCTCACAACAGAAAACTCATGTTTTATCCCAAGGCTATCACAGTACAAATCCACCTTTGCTTCCTTAAATTCAGTGCCGTTGTCACTACGTATTCTGTTAATAGTGACACCGTGTTGATTTTGCAGGACACGGCACTTAGTCGTTAAGAAATCTACAACATCGGATTTCTCTCTCAGAAAACCTACAATGGAGTACCTGGAGAAATCATCTACCATCACGAGGATGTACCTCTTACCACCTAGACTCTCAGTACGAGTGGGACCCATAAGATCCATGTGAATCAACTCCAGAACACGAGAGGTGGTAATGGAATGCAACTTCCTATGAGGACTACGAATTTGTTTTCCCAACTGACAGGGTCCACAAACGGTTGAAGTTGACTTTCCAAGAGATGGTAAGCCACGTACTAGGTCCTTTTTAGATAAACGATTAAGATCTCTAACGTTCACGTGACCTAGACGTTGGTGCCACAGATCCATAGGAGTGATCGTGGCACTGTTGCAGACAAGTGAGGATGTGGGCTCAGTCCCATAGCAATTATCCTCGGTCCTCACCCCTTGCATCAATAGTTTACCGGTTTGATTGTAGACTTTACACGCGTCCCAGTCAAACTTGACTGCAAGGTCAGTGTCGCACAGCTGGCTAATGCTGAGAAGGTTTGCTTTCAAACCTTTGACGTACAAAACATTTTCTAGCTTAGGAAAACCAGGTAACTCGATAGTACCTCGTCCTATAATGCTAGACTTACTCCCATCTCCAAAGGTGACTCTGCCATCTTGATAATCCTCAAGATTAGTAAAAAATGAGGCATCACCTGTCATGTGTCTGGAGCACCCACTATCAAAATACCACTGAGAGGTATTATGTGCTTTGAGAGAAACATGAACAACAAAAGCCTTCTTATCTTTCTTAGGTACCCAAGTCGAGATGACCTTTTGTTTGCCTTTGTTGTTGTTGATTTTAGCTGGAATGTGAGAAGCATTCACTAACGGCAAAGAGATCCGTCGAAATTCTTCCATTAAACTTTGAGTCGTGGCAGCTAAGAACTCAACTCGCTCTCTCAGACTAGAAAACTCATCAGTATGACGTGGTGGAGCAGTAGTACGTCGTGTTCGACCCATGCTATAGTAAGTTTCCCTAAGGTGGCCTTTTCTTTTGCAATAAGTACAAAAGAGCACAGTCAAAGGCGGACCCTGGTTTGCTTTTCTTGGTCGAACACTCCTTCGAGGGTTTTTACGGTGACCATAAGGAGTTGTAGTAAACTCAGGAACTGGTCCAGGTGCAATTTGGGACGTAGAGGCACCATCATATCCAATTCCTTGACGATCACCAAAACCTAAAGCGGGGCCGAGGAGAATCTTTCCCATCTTCCCAGATCTCTCCTCGATTTGTACCTTGACTTCCCGTGCTTTCTCAAGATCACGAGTCAGCTGGGCAACAAGGGCTTCAAGTTTCTTCCGAGTCTACACGGAGGAATGGAGCTGACTCGTAAGACTAGCCACTTGCTTAATCAAGTCCCCTCTCTCTTTCTCTAAAACACTCTCTCTCTCTCTAAACAAATTCTCATTCTCGACACATGTAGAATCTCTCTCTCTCAGGGCGGTGCAAGTGGAGAACTCTCTTTCTCTAGCTTTCTTTAAATCTTCCTTTAAGCAGGTGATCTTAAGAACTAACACTTTGTTACGCTTTTTAGTTTTAAATGACTCGGAATATAACTCAGCGTAGGCGCGTTATATATCACTCTCGCTCTCACTTGTGTCATCCTTTCCCTCACTCACATTGCTCTCACTATCGAGGTGTCCCTGTGAAGCATCATCCTCAACGTCGTGAGGAGAACTAGGAGTGATCACTTGGCTGGCCATGAATGCGGTGAAGTTACACTCATGCGGTGACTCATCTCCAGAATCCACCGTCTCGACCTCACTGTCGTCACTAAGGGTAGCATTAAGAACAGCTTTCCCTTTCTCTCTATTCAGACGATTGGCACACTCAAAAGCTCTATGACCCCTACCATCACACTCAAAAAATCTCTCACTTTCTTTCAGAGGAGGATTTTTGGAAACTTTTTCATTTTTCTTTTCAAACTTATTTTTCTCAAATTTATTTTTATCTTTAAAATTGCCATTTTTCTTAAATTTGAGAATCCTCTTGAAATTTTTTTCGAAAAGAGCCAAATCATCTAAGTCAAAATCGCACTCAGAATCTGACGTTCCAGTCTCTCTCTTTCTAGATGACTCTACCCTCTTTCTAGCTAACCCCTCAATCCTTATCTCTTGGGCTTTAAGAGAAATTACCTTATCTTTAGATTTAGCATTTTTAGGGAACATATCGATTTCATAAGTTTGCAAATCTCCTACAAGTTCTTCCAATTTTAGCGTATTTCAATTACCCATAGAATTTAGCACAGTGACTTTAGGGATAAAACTCTTAGGCAAAGAATGAAGAATCTTTTTAACAACTCTAGCATTCGGAATATGTTCACCAAGATTAAAACTAGTATTCACAATGTCAGAAAGTCTAGCATAAAATTCATCAAAGCATTCAGAATCATGCATGGTGATTGTTTCAAATTGAGTTGTCAAGTTTTGCAACTTAGACTCTTTCACAGCATTAGTTCTTCATGGGTGAGTTGTAAAACATCCCATGCCTCTTTTGACGTGGTACACGTCACTATGCGTTTGAACTCATCAGGTGTGACAGACCCAGAAATAGCACTTAGACCCTTAGAATTAAAAGATGACCATTTAATTTCTTCATCAGTCCAAGAAATGTCAGGTTTCAAGTTGGTCACATTATCAACAGTCACGGTGGGAGGAGTCCACCCTCATTCAACCAAAATCCAGACACGTTCATCAATGGCTTTTAAAGCCGACGTCATACGGGCTTTCCAATAAGCATAATTTATCCCGTCAAAAACAGACATTTTATAATATGACTTCTCCATTTGAACACGCACTTTTTCAAAAATCAATTTTTTTCAAAAAATTGATATCTTAGAAAAATTTTGCGAAAAATAGGAATACGCGATAGATTAGCGTAACCTGCTCTGATACCAATTTGAAGAACATGTGCTCGCGTTCAAATGATCAAGTTATATATAAAACCCTTCTAACACAAACAAACCCTAAACATGCAGCAATATGTGATTGAATAAATTGATAATCTACGCAGGATCATTCAAACACATGCAATTAAGGAAAAATCCCCCTCAGGGGCAAAACCATTTATTTTCACTATAATTTGTAAGAAAACGGCTTACAATCGGATTACAATGAAAATACAAGTTGACTAAGAATTACCCTCGGGTATCGGATTCTGTAGTCGCGGCTGGAATTATCCCTTTCCAGTAGGGCTGCAATGAAGAAGAAGAACGGTCTCCTCCACAAGGGTTGAACAAACTAAAGTTGTGTTATTGGGTTGCAAAAGGATTCACAAATATTTGGCAAGGATGTGTGAATCAAAACATGAGTCTTGGAACTCAAGAATATGAAGACTAGATGTATTTGGACTCTCAAATTCGTCTCCTAAAGTCTTGCAAAACAACTCTCCCGAAGTTGGTATTTATAGGGAAATACATGAAGAGACCCACGATTTTAAACTGCTAAAATTCTATCCAGAGTACAGGTACCCCAAACCGGTTCGGGTACCCCTGCGAACTGGTTCGCCCCCGAACTGGTTTGGGTCTGGGTTCGGGAAAGTGTGCTGGAAAAAAGGCTTTAAACACTTAGAAAAATTTCTAGACTTTTCAATGAACATATCTCCATTTTCAACGGGCCATAACTTGTTCACCGTAGCTCGGATTGAGGTGCCGTTTATTCCAGTATCTTTGTTGCGGCAAGATCTTCAACTTTCCAGTTGACCGGTCCTCCGGACGGTGGCTGTAAGATTACCAATTTTCCCTTGAACATACCTATCATGCCTTGTTTCACTTATTTGACTTCTCTTGCGTTCCACTTGCATTACGAGCCTTCAATCAAGGAACGTGAAGTCGTTGATGCAGATGAGGGACATATTAGTGGAGATAATGCATGCTTGATTCCCGGAATTCGGATAGAGGCCGTCATGTGAGATCGTGAGGTGACGTGCCAAATGTAGCGGCGCACGACATAAATAAATGAAACATTTCGGACATGAGTAAAATATCCTTACAGTAGGGGACAATATCATCCAGGCTGACGTTGTGGCAGAAGCTGAGAGTCCCTAGAATGACTCAATTCGAAGGTTAAAAGATAAAATTGGAGTTATCCTTAAGAGTCGAGACACCTTGCAGAGGGGTTATTCAAAAGTCTCTGCCTTCGTGGTTAAGATCGTCAATTTTCCAACCCTGACCAAGTTCAAGCCACCAATGGTCACTCCTAAGTATAACGGGAGCACTGATCCTATTCACCACCTAGAGATGCACCAGTCGACCACAAACATTTACTCAGTCTCTGATCAGATGAGGTGTTGTGCCTTTTCAAGCATCTTAACTGGAGCTACCCATGTATGGATCACTTCACTCTCGAAGAATTTAATTACAAATTTTAAGAAACTCATAGAGAGGTTCATACATAACTTCTGTTTTAGGCTAAGACCCCAGAAGAAGACTACTCACCTATTGTATGTGAAGTAGGGAAAGAATGAGACTCTTAGGGAGTACATAGAAGGATTCAATAAGGAAAAATTAGAAGTTGAGTATTATGAAGAAAATATTGTGATGACAACACTCATAGGAGGTCTACAGCAGGGGTAATTACTTTGGAAGCTTACTGAGGACCCACCGAAGTCTATGGATGAGCTATTGGCGATGGTCGGTAAGGTTATGAACGATGAGAAAGCTATGGTAGCGAAGTATGAGGATGAAAAGGGGACGAGCAGTGGGGGCAAGTTCAAAAAGAAGAGTAAAGATGGAAAGAAGAGATCAACAAATGATAAGTTTATCGACTACACTCCCCTCACGGTTAGTTGTGAGCATATCTTAAATGAGATCAAGAATAATCGGTCCCTGAGGTGGCCTGAAAAGTTGAAAGCACTTCCTCATAAGAGGAATAAAAATCTATGGTGTGAATTCCACCATGGCCATTATCGACAAGTGTATTGCTCTGAAGGATGAAATTGAGATGATGTTGAAAGAAGGTCAGATGAGAAAGTATGTAGACAATCGCAATTCTAAGAGTGGCCAAGATGACACCCAGAAGAAAAAGAGAAATGATAAGTGTAATCTAGATGCTCAAAATGGACGAGAAAATGATGGGTCAGGCGATTATGATGAGGACGACCCTGACCTTACTCCCAAGTTTACTGATCCCAAGGTTCATCTTCATACGATATCGCATGAGGTCAAGATGATTTTTGGAGGACTTCTGGAGGTGGAAAAGATATTGCGGATAGGAAGGTGCATGTGGACGAGGTAAAAGCTCTTCCATCGAAGCCTAAGACCATCAATTTGACTAAAGTTCAGCCTATCAAAGGAAAAACAAATATGGTTGATATGGATGTATTGATAGTTGGCTTCTCAAGGTTAGACTTCAAGGGAGTTCTAGCTCCACACGATGACCCCTTGGTCATCACCACTCTTGCTCATGGCTATGAGGTTCCAAGGATTCTTTTTTACGGAGGTAGCTCAGCTGATGTCATGTTTTATAAAGGTTTAGGTCTGAGTAAGAAGAGGTTGATCCCGTACCACCAACCGCTCATCGACTTCATGGGAGAGAAAGTGCAACCATTGGGAATATATGAGATGGAGGTGAGAGTGGGGAACACTTGGATAAAATTCCTCACGAAGAAAATTAGTTTCTTCGTAATGGATGAAAATGTCTATTCGCTTATAATACCATTCTTGGAAGGATATCCCTCAAAGAATTTGACGTCGTGCCCTCAATCGTCCACCAGGTTAAATTCCCAACCCCATATTGGGTAGGAGAATTTCAGGGTGAATAGATTGAGGCACGAGAATGCTACTTCAACTCCGCTATGAACAGGGAGACATATAAGAGGGAAACTAAGACCTATAATATTGATACTCTGGATCCAAGAGATGAGAAAAAACTCAAAAAGGGTGAGGCCATTGAGGAAGTATAATCCATCATCCTCAATGAGGATGAGACGAAGAAAACCATCCAAATTAGAAAATCCTTAAAGAAGGAGGTTAAGGAAAAGCTGATTAAGCTGTTGAGGAAGAAGCAGAGCATCTTTGCCTGGAGCCATGAAGATATATGCACGGTATTGACCCAGAAGGTTTGTGTTATAAACTCAATGTGTCCGATGATGATAAGACGATATGACAAAGAAGAAGAGTATACTCGCGAGAGAAGTATGATATTATCAGGGAGGAAATCAAGAAATTAAAGAACACCGACTTCATCTGAGAGGTCATCTATCCCGACTGGTTGGCAAACACTATCATCGTCCCCAAAGCTAATGGAAAATGGAGGAATTGTGTTGAATTTATGGATCTAAACAAAGCATGCCCAAAAGACAACCTTCCCTTACCCAGGATCGATCAGATAGTGGATGCTATAGCCTCCCATGAATTAATGAGTCTCATGGATGCTTATTCAGGATACAACGAGATATTCTTGGATCCGACCGATGAAGAGAAGACAACCTTTATTACTGATAAGGGGACCTATTGCTATAAGGTCATACACTTTGGGTTAAAGAATGATGGGGTAACATATCAGAGGTTAATCAACAAAATGTTTAAGGACCAGATAGGGAAGATAATGGAATTTTATGTCAACGATATGTTGACGAAGAACCTCAAGGCTGACACTCATATGGCCGACCTTGAACTCACTTTTGACACGATGGATAAATACTAGATGAAGCTCAACCTCACTAAGTGTGTCTTAGGTGTGGGATCAGACAAGTTTTTTGGATTCATTATAAATCAGAGGGGGATCGAAGTTATCCCTGATAAGATCAAGGCCTTGTTGGAGATAAAAACTCCTACGACGATAAAGAATGTGCAAAGGGTGACTGGAAGAGTGGAAGCATTAAACAGGTTTATGTTTAAAGCCACTGATAAATTCCTTCCTTTCTTTAAAGTATTGAGAAAAGTTTTTGAATGGAACGATGAGTGTGATAGAGCTTTTAAGGATTTAAAGTCCTATCTCGGCTCTCCACTCCTATTATTGAGACCAGTCCAAGGGGAGAAACTATATTTTAATCTAGAAATGTCAGAGTCGGCCATCAGTGCCGTTATTGTAAGAGAAGAGGATGGAATTCAAAAACCAGTGTATTTTAATAGTAACACACTCCAAGGGGTCGAGTAGAGGTACCCCAAAATGTAAAAGTTAGCTTATGCACTGATCCATGCCTCGATAAATATGAATCCCTACTTTTAGGCACATACCACGATTATCTTCACAGACTCACCCCTCAGACAGGTTACTCACAAGCCTAAGAAAGCAGGAAGACTAATTATTTGGGCAATCGAATTGGGAGAATTCGACATCATTTACAAGTTGAGAACAAACATAAAGGGGTAAGCCCTAGCAGACTTCGTAGCCGAGTTCACCTAGGACGAGGCTGATATAAAAGATACTAAAGCTACAGCTTGTCAGCCAAAAAACAGAGTGTGTCCTCCCCCGGCTAAGGTCGAGATGAGTTCATCAAGAAACAAAGTGTCTGAGAATGAGGAGGAAAGGTATATTTTCAAGAATGGAGCCCTGTAAGAGGGTAGTTTATCACCAAATGTTATTATGTGGAACCTCTTTGTTAATGGATCTTCATATGAGAATGGAAGCGGGGAAGGATTTATAGTGTCGACGCTAGATGGGACCGATATTGAATATGCGTTGATGTTTAACCTCAAAGCTTCCAATAACGAATCTGAGTACGAGGCCCTCCTATTAGGTCTCTCCTTTTCCCGGGCACTAAATATTGGCTAACTCCTTGCTCAAAGTGATTCTAGGTTGGTTGTTAACTAAGTTTTGGGGGTGTATGAGGCTAAAGATGACATAATGGAAAAGTACATGGGAAGGGTTATGACATCATTAAAAAAATTTATTGAAGTAAAATTGAAGAGGATACCTCGACTAGATAATGGACGAGCCGATGCTCTGGCAAGGTTAGCTTCAGCTACCGGAACTGAGATTAGAAGAAGCGTCCCAGTAGATATTCTCAATCGATCAACGATCGAGGGAGAAGAAAGTACTATGGAGTTTTATTTCAATGTGAGTATGGGAGCCTCCTGTATGGATCCCATCATCCAATACATCATAGATGGGGAGCTTCCTGAGTTCAAAACTGAGAAAAAGAAGTTGAGGTATAAAGCTGCCAAGTTTTCCATCGTAGGAGAAATCTTATACTAAAAGGATTTCCTTATTCCTCTACTCAAATATGCCCATCCATCTTATCTAGAGTATATCTTAAAGGACGTACATTAATGGTCCTGTTCTTGACACATTAGAGGAAGGCCGTTGGCTAAGAGGATTGCCACCCAAGGTTATTGGTGGCCGACATTTGCCAAAGTTGTAGCTGCATACGTTAAGAAGTGTGATAAATGCCAGAGGTTTACCACTATACCTCATCAGCCTCTTACTTCTATTAAATCTCCTTGGCCTTTTGCGATTTGGGGTATTGAACTGGTTGGACCACTACCAAGAGCTGTGAAAAACTATCATTACTTGATTATGGCGATCGATTATTTTTCAAAGTGGGTAGAGGCCGAGCCGATGATAACAATCATCGAGAAGAAAGCCTTCCAATTTATTTAAAAAAATATCATCTGTAGGTAGGACCCACATAATACTCTAATTTATAAGAATGGAACCCATTTCAAGAATGTCTCCATAGAGAAATATTATGAACGAGTCGACATCAAGCAGTTCTTTTCCGCTCCTAGATGACCCAGGCCAATGGGCAGACATAAGTACCAAATATGATGATCCATGATAGAATCAAGAAGAGATTGGAAGATGCTAAAGGCAGGTGGGTTGAAGAAGTATATGCTGTCCTCTAGACTGACAAGACGACGGAGAGAACTCCTACTTGGGAAACTCCATTTATGTTAGCTTATGGTTCAGAGGCAGTAGTGACAATAGAGGTAGGTCTCCCTACCCACAGGGTTCAGACCTATGACCCAAAATAGAAAGTTATTGAAATAAGGATTGATTTGGACCTTATGGAAGAAAGGAGAGAAGATACCGAGGTCAGGAAAGCGGCCTACGAACAAAGGACAATGAAGTTCTACAATGAGAGAGTAAAGGCACGATCACTAAAGGTAGGAGACCTGGTGTTAAAGACGATTTGGCAGATGCCTAACAAGCTTCACCCAAACTGGAATAGCCTGTGCAGAGTGATTGAAGAGGTGGTTGAGGGGATGTATCGATTGGAAAATCTGGAAGGAGAGAGATTCTCTAATCTGTGGAATGCCGATCATCTAAAGAAATATTACCAATAAGGGTGTTGTTTTGTTAGAGACTTATGTCAGCTTTGTATACCTTTTCTTAGTTGTACTTGTATAAGAAAAGTGGATTATGAATGGAAAATTATCAGTGTTCTCTCCTATTTAGTTTACCATGTGAATATTTCTTGTTGATAAGATCCAACTCATCTTAAGCTATAAAACACCAGTCATTATAAAGTAGCTTTAAACCGCTCTTGGTGATAAGACAGGCTTGACTAGGTCGACCTTGTCCACGAAATCTCAATAACACTGAGAGGAGACTCATTTGTTAAACCTCATTAACTTGGAGGAACAACTCTCTCTACCGAGATGACAGTGCATGGATGTGACGACACTCTCAAAATGACAAGAGGGGACTAGTGATTGAACATTATAATTTGGTGGATTCAAATTTAAAAATCACTTAGTTATGATTCATTTGTTAAACATCATTAATTTAGTGGATTAAACTTTCTCGACCGAGACGACTGTGTGTGGACGAGGTGACCTTTGACTACACACCCTCAAAACGACTAAAAGGGACTTGGCATAACATCATAATTTGGTGAATGTCAAATTCCAAAAATCACTTAATTATGGTTGATCTATAACATTATTGATTTGGTGAAGACGAGACAAACATCATTAGCTTGGTGATATCATATTTATAAAATCATTAATTTGGCGGATTAAACTCTCTCGACCGAGATGACAGTTTGTGGACGAGGTGACCCTTGACCACACACTCTCAAAACGATAAGAGGGGACTTGAGACAGCATCATAATTTAGTGATATCAAATTGCATAGTTTGTCTACTATCATCTCATCCAAAGACTAAATGATAGCATAGTTTGAGGGTGTGTGGTACAAAAAAATGAAGATGAGATGCAGATAAATGAATAACAAAAAATATTCCATTCATTCAGGATTCACAATATGATTACTCCGAGGACAACAATCAACTTGGGATTTTATCCTACAAAATAAATTATTCAAAGAAAAAGATTACAATCAAGGCAGGGTATCAGACACAAATAACCACCCTATTAAGTTGGCTCAATAATTTTGGTGGTAAGACACTCAACATTAGTCTCTCTATAGACAACCCCATCCTTGGCTCGGACAACCTTAACTTGGGCATCAGTCTGTAGGGCCTAAGTTTGCATTGCCCTGTCCTTTGTTGCAACCATCTCAACATATTCCACTGCCACATCAAAAAGAGGATCCGACAAGTCTGGTGCCTCTAATGCATGCCATATGGAAGAGACAACCTCCGAAAATTTAGTCGTGATCCATTTACAGGCTGACCTTACACCCCTCTCAAGATATATGATGTCGTAGCTACTAAACTGATCTGAAGATAGCCTCGGTTTTGATCCTCTAAATTTACATAACAGTCAGAGCATCGTCTTTGGCCTTTTACACAGTAGATACAAGTTCTTTGGCATGAATAGCCGATTGCGTGATCAGGGCCTTTTCTTTTTCTTTGAGTCGGTTATCCTTCGTTGTTAGGGCCTCGTCTTTGAGCTTCAGATTGTCACAAGCTTGTTTGAGGTTGGCTTAATATGCTTCTAGTCGCTTCTTTATCTTTTCCTCAGATTTAAGAGCTATGTCAGCCTCTTGAATCTTTGGATAATTCTCAACTATCCATTTGTTGTCCGATGTGAAAGTACACACAGACCTTGGAAAAAAGAAAAACATAAGTGTTAGTACAGACAGATAGAAATATAAGAGAAGACAACAAGCTATTCAATATAAGAAAATATATGTGCCATCAGATGAAGGCCTAGTCAAAGACTCGAGCGGTAAGCATCTTCTCCAAGAACTTATAGTCTTTCTTGGTTGGGACTCCTAACATGGCCCTCTTTGATCTTGTGGCCGAGGTAAGAATTGAGCCCGAACACTTCCTAAGCTGGGCTATGTTAGTATTTCAATACTCTTAGAAGGAGTCCCCAGGGCAGGAGCTCGGCCCAGAACCGCTTAGCACTAATTGGTAGGGAGGAATCACCCTCGCCCTTTGAGCATCTCGCTCAGGTCGAATCTCAGAGGGAACTTACTGGTGGGTCCTCTTCTTACATACCTCTGGTGGCGTCAGCCATGTAGCAGTCATTTTCTTTAGTTAATTTTTGCCATCCGGTTGCTTCTTCTTGTTAAGAGCGTTGCGGAGAGTTAGTATATTCATGTTCCAAAATTCCTCAGATATGTGAGGAGGATGATCTGAAGAAAATAAATGAGGAACCATTAGTCACAGAAATACGAGATGTCAAAAGACTTAAAAAAAATCAAAGAACTATTTCACTTACAAATATCATCCAAGGGATCAACCTTCAGCCCAAATTTTTCTAAGAATTTGGGAGGCATCAAATCTTCAAAGGAAGGGAGTTGTCCATTCTTCCCTTATCCTCTGAGAATGTATACTCTTTCCATATTTGCTATACTGAGTCTGGGATCTGATGTGAAAAATATTAAAGGCTTTGCCCAAGTATATGATACCCTCGACTCACTTTCTCGCCTCTCTTGGTCGACGTCGGATGAAAATTCCCAAGCCCCAGAATCATAAAAGAATATCTCTTTCCAACTGTGGTTATAAGTCTGACTGATATAAAGTATCTTCTTATAAGACTTCATAGCTCCTAGGTTATAATATCTAATTTGGTGTGTAAAGGATGAGACATTATAGCAAGCCTTGAAGATTTCAACTAAAGGCTTATCCTCGTACTTATTTCTCCATAAAGAAATATAGCTCAGTATAATCCTCCAGGAGTTTAGGGCTATCTGAGTCGGGGCAAGGCCGAGCCTAGAGACAATGGCTCGTATAGTCGGGTCAAAGGAAAGACGAAAGCTGACCCTGAACATTTAGTCGTGGAGGGAAATTTCCCCTCTTATCCATCGTACACTCTCTCGTCCTCGTCTATTACATACAGGACGACATCAGGCTTGATGTTATACAGATGTCTAAAAGAAAGAATGTCAAGTTCTTTAATGGAGGATTGATACCGCTTGGCATATGAGTAGTCTACAGGCTCGTTAGCCTCAGAATATTCCTGTGTTTCTCCCTCAGCCTCATCATCCCCATCCTCAACATTATCAATGTGAGGTACAACAATAGGAGCACCATTAGGATACTTTTTTTGGAACTCTGCCTCAATCATAGCAGCCAGAAGAATTGCAGTTGGGCGAACCGCTATGTTGGAAAATGACTCGACAGATTCTAACAAGATCTCAACGAATAAGTCATGCCGTCTAGACGTCTCGGGTCGGCTAAATGATGAGGCCCGAGACGTGGCATCAAGTTTTCCTGTCCCCTTAGGGTGAGTTGGTGAAAACCTCATGGCATCCTCGTATGAATCTCTACCTTCAGCCATGACAGAGGACTAGCCAACCATTTCATCCGCAGAGGGCATAATTATTTTTAAGGTGATGGGAAAAGAGGTTGTCTCTAGATTGGGTCGTCTTGACGCCAAACCTCGGCCTCTTCCTCTGACCTATGTATCTCTTGAAAGTACCTCTCCCTAAGAACAAGATATTGAAAGGTTAGTTCATAAAGGGTCTTTAACATTCAAAAGTCGAAGATGCACTTACTCAACAGAGGATAAAAAACTTAGAAGGAAGCAAACACCTAAGGGTTTGACTGAGGTTTGAATCAAGATCAAAGAAAATAATTTGAACAGTTTAAGTCAAGAACACATGAAGAACAACTTTAATGTTCCATCGAAGAAGGTGATCGAAGAAAATCGAAATATCCAAATAGGGGTACACAGAGGGGGTAAGACCCTAAAAACTCCTTCAACACATTCTCCTGCCACTGAAAATGCCTCTATCTGCCTAAAAACACCCTCAAACCACTCTAATCAGTCGTTGGAAAAATTAAAACTCATCGAAAAAACAAAGTAGGTGCAGAAGTATAGGGAAATGAAGAAAAGTGGGTAAATAGTTACCTGGAGAGCTTGGTGGTTGAAGACAACAAAGAGAAATCGTCGTAAGTACACTGGAATGGAGAAGTAGAGAGAGACCTATGGAGGTTCTATTTAGAGAAAAAGAAGTTGACTCGCGAAGAAGAAAGGTTGGAGAGAGAAAAATTATTTTGAAAATACCATTTAAATATGGGCAATGATTTTGCATAACTTCCATAGCGACGCACAACTCTCGATACGCTCAATCATTATGGCACAACATCCTAAGAACTATTTATAATCGTCGCTCTTGGGCTACTCGCCACCCTATAGGATGACTGCCTGTCCAAGCATCATCAGGATGCCTCTTAAAGGGACGTCTCATCAACTACTCTGCATAAGAGGTACATTATCCCTCAACCTTCCATTCACATTGAAGACTAAAGGATAGGGGTGATTGATATACCAAAATATTCTCTCGGCCATCCGAAGGGCCTGTTCAACCCAACTGACCTCTCTAATTCATCCAGCTCCATAAGATACAACTCGATCGTGCACTCGACTAGGGGGCCTGGAAGGTAGATCAACATAGTCAACATCCCTAACAATCAGTGCAACCTCGGCCTCCACCCACCTCCTAGGAGACTAAGGTCAACCCAATACAACT
Organism: Sambucus nigra; assembly: GCA_949130495.1. Lineage (NCBI taxonomy): Eukaryota > Viridiplantae > Streptophyta > Magnoliopsida > Dipsacales > Adoxaceae > Sambucus > Sambucus nigra. The sequence goes on from OX422209.1 coordinate 527,100,236, forward strand.
TGACATCGGTAGTGACCCCATCAAGCGGTTGATTGGTCATCTCTGCCTCAGCTCGGACGGTGTGTCCGATAGTGACATCTAGCAGTGCACGTGGTTTGGGGCACGCGTGGAACATTACGCGTGGGACTCAAGTCTCACATGGATGAAACCGTTACAACCAGATCATTCCCTCACATGAGGGAATATTTTATCATCATGACCTATATGTGGTAAAGATAGATGGCTCCTCCTCATTAGTTGGGAATATCCCACACATGCATACTACATGCTTGGGGGTACATTACACCCCTCGAGTACTATAAATACTTGTCTTCCACCTCCTAATGGGGGAGACATATTAAAAATCCTACATAAACTCTATCAAACTCATTGTAAGAGAGAGAAAACTTGAGTGATTGTATATTCAGGCCATGGGAGCCTCATTTAGTGGATCACACACACTGTACAGTGGACGTAGGCCATAAATTGGCTGAACCACTTAGTTATAGTGTTCAATTCCCCATTGCCTCATCTTATTCTCTTACTGTCATATTGTTTGCTTGCTACAATGGTTATACCTACTTGAGCTCATTATCATTGTGACCTCCTGGTACCAATTTTGATATCATCACTTAGCTCTCATAGTTTTGAGTCTCCCGGACCTTAGGTAAAGAATTTAGGAATTTTAAGGACTTTAGCCTTAGTTCCAAAATATGTCTTGGAGTGGGTTGGACATTTAAGAGTCCTAAGACTTTAATCCTTAAGTTCAAGGAGTTGTAAGGCTTTCATCCTTAACTCTCTAACTCACGTGTGCAACTGTGCATTGCACACTAAGAGATAATCTTCGTCTCACATAACTAACTTCACGAGACACACATAACTTTTATCAACTTGCTCAAGTTTTCATCTATTTATAATGTGATAAAGGCCTTTACAGTTGTGCCAACTTTACAACATTCTCTCTTTGTCTCATCTATTCTATATTACAATCCCCTATGCACCATCTCGGTGCTTAGTTTGTGTAAATTATAGGCAAAAATTTGAATAGACACCCTAGTTTAGTTATGGGTTATAAGCGTGTATATATAGTGAGAGTCTCTTGTACATACCAAATGGTAAGTCCCAACAGTGCATATCAATTTTTTAAAATAGTAAAAAAAATATTTTTCAACTGAATTTTTTTATATGATATATAAACATTTCAATAGACCCATATTAAAAAAATTAATTAAAAATATTTTTTTTTGCTATTTTAAAAAAATCAGTCAAACTTTTGCAGCTTCTAAAGAACTTAAAAAGCTACAAAAGTTTAACCATTTTTCTTAAAATATCAAAAAAATAAAATTGTCCTGATTTTTTTTTGTATGGCTATCCCCAAAATGTTTAAATACCACATAAAAAAAACTCAACTCAAAATCATTTATAAAATGAGTCCGCGTCAGCGATATGTGTCCTTTGGTATATACAAGAGCGTCTCTCTCTCTCTCTCTCTCTCTCTCTCTCTCTCTCTCTCTATATATATATATATATATATATATATATATATATATATATATATATATATATCAAGGTTCTAAAAAACGCGGTGCGTGATCGAGGCGTGGAGGCCAAGCCTTAAGCCTTGGAAGCCTAGGCGGGTGTTAGGCGTAAAAAAGGCGTTTAGGCCTTCTTAATATATTTTAATATTTTTAACCATAACAACGCTATTAAAATACTAAAATTATACATATCATAAAAATATGTCTGAATATATGCAAATTAAAATATTATTTGATTATTTTGGATGGGATAATGGTCCGGTTAGTAAAAAAATTCTTTAAAAGTCGATATCGTTTCACTAAAGCATTGTTGTTTTTAGAAAAAAGTGCGCCTTAAGGGTTTTACCAAGAATAAGGCGTAAAACACTTAAGGCGAGGCGTTTCTCCCAAGCCTTAAGCCTAGGCGGATTTTTTAGAACAGTGATATATATATATACTCAACATAACTCAACTCAATGCAACTCAACTAATTCTTTTCTCAATTATTTGGGATCACTACATGAATCCTATTTATTTTATTTTATTTTATTTTGTATAGTGTAATACATTTAGTTAAACCACATGTCTTTTTTACAATATCCCATCAAGTCATATACACACACACAAATATATAGATAGATTCTATATATATATATAGAGAGAGAGAGAGTATGATGATCCACGAGGTGATACAATCTCGTTCTAGTTCAGATTTTTCAATGGAGTAAATTACCCACTTGGCCTTTAAACTATAATGATTGTTTTCAAATGGCTCCTGAACTGCAAAAAAATGTTAAGTAAGCCATTAAACTAACCAACCTGAATTAAGAAATTTTTTTCATTTGTTTTAACCGTTAACTTAAATGAAAAATTATCATGTACATGACACGTGAAAATTTTAACGGTAAATAATATGAATCAAAAAATGTATTTACTTTAAATAAAAAAACTTTTCCCCAACTAACCCCTCTCTCTCTCTCAACCCCCCCCCCCCCCCCCCCCCCCCCCCACCACACACACACACCTGCAAACCTCCATTTCCGGTGACACTTCCCTCTATTGTGAAAGTTTAAAAGTCAAATCAATAATATACTTTTTTTAATAATTACAGTTGTTTTAAAACTTCCAGCTGAATCAAAACTTAAATCTTGCAATTAGAGTGCACGAAACTATCACTACCAAGAAACTTCCTCTTTCACAAGCAATACCTGAATAAAGTGATTGACTTATACTAAACAACCGAACCCTTTAGCCTCAGTTAATCAACACTCCAATTATATGATTAAACAACGCTACTGTGTGAATATATATATATATTATGGATAAGTTGGGTAGAAAAAACCTTGGGGTTCAAATTCAAAAACCGACAGCATTTCTTGCTAGCCATTCAACACTTTGAATCGAGGCGGAGGCCAAAATCCTAGCAGTCAGCAGTCAAAACCATTAAACAAATAAAATATCCAAGAAGTTCTCATATTTTTTCAATATAAATACAAAATCTCTCCCCTCAATATTATTGTTTTCTCGACTTGGTTAACATAACAAAATGAGATATTTTAGTATTCTCTTGGCCGTGATGATTGTTGTACATGCCCAACAATGCAAAGGCAGTAGGGTATTGTATGAAGAAGAGAGAGATAATAAGATTGTGTTGCAGTCTCTTCAGAAGGGTCCTGTCCCTCCTTCTGGCCCATCTGGCTGCACCTACATCCCCGGAACCGGGGGTACGCATTGTCCCATCAAGGAGATGAATGTGGCCGGGGATGTTTTTCATCGTCCTCGCGCTTATCCGCGTGTCATCCTACCATTTTCCGTTGCTACCAATCAGAAATGAAGATATATAAGCACACATACGTACATAATTGCACTCTCAATTATTAAACTAAGGTCTCAATCTCTCAAGCGCGTTTGGGGTGCATGGATACGGTGTTTCGCAATTGATATTGGAGTTAAAATAATCTAATACTATTGTGGTACGAATTTTCACCTAAAAGAATTGCAGGTGTACATGTTGCAATTTAATTTATTTTTTATTTTAATTTATTTAAATTTGTCCAAGCACCTTGTATATGTATACATTCAGAAATATCTAATAGTTTTTTTTTTCAATTATAAAATGTATAAATTAGTGGAAGTCCACTTGTATTATATATTGAATAAGTGTATCTTGAAATATCATATTTTATACGTGAAACTCTTTAAACATGTACATTTATATTATATTTCTAATATAATGAGTTGTGCATGAGACTTTTGTGAGACTTTGATGATTGCTATAGCTTGAACATTGTGTTATTTGAAACTAAAAAAATGAATAAATCAGCATTCTCTTTGAAACTAAAAATATAAATAAATTAAAAGTTTCTTAAAACTTAAAAAGATGATCAATTCTATAATCCATTAATTAATCACTTGATACAATATAATCTAGATTCAATTAATCTTTTTTCATGATTCTCCACTCAACTCATATTACATAATGCTACTAATACTACTACATCTATATAATGTTTTTATTACTAAAAAAAAGTTTAAAAAGTTTTCAAATTTTCAACTAAATTATCGAATTATGAAATTATTAACCTATTACTTTTTAATTTAAAATATTTATAACATACTAATTAATTAAATAATTAAAACAAAAAATGTAAAATGAAATATAAATTATATTAAATGACGTCTACCTTGGTGTTCAACGCCTATGCGACCAATACGTTTCTGAGGATGACGTGGGTTGGGGAGGGAGGGGAGTAGGCCTGTCAATGGGTCGAGTTTGGACTAGGACCCGACCAAGACCCGATCCGTATAATAGGGTATGTGCATTTTTTTTATCCAAGACCCGAAGACCCGTTTATTACACGGGTAGGGTCTGAATCTTATACAAAATTCGGACCCGAAGATCCGACCCGATTTGTACATCATTATTTTTTAAATATATATATTTATGAATATAGTAAATATAAGTAATATATGTTTTATTTATACAAATCATATACGATAATACATTACAAAATATTTTAATCTAAGATTAAAAAATAAAGAAGGGGGATAAAATAAAAAAAAATATAAAATAAATGTATATATTTGGTAACATCGGGTTTAGGGTTTAGGGCGTTTCGAATCCGAATATGAATCCAATATTGTACACCCGATGAAGACCCTGACTCCGATCCGAACCCGATTATCGTCGCTGCATGCGAGGAAGACAACATGCAAATCGTTGCGTTGTTGACATACAACTGTCGTAACTCAATTTGTCGCGAAGTTTTCTCTTATAATTTTTTTGGGAATTAACATTTAATTTTAAAAAGTATCTAAAAGTGTTTTTTGTCGTTTTGAGTTTTAAGGGTATTTTGTTAGACTTTGAGTCAATTGATATTAATGAAAAAAGGATCAATCAGTACAAAAATACAAATAACCCAATTTGAAATTAGACATTAATCATGGCACGTGCCTCACCGCTCACTTAAACACCATCATAATTACAAGATAATGGTAATTTGATTTCTTAACTAATTTTTAAGTTCTGTATGTTCGATAATGTACTAAAGTAATATCTTCACAACTTGACGAATTGATCCACTTAACCCAACATTTCCTTCCTCTTCCCAAACAATAACCTTCTCAATTTTAATACGCAAATTTATTGAACAAGTAATACAAGCCAATCTATACATACTTCCGAGTCATTATCCACTAAAAGGAGTTCGATGGCCGCAAGGTTCATTTAATTTCACGCGCCTAACTTCAACTTCGTCGGGGCCCACAAGAGAGTTATCACAGCTAGCTTTGTAGATAGTATTGAAGCTATCCTCTTATATATATATATACTAGTTGATGTCCGTGCCTGAGGGCACGGTGATAAATTTGTCCCCGTGATAAAACTCAGCCCATAATAACCCGTTATTTTTTAGAAAAAAAAACTTTAAAAAAAAATAAAAAAATAATTTTTTTAAAAAAATATTTTAAAAAATTATTATTTTTTTAAATATTTTAATAAAATAATAATGTATGTATGTATGTATGCATGCAAGCATGCAACACATAAAATGCCATGCATGTTTATCATGCATGTCTTATCATACATGGGTTACTATTCATAACACCATTGTCCTATATTATATAGATATATATATTGTATTGTAAGCATTATAATACCTCTAGTATCAAAGTAAGAGAGATTAATAAGGATTTATTTGAAGTGTCATTTGTAAGGTTGTGAGAGAAATTGTATTTACTATTTACATGGAATTTCTTTCTTAATTTTTTAGAAATACAAAGACCATTTAATTTCCAATCTTACGAGGAAATGCATCTATTTCGTATGATAATCTATGGAACATCATTTAACTTCTACCTTTTCTATTCACATTTTCAATTTATTACATTTTGCTTCCTCTCTTAACTTTTTCAAAATATAAAGATCATTTTGTTGGAAAATTGGACATAAATATTGGATTTAAAAACTGTCCAGATTTTTTGGACAGAATTTTGAGCAACTTTGAGCTCAAATTTAAGTGAGATCCACACTACGATAATTGTGGAACCATTTACGAACGCGGTCTCCTTCGCAAGGAGATTAACGTAGTATATTCACATGTCCAATTTCATTAAGATATGAATGTTAAATATGTCCCCAAAGTGACCCATAAAGTAATGAAAGTTAATGAATTGAGCGTGTTTTAACTCTTGTCCCACATTGGAAGAGTGCTGAAAAATTGAAGAGTTAATAACACTCCAAGTATGGACTAGCGCTTGCATGCCTTTGGGGTATCACAACTCTTTGAAGGGGAGATGACCTACACTATGCATGTGTTGGGCTTGGGCCAAAGGCCTACACGCGCATCGTCCAGCCGGTCGGCTCGACTCGGCCTTATAAAAATAAATCCCTTTCATTTTGGACCGAATTAATTAATTAATTAAACTTTCTGGACTGGATTTTAACCCAAATTAAAATCCGTTTGGGCAATTGGTTGACTGGATTTTAACTCAAATTAAAATTCGTTTGGACAGTTGGTTGACCCAACTGTTTTGTAACTGGTGACTATCCTGAACAATCACCTCTTGACTACTATAAATACAGATGTTTCTCTCCATTTTTTAACTAATGAAAATTTTGAAAATTGCACTTTTCATTTCCTCTCCTAAACAGTTCCTGCATTTCATAAGTTTTATTCATGGTTGAGTAAAAGATATGGAAATTGAGCTCGCCAGAATCATTACATTGTTGTACTTCCTCTATTGATTTGAAAATTCCGTTCTATCTTGGGAGACATTAATTCAGACCAAGGTTCTAAAAAACGCGGGGCGTGATTGAGGCGTGGAGGCCAAGCCTGAGAAGCCTAGGCGAGCCTAGGCGTGAAAAAACGTAAAAAGACATTTAGGCCTTCTTAATATATTTTAACCATAACAAGGCTATTAAAATACAAAAATTGCACATATCATAAAGTTATGTCTGAATATATGCAAATTAAAATACTATTTGATTATTTTGGATGAGATAATGATCCGGTTTGTAAACAAATTCTTTAAAAGGAGATATCGTTTCACTAAAACATTGTTGTTTTTAGAAAAAAAATGCGCTTTAAGGGTTTTACCAAAAATAAGGCGTGAAAAGCGTAAGGCGAGGCGTTTGTCCCAAGCCTTAAGCCTAGGCGGGTTTTTTATAACAGTGATTCAGACCCTAAGCACTTTGGAGGGGAATTAAATTTGTCTTAAGGAAACTGTGGTACTACACAAGGCTCATAATTCTTTCTATATATATTATTTCATTCTGCAATTTCAAGTAAGTTATTCTTATTTCTGTAAATTCGTTTTAATTCTGTAATTATTATTTTGTTAATAATTCTGTACTTTTTGATAATTAAATAGTGGAAATAACAATCTTAAGATAAATTTTTTTTTCTAGTCTTTCTATTGTGTACAGAATTTTCTTTAATTACAGAAATTTTATTTGTGTAAAATATATTTGTTTTACAAAAAATTAGAATTAAAGTATTGTTTTATTACAGAATTTAATAAAACAGTATAGTTTATTTATTATTACATAAATTTTAAACTTGTGTCAGTTTACATTTATAATTTTTTAAAATCTGTTTTGTACAGATTTTGTAAATTCTTAGATTTTTTTTAAATTTGTTTATATGAGTTTTTTCATTAAAAATTTGTATTCTGGTTTGTACGGATTTTTTTTAATATTATTAAAAAATAGTTTGACACAATTTTTTTTTATTTAGACTAGTGAAAACTAGTTATAATAATTTAGTTTAAATTTTGTGATATTAATTCAGAATTTTGTGTAGATTTTTTTTTAATTCTGTGTTATATAATTTGGAATATTATTTAGAATTCTTGTAAAAATTCATTTATTCTTAATTATATTTGGAGGAAATTGGTGTAAAGAATTTTGTATTCTATTTTGATAATTTCATTACAAATGAATACTATCATTGATAAAAATTCTATTTTTTGTAACAGAAATGGAATCAGAAAATGCAATCACAGTCCACCACCTATCGTGAACATTCCACATACTGTGAATGTGACACATGCACCTGTTGTTGCCTCCGTAACCATGCCAGATGGGAAAAAAATTGAAATTTTTTATCAGGCCTGATTTTAAACGTTGGCAATGACATATGTGCTTTTACCTAACAAATTTTCAATTGACAAGGTTCATGTATGAGGATTGTCCACATTTGAAAGAAGGAGATGCGACTGAAAAAGTTGTTGCTGTTGAAGCATAGAAATATTCTGATTATCTGTACCGTAACTACATCCTGACGTACTTGGACAAGACGTTGTATCACGTTGATGAAAACGACAAAAGAATTATGGAATTCTTTGGAGAAGAAGTACAACACTGAAGATGCTGGTATGAAGAAATTCATCGTGGGCCATTTTTTAGACTTCAAAATGGTTGACTCCGAGACGATTATTGCATAAGTTCAAGAACTTGAGGTTATTCTTCATGACATTCATGATGAAGGAATGTCAGTCAGTGACACTTTTCAAGTGGCGACGATAATTGAAAAATTGCCTCCATCTTGGAATTTGTTCAAAAATTATCTCAAGCACAAATGCAACGAGATGAATGTTGAAGAATTGGTAGTGCGACTACGGATTGAAGAAGAGAATCATGAATCTCAAAAGAAAAGTGGGAAGAACATCATGGAGTCCAAGGCTCATGTGGTTAAAGGTCCTAAATCCAAATGAAAGCGTGATGGGGAAGGAACATCTAAGAGTGATGTTCACTAATTATAAGGCTTTAAAAAATGAGGAGACTCTCTTTATGGGAAAATCTTCAAGTTTTAAAGTCGTGGGACAAGGAAAGATTATTCTGAAGATGACTTCGGGAAAGGAGCTTACCCTTAATAATGTGCTGCATGTGCCTGACATCCGTAAAAATCTGATTTCCGGATCACTTCTAAGCAAAAATGGGTTTAAGCTTATGTTTGTTTCTGACAAGTTTGTATTATCTAAAAATGATGTGCATGTGGGAAAGGGCTATCTGTCTAAGCGGCTCTTTGAAATGAATGTAATGACATCGATGCCTAAGACATCCCCTATGAATGAAATTTCTAGTTCTACTTATATGATTGAGTCATCTAATATTTGGCATGCTAGATTAGGACATGTTAATTTTGATAGAGATTAATTAACTTGGAATTTTTGCCAAAATTTAATATTGATAAAAATCATAAATGTGATATTTGTGTGGAATCAAAATTAGCTAGATTACTTTTTCATTCTATTGAAAGGATAAACGAACCACTAGATTTAATTCACACAGATATTTGTGATTTAAAATTTATACAAACTAGAGGTGAAAAAAAGTATTTTATTAGTTTCATTGACGATTGCACAAAATATTGCTATGTATATTTATTACATAGTAAAGATGAGGCTATTAATGCATTTAAACAATATAAGAATGAAGTTGAGAATCAATTAAGCAAAAAGATAAAGGCTATTAGGAGTGATAGAGGAGGTGAATATGAATATTCGTTTGAGGAATTTTGTTCTGAAAATGGAATTATTCATCAAATCACCGCTCCTTATTCTCCTCAATCGAATGACACTGCTGAACGCAAAAAACGTATTGTTGATACCAAATTTAGTTTGCTGACATGGCCTAATTAAATGAAGACTATTTCCCCGAGGAACACTGCTTCCCCGAGGAACACATTCGTTCCGAGGAACGAGAACTCTCCGAGGAACTCTTGTTCACCGAGAAGCCTAGGCGGTCCGAGAAACTCAGGGGGTCCGAGCTGCAACTCGAACAAAGAATTAATAGCGGGATAACCAACAGTTTGACTGTTCATTAAATGCTTATCATTCAGACGCATACGCTTAAAGGGCATTGAATGTATTACCCTTTCATATGTATATCATTTAATGTAGTACCCTTTCACTTTACAGCCTCAGGGCTATAAATACATTGAACAATCCTCATTGTAAAAGGACCCCAAACCGGAATTTCTTGAGAAAACTTGTAATCGAGAATTCCCATACAAACATCAATACCAAAACGGTGGACGTAGGCCATTCTTATAAGGCTGAACCACTTTAAAAACTCTTTTGTCTTATTTATTTATCTGTGATTGAATAATTACAGTGATCTAATTTTTCACATAAACAGATTGGCGCCGTCTGTGGGAATACGACTGGTAATATCGTTTTCTCATAAAAAACAATCCATCACAAATGGTTGATATTCCAGAATCCAGCAATCGAAACGCTGGAACCCCTCCAAATCTATCTGCTCCGTCAAATATTCCAGATCTGGCTGGAATAATGACAAATCCGGCCCAGGGCCAGACCGTCATGCAAGAAACAATGCGACAACTCATCCAAACTCTCCATGGCGGTGAGTCAGCCCATTCAGGACCACGGAGTATTCAAAGAAACACCCGCGCACCATCCTCACGTACTAGGCGTACCGATTCACATCGCAATAAGGAATCTGATGATTTCTCTTATCAACCTGGGCGAACTTCGTCGGTGCGAGCCACAGATACTGAACAACGTGTCACTCTCTCTCCAGAAAGGGCCAGCGCATTGGAAAGATTAAGTAGGGTTTCTCCTTTCGACCGATTAGGTCCTAGGAGGAACAAAAGTCCTCTTAATAAAGCGTCGAGGAGCTTTCGACGATCAACAGCCTTAGGGGAAGGATCTGCCCAGTCGCGACCAGCTGCTTGTCGAGAGAGATCTCAGGAAGCCACCTCAACGCGATCAGCTGCTCGAACCAACAGGCCCGAGGAAAGAAATGATGCATGGAAAGGTTCTATTCAAAGGCTGGAGGATAGATTAGGGGAAATGGTTAAAACCAAGAACCCTTTACAACGAACCTTTGTTCGAGGAACACCTTTTGTCCAGGCCATTGTAGATTTTCCAACGACATCAAAGTTCAAAGCACCTGTTGTGACCCCCAAATATGATGGAAAGACCGATCCTGTTCTTCATATAGAACAATATCAAGCTGTTGCCGACATCTATGCTGTCCCAGACAAGATGAGATACAGGGCATTCTCGGGAACTCTTACCGGATCTGTTCAAATATGATATAATAATCTTCCTCGGGGTAAGATCTCAACTTTCTTTCAACTGGCCGAGTTATTCATTGGAAATTTCTGCTTTGGGGCAAAGCCAGTTAAACGAGTAGCACATCTGTTAAGTGTTAGACAAAAAGCTGGTGAAAGTACCAGAGATTATATAACTCGTTTTAATAATGAGAAACTTGAAGTCATTGATTATGAGGAAAAGACAACGATCACTGCCTTGATGAGTGGGCTGTCGCCTAACAAGTTGTATTACACTTTGGCCAAAGATCCACCCACAACTATGTCAGAATTGATGGCAAAAGCGGCCAAAATCATGAATGCCGAGGAGTCTATGGCTGCGAAGAAGAATATGGATAAAGAAACCAAGGTGGAAGTCGACAAAACCAAGAAGAAAGAACATAAGAACAATGGTGGTGACAAAAAATCCAAAAATAGGTCGTCATGGGAGGTATTGCAGAAATTTGATAACTACACTCTTTTGAAGGTAGATATCAACCACGTCCTGGAAGAAATTAAGAACAGCGAGGAGTTAAACTGGCCAAAGAAAATGAAGGCAGACCCTGACACGAGGAGTAGGGAAAAATATTGCGAGTTTCACAAAGATCATGGCCATATGACCAAGAATTACATAGCTCTTCAAAATGAGATTGAAACACTCATCAGACGAGGAAAGTTGTCAAAGTATGTTGATCGGGGAAACGAAAGAAGAAACAACGACCGAGCAAGAGAAAGGTCTAGATCTCCTGGTCAAGGAGAGGAGAACAAGAAAGGAAATCATGAAGTTGATCCCGAGAATGACCCCGATCTTCCCAAGAGACCAAGGCAGCCAGAATGAGAGGTATTTTCAATACGCTTTGGGTCATTTGACTGTAATGTTATAATATGTGGAGATGCAGGAGGAGGAGACCTTACTGCGGAGAGAAAAGCTTACCTCGGTGAGGCTCAAGCTTGCTCGTACATTCAGTGAATAAATCTAGCTGAGGAGGATCGCCCGAGAGAGGTGAACAAAGAGAAGTTGGTCATTGGGTTCTCAAAAAAAAACCTCGCAGGTGTTTTATATCCTCACAATGATCCACTGGTGATCAAAATGAGGATGAATGAGGTTATGATTTCAAGAGTACTGGTCGACAATGGTAGCTCGACAGACATCATGTTCTACTCGTGCTTCGATAGTCTAAATCTAAAGCTATCTCAACTGGAGCCTTACCACAGACCCCTCATCGGTTTTGCTGGTGAGAAAGTATTTCCACTTGGGACGATCAAGTTGGATATATTCATTGGTACGTGGCCTGCTTGTCGGACAGAAAGAATACGTTTCTTCGTGATGGATAAGAATGTCCAATCATCGTACAATATCATCATGGGAAGAGTAGGATTGAAGAAGTTCGAGGCTGTACCATCTACAGTGCATCAATGCCTAAAATTTCCAACAAACTTTGGAGTAGGAGTTGTGAAAGGTGATCAGAAAATAGCTCGGGAATGCTATTATTCATCCGCCGAGCAAGAAGAATTGGAGGAATCAAAGAAAAATACTACTACCTATCAAGTCGATGAAGGTGCAGAGATTGAAACATTGGATCCTCGAGATGAGTCGCAACTCGTGAAGGGTCAAGTGGTGGAAGCTACTGAAAACATCATTCTGGACGACGAGCACCCTAAGCGAACTACTCAAATAGGTTCGTCGTTGGAAGCCTCATTAAAACAAGAATTAATAACTTTCCTTAAAAGCAGAAAACAAACTTTTGCATGGAGTCATGAAGATATGCCAGGGATAGACCCAAACTTCTTATGTCACGAACTCAATGTGAATAAGGAGATCAAGCCTATGAAGCAGAGAAGAAGAGTATTTAGTCCCGAGAAGAATCAAGCTATACAGGAGGAAGTCGAGAAGCTCCAGAAGGCTTGTTTTATTGAAGATGTTAAATATCCAGACTGGTTAGCCAATGTAGTGATGGTAAAGAAGAAAAACAACAAGTGGAGGATGTGTGTAGACTTCACCGACCTCAACAAAGCATGCCTAAATGATCACTTTCCACTACCCCGAATTGATCAACTGGTGGATGCTACCTCGGGACACGAGTTGCTGAGCTTCATGGATGCTTATTCTGGCTACAATCAGATTAAAATGAAACCTGAAGACAGGGAGAGTGCTTCTTTCATTACCCCTAGGGGAACTTATTGTTATAATGTTATGCCTTTTGGTTTAAAAAATGCAGGTGCGACATATCAGCGGCTGATGAACAAAGTCTTTGCTGAGCAAATCAGTTGCAATATGGAAGTCTATGTTGACGATATGCTGACGAAAAGCAAGAAAGCTGTCGATCATCTAGTTGATTTAAATCAGACTTTTGATCAACTGGATAAATATCAAATGAAGCTGAACCCGATGAAGTGCATATTTGGAGTACAAGAAGGCATGTTTCTCGGATACATTGTCAATCAGCGAGGCATTGAGGCAAATTCTGAAAAGATCAAAGCTCTATTAGGGCTGCGATCTCCAACGACGAAGAAGGAAGTACAGAGTCTCACAGGACGAGTAGCAGCACTCAGCAGATTTGTGTCACGAGCAACTGATAGATGTCTCCCATTCTTCAAGACACTCAGAAAGACTTTTGAGTGGAATGATGAATGCGAGAAGGCTTTTCAAGACTTGAAGAAATACTTGGGAGCACCTCCACTGTTGTCCAGGCTAGTAATGGGAGAAAAATTGTACTTGTATCTCGCAGTGTCCGAGAATGCAGTTAGCTCAGCGTTGATCAGAGTGGAGAATGGAGTGCAAAAACCAATTTACTACACAAGTAAGGCCTTCCGAGGAGCAGAGATCAGATATCCAAGGCTGGAAAAGTTAGTACTGGCGCTTATTGAGACAAGTAGGAGAATGAGACCATACTTCCAGGCTCATACCATAGTAGTATATACTGATATGCCATTGAGATTGATAGTTGTGAGCACTCTGGACGAGGAGCAAAAGTTGCTCGCTGATCAACCTGTGGATGTTTCAGGATCAACAAACACTAGCTCAGACCAACTCCGGTTGGTAAAAGGGCAAGTGGATGTTACAGAATCATTAAATTCGAGCTCAGACCAACTCCGGTTGGTAAAAGGGCAAGAAAAAATGATCGATGAAGAGCGAGAAATATCCGGGGAGGATGAAAGGAAGCAACAAATATTTCCCCGAGGAACTCTAACTGATCAGAAATTTAAAGACGAGTTACCTATATGGAGGCTATATGTAGATGGCTCATCTTGCACTATAGGATGTGGCACGGGGATAGTTTTGAGCACTCCGGACGAGGTCGACATGGAATACGCCCTGCATTTCCAATTCAAAGCTTCCAACAATGAGGCTGAGTATGAGGCCATGATTGCAGGACTTAGTTTGGCAAAAATTATGGAGGCACAGCAGATTATTGTCTTCAGTGATTCTCAATTGATCGTAAATCAAATGTTGGGAGTATATGCAGTTAGAGGAGAATTAATGATCAGATATCATGCAAAGGCGAAGGAGCTGGTGTCAGAATTTGCCGCTATTTAGCTGGTTAGAATACCAAGAATGGAGAATGCGAGAGCAGATGCCCTAGCTCGACTAGCATCAGCTAGTCGCACCGAGCTACGATGAACAATCCCAATTTAAGTGCTATCTGGTCGGAGTATAGATGAAGATCTGACGATGAACTTTATTACCCTTGATTTAGGACCATCTTGGATGGATCCCATCAGGGCATATATTGAAGAGGGAGAATTACCAATTGACAAGCTCGCAGCCAAGAAATTAAAGTTTAAAGCTGCTCGGTATGTATTAACTAATGGTGTTTTATATAAACGAGGAATTATGGCAGGTTTACAGAGATGTGTACATCCCTCCGATGAACGAATTGATTGCAGAGATCCATGAAGGGTCCCGTGGAGCACATGTAGAAGGTCGGACGCTTTTATAAAGGGTGATGACGCAGGGATACTACTGGTCGATAATGAGGGATGATTGTATAGCCTATGCCAAGAAATGTGATAAGTGACAGCGCTTTTCCTCCATCCGAAGAACTCCACAAGCATTGTTGGCACCCATAACTTCCCCTTGGCCATTTGCCTTATGGGGAATTGATTTGGTTGGGCCACTGCCAATGACCCAAGGAAGATTCAAATACCTCGTCGTCGCAGTAGATTATTTTACTAAGTGGGTAGAAGCTTAGCCACTCATTGATATGACGTACGAGAAGGTGTACCAATTTGTTTGGAAGAGCATCATTTGTCGATATGGTCTTCCTCATGCTTTCATCACAGACCATGGAACACAATTTGATAACGAGGAGTTCGCTGCCTATTGTCATCAGTCAAACATTTTGAAGGTCCACTCAGCACCAGGCCATCCTCAAAGCAATGGACAAACTGAAGTAACAAACAGAACGGTGCTAAATGGTTTGAAGAAAAGACCGGATGATGCGAAAGAAAATTGGATCAACGAGCTACAATCAGTACTTTGGGCTTACCTAACTACTCCCCGAGTAGCAACAGGAGAATCACCATATATGCTGGCGTTTGGAAGTGAAGCTGTTATACCTGCCGAGTTGGGCCTCCCAACACACAGGGTACTGAATTTCAATTCCCCTGTCAGCGACTTAATGAGAAGACTGGATTTAGACATGCTCGAGGAAGTTAGAGAAGAAGCAGCCATCAGAAATGCTGCATACCAGCAGCGAACAACTTTGTTTTATAATAAGAGGGTAAAGAAATGCGACCTGAAAGAAGGAGACTATGTGCTGAAGAAAGTAATTCAAAAGCACAATAAACTGGAGGCAAATTGGCATGGACCATACCGAGTTACAGAAGTTGTTCGTCCAGGAACTTACCGAATAGCAACTCTAGAGGGGGAGGAGTTTAAGAATGCATGGAACGCAGAGCACCTACGCAAGTATTATCAGTGATGTATATTCCCATGTAATGCAGTTCCATCAATATGAATAAAATGAAGATATTCTGCCAAAGTTCTTCCTTTTATTGAGAATTTTTCGGGGAATACTAGTGCTACACACTACTCGGCAAAACTCGGCAAAGATCAGACTACTCAGCAAAATATTCCTAAAAATGCCAACCTCGGTTGGTTAGGAAACAAAATATTCCTAAAAATGCCAACCTGTTTGGCTAGGAAAAAAAAATATTCCTAAAAATGCCAACCTGTTTGTCTAGGAAACAAAATATTCCTAAAAATGCCAACCTGTTTGGCTAGGAAACAAAAATATTCCTAAAAATGCCAACCTGTTTGGCTAGGAAACAAAAATATTCCTAAAAATGCCAACATGTTTGGCTAGGAAACAAATATATTCTCGAAAATGCCAACTTATGTTGGTCGGGAGGTAAAATTATTCCAAAAAGCACAAAAGTCTACTAACTATGGCTGGTTGGGGATAAAAACCCACCAACTATAGTTGGTCGACAAGGAAAATTTACCGACCTTGGTTGGTCGGATACATTTTATAGGCAAAATTATTTCAAAAAGACTAACTATAGCTGGTCGGGGATAAAAACCCACTAACTGTAGTTGGCCGACATGAAGAATTTAACAACCTTGGTTGGTTGGAAACATTTTAAACATTTTTAGTTGGTCGAGAAACAAAATGTTGTTTTTGCCAAATGACTATCACAAGTTCAAACTACACAATATTGTTATCTTTTTATCAGATATGCATGCACAAATATAAAGTGTTATAAGACAATAGCGAAAAAAAATGAAAGTCTTTCATTGAATTCAAAATTAATTACATTGATAATGAAATGAAAGTTACATTGATATGTATACTAACAATTACATCCAAATTCCTATTCTACTGGTCTTTTCCCCTCTGCTTTTGACACAGGTTCCTCGCCAGCAGGCGGATCATTTAAAGCCAGAGGATAATTTATGAAGTTGAGATCCTTTAACAACCTGACATTCATTACGGATGGTCGATCTAGAAGATGCTCGGGACGAGATACTTCAATAATTGAATGAAGATTGTAGTCCCCGAGATACTTAGAAATCAAGCTCCGAGGAATGGCCCGAGCAGGGATCCAACGCATATCCAGTTTGAATGGTGGCACGGGTATGTCGAGAAGCCCGGGATCATGGTGGTCCCACAGGTAATGACCCTGTTCGAGCTGCAGCACACCTAAGGCATTTAACCAGCCTTGCTTGTAGCCCTCATTAGTGGCATTCTGGATACGATCGTCCAAGTGAAAGAGAGCTTCATTGTATCCAGCCATCCAGAACTCCCTGGGCTATTTGTGGAACTGATATGTTAGTCTGTCCAGCTGCTTGTGGAGATTTTTGACGAAGAGCTCTTTGTTCTCCAAGGTAGATTTCTGCGTGGAGAGCTGCTCTTCCAAGTCTCTGATTTTCTTTGACATTTTAGCCAAAGCCTGGTTCTTCTCCATTAGCTGGAAGGCCTGGTTCTTTAAGGCAGACTGAGTCCTCTGTTCCTCGACAGGAATCTGAGCTGCTCTTGCTCGTCCCCGAGGAGCTCTTGCTCGTCCACGAGTTGATGTAGAGGGGCCAGCTCTCTTTAAGGTTTCCAACTCGTCCCTCAAGTTGGCGTTCTCAACCTCTAGGAACGAAAATCCCTCATCGGTCACTAGGATTAAGGCTTTTGAAGAAGAGGCTACAGACTTCAACAGTGATAGCTCTTTCTGCAAGTGGTTGTTCTCTCGCTCCAGCAACACGGCAATCGGTCTGCATTCCTCGACCTCACCTTTTAGGGTTCTCTCCCTCACATCGTACCCAACAAAAAACTTCTCGTAGCCCTTGTCGGCAATGATCAGCTTGTACTTCTTCTCATACCCCTCATGCAACAGGGCAGTGGATTCTTTCTATTGAAGCTGGAGGTCTTCGAGGGTGCCTTAGAGATCCTCGATCATGTCATAATAGGCCACATTATTTCCCACCGCTCGATCAAGTAGACACTTCAGATATTGATATGCTTCCACTGCCTGTTCTGAAGCATCTTGGCCAAGGATGTCTACAACTTGTGCTGCACTCAGGTCTGTGTGACCAGCTTTAAAATATTCATTACATTATCCCAGCAACTTAGTATCATGGGCAGATAGTAATTCCATCCTGGCCAGAAACTAGCAGAGAAAGAAAGAGCAATCATCAATAAGAAATATAAGCAGAGTATGAATAGAAGATAAACAACAATATGCAAAAAAGTCCAAGTTTTATTAGATCATAAAGTTCAAAGTTACATATGTGGGTTACATTTGAAAAAGAGAAACCCGAACAACTCTACACCTTTTCCTTATCTCCCAAAACCTTCTCGGGAGGCTGGGACGAGGAAGTAGGTTGCTCGGAGGGAATGTATAGTTTCTCAGGGAGCACGGGCAGCTGCTCGGAGGAAGTAACAATCTCCTGAAGTTCCTCGGTAGCAGGCTGAATGGCTGGGGGATTATCTCCCATCACCATAGAAGACTCTTTTGAGGCAGCTTCGTCCTCTTTAAGATCTTCTGGGGTTGGAGGGGGACCAGGAATGTGTTGCTGGAAAAGCTGAGAAGATTCATCAACTTTCATTTCCTGGAGATCAGCAACCCATCCATCCCTAAAGTATTTAAGACTGCTATAGTCCACTTGCGACACCATAGCAGCCAACCCCTTGTTCCACCCCTTGTCCCAGCCAGCGCTGAAGGACTTCTTCACAGCCATCTTCCTCTTCAATTTCTCCGAGGAGAGCTTCTGGGACAGCAGGTTATCAGCAGCTTTCAATTTGTTTTCAATCTCCTCCTTCTACCGACCTACTTCCCTAAGTTGAGGCAGCTCCTCCTCAGCAGCCTTGAGCTTATCTTCAAGCTCCCCAGCAGTTTTGAGCTTCTCTTCGAGTTCCTTATTTGCCTTCTCCAGGGCATTTATTCTCTTCTCCAACTCCTTGGAGGCATCAACAACTTGAGCTTTCTCTTGCTCAGTGGAGGCAAGCTTTTTCTCCCAGACAACCTTGTCAGTAGCGTATGTCTGACGAGAATCGTCCAAAGACTTGATAGCTTCTTCTAGAGCTCCCTCCACACTGGACGAGGAGCATGAAGCTTTAATCGCTTCATCCTTCTTCAGGATTATATTAAATCAGCTCGTCAACTGTGAAAGTAAAAAGAAAGCAAGTCAGAAACAGAAATAACAAAGGAAATATGAAAAGTTCAAAGTAAGAAGACTTATAGAAGCAAGGTGACGAGCAGCTAACGAGGTGACCATGTCCCGAGTAAGATTTTCTTCAGTACCTTGGACCTCGAGAATGATCCAGGACTTTACCGAGCTCATGGCAGAGCTCGGAGGAACAAAAGTGGGAACCCCTGTCCCAGCAGTTGTGGGCTGAGTAATGGTGTCAGCCAAATTGACCGAGGAGCTCTTCTTCAGCCTCCTCGGGGGAGCAGGAACAGATTCAACCAAGGAAGAACCCTTAGTCGGTGATATTACAATCACCTCTCCAGGAGCAGCAGACCTGCTCGGAGCCACTGCGGGCTTCTCTACAACCTTCACGGCAGCAGCCGAGGAAGGCGCGTCATTCTTCTTTGTCCCCTCCCCTGGGACATCAAATTTACTTCTTTTTACCTCACCAGAACCAGAGGCAGGTTTCTCGAACAGAGTGTGAGGTCTTCTTCTCTTCATCCTATCGCTTAAAGGGACGTGAGATTCAGGCAAGGATCTGGTGGAAGCTGGTACTGGATCTGATTCACTTATTACTGGACGAGCAGTAAAAGAGGTGGTGTAGATCTTGTATTGCAGCAGATATGATGCCGACCTAATATGCTCGTCAGCAACAGATTGATGCAGGCTCCAGATAAGTTTCAAATGCCTTACATTGACAACTGCTTCTTTTGGGCACTTTCTTTTGTTATCAACTGCAAATAAATAAACATTGCCATCAGTGACACATTTTATCAAACATAAAGGAAGCATAATTTCAAAATAAATAAAACGAAATAAAAATAACCTATCCCATTGCCATAAGGAGGGCATGTGGGACCCTGGTAAACCTTATCTCCAGTTAATGGAGGGTGTTGCCAATTTTTTATAACAACACCATGCTCAAAATAATCCCTATTAGCATCAGGGAGATTGACTACTAAGGCTCTATTCAAAATTCTAGTTTTTAAATAAAAAATGTTATCATTAACTGCCCATCTATAACAAAACATAATCTCAGGAATTCCTATGCGAGTTCCATGGATTTGATTTAATCTATGCACCCCATTAACTATTCTCCATGTGTTGGGGGCTACTCTTGCAGGAACAATGTCAAAGTAATGACAGAATTCCAGACACAAGGGATTTGGTGGAAAAGAAAATCCACACTCAGCAATAAAGAGACTGGGGAACCAATGTCCCTTAGCCAAACGAAAGTAATCAGAAGGCTCAGAAAGCTCTTCCAAAACAACCCAGGAGGGGATGGAAAAATCAGAACGGAATTTATCAAGAGATTCAATAGGGTAAACCATGATGAATAAAAGAAATGAAGAAGAAGGAAGAAAATCTTACATAAAAAGAGTGGATCTGATGACAACGGACGATGGAAGAGATGAATACACAGGAGAGAAAGAGACGATGGAAAACTCGAGAATACAAATTTGAAAAGGTAGAAGACAATGGGAGCATCTGTGAAGTTTAAATACCTTGCCTTGGGAAATGGTGAAGTAATGATTACAAAAAAGTATGATTACGTTATCGGCGGCTAAAAAGATGAAAAGGGACGCGGGAATCAAAGTGGGCAACAGCGACTAAAAAGATGAAAAGTGGCGTGGGAATCGAAGCGAGCAGAAAAGTTCAAAAAAGCATGATTCTACGAATTTGAAAGGAGAAATAAATACGAAGGAAACACTCCTAAAAATCAGGAAGACCATTTAAAGCTACCATATTCCGAGAAAGAATGTTTCCTACTCCTCAAAATTCAAACTATGAAACATTGGGGGCTTCTGTTGATACCAAATTTAGTCTGCTGATATGGCCCAATTAAATGAAGAATATTTCCCCGAGGAACACTGCTTCCCCGAGGAACTCATACGCTCCGAGGAACGAGAACTCTCCGAGGAACTCTTGTGCACCGAGAAGCCTAGGCGGTCCGAGAAACTCAGGCGGTCCGAGCTGCACCTCGAACAAAGCATTAATAGCGGGATAACCAACAGTTTGACTATTCATTAAATGCTTATCATTCAGACGCATACACTTAAAGGGCATTGAATGTATTACCCTTTCATATGTATATCATTTAATGTAGTACCCTTTCACTTTACAGCCTCAGGGCTATAAATACATTAAACAATCCTCATTGTAAAAGGACCCCAGACCGGAATTTCTTGAGATAACTTGTAATCGAGAATTCCCATACAAACAGCAATACCAAAACAGTGGACGTGGGCCATTCTTATAAGGCTGAACCACTTTAAAAACTCTTTTGTCTTATTTATTTATATGTGATTGAATAGTTAGAGTGATCTAATTTTTTACATCAACACGTATATTGAAGGAAATGATGAACTCTATGTTAATAAGTTCAGGAGCTCCACAGAACTTGTGGGGGAGGCATTATTATCTGCTAATTATATTCTAAACAAAGTACCACACAAGAAAACTTATAAAATGACTTATGAGTAAATATTTTTAAGTGTGGGGTGTGAAACCCCACCTAATAAAATACCGGGTGATCAGTCCTATACCAAATTAAAACAGGAATTCCAATTGGATAATCCTTAGCATCACGGTCGAAAACTTTTTTTAAAACTTACTAACCACCTAGTATTCCAAAAACTGGTGCCAATTTTAACTTTTTTGATTAAACAAAACAGTACATGCGGAATTAAAATATAAACCATTCACACAGCTGAATGAAAGTAAACTGAATAACAATTACACAACTTGTCGAATAAATCACCGGCCACCAAATAAATAATCCAATACACATATTCAACACCTGAATGAATTACACCTGAAAACTGTACTGAGAAGTCTGGGCTACAAGCCCAAAATAAAACTGAGACGGATACAAGATTCCTACTCTAGGAATGAATGAATGATGCGTCTAATCCAAACTCCTGCTAGCATCCACATATGTCGCAGCTCCGTGTCCCTGGAATAGAATATCAATCCTGGCATCCCTGTGGCTGGACACCTAAAAGATTTTGAAAATAGTTTTATAGCAAGGGTTAGAACCCAAAACATTTTGAAAATATTTAGCAAGTGAATTAACTGCAGTAATTTAAAATGCATGAATGCGCTTCATATTTAAGTTAGTGTCGCACTCCCTTGTGGACATTCTCACCCCTCGACTATTGTGCACACCTACCGGTTACCTTAACCCCACCTAGTTGTACTACCCCGTCCAACTAGTCCTGGTATAACCTTCCCTTGCCATACTACTCTAACCCGAGT
The DNA here is from genome assembly GCA_949130495.1 of Sambucus nigra. Lineage (NCBI taxonomy): Eukaryota > Viridiplantae > Streptophyta > Magnoliopsida > Dipsacales > Adoxaceae > Sambucus > Sambucus nigra. The sequence goes on from OX422209.1 coordinate 527,122,672, forward strand.
ATAATGATTCTTAAATTATAAGTTATTTCACAATTAACTTAATTAATTCCTCTTAAATAGTAGCATATAACCGTGACACAAGTTATATAAAGTAAATACATCACACACTGTATTATTCCCACAAATGATTAACTTAATTAATTTCTCATTAATTAACAGCATATAACTGTAACCCGAGTTATATAAGGTAAATACATCACACACTGTATTATCACCTACATATAATATTTACAACCATATTATAAGTACCTTTACAAACATCCACACATATATCATACGTTTATCCATCCTTCTGAGTATACCCTCACCGTATGATTCCCTCTAAAATGCTATCTCACTAGGTGTGTTCACAAAACCTAGTTTCCCCGAGTTGGAATCGCTCACTAACTCGGCCCAAAATATAAACGTAGTGGAGGCGGTCATATTCCTTCCCTGAAAGTGAGATAAATCCATCACCCATATATACTGGACGCTATGACTTGGGGATATACTCGCCCTACTCCTCAAGCTAGGGGATTCACCCACATCGCGCAACCTCCCTTGATAGCATTAGAGTATTTAAATTGAATAAATATCTAGTCACTGATATTTAATATCACACACAATATAAACACGTATATATATATATACTATCACTGTACCGTATATATATAATATAAACCCCAGCTTTACCGTGTACTCAAAATCCCGTACACTGCCTGTAATTTAATATCAAACACAATATATACACGAATATATATATACTATCACTACACCGTATATATATATTATAAACCTTGGCTTTACCTTGTACCAAAAATTCCGTACACTGCCTAAAATTTTCTGAGTCTGTGGCCCGACTCAACGTAATTAATTTTCTCACTTAATAATTTATCGTCTTCCCGACTCTATGGTCCGACTCTAATATATTTAACTCACACTTCAATTGATATAATACTTTCCCCGAGTCTATAGTCCGACTCCAATTAAATTAATTAATACCCTTATTAATTTAATACCTTCCCGAGTCTATCACCCGACTCTTATTTAATTAATTTACACATTAATTAATCAACACAAATCTGAGTCTGCAATCCGACTCTAATTAAATTAATTCATACATTAATTAATCAACACAAATCCGAGTCTGCAATCCGACTCTAATTAAATTAATTATCACATTTATTAATTTAATCCTACCCGAGTCTATAATCCGACTCTAATTAAATTAATTATCACACCCATTAATTTAATTCTACCCAAGTCTACAATCTGACTATAATTAAATTAACTATCACACCCACTAATTTAATAACTTGGTGTCACCCAACCATTATCCCCGGACTCGCTCACCTGGCCCGTACCTCAATATTTCCCGAGTCAATGTTCCGACTCCAAATTAATTAGCTTCTCTCAATAATAAATTTACTACTTTGATGCCACTTAACCAATATCTCCGGACTCGCTCACTTGGTCCATTTTACATCTCATAATTTCATTCTCACATTTTCACCCACAATGTGTCACACATTTATTTCCATAATTTCCCCAATTATATTTACCTATAATTGTTAGCACACCCGGACTCACCCACTTGGTCCATAATTAAATATTTCCCGAGTCTATATCCCGACTCTAAATTAATTTGTTTATCTCCAAACTTAATTCACTACCTTGGGGTCGCTTGACCAATATACTCGGATTCACTCACTTGATCCGTACCTCACTATTTTGGAATAAAATCTCTCAAATTCATCCATTAAACGCCCCACATAAATTCATCCTAGTCCCAATTACTTTCTCCCATAATTGCTAGGAATATTTGTTTCATAATTATTTATCACTAATTAATGTATGGGGATTAAATTTCTAATTAATTTCCCCTTTATATGCAAACTGGGCGAACTGCCCAAAATTCTGAATCATCGATTGATCGAACCCCCTGGGTCGATCGATTAATCGTTCGTCCCTGACTTCGTCTTCTTCAAGAGGCAGTTCCACCATTAACGAAAACCTCCAACTTTCATTCTTTCCCCTGGACTAACCCAAGCCCAATCAACCCTATATCTATATAGGAATAGGATCAAACACCTTATGGAACATCAAACTGGAATTAAATCTCACGATTTTCTACTTTTTCCCGATTTGGGTATTACCCGGGTTTCAAATCCCCAATTCGAATTTCACTCATTTTATCAGTAATTAACCATCTACTCTTAGTGGTTTTAACATCTGATTCAGTTCTCTACATTCTAGAATCATGAACACAATAAATCTTACCCTAAATCCCATTAAGGTATATTAAATTCCAAAAACCCAATTTAAATTTTTGATCACACACCCAAAACGAATTTTCATATACACATCACTATGATATGAATTGATTATCATACTTTAAGAATCAAAACAGTTAACCACTTGCCTGAAAGTGTTCGTAGTGTCTGATCCGTTGGCGTAGTCCCTCAATTTGGCTCCAATAACCTCCAATTTGCTCTTGATTTGCTTTCCCCCAAATCCCCTCTCAAACCCTAGGTTTAGAGTTGTGTTGGCTGTTGATTTCTTAATCCCTCACTTAGGTTAAAACTCTAAATCCCGTTTTTCACCTAATGGGCTTAATTAAAGTGGCCCAACTCACCCCGTGTGGGCCCGGTCATGCCCAAAAATACCCTGAGACCCAATTGCTACCCCGGGTACTCTTTTCTGACTATCTCGATCCATCCGGACTCAACCGCGCACTCAGAATTGGCTTCCGAATTAATTTATAATAATCCTTATCCCACACCTAACTTAGTCTATACCGACTCCCGGCTGGGATAAGTGCATACCCCGTCATTAATACCCAAAATGACGTAATTAAATTATTACTATTCACTTAGTAAATAAATTTTCCTAAACATTAACCATTCACTCCCCGATTAATATTTAAATATATATATTTCCATAATTAATTCAATTAAAATTACATCACACAAGAAATTTAAAATTCTCGAATTAATTAAATATTAAATGCACAAAAATACGGGGTGTTACATACTTCCCCCCTTACAATGGAATTTCGTCCTCGAAATTAAAATAAACCTAGTGTTCCAATATTCACATATTACTCACTAGTCATGTGCCTCCAAGCCTGCTATATCTATCCCATCCGCTTCTAACCATACGTTACACAAGTATGTATTTAAACTTAACCAGGGCGCCCATACACCCTATACCCGTGCTTAACCACAAAATTTTTGCCTTAATTAACCCAGGTGCCCATACACCCTATCCCCGCGCTCTACCGCACGAAAGTTACCTGACTGTGCTATTCGTAACCCGTAATATAACTTCGAACCCGTAGTCATATCACATATATAAATATATATATATATATATATACATATACATCTACTGCCCAGGTACCCAACCCATGTTCTAACATCCAAACATCTCCCCATAAATACTTGTCTCTCAACACAAAAGTATATACGCTTACCCTTATGCTATCAAAGAAAACATAATACCGCGCCCTTACTACCACTAGTCTTTGCGCAAAATAAACCCCGAGCTATCTCTCTTTGCTCGACAATCAATTTAACCACCCTGATTCACTTTAGTAAACATCCCCACTTACCGGGATAAAATATGAGAACACAAAACCTCACTATGTGCTATCGTACCACACAATACATTATATATATCCACACATATATAGGCTATACGCCCTCTTCGGTGATACATAGTACCAACCCTACCCTGGTGTCGTGAACACCAAAATTTAACTCCACTATCCACAATAGTTAAATTCCATCGCTATCCAGCCGATGTTAAAAAAAAATATTATCAACCCTACTCTCATAATTCTTGAAAGTAGTAACTCTTCGCATAATTCAAATCATCACTCAGTGTACACCTCCACTCTCCCGTGAAGAACACCAACGAACTCCGCTACCCTACGGAAAGTTTATCCACATACTATGGCTGCTACCACCAACGCACCCACTAAGTTCGACTCACCTGCGAACTCTAGTGAAAATAAGTCTTATTTTGTGACATCCTCTTTGTCACTCAAAAATATACCCCATGCCCCTAAGGTAAAAATAATTACTTCTATACTCCAACTGCAACGGCTGGTTCTCAGTTTTCGGAGCAGCTTCTCCCTGCCCGAATGCACCCATGACTTGCTTTAGTGGTTGTACATCCAGGACCTCGTCCTGTAGTTAGCCCCTGCCTCCCTTAAGGCAATATATCTTCATGTGTCTAGCTTTCCCCACAGACGAAACACCTTCTAATACATTCACCCTGCCACTGGTCCCTTCCATGCCAACCTTGTTGAAATCCTTGGCCATCCTGCCGATAGCCTCCAGTTCTAAATTGTTTGGCGTGGTTTCCCTGCCTAAAATCCTGCCCCTGATCTCCCCCAGTCTGCTGCTGGGATACCCCACTGGTATTTTTCCCTTCTGCCTCATCTGACTGGCTAATCCCCACTCCCCTCCCGCTTCCTTTCGCGTGAAAGCGATATTCCCGACAGTGCCGGAGTGTTGCGTTAATGACATCAGTATAATCTACTAATGTGGAATTATCAATTAAATGTTGTCTGATTCTCCAGACTAACCCATCCATAAACTTTGCTTTCTTTCTCTTTTCCTTGCTTACCTCATCCGATACGAAATTTTGCCAACAAGTGAATTCTTCCTCGTAATGGGCCACTTAACGGCCCCCTTTGAGTCACCTCACAAAATTTTCTCCTCTTTTCGGTCTCAACCGCTGGAGGAAAAATACTTGGGGTCGAACCGCACCCAAAACTCTGCAATAGCTAGTGTGTCCTTTTACTCAACTGTGGTGATCGACTCCCACCACTGTAGTGCCACTCCCACTAACTAAAAGTAGTTAGCATTTGCTTCCGCACCTCATCGTAATCTCCCATGCGTAGGTGACGCTGGATGTCCCTCTTCCTTGACACGCTAGCACTACATCTGAACCCCCTCGCAACTCTGGTGGGTTCCCACTAAAAATAACCTCTCTTTCTTGTTTCCACCCCAACGACCCCGCGTGAGTCTGAACATCCGACGCCACTAACACTTGTGGCTGATCCTGTGGAAAGTACCCTGCCGTTGTGACCACCGTTGCTTCAACTGTCTGTGCCACTATTTCAGTTACCTAGCTGCCAAAAATCATCTCTGTCCATTGCTGCGGTAACTCTTGCTCCTAACGAGCCTCCCTCGTCTCATCTCCCCCTGTTGCCCTAGCTGCTCTCTCCTGGGCGTCATCTAGAATGAGAACCGAATTGGTATGAGTTCACTCTCAAATATAAATTTCTCAGAAGAACGTATATGCGCATACGTATGAGAATACACCAATCCTATAATAGGACCAAGCCGAAACGTGAAAAGCCGCACATATCCTAAGGACATTAGAACCTGATGCTCTGATACCATCTGTGACACCCCGCCTAATAAAATATCGGGTGATCAGTCCTATACCAAATTAAAACAGGAATCCCAGTTGGATCATCCTTAACATCACGGTCGAAAACTTTTTTTTAAACTTACTAACCACCTAGTATTCCAAAAACTGGTGCCAATTTTAACTTTTTTGATTAAACAAAACAGTACATGTGGAATTAAAATATAAACCATTCACACAACTGAATGAAAGTAAACTGAATAATAATTACACAACCTGCCGAATAAATCACCGGCCACCAAATAAATAATCCAATACAAATATTCAACACCTGAATGAATTACACCTAAAAACTGTACCGAGAAGTCTGGGCTACAATCCCTAAATAAAACTGAGACTGATACAAGATTCCTACTCTAGGAATGAATGAATGATGCGTCTAATCCAAACTCCTGCTAGCATCCACATATGTCATAGCTCTGTGTCCCTAGAATAGAATATCAATCCTGGCGTCCCTGTGGCTGGACACCTAAAAGGTTTTGAAAATAGTTTTATAGCAAGGGTTAGAACCCGAAACATTTTGAAAATATTTAGCAAGTGAATTAACTGCAGTAATTTAAAATGCATGAATGCGCTTCATATTTAAGTTAGTGTCGCACTCCCTTGTGGACATTCTAACCCCTCCACTATTGTGCACACCTACCGGTTACCTTAACCCCACCTAGTTGTACTACCCCGTCCAACTAGTCCTGGTATAACCTTCCCTTGCCATACTACTCTAACCCGAGTATAATGATTCTTAAATTATAAGTTATTTCACAATTAACTTAATTAATTCCTCTTAAATAGTAGCATATAACCGTGACACAAGTTACATAAAGTAAATACATCACACACTGTATTATTCCCACAAATGATTAACTTAATTAATTTCTCATTAATTAACAGCATATAACTGTAACCCGAGTTATATATGGTAAATACATCACACACTGTATTATCACCTACATATAATATTTACTACCATATTATACGTACCTTTACAAACATCCACACATATATCATACGTGTATCCATCCTTCTGAGTATACCCTCACCGTATGATTCCCTCTAAAATGCTATCTCACTAGGTGTGCTCACAAAACCTAGTTTCCCCGAGTTGGAATCGCTCACTAACTCGGCCCAAAATATAAACGTAGTGGAGGCGGTCATATTCCTTCCCTGAAAGTGAGATAAATCCATCACCCATATATACCGGACGCTATGACCTGGGGATATACTCGCCCTACTCCTCAAGCTAGGGTATTCACCCACATCGCGCAACCTCCCTTGATAGCATTAGAGTATTTAAATTGAATAAATATCTAGTTATTGATATTTAATATCACACACAATATAAACACGTATATATATATATACTATCACTGTACCGTATATATATAATATAAATTCCAGCTTTACTATGTACTCAAAATCCCGTACACTGCCTGTAATTTAATATCACACAAAATATATACACGAATATATATATATATATATATATACTATCACTACATCGTATATATATATTATAAACCCTGGCTTTACCGTGTACCAAAAATTCCGTTCACTGCCTAAAATTTCCTGAGTCTGTGGCCCGACTCAACGTAATTAATTTTCTCACTTAATAATTTATCGTCTTCCCGACTCTATGGTCCGACTCTAATATATTTAACTCACACTTCAATTGATATAATACTTTCCCCGAGTCTATAGTCCGACTCCAATTAAATTAATTAATACCCTTATTAATTTAATACCTTCCCGAGTCTATCACCCGACTCTTATTTAATTAATTTACACATTAATTAATCAACACAAATCTGAGTCTGTAATCCGACTCTAATTAAATTAATTCATACATTAATTAATCAACACAAATCCGAGTCTGCAATCCGACTCTAATTAAATTAATTATCACATTTATTAATTTAATCCTACCCGAGTCTATAATCCGACTCTAATTAAATTAATTATCACACCCATTAATTTAATTCTACCCAAGTCTACAATCTGACTCTAATTAAATTAATTATCACACCCACTAATTTAATAACTTGGTGTCACCCAACCATTATCCCCGGACTCGCTCACCTGGCCCGTACCTCAATATTTCCCGAGTCAATGTTCCGACTCCAAATTAATTAGCTTCTCTCAATAATAAATTTACTACTTTGATGCCACTTAACCAATATCTCCGGACTCGCTCACTTGGTCCATTTTACATCTCATAATTTCATTCTCACATTTTCACCCACAATGTGTCACACATTTATTTCCATAATTTCCCCAATTATATTTACCTATAATTGTTAGCACACCCGGACTCACCCACTTGGTCCATAATTAAATATTTCCCGAGTCTATATCCCGACTCTAAATTAATTAGTTTATCTCCAAACTTAATTCACTACCTTGGGGTCGCTTGACCAATATACCCGGATTCACTCACTTGATCCGTACCTCACTATTTTGGAATAAAATCTCTCAAATTCATCCATTAAATGCCCCACATAAATTCATCCTAGTCCCAATTACTTTCTCCCATAATTGCTAGGAATATTTGTTTCATAATTATTTATCACTAATTAATGTATGGGGATTAAATTTCTAATTAATTTCCCCTTTATATGCAAACTGGGCGAACTGCCCAAAATTCTGAATCATCGATTGATCGAACCCCCTGGGTCGATCGCTCGATCGATCGTCCCTGACTTCGTCTTCTTCAAGAGGCAGTTCCACCATTAACGAAAACCTCCAACTTTCATTCTTTACCCTGGACTAACCCAAGCCCAATCAACCCTATATCTATATAGGAATAGGATCAAGCACCTTATGGAACATCAAACTGGAATTAAATCTCACGATTTTCTACTTTTTTCCGATTTGGGTATTACCCGAGTTTCAAATCCCCAATTCGAATTTCACTCATTTTATCAGTAATTAACCATCTACTCTTACTGGTTTTAACATCTGATGTTAATAACAATAACTCCTATTAATGGACTTGAAATACATCAAATGGATGTAAAAACCCCATCCTTAAACGGTGAACTTTATGAGGAAATTTACATAGATCAACCTGAAGGGTTCAAGGCTCCTGGACAAGAACAAAACGTATGTAAGTTTGTTAAATCACTTTGCGGATTAAAACAAGCAGCTAAGCAATGGCATGAAAAATATGATAATGCAATGTTATCAAATGGTTTAAAAATTAATGAATACGATAAATGTGTTTATTTTAAATACATTCAAAATCGATATGTCATTGTGTATCTCTATGTTGATGATGTGCTTATCATGGGTACTAACCTGGAAATTATCAAAACTACAAAATAAATGTTGAGTAGTCGATTTTACATGAAAGATATGGTAATCACTGATGTTATATTAGGAATTAAAATTTGTAAAACATCGGATGGGCATATATTATCTCAATCTCATTACATAGAGAAAGTACTTGAAAAATTCAAGAAGTATGATATCAGTCCTACCAAGACACCCGTAGATGTAAATTTACATCTATCAAGAAATAATGGTGAAAGCATATCTCAACTAGAGTACTCTCGTATTATCGGCAGTTTAATGTATATCATGAACTGTACATGACTGAACATAGCATACTCAATAAGTAAGCTAAGTCGATTTACGAGTAATCCAAGGAGAGATCACTGGAAGGAAATATTGAGAGTTTTGGGTTATTTGAAATATACTCAAAACTATGGACTGCACTACTCAAAATATCCAGTTGTTCTTGAAGGACATTGCGATGCAAATTGGATATCTGATACAACAGACTCCAAGTTTATGAGTGGGTATGTGTTTACCCTTGGAGGTACAGCCATATCCTGGAAATCCTCATAATAAATGTACATTGCTAGATCAACAATGGAATTCGAATTCATTGCACTAGACAAAGTTGGAGAAGAAGTTGAATGGCTTTGAAATTTCTTAGAGGATGTTCCAAATTGATCGAAACCTGTGCCCGCAATATGTATACATTGCGATAGTCAATCGGTGATTGGAAGGTCACATAATCACATGTATAACGGAAAGGCACGACATATTCATCATCGACACAATACCGTTAGACAACTTCTCTCAAACGAAATTATCTCAATTGACTATGTAAAGTCAAAAGATAATATAGCTGATCCACTAACGAAAGGTTTAAATCGAGAGAAAGTTGAAAGATCATCGAGAGGAATGAGTCTAAAGCCTATAAATAAATAAGAATCAATATAGTGGCAACCCAACCTAGCTGACGGGAGATCCCAAGATCTAGGTTCAATGGGAAAACTGAACTATGTTGTATTCAGTAAGCACTGGAGGATATTTAATCCTATCCATTCCAAAGATAAGACAGTGCACATCTGCCGCAAAATTAGGATAAGTTATGCTTTTAATGACATCCATATCTTAATATGTCTAAGTGGGGTATTGCATGACACTCTTTATGGAAGTCACCTACGTGAGTAAGAATGGGGGCCACTTCTATGAGAATAATGAAAGGCATATTCTTTAAAATACTCACGGAACCAAGTTGTGTTCATGGCCAAAATGAACACAAACGTGAGAACCAACTGTGTTAAAGAATTATTATGTGAATACTATTGTCTAGGTATACAAAAATGGTTGAGGGTTCAAGGACGTGAAGTCTACTGATTAACAAAGCAAATTCGATAGTATATCACTAAGTAAAGTTCAAGGCCACTAGGCTACTTCTCCCGATGCAATAAATCTTCTGTTTAACTCAACCTGTGTCTGCATCTGCATCAGCATCTGTTTTGTTTCTATTTATAGCGATATATCATTTATGTGGGGAATTATTGAAAAATTAGACCTAAAAGTTGGACTTAAAAGCTATCCAGAATTTTGAGCAACTAATGATACCCACACTACGATAATTGTGGGACCATATACGAACGCGTTCTTCTTCGTAAGGAGATTAATGTAGTATATTCATAGGTCCAATTTCATTAAGATATGAATGATAAATATGTTCCCAAAGTGACTCATAAAGCAATGAAAGTTAATGAATTGGGTGTGTTTTAACTCTTGTCCCACATTGGAAAAGTAGTGAAAATTTGAAGAGTTAATAACACCCCAAGTATGGACTAAGGCTTGGATGCCTTTGGGGTATCCCATCTCTTTGAAGGGGATATGGATTATACTATGCATGTGTTGGGCTTGGGCCAAAAGCCCACACGCGCGCGCCATCCGATCGGCCGACCAGCCGACCGGTTCAGTTCGGGCTTGGGCTTGGGATTATAAAAATAAATCCCTTTCATGTTGGGCCGAATTAATTAATTCCGTAATTAATTAATTAAATTTTCTGGGCCGAATTTTAACCCAAATTAAAAGTCGTTTGGGCAATTGCTTGACCCCACAATTACGATCGTTTTTTAATTGGTGACTGTTCTGAACAATCACCTCTTCACTACTATAAATACAGATGTTCCTCTCCATTTTTTAACTAATGAAAAATTTGAAAATTGCACTGCTCATTTCCTCTCCTAAACTGTTCCTGCATTTCATAAGTTTTATTCATGGTTGAGTAAAAGACATGAAAATTGAGTTCGCCAGAATCATTACATTGTTGTGCTTCCTGTATTGATTCGAAAATTTCATTCTATCTTGAGAGACATTAATTCAGACTTTAAGCACTTTGGAGGGGAATTAAATTTGTCTTAAGGAAAACTGTGGTACTTCACAGGGCTCGAAATTCTTTATATATATATATTATTTCATTATGCAATTTTAAGTAAGTTATTCTTATTTTTGTAAATTCGTTTTAATTATGTAATTATTATTGATAAGCACCCAAAACTATACATTTTATACCCCAAATAGACGTACTTTAGTTGCTATTTCTCGGTAATATGGATCTTATGTGCTTAAATGTTTATCTTGTAGGTCAATTGTGCGTTGCAGAGTTCAAGCGTTTAAATCAAAGCAATTGCGCATAAATGGAGCTAATACCCTTGTCTCGTACCCTAGCCTACCCTAAACGTGTCTCTAAACCGTCACCCAAGCACTGTGTGTGTTGGTTTGATCCTTTTTCATTTCATTTTAATTTTTTTAGATTTTTATTTAGTGTCATTTTATTTTCTAGATTTTATTTTAGATTTATTTAGTATTTTATAGGTTTCATTTTCTATTTTTTTATTTTATTTTTATTAGTGTAATTTTATTTTATTTTTATTAGTTTTTAGTTTTATTAGGATTAGTTTTAGGAGTTTATTAGATTTTATATTTTAGGATTTTTTTTCATATTTTATTACATTTTTCATTTTTTAGTTCTTTTGTTTTATTATTTTAGTTTTTAATAGCTTAGAATTTTATTTTCTTAAGTTTTAATATTTTATTTTTATTTTGTTAGTTAGATTTTTATTTTTATTTTATTTCTTAAGTTTTATTTTCTTAGTTAGTTTGAGTCATTTTATTTCATTTTTTTATTAGTTTTATTTTACATTTATTTTTAAGGTCCAAATTAAACACACACACACTATAACTTAAACACACCCCCTAACACCAAACACTACTTATCCTACACCCTCACACCCACCATATTCCCCTACACCCTACCACATTAAATTAACCCAACTTCATCTTCAACCTTTAATCCAACAACCCATTTCTATCTCCTAATCCCCATAACCAAACTCTCATCTCACCCCTTAAACCAAGAAACAAACCCCTCTTCCGGCGAAACGCCAGGACCCCTTATCCCACTACTCCGGTGCACCTCCGCGACCCGGCGTCATCCCCGACCTCTCTCTCTCTCCTCGACCCACTTTCATCCATCCACCCTCCAACCATGAAACCCCCAAACCCATTTGAAAACCCAAATACCATTTCTCCCCAAGCCACGACTAACCACCTGCACAATACAAAAGCAAGACCAAATAATTCCCCATGTGCCTAATAAACCCATTTAATCCCTTTAACCCCTTTTTCCCAAAACACCCCTCAAACCAAATAAGATTTTATTTCCTCACCTCACTTCCCACATGACCTCACACACCCCCATGCACATGTGCTCTCACCTTTCCCACATGTTCACCACAGCCAATTCCCATTTTTACCCCTAGCTCCATGCCTATTATAAAATGAAGATGAAGACCCCATTTGAAAAAGAGCTTAGTGATAGGAAAATTCTAGAGAGAGAATTGTGGAGAGAAAAACACCATTTGTAAATAGTTTTATTTTTTTCTTTTTATTTTTGTTAGATATTTGTGATATTAAATATTGTATGAGAGTTAATTGAGTGAATAATTAATTTCAAAGCATTTGGATACTCAATTGGAGGGATTGTATGCTTCAATTTGGAAGAGTAGAGTTCAACTTTCTCAAAGAGATTTGGTTTTCTTGTTCTATTCTCTTCTCTTTTATTTTAGTAGCGTTGATTATTAATTTGTCGTGTTTAATATCATGTCAGGCTAAATCCCCTTTCAAGGGGTGGGGTAAAACCCTTATTTGATGTTATTTTATTTTTATTAGTTTAATTACTTGAAAAGTCCCTTTGAATGTTAATTTTGATCCCTCACCCTTAGATTTATGCCTCGAGAGAGGGTAAATGATTTTCGAGAGAAAATTGAAATTCTAGTGATAATACCCATTTTAGATTCGAACTAAAGATATGGGTTTCTTAAGTGGGGTATTATCACTTGAATTTCAACTCTAAATTTATTTTCTAAGATTTACATAAATTCTAATTGATCGATCCTAGTGGGTGATTAATTAAAAGGAGTGTAGATCTATTTCTCTAGAGTTGTGGGGTGTTATACTTAATTTTCTAAAATTTTATTATTAAAACTACACTTGCAACGAAAGTTGATTTGTAATTTTGGAGAATTCAAATAATTAAATTAATTAATTAGAATAACTAAAATTTGTGGTGTAATCCCACTCCTTGATTGTTCTCACAATTATTTACCTCACTTATCTCTTATTTTTAGTTTAGACTTTATTTTTCATTTTAGTAACTTTCTAGTTAGTTGTTTTCTTCTCACACTTTAGTTTAGTTTAGTTTAAACCTCACCTCACCTTATTGTTTTAATATTGAAAAAGCTAAAACAAATTAGAAAAGTGAAAAAGCAGAAAAAGAACATAAAAAGTGAATTACAATTGAATTTGTCTCTAGCTTACTCCCTTGAAAGTGGATTGATACCCTTACTTACCTCTACACTTGAGTTTATTATATTTTGTAGGTATTTGAGGATTTTGACTAACTTGGCTTTCCACAACAGCGACAAATACACCGAAAATTTCTTTCGATCAAATGGCGCCGTTGCCGTTCTTGGGAGCGTGAAGCACTCGGAGCGGATTTCATATTGTAATTCATTCATTTTTTGCACTTTATTATTTTTAGTACCATTTTTTATATTTTTAGAAGGCTTGTATTAGGACTTTATTATTTGGCTTGTATTGCGGTGCATAGGACACCATTTATTTTTCATTTAAAATTGTAATAATTGAAAAGCGTGATAGGAAAACCGGACAAGGTAGAGAGAGGGCGTCCAAAGGCGAGGATTTAGAAGCCTCTCTACCTTAGGTCGGTAGGACTCCCGGGGAAGACTGAGATAGGCGTGGTCTCCCCCCGATCGACTCAAAATTTTCGGCACCCCACGCCCTAAAAATCGTGGGAGGTACATTTCTCAAACCCTCGCGCCTCTCCTGTTAGCGAGTCATTTATTTTGTGTGCTTTGTGTGCTCTTATTTGATTTTATTCTCGCATTTATTTTCAAATGGTGTGATGAATTAATTAATTAATACCTACACCCGGTCACTCACGGGAAGGGATTTCATCACCCGACTCACTCGCTTATCATTGTGTGCTACCCTAGCCATCACTAAATTTAAAATCAATAAACCAGGTAGCCCAATAGGAGAATATTTTGCAAAGGAGATCACTCATTTAAATTCCGTGATTTTTATCTCTCGCGGATTTCATTAAAATTTGACTTCCCCCTTCACTAAAGTTTGAAGATAAAATTGGCTATGTGCTAGTTAGGAAATTTTCTTGACTTATATGTGTGTCCAATTCATTTTTCGATAGTCAGTTTTGGTGAGTTCATCCAAAATCATGAGTCCATATTTTTCCCCACCTTTTCTTTCAAAAAAGAAAAAATCCAAAAATATTTTCCTTCTTTATTTTTACAACAAAATCCAAAAATATTTTCTTTCTTTATTTTTACAAAAAAATCCAAAAATATTTTCTTCCATTATTTTTAGAAAATGGCAAAAATATTTTCTTTCCTTTTGAAAAAATTTTAAAAAAAAACCAAAAAAATATTCCTCTCCACATGGCCAAAGAACGTCATTTACGGGACTACTTTGGTCATTTTCCATTGACACTTGACACGTGTGAGAGTGATCACGCGCCATCTCTTTATGATATTCTTAGTTGTTTCACCTCTCTCACGAGTACCGTTGGTACTCTTGACCCATCTATGCATGCACCACCTATTTCATCAACCTCGGTGTCAAGTGTCACCGTGCCTCCTTCTTTGTTGTGCACCCACTGTTATTATGCCGATCACATGTCCCATGAGTGCCCTTACATGTCATATCCATACAAACCCACCACGGACCATGTGTATCCATATGACACTGTTTCGAAACCCACCTCGGCATACTATCCCGATACACCCATTCCCGAGTTGTGTGAGTACCCGAGCTATTCGTGGAGGCCTGGTCACCCTTCCACGCAATACGTATCCCAACCCGATGTTGTGGATCCTCAGACA
This sequence comes from Sambucus nigra, assembly GCA_949130495.1. Taxonomy (NCBI): domain Eukaryota; kingdom Viridiplantae; phylum Streptophyta; class Magnoliopsida; order Dipsacales; family Adoxaceae; genus Sambucus; species Sambucus nigra. Next base: position 527,137,827 of record OX422209.1, read on the forward strand.
TTCCAACAGTCGTCATGGCAACCTTGTGCACCCAGTCACGATCAGTCCCCTCACTATGCACCCCATGAGGATCAACCATTTGTCTATCACGAAAGCAATCCTTTCGTGTATAATGTACTTGGCCCCACCCACACACTTCATATGAGTATTCTTCATACAGTTCCGATTATAGCGAGTTATGTCCACCTCAACCACCACCACCACCCATCATTCCACCAACACTATCATCCACCTCCACTCTTGAAATCCTCTTGAAAAAGTTCATACTTGAGCAAGAGAAAGCAATTCAAACTCAAGCTCTCCAAAGGCTTGAACAAAGGTTAAATGAATTGTAGTGTGCGAGAGAGTCGGATATTCCCATGGATCCATCCATCGTTTCCACCGAGTGTGACGATGATGTGTCCCCCTGTGACACAGATTTTGAGTGTGACCAACCCTATCACCCCGAGAATCTTGAAGTTGGGACCATTCCATGGTCCGGGTCCCAAGTCGACAATTGTGTTGACTTACCTTTCATTAGCGAGACTGATACGCTTTCGCAAAATCCATATGAACCCCCACTTGAGGTTCACATTTCTTTTCCCGTTGAATCTACAAAAATGCCCGAGTCTACACCTATCGAGCTTCACCCTTGTGTTCCCGAGGAACCAATTTATCTTAGGTTAGCTCCGGCAACGAGTGTTCACCATTTTCCCGAGATAGAATCCGTGATAGCTCCTAACTATCCGGATATGGATGATGTCCCACCATGCATGGCTCATTTTGAGCCTCATATTTCTAGTGATTCCTCTATCTCTAAGATTGGTGCCTCGTCTAACCCACTTGATACACCGTTTATCCCACCCGATACACCGTTTATCCCACCGACCTACCCATTGTTCCTTCCACCCTACCACCTGGTTTGGATCTTGATTTTACACAGTTTATGTTTCCATTGACATTTTTAGATCCTCACCTGAAACCATCATCCACCATCTACGAGAGTATTTATGGTGCTACACTACACTTCCGTGACATCGAGCTTGTTCCTCCATATCTGCCAATCTCTTGTGGTGTTGATTTTTCTCAACAGCTCCCTGGCGTGTCACGGCACGACCAATACCATCGCCCATTCATAGAACGGTCATGTGACTTTTATGAGACCCATCCCATTACAATTTCCACACCATTTTGCCTCCCTCACCAATTAGAGCACCATGCTTATAGGGCCCTTGTTGCCCTCACCTTTAAGCTCAACAAGGCCCGTGACCGATACCTCCTCACCTTAGCCCTAATTCCCACCCACCCATGGTCCACCGATGCTTTGCATCGCGTGATGCACTTCGCCATACAAGTGCATTGACCCGTTTTAGCCTTTATCTAACAAGACTGATGCTTCAGTCTTGTTTGGGGGTGATTCCCATCACCCAATTTTTCTGCCACCCCGTGCTTTCATAGATTCTATCTTTAGGGTGAGAAATGGTTCGGTCCGGCTGAAGACATTAAACTTAGCGCTATCGAGAGGTAGCCCGCGTTTTTTGTACTTGTCTCATCCTGTTTGGGGGTGGTGTTTAACATCACCCTATGCTTTATCATGCTAATGGACTTGTAAATATTTTTTTCTCACTTGTTATTCAGGTTTATTCTTGGCTACATCTTTCCACTTCATTAGCGATTCATTCTGGTAATCTCTTTCCTACCTTATGCTCTCAATTTTAAAAATCATTTTACTTAACATCGAGGACGATGTCCCTTTTGTTTGAGGGCGGGGAATTTTATCAAAATCGTACCTCTTTTGAAAATTTTTGAATTTTAAACCTGATTTTTAAAATTTCGTGCAGTTTCTTTCATCTCACTCATTGATGTAAATTTTCAATCATCCATCTTTCAAAAGTCTAGGAATCAAGCTAGAGAATATTTTTTTATAAATGGCTTATGTAATACGTAACAAGGCATTTTGCACCATGATTTCTAGACTCAACAAAATTTGTGCACTTATCATGTCACTATGGTTTAGAGTTGAAGAGTACTAAAATTCTAAAGAGAACCTTAAGGATCACTAGTAGAGACTTAGCTTGTGAGATTTGTGCCTTTCACCCTTTCAGAGTGTTTTATGCAATCTCCGAGTCACAAGTTGATTCAACTTCTTTTGGGTCCGCACTTTAATTGTTGTATGATCTCATTATTCTTCATTTTTGGCTTGATCATTGAGAATGACATCACTTTCGAGTTGTAAGAAACACGTGTCTTGAAATTTGTCCCGATCACTAGGATTTTCATCCATACACCTACCACTTTTCCCCATATCATATTCCCATTCATTTCACCCATTACTTTCCCATATTTCATATACATTCCCCACACCATCCATTTATCATTCCATTTATATCATCCATCATCATTTTCAAATAAAAGAGTGTTCTTCAAAATGTTAAATGTCTTCAGTGTTGGTTTGAAAAGAGAGAGAAAAATAAAAAGAAAAAAAAAGAAAAAAAGAGAGAAACATAAAAATAGCAAAAATCGAAGAAAAGAAAAGAAAAGAAAAGAAAAATAGCAAGAAAAGAAAAAGAAAATAAAGAGAGTGTAGTTAGTTATTTTGAAATAAAGACATTTGTGCCTAATGTATAGAACACTCTTCTATCATATCCATTCATATATCATCATTATATCCTACATAACACATCCATACATCATCCCATCCATCATACCACACCTTATACCATCCATTTCCCATCGCATTACACATCCATCATATTATCCATCCATCCTACCTCATCCCACATATCCCATCTCATTTACCCCTCACCCGTTATCATCCATATATTCCCCCTAGGTGTTCGGGCAAATAAAAGTCAACGTGGTGAATAGCTCGACGTTATCACTATAGTGGGTAGCATTCTTTCATGAGATCAATTTTCTTTCTAATTGTTCGTTCTTTCTTGTACGTGTGTGAGACGTTTGAACTTGCTTACATTTACTCCCATCCTCACACACAAGAGCGATACACTAACCCATATCTCGAGAGTTCGTTTGAGAGAGTTATATCCGTGAGATTTGAAGTTGAAGCATTGATTCCGACAAGGCAATATTGGAATTACTCTTGTGATATTCGACCCGTTTTGACTGATTCACACTACACACGTTGAGTTATAGGAAGGATGTGCCTTGAGTATTTACTTAGCTTAATCTTTTTACACATTCTAGCTTGTATTTCTCAAATCATTTCTCATATGATGGATTGTGCGATTACTCTACGTCTAATAAGATTGACTGCATTTCAATAAATTTTTGCAAATAAGAATTTTGTGGGTATATTCCCTGCAAACCCTCACGAGACACAACTCGTCCTGTAGGGCAACCTATAGGTTTAAAGGCTTGTTACACATGCTAAGTGCAATCGCAAGTGCCCGCGAAAGTGGTACACTTTTAGTTTCTTATCTTTCTCTTTCTCTCTATCTTATTGCTCGAGGACTAGGAACGCTCTGTTTGGGGGTGGTCTGATAAGCACCCAAAACTGTACATTTTATACCCCGAATAGACGTACTTTAGTTGCTATTTCTCAGTAATATGGGTCTTATGTGCTTAAATGTTTATCTTGTAGGTCAATTGTGCGTTGCAGAGTTCAAGCGTTTAAATCAAAGCAATTGCCCATAAATGGAGCTAATACCCTCGTCTCGTACCCTAGCCTACCCTAAACTTGTCCCTAAACCGTCACCCAAGCCTCGTGTGTGTTGGTTTGATCCCTTTTTATTTTATTTTAATTTTTTTAGATTTTTATTTATTGTCATTTTATTTTTTAGATTTTATTTTAGATTTATTTAGTATTTTATAGGTTTCATTTTCTATTTTATTTTTATTAGTGTAATTTTATTTTATTTTTATTAGTTTTTAGTTTTATTAGGATTAGTTTTGGAGTTTATTTTTAGTTTATTAGATTTTATATTTTAGTATTTTTGTTTTCATATTTTATTACATTTTTCATTTTTTAGTTCTTTTGTTTTATTATTTTAGTTTTTAATAGCTTAGAATTTTATTTTCTTAAGTTTTAATATTTTATTTTTATTTTGTTAGTTAGATTTTTGTTTTATTTTATTTCTTAAGTTTTATTTTCTTAGTTAGTTTGAGTCATTTTATTTCATTTTTTTTATTAGTTTTAATTTACATTTATTTTAAAGGTCCAAATTAAACACACACACACCCTATAACTTAAACACACCCCCTAACACCAAACACTACTTATCCTACACCCTCACACCCACCATATTCCCCTACACCCTACCACACTAAATCAACCCAACTTCATCTTCAACCTTTAATCCAACAACCCATTTCTCTCTCCTAATCCCCATAACCAAACTCTCATCTCACCCAACACCATCTCCAACCTCAAACCCAACTCATCCCTTACACCAAGAAACAAACCCCTCTTCCGGCGAAATGCCAGGACCCCTTATCCGACTACTCCGGCGCACCTCCGCGACCCGGCGTCATCTCCGACCTCTCTCTCTCTCCTCGACCCACTTTCATCCATCCACCCTCCAACCTAGAAACCCCCAAACCCATTTGAAAACCCAAATACCATTTCTCCCCAAGCCACGACTAACCACCTGCACAACACAAAAGCAAGACCAAATAGTTCCCCATGTGCCTACCATTTAATCCCTTTAACCCCTTTTTTCCATTATACCCCCAACTACCCTTTTAACCCTTTTTCCCAAAACACCCCTAAAACCAAATCAGATTTTATTTCCTCACCTCACTTCCCACATGACCTCACACACCCCCATGCACATGTGCTCTCACCTTTCCCACATGTTCACCAAAGTCAATTCCCACTTTTACCCCTAGCTCCATGCCTATTATAAAATGAAGATGAAGACCCCATTTGAAAAAGAGCTTAGAGATAGGAAAATTCTAGAGAGAGAATTGTAGAGAGAAAAACACCATTTGTAAATAGTTTTATTTTTTTCTTTTTATTTTTGTTAGATATTTGTGAGATTAAATATTGTATGAGATTTAATTGAGTGAATAATTAATTTCAAAGCATTTGGATGCTCAATTGGAGGGATTGTATGCTTCAATTTGGAAGAGTAGAGTTCAACTTTCTCAAAGAGATTTGGTTTGCTTGTTCTATTCTCTTCTCTTTTATTTTAGTAGCCTTGATTGTTAATTTACCATGTTTAATATCATGTTAGGCTAAATCCCCTCTCAAGGGGTGGGGTAAAACCCTTATTTGATATTATTTTATTTTTATTAGTTTAATTACTTGAAAAGTCTCTTTGAATGTTAATTTTGATCCCACGCCCTTAGATTTACGTCTCGAGAGAGCGTAAATGATTTTCGAGAGAAAATCGAAATTCTAGTGATAATACCCATTTTTGATTCGAAGTAGAGATAGAGGTTTCTTAAGTGGGGTATTATCACTTATATTTCAACTCTAAATTTATTTTCTAAGATTTACATAAATTCTAATTGATCGATCCTAGCGGGTGATTAATTAAAAGGAGTGTAGATCTATTTCTCTAGAGTTGTGGGGTGTTAAACTTAATTTTCTAAAATTTTATTATTAAAATTACACTTGCAACGAGAGTTGATTTGTAGTTTTGATATTAATTTGGGATAATTAAAATAATTAAAATAATTAATTAGAATAACTAAAATTTGTGGTGTAATCCGACTCCTTGATTGTTCTCACAATTATTTACCTCACTTGTCTCTTATTTTTAGTTTAGACTTTATTTTCCATTTTAGTAACTTTGTAGTTAGTTGTTTTCTTCCCACACTTTAGTTTAGCTTAGTTTAAACCTCACCTCACACTATTGTTTTAATATTGAAAAACCTAAAAAAAATTAAAAAAGTGAAAAATCACAAAAATAAAATAAAAAGTGAATTACAATTGAATTTGTCTCTAGCTTACTCTCTTGAAAGTGGATTGATACCCTTACTTACCTCTACACTTGAGTTTATTATATTTTGTAGGTATTTGAGGATTTTGACTAACTTGGCTTTCAACAACAACGACATATACACAAAAAGCTTAGTTATCAATTATTTTGTTAATAATTATGTACTTTTTGATAATTAAATAGCAGAAATAACTGTAACAACCCAAGACTTTCGGAACAGTAATTATTTTATTTTGGGAGAAATAAATAATATTTTATTGGAAAATAATCAAATTGGCAATTGAGGTCAAAATTTAGAGTTGTTAGAAAGTTTCTCGAATGGAAATTCTGAGGGTACCATTGTGCCCGGAAGGGTCGAGAAATTCGAAATGACTGTACTTGGGGTCTATTTGGGTTCCGAAATAAATTAGGACCGTTTGACTCGAATTAAAGTCACCGAGTCATTTAAAGTGTGTATTATCATTTAAAGATGTGTATTTTGGGATTTAGGCTTATTAAGCCTACGGGAGATTTAATTCTCCAAAGAGAGAAAGAGAAATAGAAGAAAGAAAGAAAGAAAGAAAGAAAGAAAGAAAGAAAGAGAGAAAGAAGGAAGAAAAGGAAGGAGAAAGGAAAGAAAAAGCGATTTCCGGGCCAATACGCGATTGCAAGGCAGATTCAGACCCAACGAACCCGAGGCAAGTGATTAAACTTGCTAAATAATTGTTGTGTATCAATTATTGCATGATTTGTGGATTGAATTTTGGGTTTTAGGTTTAAATTGACAAAACCTAACTTTTGGGAAAAACCTTAGATTTGTAGTGCTTAAAATAGATTTAAGGTTATAAATTGGTTTATAAGTATTATAGAATGAATATTAATGTTATATATGTGATTGGGTTGGATGAAAATGGTTGGAAGATGATACAAATGATTTTTGGGTATTTTGGGTTAAGAATAAAACAACCCATTTCGTAGCTTACTGCACTTGCCGAATCGATTCGCCCCTACCGAATCGATTCGGTCTGCTGCAGATTGCCCAGGTCTTTAGGGACGAATCGATTTGCCCCTTGCGAATCGATTCGGTATGTAGCAGACTCCCAGGTCCTTTGGACCGAATCGATTCGGATGGGCCGAATCGATTCGGAAACAGGGGATTTTGGAGATGTTTTTCTAGGAAGAATTTCATCTCGTTTCGTCTAAAGTTATCGATTGGGAACTTCTATGGGAGTTATTTGGAGTATGTTTTGGAGACTTTTAGATAGTTTCCCTTATAGGAAATGATTGGAGTCATATTGACTAATTTGAGGAGTATCGATTGGATATTATGGTTTATTCTAAGTGGGGAAGCCCACCTTGATCGGGAGGTTATACTTGGAGATAATAAATTCAATTCATAGGAAAGAATGTGAATAATTTAGAGATACCGGATCTTAGGATCCAAATCCCAAATGGGATAACTTTAAAAAGGTTCATAAAATGAATTGAACCCTATTATGAATGGAAAATAATAAATGCTATTTGATGTGCATATGGATATAGAAATATCCTTATTGATGATTGATTTGGGAGATATCTCACACAATGAGAAATGCTAATTGAGGTGCATTAGGATATAAAATATCCTTAACTTAATTAGAATTGAAAGACAATTCATAATAGAAGCGACATGAGAGCTTCTAGCGAGAATTAGTATATCATATACTAAGTGGGGTTAATGTGTGAGGTGGAGCGTTAGTATATCTTGAGATAAATATACTAAACAAATGATGTTAATCAAATTACGTCTAAGTGCGTATAATGAAAATGAATATAATATACCTTATATATAATGGTATATCTTTATTATGTGGGATGTATGTATACCTTATATGATGGTGTATATACATGTTAAGCATACCCCCTCCTTGATATCATTGGGAAGTTTCGTGCGTAGAGGGTGAACATTCTGACTAGAAAAGCAGGATGTGGATATTTCCTAGGTCATAGTCGTCCTTTGTGGTCAGCAAATGACATTTATGATATATATATTTAATTATTTTGGGGGTGAGAGGTCGGGGGTATGTGACGCTCTCACTTGCCGGTTAGGAACTATGACCGCTTCCCGAACGTCGTGTGTGTGAGTAGATCACGAGGTGGGTGTCGTTGAACCCCACCAGGTGGCCCCAGTTTGCTACGTATATGGGCTACTGGAAGATGATAGCATGTGAGCCTGCGTCCTTCGAGTTATAGCTCGGTTGGATGGTTATTATTGTTTGTGTTTGTACTTGGGTGTCAAGGACATAATGGACCTCAACGACCTACATTGCCAGGATTAGTGTATCGGGGGGGTTCCTTGTTTGGATTTCGCCTCGGCGAGACGTCCTACGCACGAACCGCAGTGCAATGTTGGAACTTGGGGATAAGTTTAGTCCTTAATGCTCATAATCATATATATATATATATATATATATATATATATATATATATATATCACCTATCCCAACAATCGACAGTGCCAGGAGTAGTGTAACGGGGGGGTTCCTTGTTTGGATTTCGCTTCGGCGAGACGTCCCACGCATGAAACGCCGTGTACTGTTGAGAATCGAGAATATTAATTAATTAAAATTGGATAATAATCATTTGGGTTACATGCATCTTGCATTGAGGGCATAATGAGCCCCGAGGATCGATACGGTCAGGATTAGTGTATCGGGGGGTTCCTTGTTTGGATTTCGCTTCGGCGAGACGTCCCACGCACGAAACGCAACGCCGTGTTGAGAATCGGGAGGAGTTTAGTCCGTAACTCTTGACGCTAATAACTCATCTATAATAATTATTTATATGGTTTCATGCCTTATATGGGCATCACTAGAATATAAATTCTAGTAATTGAGATTGATGGTGTATGTTGATGATATGGACATGATTGGATCATGTAATTTTATATGTTCAACAAATGAACATTATAAAGATAACTATAACAATTGCATTAAAGATAATGTATATAACTTAAAGTATAGAAATAAATGTAGAATTGGGAGATAGGTTAGATGGTTTCACTTAAATACTTTATTTGGGTTTAAGTTAGAATCCTCTTACCTAACTAGAATCGGACATCCTTTTGGAGACACCTGCATACGCTTAGTGCGCGCTTTAGATGAGAGGTGAGTTGAATTTTTATGGAGTGTTCGATTCCAACTAAATCATGTAATAATGCATTTATAATTATTATGCATTTTAATACACTTGCTATAAAATGTTTTCACAACTCGGGCTCTGACCCGTTTATATTTTCCTCCTCCATGTATATATTGTATTACTTCAGGTGTTCCTCCGCAAGGACGCCTTTGATATCCCTCCATTCAGGATTTGTGGAGCTGTGGCAGTAGCGGACTGTTGCGGCACTTTTCTTTAATCGATTCCTATCTACTGTACATCTAGATTAGGATTCAGTTGTATTGAGTTAGTATTCAAGTGTTGTAGACTAACACTTTCATATTTTATTTATCAGATTATTATATTGTCTGTTGCCCGACAGCATATTCGCGTATTTCATTATTGAGATTTTGTTGTACAATGTATTGTACCTTTATATTATTGGAGCATGCACTTTTTACTCATCATAGTTAGATGTATATTGTTGGTTGAGATGCATTATTTGTTTTGTTGTTGTTGTTAAAACAAAAGTTTTAAATTTTTGGCAATTCGCACTTTATGATTTCGGGTAGTTAGCCTTATATTATAGTGTTTAGTTGTTGATGTTGAGACTGTACCATCTGAGATACCTGATTTATGTAGTATAGGGCTGGCCACCCGTTATTATTTGGAGCGGGTTGTCACAATAACACATTTAACTTCCAATCTTACGAGGAAATGCATTTATTCTGTATAATAATCTATTGAAGACCATTTAACTTCTACCTTTTCTATTCATATTCTCAATTTATTGCATTTTTCTTCCTCACCCGTCATCATTAATGTTTCCTCTCTCTCCCTCTCTCTCTATATATATGTATGTATGCATTATCGAACGCTCTCGGGTTTTTTTTAGAGGATACAACAATCATATTTTTTTGTTTGGTTTTCCTACTAAATGTTAAAACTATATATATTGTGAGAGTCTCCTGTACATACCAAATGATACATAACAACAGTGCATATCAATTTTTTTAAATAGTAAAAAAATTATTTTTTGGCTGAAATTTTTTTATATGATGTTTAAACATTTCAATAGACCCATATAAAAAATTCAACTCAAAATAACATTTTTTTCTATTTTTAAAAAAGATCAAACTTTCGCAACTTTTAAAGCACTTTAAAAATTGCAAAAGTTTGAGCAATTTTTTTAAATTAGCAAAAAAACTTTTTTTGTCCTATTTTTATTATATGGCTCCCTCAAAATGTTTAAATACCACATAAAAAATTTTACTCAAAATCATTTATAAAATGGGTTCGCGCCAGCGGTATGCCCCGTTGATATGTACTGTTTGGTACGTACAGGACCTCTCTCTCTCTCTTTGTATATATATATATATATATATATATATATATATATATATATATATATATATATATATATATATATATATATATATATGCTCTTTTGCGGAGTGTCCGACATTTTTACAGTGCGGACTTTACATGTATCACCTAGCAGTGACCCTAAAAATTATCGGATAAATTATAGGAACTCTCCCTCTCTCTTTTTCGAAATTACTGCGAGGTTCAGTCCGCACGGTTAAAATGCGAGATAATCCACACAAGAGCAGGACGATATATATATATATATATATATATATATATATATATATGATCATTTCTTCGCATGTGTTAAGTGTTATAAAAGATTCTCTTAGGGTGTGTTTGATAATATTAATTTTTCATGAAAAATACAATATATGAAGTCATTTTTCATCTTTTGGATGTTTGATAAATAAAATTTTCTATGGAATTGATTTCTTCAAAACAAGTCACGTGACCACTTTTTCCACAAAAGGTGGAATTAAAACACCTCCTCCCACCTTGTTATTCATTTTCCAAAGAAAAGAATGCTCACACCAAAAAAATTGATAAAAATTATAAAATGAATAAAAACCCAAAAATGATAAAAAAAAATACAAAAAGGGATTAAAAAGTGGAAAATAAATATTTACCACGGAATTAATTTTAAAAAATGCACAAAAAATTATTAAAAAGTCATAAAAGTTATTAATTTAGAAAACAAATTACAGAAAATTAAAAAAAAAATGCTCAAAAAGTTAAAAAAACAAAAATAATGGAAAAAATAGAAAATGAATAAAAAATAGATAATAAATATTAACCCTAGAAAATTAATTCCACAGAAATTTAAAAACAGAAAATAAATATTAACTCCCAAATTAATTTAAAAAAATACACAAAAACAAAAAAAAAAGTTAAAAAATATAGAAAATGAATAAAAAAATAAAATAAGTACTAACTCCCAAATGAATTTAAAAAAATGCCTAGAAATTTATTAAAAAGTCAAAAATTTATTAAGAAAACAAATAACAGAAAATTAAAAAAACACGCAGAAAATTACAAAAAACAAAAATAAATAAATACCCAAAAATAATTAAAATAAAAATAAAAGATGAATAAAAAATAAAAAATAAATATTTACCACTGAATTAATTTAAAAAAGTAGAAATTTAAAAAAAAAGTCAGAAATTTAATAATTAAGAAAAAAAATAACAGAAAATTAAATAAACTCTTAGAAATTAAAAAAAAACAAAAATAAAGAAAAACCAAAAATAAAGAAAAAAAATACAGAAAATGAATAAAAAACAGAAAATACATACTAACCCCAGAAATTTATTTAAAAGTCAAAAAAATATTAATTAAGAAAAAAAATAACATTAAATTAAAAAGACACCCAAAAAATAAAAATAAATAAACTGAATTAAGTAAAAATAAAAAATAATGTAAAAAATATTTAAAATGAATAAAAAACAAAAAATAGATATTAACCACCTAATTAATTTTAAAAAACACTAATAAATTTATTAAAAAGTTTGAAAATTATTAATTAAGAAAAGAAATAACAGAATATAAAAAAACGCTCAAAAAATTAAGCAAACATAATTGAATAAAAATCCAAAAAAATGAAAAATATATAGAAAATGAATAGAAAACACAAAAAAGTGTTTGTTACTTGTTATGTTTGTTATTAAATATTCCAAAATAGACCTTTGTTTAGGTTCATATATATTTGCGAACTAAAATCAGAAGTAGAAAAGTGTAATATTTTCTAGCCTGAAAATAATGGCAATAAAAAATGTTGCTTTTTTTTTTTTCATGAAAAATATTGGGAATCAAACACATAAAAGATGGAAAGTAGAACATTTTCCACCTGAAAAATAATTTCAATCAAAAACACCAACAAATTTTTTTCATGGAAAATATTTACAATTTTTCAATTCCATCGAAATTACTCTAAACACTTATTTTCCATTTTGTTTATCAAACACACCCTTATATTTGTGTAGGCTCCATTTATATTAACTTTATTTCTAATGTCAAACTCTTTTCCTTTTACTTTCCTACTTGTTTTTTTTATGAAATGGAAAATTATTCATATCATTACCAACAAAACATAATAATTTTAATTGACCAATTTTTTTCATATATTTTTTGTTGTGTACAACTGTTTTTATTAGGTATAGATTTGTAAGGAATTTCAAATTGATTGAAATGGTAAGTTTCTTTAAAAATTCTATTTTAATTTTAATTTGGGGCATATACCAAATAGTCCCTCAAACATTTTTTAATACATGTTTAATCCAAGCCTTTTTATTTTGCTCTAAAAAGTCCTTCACTATGCCGCTGGCGCGGACCTTAAAAATAAGAGAATATTAGTTTAATGGGTGTTTGATGGACTTTTTGGTACAAAATAAAAGATTTGGACTAAATGTGTATTAAAAAATATTTGAGGGACTTTTTGGTATTTGATCCTTTTAATTTAGTCGTTAGTATTTTTTTCATGCATTTTTTTTGTTGTGTACAAATATTTTTATTAGGTACAGATTACTAGAGAACTTCAAATTGATTGTAATGGTAAGTCCCTTTCAAATTTATATTTTAATTTTAATTTAATCTTCAGTTAAGAAAATATCATATGGATCAATGACTCAATTTATTTTAAGCCCGAATATAAATTTAGACCCACGTTTCGATTTGCATTTAATTTTTTTGATTAACTTTGGTTAAAGTTTCACCAATATGCTTACATTTCAACAACAAAAAATTTTCACCAATATTTTTGTAATTGTTATCCTTTAATGGGACTAATAGATGATGAGATGGCTTAAGAATTTATATATTATATGTTAACAAATTCTTGAAGATTTTTTTTGTTCATCATATTTAATTTCTTTAAAAAAACATTGGGTGTGAAACGAGTGGTTATATAAACGTTGGCCAAAGTAATTTTTTATTATACTACACATACTATTCTTACTGTTTTGCATTTTTCGCTTATATGTTTATGCGTATTTATATTTTATATTATTTAATTGTGTGTCGCCCACGCATCGCGCAGGTTGCACACTAGCCAATATGAATAAGGATGGCAAGAACATGTAAACATGTATGGTACTCATGTTATTTGTAGTGTTTTTATTGATATTGAATATAGGCACCTAATGCCCTCGAAAGTATAATATTTTTGCTTATATTCCTTCTCAACAAGTTTCATGAGCTTAATCCTTTTCATTTTCATTTTCTTATTAGTAAACATCAGGCAGAGGACGTGGATTTCAACAAATTAACTAATTCATTTCTTTTAAGCCAATTGATGTTTTGAAATTGATTAGTTTTAAAGCAACATTATTTCTTGACACACTGATGTGTTATAAATCTGTTGATAGTTATAAATAACAAAGTTCAACACACAGATGCATTAAAAAATATCACTTTGTTAATCAGCAGTATTTATTGACACACTAAAGGCCCTGATGTGTATCAAATCACCCTTGCCACGTAGACCTACGATATTGGAACACTTTGTGACACCCTACCTAGTAAAATACCGATTGATCAGTCCTATATCAAATTAAATCAGGAATCCCAACTGGTTCATTCTTAGCATCACTGTCGAAAACCTTTTTTAAACTTACTAACCACCTAGTAGTCCAAAAAGCCAGTGCCAAATTTTTTTAACTTTTTATTTAAGAAAAAATCATAACATGCATATACTATGAACCATTGACAACAACTGAATCAAATCAACGGACTAAAAAAATAAACTACTTGCCGAATGAACCATCAGCCACAAAAGCAAATATTCTAATAACAAATGTCTAACAACTAAATAAATAAATTCGAAAACTGTACTAAAAAGTCTGGGCGACAAGCCCTAAGTAAAACTGAAACTGATAGATGATTCTTACTTTAGGAAGGAATGAATGATGCGTCTAATCTAAGGTCCTGCTAGCATCCACATATGCCGCAGCTACGTGTTCGTAGAATAGAATATAATGGTTGGCGTCCTAGTGGCTGGACACCTAAAAGGTTTTGAAAATAGTTTTATAGCAAGGGTTAGAACCCAAGACATTTTGAAAATATTTAGCAAGTGAATTAACTGCAGTAATTAAAATGCATGAATACGCTTCATATTTAAGTTAGTGTCGCACTTTCTTGAGGACATACTCACCCCTCCACTAATGTGTACACCTAACGGTTACTTTAACCCCACTTAGTTATATCACCCCGTCCAATTAATCCTGTTACAATCTCCCATTGCCGTACTACTCTAAACCGAGTATTATTATTCATGGGTTATAAGTTATTTCTCACATTAACTTAATTAATTCCTTTAAAATAAAATCATATAACTCTGGCACAAGTTATATAAAGTAAATACATTACACACTGTATTATTACCCGCATATAATATTTAATACCGTTATATATATGTAGATCCATCCTTCCGAGTATACCCTCGCCATATGATTTCCTATAAAGTGCTATTATACCAGGTGTGCTCACTTAACCAAGTTACCCCAAGTCCGAATCTCTCACGAACTTGGCCAAAAACATAAACATTGGAGGCGGTCATATTTTCTTCCTGAAAGTGAGATAAGCCCCTCACCCATATAACGGACGCTATGACCTGTGGATATACTCTTCCTTCTCCTCAAGCTAGGGGATTCACCCACATCGCGCAACCCCCCTTAAAAGCACTAGAGTACACAATTTAATTAAATATCTAGTCCCTGATATTTATAAGCACACAATATATATATACTATCACATACCGTATATATATAATTTAAATTCCGACTTTACCTTGGACAAAATTCGTAGCACTAGCCTATTTTTTCCCCCGAGTCTATGGTCTGACTCTAATTTTATTAATTCACTCATTAATTAATTTATTACCTTAGTGTCACTCAACCAATGTATCCGGATTCGCTCACTTGACCCGTATCTAATTCTTACCCGAGTCTATATTTTAACTCCAAACTAATTCATTTTTCTCAATAACTAATTAAATTCTTTGGCGGCACTCAACCAACATACCCGGACTCACCCACTTGGCTCGTACTTAAATAATCCAAATTTGTCGCCCAAATTCCCCTTAATAAGTTCGACACCCATATTAATTTTATTATTTTACTTGCTCCTCTTTCCACATTAATTTAATCCCACAAAATTCCTACTGTTTATCCTTTCAAAACCTCAAACAACTTAGGCTAAAATTAAGTGCACCTCTATACGAATTTAACCTTTAAATTTCATCATCAGTCCAAACAGTAAAGGGAACAAATCTCACCGGATTTTATCCCGTCGTTCGAACGAGACACCTGTCGTTCGAATGACAGTGTATGTCGTTCGAACGAGATCCAACATCGTTATAACGACCCCTAGATATATCCCTCTCTTCTTCCTCGCTCAGTCCAATTTACCATTAAAAATCCAACTCAAGCTTTTTACCCAGATTTCTCTACTGTAATCCTTTTTCAAATCAATTCCTTCTTAATTATTTTAAATCTCGAACTTATACACAATAAACAACCCAAATCTGAATTTAAAGATTATTTCTACCAATATTTTTACAATTCATACATCTATCCCAATTAAATCATAAATTTCTTAACAACCCTTAATAGTCCAAAAATTTATTTGAATATCCCCAAAATTAAAACCCAATTTCATGCAATAACCTACCCAAAAACGAATTTCGGCTTACACCACCATAATATGAATTGACTATCACATATTTAAGAATCACAGCAATTAACCACTTGCCTTGAAAGTTTGTAGAGTCTGATCTGTTGGTGTAGAGAAATGTTTGATGAAGAACACCCAATGTGTTCCTTATTTGTCTCCAAAAAAGATCCCTTATTGCTTTCCAATTGCTCCCGCTAGCTTCCTCTACGTTCTTAGATTTCTACCAGATGAGTTATGGTTGCCCACAACTCCTAAACCTAGGTTTATCACTCCTAATCCTCTTTTTAGTCACACGAGCTTAATTAAAATGGCCTAATTACCCCCGTGGAGGCCTAGTTATGTCAAAAAATACTCCATGACCCATTTACCACCCCGGGTACACTTTTTCGACTATCTCGACCCATCCGGACTCAACCGTGCACTCAGAATTATCATCCGAAATACTTTATAACATTATCTAATTTGGACCTCAAAATGCGACACAATAATAATTCGAATAATTAAACCTAAGGTCGCTAAATATAAATAATTCTTCCCACTCAAATAAGTTCTCCAAATCATAAATTTAAGTTTATCCAATTTAAATAGTTTTATTTCTCCAAAAAATAATTAAATACTAAATCCTCAAAATTACGGGGTGTTACACACTTGACCTCATAAGCATACATCTAAGCATTTCATTTATATTTGGATGGCTCCAAAACTACTTAGTCGGCATACCGGATGACCAACTTAAGAAGATGAACTATCAGGAAGGGGAAAGGTCATTCACATGAGAATTATTAAAAGACATTCCACACGTGCCTCAAAAGATCAATGATCACATTCATTATGTACGGGTGTAAATGCCAGGATATATAAAGGCATTCCACCCCTTACTTTTTTGGACCATTATAAATATCTTATTTTCTGTGGCTCAAAGGACAAGTCTAGTACTCGCAAGCAAGACCACCCATAATTTTGTGTAAACATCCTCAATAGTAATACTATAAGAGTGTCCGTAGGCTTTTCTTAAGCTGAACCAATTTGAAATGTTTATCGTCTTTCATTATTTTTATTTATATTACTCAACTAGTTATCCGTGATTACAAAAATTGGTACTTTCTAGCTAAGATAAAATATTCGCTAATTTTGGACATCAATAGATAGGTGTCGTCCACTACACCAAATATGTCGAATTATCAAGGTCATTGACCTTGACAAGTTGGACTTGTCAAGGTCAATGACCGTGACAATTCTGGGGGTGACAACATTTTTTATCACGGACATGTCACGGTCATTGACCGTGACATGTTTTTAAATATTATCATGGTCATGTCACGGTCTATGATCGTGACAAGTTTTGTCACGGTTTATGACCTTGATAAACCCATGACAATATCTAAAAACTTATCATGGTCAATGACCGTGACATGTCCGTGACAAGTTTTATTTGTCATGGGCTTGTCACGGTCAATGACCATGAAAATTCTGGGCAGAATTAAAAAAATATGCTAGGCAGTATGGCCACTACCACTGCCCAACAGTATATTTATACCTGTTATAACAACATTATACATGTTCAAACATCATATATCCAAATAAAATAGAGATAATGCAAATATACATTCAAAACAATATGCATAACGATATAATCCAAATATAATTCAAATGTAATAACTTAAAACAATTCAATTCAAATAATGTCACTACATGTCTGGGGTAAGGTTAACTATGAGGAGGTGAGTAGGCCATACGATATACGAATTGACACACCCAATAATATACATCGTGCCACATTATTCACGCAACCACAAGGGGGAATTCTCCTTTTCGAGTATCACATGCGTGACGAGCACCTTGGACTCGATGTCTTGAGGCAAACGTCCATGAATTGGCATACCTTGGACGGTATTCGGGTCCCTTAACCCCCTCCCTATCCGCTGGCCATCAAATATGTCAAGTATAAACACGCTCGGCCGACCAAGTATTAACATTGGTCGATTTAAGGGAGCCAAATATGGTAGTGGATCATCAAAGTCCGTACGTATCGGCGATTAAGCAGCGAGGTCCACATCCTCGTCCTCCTGCACCTCCTCCTCCACCACCTTCTCCTTCCCTTTACCCTTACGATTTTCGCCCAACGAACTCTTTATGAATGAGAACATATCTTAAACCGTCGCCTCCAAACGGTACAACTTCACATCATGCGAGTCCACCGTTCGAGCCAACCCGGTGTCACTCGTCTCTAATCTGATGATACTAGATTTGGCCACGCGCGATATCACCTCCCTTGTCCTCCCCTTACGATCAGAGCCAAGCACTTGGCTGAGTGTGTCTGTGGACAAAGATGCCATGTCGGCATAAGACTGCGACTCATGCACTTCCTTAAGCTTTGCCTGAAATGACAAAAAGCACATGATTAGTAAAATAAGTAAATAAAAAAATTATAACGTAATTAACAAAAAGTAAACTGTCGAATTACTTACAATCCTGGTCGTGACGCTCGAAGACACCTCCTTATCCTTCCCCTTCTTCATCCGAATAGCCACATAAGTATTGAGCCTATGTGGCCTACCCCCAGGGCCACTCCCTGTCTCCTGAAATAAAATAAAGTAAAATTAGTATTGTCCCCGCAAAGTAAAATAATGCAGAATAATATATTTTTGTAGTTATAGAAAAATTAAATCTTACCATCATCCTATGCTACACCTCGACATAAGACGTCCAGTCGGAGTAGTGCACGTCCATCTTTTTTGCCTAATTTTCCCTCCCCGATTGGCGAGATGCCAATTGTCTCTCCCCGATCTCATTGTTAATGAACTTTTACATTGTGTCAATGAGATCGGCTCCTTCGACAGGACGTATTCACGCATTCGGATAAACGGACTCTCATGTCTTCCCAAAGTACTAGGTCCGCATATTTTTCTTCCACCTCTTGTGTTTCTCCCTCAACTGCTCCAAGACAGAATCGCGTAGCTTTGGATCCAGGCTGAATTGTTCCTGTCCAACAAATACAATGTTAGTTGCAAATAAATATAAATATAAATATAAATATAAATATAAATATAAATATAAATATAAATATAAATATAAATATAAATATAAATATAAATATAAATATAAAATGAAATTAAAATTGAAATTAAAATTGAAATTGAAATATTCATATTCATATAAATATAAATTCATTACCTGTAGTGCCACCCAAATAGCTAACTTGAGCTCATTTGGCACCTCCCTCCAATTAGTGTACCCCGGGCCGCTGATCGTCTTTACCATCTCGAGGGATCTCGCTAATAGACCCGTCTTGTTCTCGATGACCATCCGCAATTTACCATATTTGGGGAGCCCAGGGGTCGAGGATCCCTCCTCGCCTACGCTACCACCGAGACCGAACGACATCATCACAATCAGCATCATCATCCTCGCCTTAATACCTAAAGGAGACATTTGCTATAAAAAAATGTTGTTATTAGTACATCATAAAAAATTCAGGTCTCATACACTGCAAATGAGGGAGGTTGAGTGGGTCTAGGATCACTAGCCATACACTCTGATTGGTGCTAGATTTCCAAATGGATTGAAACCATCTGTTGATATAGCCAAATGAATGTTACGCTGTTCTCGAGCAAAATCGGGATACTCATAATTCATCCTCCTCCAAGCTGCAGAATCAATAGGATGACGCATGAGATTACCCCCTACTTATGCCCTAGCATGCTAAGTCATTGCCTTCAGTATCCATGGTACTGTGAAAAATTGCTTTAATCTAGGCCCAACGGGAAAATATTTCAACACTTTTTGAGGCACTTTTGAGCTTGTTGACGCAACTAATAATGTGTCTCAGAAATGCGTACTCTCTATGCTCAAGTGCAAGCCTATCGCTCAAGTAATAATCCGATAAGTCGGGTATTGATCCTCAGGGAAATAGGACAATAGAGTTGTAACGACATTGGACAGACGAAGGAACCCTAACTCTGACTTTAAATTAAAAGGAAAAGATGATTTAACTGGTGAAATAACTACAACTATATGCAATTTTGTAAATGTTTAACTAATGAACTAAAGTATGAATGGAATGCAACTATTCTAAATTATTCAAAATAATGATGATGAATGAATTAAAACTCGAACTATATGATGAGGAAAACAGGACGGGAATACAATCCCTCAACCCTAATCTATTTATGGTATAAAACTGATCGTAAATTTAAGTGATTAATTAGACCCAAAATTTAGTATTCCCAAACATTAAGTATATGAGGTTCAAGTCCGCACCATACTTCATCAGAGGACGAGTAAATCAGTATTGTGATAGTTACACTCGAATTGCATTCTAAAGCATCCCGGTTACCCTGAAGCAAACGAGATCCAAAGATCTACATTTGTCGTGTTTCTACATAATACGGTCATAATATAATCATTAAATTTAGAGGATTAATTTTATACACATGCAACTACCACACTAGGTTGAGTTCATGCATCCCGACCTTAGAAATCTACCCTGACATATGAAAATTTGTAGACAACACATTTGGAATGAAAGAAAACATTTTTAATACTGAATGACGATGAAGACAGACGAAGGAGTTATTAGAAAAGAAATTACTGCAGTAAAACAAGAATTAGAATGATATTACTTGAATAGAAAAACTGAAAGAAACTAGGGTTTATTGTTCTTCTTCTCTAAAATTGATTACAAAGCTTCCCTAATGAATTCGAAGCCTCCCCTTTAGGTTTGGGAGGATTTTACAATTTATAATCTACGAAATACAAGAGTTTGAACCAAATAGGACTCTAATTTTTACAAGTAAATAAGTTCGGATAATCTAGAGTAGAACCGATCCGATTAAGGGGTTCGGTTCGGTTTTGTCTTTGATAGCTTTTACAGGGAGTTCTTCGAGCACCGAATCGGTTCATTATTTCTCTTATTCGATTTGGTTTTGTCTTTGACTCTTCACAGGAAGTTTTCCAGGTGTAGGACCAGTTCGTTTTCTCCTCACTTCGTTTCGGTTCTTTTGTGTTCAGCCTTTACAGAGACTTCCCCAGGATGGATTCAGTTCTTTTTCTTTCCCTTGGGTTCGGTTCTGTTTTGTCAGTTTTTACAGAAACCTTTTTGTCTTGTTCTTCTTTGGGGATTTTGGTATGGAACTCGAATCAAATCACTAAACACCTGCGAAATAGTTGGAACATATACGAAACTCAGCATACTCGTTATAACTTGTCAATATCGAAGATATGATATAAATCCACTTGAATTACACTTTGCGACGCGATAAAAGCCTCTAAATTAAGGGAATAAATGAGAAGAATTTGTGCCCAATCACTTGTGCCTTCTTTACTAGTAGATTGGACATATCTAGGTTCATCGCAAACCGAACAACGGTCGAGATTTTCATACTCCTTCCAGTATAGTATGCAGTCATACACACAAGCATGAATCGATTTATACTTAATTCACAAACCTTTCAAACTGTTGTTCACAACATGATAGCTAAAGTTGTTTGATCTTTCTCACAACCAGATTATAATGGTTGAAGGTTGTTGTGAAGGTTGTTCGGGGAAAAAAAGTAACTTTTAATTCACCGTGAAAACTCCAAAATCGATAACTATCTTGCATACCCAATCTTAAAAAAAGTAGTTCAACTGTTTTCCACTCAAACACCTTACCATTATTACACCTAGCACACGGACACGGAAACTCTTCATCATTATGACATCTCTTTGTGTATTTCATAAATTTATTAGCACCTCTGCGAAACACATTCCCCATTCTATTTGTCTCACCCATCCACTCTTTGTATTTCAGATATCCCATCACAGCTACCACAACTAATCACCTATTAATGGTAAGATGCGTATATTCATGGATTAGTATAAACAAAACTTAGATTTATAGTATATTTCATTTAATTATGTCTTATTTATATTCGATTTTTAAATTTCAAATTGAAATTCAAACATAGATTTATAGTATGTTTCATTTAATTTCTATTTCCTCCATCTCCTCTAAAGGGTGAGTGGTCCTGTTCCATTCAAGACCGCATATTTATGTAATATACTTAACAGATCATGCACATTGTTACGATTTGAGAAAAATTCGGCATCATATCTCCGTAGTTCTCCAAGTACACGACGTATATTGGCAAGTGTGAGTATTATTTCAATTGATCAATTGAAATAACAGTCACACTTGTCAATCTAGTATATACCCAGAGAACATTAGGATACGACTGCAGAACTTCCTTCAAAAGTAAAAACTTTAAGCCACTAAGAATATTATTATACAGAAATTATGCAGTCCCAAACTGTCCAAACGGGACAATTCGAGAGATCTCATTACAGGGGTAATGACATGTGAACGGGTCTAAGGGCTATTGAATGCATATGCATAAGAACTAGAAGGCTAGTATCTATGTGCACTATATGTAATTTCAAGTATGTTTCATTTAATTATCATACTATATATATATTGTTCGTTATACAAAGTAATTTTCAAAAAAAGTTGAAAAATCCCACCCCCATATGGATAATAATCTAGTGGTCATGCCACTTTTAAAATTAAACAACCCAACATCGATCCACTATAATCCAACCGCAATGGCAACAACAAATGTGTATCACGTACTCCTTCTAATTCATCTACTCAATTAATTCTTTTCATCAATTAAACTAACAATTAAAGTATACAATTATTAATTTACTAATTTACAATGAGGGGCAATCCTACTTGCATATGAAAGGGGCACTAATTATTAATTTACAAAAAAAATTAACAAACAATTAATATTAAATCAATCAATTCTTTTACAAGGGGCACTACAATATGAGGGGCAATATCTAATAAACCAATAAAAATTTAATTAAAAAAACACAAATGCGCACATATACACCCCTCGCCCCCCTTCCCCCCCCCCCCCCCCCCCGCGCTATCCCTGCCCACCACACGCACACACACACTTATATACACACGCACATATACACACATACACACGCATATATACACACACACAAACACATGCACATACTCCCTCCCCTCCCCCAAGCCCTGCTGCCTCCCCCCCCCCCCCCACACACATACACCACACACACACACACACACACACACACACACACACACACATATATATATATATATATATACACACATGCACATATACATAAATGGGGGATAAATAGAGAGAAAACATACCAAAGTTGTAGAGAGAGAGAGAGAGAGAGAGAGCAGCCGCTAGAGAGAGAGAGAAATGGAGGGAACAAATTCGGTGGGAAAAAAAGAAGGGGGAGGAAACAAGTACGGGGCCTTTTACTGACAGAATTGTCACGGACATGTCACGGTCATTGACCAAAATAAGGTTGTCACAGTCATTGGCCGTGACAAACTTCACTTGTCATGGACTTGTCACGGTCAATGACCGTGACAAGCCTGGCCGCTAAAAAGGTGATAATTTTACCATTTTGGTGTAGTGGTCTGTGGGAACGACTGCTGACCCATCCTATTCACTTGTTCCCCTAGAAAGTTTTCTAAGGGACGATGAATGTTCCTAAGAGCAACCTTACAGTTGCAGGTAATGCTCTAGATCCATTTGCTCATACTAGTGTTGCGGATCTTCAAGGAAATTTACTTATCTTGCCAAGGGGCAGGAGGCCATGCAAGAATCATTTAGGCAGTTAGCTCAAACATTGCAGGAAAAGTCTACCACTTGGAGGGAGATGCTGAATCCACCTATAAAAAATGAGAGAAATATCTACTCTAGGTTCTCTCATCATAGATCTTACCTCATGGTGGAAACATTATCAATATGATCTACTGATTACTATGATGGTCGATCTTTCACCTCTGAGCGACCAGGCGTGTTAAAATTCTTGAGCAAGGCATCTGCTTTTGATCATCTTGGTCCTTGAGTGATTAGAGGTCATCATTGATAACCAGTTTGATCTCGAGAATATAAGGAAGGGTCAGTTAGGTCCAAAGGATTTGTGCGTCCCGAGTAGATTTCTCAGAAAGAGAGCCTAACACAAATACATAGCAAGGCCACCAAAGCCGCCTCTGCCAAATCTAAAGTAAAAGAAAATTCTTGGAAGGGATACATTCAGAGATTGGAAGATTGTTTGGTAGAAATGTATAAAACCAAGAATCCTCTGGAGAGGAGTTTTGTGAAAGGATATCCTTTCATCCAGGCCATTATGGATTATCCCACTCCGTACAAATTCAAACCACTTGTGGTCATGCCTAAGTATAACGGTAAAATTGATCAAGTCCTACATGTCGAACAGTACCAAGCTGCTGCTGATATTTATTCCGTTCCTGATAAGATGATATATCGAGCTTTTTCAAGTACAATCACTAGTCCGACTTAGATAAGGTATAATAATTTGCCCCGAGGATAGATTGCCAATTTTCATCAGTGCCCTGAACTATTCTTCCATAACTTCTGCTTTGGAGAAAAGCTAATAAAGAGAGTAGCCCATTTACTTAGTGTAAGCTTGCGACCAGGAGAAACTACTCGGGAATATATCACTCGTTTCAATAATGAGAAACTGGAAGTTATTGATTATGAGGAAAAAATGGCCATTATATCTTAATGAGTGGGTTGCTCCTTGAAAAGTTGTGTTATGCATTGGCAAAGGAATCTTTGAAAACCATGACTGAATTGATGGAAAAAGATAGTAAGATGATGAATGCCAAAGAGGCTATGGCTGCTAAGAAAACCCGTAGGGAAAATTTTGAGGGCTAGAAGAATTCTGATAAGAAGGAGAAGAAAGATATGAAAGTCGAGAAATCCAAAAAGTATGAGGACTATACTCCTCTCACTATAGGTGTGCATCACATTCTTGAGGAAATTAGGGCAGTAAAGACTTAAAATGGATCGAGAAACTAAAATTATCGCCCAACCGGAGAGATTAGTCCAAGTGCTGTGACTTTCATAAAGATCATGGACATACCACTGACAATTATATTTCCTTGAAGAATTAAATTGATTCTCTTATCCACCGAGGAAAATTGACCAAGTTTATTGATCGAGCTGAAGATTGAGACACGAGAAGAAGATCATAATCCCCTTGAAAAAATAAAGACGATTGGAAAAGAGGCCGAGATGATGATTCTAAAGATGAACCTCATTTTATTAAGAAACCCAGGGAGCCTGAACTTGAGGTAGGCATGATATATTTTGGCTGTCATTTCATTACAGGAGGGGATAATGGAGGCAAAGATGAAGTCACCGGGAGAAATACCTATTTAAATGAGGCCAAAGCTTGCTCTTATATTAGGTAAATTAACTTATCAAAAGGAGTAGAAGGTTAGCCCAGATAGGTGAACAAAGATAAGAGGGTCATTAGCTTCTCCAAGAATGACTTGTCGGGAGTTCTTTGACATCATGACGACCCTCCAATCATTACCTATCGAGTGCATCATGCCATTATAGCAAGAATTCTTGTGGATAATGGTAGCTCTATAGATGTCATGTTTTTCAATTGCTTTCATAGTTTAGGGTTACGAGATAACAAACTGGAACCTTACCATCGTCCTTTAATCAAATTTTCGAGAGAAAAGGTGTATCCTTTGGGGACTATGAAATTAGAAGTGATGATCGACACTTGGCGAGTGAGCAGAATAGAGAAGATTCACTTCTTTATTCTAGGCAAAAATGTTCCATCAACTTATAATATGATCCTCCGCAAAGATAGATTGAATAAGTTTGAAGTAGTGGAATCTAAGGTTCATCGTATATGAAGTTCCCCCCATTCACTATGGGGCTGGTGTGGTAAAGGGAAATTGAATGGAGGCCAGAGAATGCTACTATACCTTTGTCGAACAATAAGAAGTTCAGAAGAGCACCATCACTTACCAAATCGACACTTTGGACCCCCATGAACAAGTCGTTTTAGTCAAAGGTCAAGTTATGGAAGCCACGAAAACCATTGTATTAGATAATGAAAAGCCAGAAAGAACCACCCAGATTGGTTTAAATCTAACCCCATCCCTAAAATAAGAATTAATTGAATTCCTTAGAGAGAAAAAAAATGTGTTTGCTTGGATCCATGAGGATATGCCTGGAATTGACCCTAAATTCATATGCCATGAACTCAATATCAACAAGGATGCCAAGCCAATAAAACAGAAGCACATAATATTTAATCTTGAGAAAAATATGGCTATCTAAGAAGAAGTAAACAAATTATAGAAAGCTCATTTCATTGAGGAAGCCAAGCACCTTAATTGGTTGGTCAATGTAGTAATGGTAAAAAAGAAGAATGAAAATGGCTAATATATGTGGATTTTACCAACCTCAACAAAGCGTGCCCAAAAGATCATTTTTCTTTACCAAGGATTTATCAATTCGTAGATGCAATAGCAGGTCATGAGTTGTTAAGCTTTATAAATGCCTATTCTGGTTACAACCAGATCAAAATGAAACTGAAGGATGCAAACACATATTTCATTAATAGTCGAGGTACTTACTGCTACAACATTATGCCTTTTTGGCTTAAAAACGTTGGAGAAACGTACCAAAGGCTGGTGAACAAAGTTTTGAAGAACAAATCGGGAAAAAATGGAAGTATATGTGGACGACATGTTTACCAAGAGCAGGGTAGCTTCCGACCACATCAAAGACTTCAGTCAGACGTTTGATCATATGGAAAAACATCAAATGAAGCTGAATCCGATCAAGTGTGTGTTTGGCATATAATAAGAAATGTTCTAAGTCTTCATTGTGAATTAAAGAGGAATTAAATCCAACCCAGATAAAATCAAGGCATTAATGGAGATGCAATCTCCAACATGCAAAAATAATGTGCATAAATTGACTGGAAGAGTGGCCGCCCTCAATCGATTTATGTCCCGAGCTACTGATAAATGCCTAGTATTATTTATATTACTTAAAAAAAACTTTGAATGGAATGAAGAATGTAAAAATGCCTTTTAGGATTTGAGGACGTACTTGGGATCTCCATCATTGCTCTCCCAACTAATTCTGGGAGAGAAATTTTATCTGTATTTAGCTGTCTCAGAATCCACTATTAGCTCGGTATTAGTCAGGTTGGAGAATGGGGTTCAAAAGCTAGTGTATTACACTAGCAAAGCATTCATAGGAGTCGAAATCAGGTACCCCTTCCTAGAAAAGATAGTCCTTGCTTTTATTTAAGCTTTAAGGAAGATAAAACACTACTTTGAAGCACATACCATTATGTTTTACACAGATTTACCTCTGCGCCAGGCACTTCACAAACTAGAAAAATTAGGAAGATTGATGTCCTAGGTAGTAGAGATGGGAGAATATGAAATCCTTTATGAGCCACGGACAATACTAAAGGGATAGGTCGTAGTAGATTTCATTACTGAATTCACATATTTAGAAGCGATCACAACCCAAAGTTTTCCTGATGAGCATACTTCCATAGAAGAAAGCTTCGGTCCAAAACAAACTAAAAAGATCACCGACAAACCCGGAACATCAGTTGCCTAAGAGATGGATTAAAGGAACAATGAATAGAGCAAGAAAGTATTGTAATAAGGCATACTGTCTGAGGAAAGCTTCAATAACAACATTTCAGTTTAGAAATTGTATGTAGATGGATCCTCATGTGCTACTGGTACTGGATAAGGTCTAATCATCAATACTCCGGACGACATTGATGTGAAGTATGCACTTTATTTTCAACTCCAATCCTCTAACGATGAAGTAGAGTACGAAGCATTAATCATATGATTGATTCTAGCTTATCCATTGGGAGCTGAGCAGGTTATGGTACATAATTATTCTCAACTTATTATTAACCAAGTGCTTCAAATATATGGAGTTAATAGAGATCTCATGATAAAATATTTGTCCAAAACCATGAAAGTCATCTTCAAGTTTGTTGCAATCAAAATGGTGAGAATACTAGGGATAGAGAATGCCCGAGCATATGCACTTTCTCGACTAGTGATTTGGCATAAATTCTACCTATTTATCCCCTTAATTTAGAGGCTTTTATCGCTCTGCAAAGTGTAATTCGAGTGGATTTATCCCATACCATTGCTATTGACATTTTCTAACAAGTACGCCGAGTTTCGTGTATCTCCAATCTATTTTGCAGGTATTCAGTGCAACCAAGGAAGGAGAAAATCGAAAGAAAGAATCGGCATCCTAATCCGAGTTCCAGATCAAAAGTTATAAGTTTTCAAAATTACAAGGAAGGAAAGTTCCCTGAAGAGATCGAACCGAACCGCATGGCTGGAAAAACGAACCGATCCTATCCTAAGAAAACTTCATGTGAAGAAAGAAATAATGCAACCGAACCGAAGAGGAAATAAACGAATCGAACTAGCCCAGATAAAAATCTTTGCTAAAGGCAAACCGAACCGAATCACCTTAACAAGATCGGTTCGGGTATCAAAAATTTGGATTTATCAACTTATAAAATAAGAGTCTTGTATGGTTGAAACTCTTAGAAATTCGTAGTGTATATATTCTAATGCCTTCCCAGACATTAAGGGGCTTCAAATCCGTTTAGAGAAGCATTGTAATTAGTTTAGAGAAGAGAACAACAAGAAACCCTAATTTTATATAACGTTGATTCTAGTTCTGCAATTCAAGTAAATTTGTTCCAATTCTTACCTTCATTATTGCAGTAGTTAATTCATTAGTTAGTAATTTCATTCTTCTTTATCTTAAGTTGTTAGTTAAAATGTTTTCTTCCATTCAAAGCTTGTTTTCTTCTTGTTTTAATATGTCTGGCTAAGTTCTTAAGGGTTGGGGTGCATGAATCCCACCCAATGTCATTCACGATAGTGGAAATAGTTGTTTTGAGTTAAAATCTTAGATGAATCGTGTTGTGTAACTGGTATAAACGTCGTATGACTTTTGATCTCGTTTGCCCTAGGTAACTGGGATGCTTAATAGTATGATGCGCGTATTCATTAATGAAACACTGCTTTAATTCTTCCTTTTCTTACATACTGTACAGACTACGATCCCTCATATATGTAATACTTAGGAGTATTAAAGACCGGGTTTTAATTCATCATTTGCTTACATACTTTGCAGGCTACGATCCCTCATATATGTAATACTTAGGAGTATTAAAGACCGGGTTCATTTAAAGTTTTGATTCCAAATCTAGTATCCTACGAAGTGAATTACTAGGGTGTGGGGATTGTAACCCGACCTATCGTTCTCATTTCATAGTTAAAGTTTTAGTCAAATCGTCATTAGTTCCTAATTCAATTAGCATAGTTGCATTTCATTTATTCATAGTTTTGATAATTAATCATTTTCAAATTTTCATCTAGTTGTAGTTATTTCACAATCCAAATCATATTTTCCTATGTTTTAGAGTCAAAGTTAGGTTATTTTCGTCTTTCTAACGTTGTTACGATTTAGCTCGTCCTGTTTCCCTGAGGATCGATACCCGACTTATCGGATTATTACTTGAGCGACATGCTTGCACTTGAGCCTAAATAGCATGCACACTAGACACATTTATGGTTGCGTCATGTTTTTACCATAAAATTCCATCTTTCTATTTGCGTGCGTGAACTTGGTTCCAATGGATTTACTCTTATAAATCATGCATACCGAGAGAAAATAGCCACATTCTGAGTGCTTCATTTGTGAGAGCATCCCGTGAGATTTTGAAATCTAAAGAATTTTCGGATAAGTAACGTAATGGTCAATCGATGGAAATTCGCGATTAAATTTCTGGCTTCGCACATACGCACTATGATTTGAGACTCTTGAACGTGAATTAATGATGACTATTTTCTAGAAAAGTTTGAATTATAAATTTTTTGCGTATTTTGATGTTTCTTTGAGTCTAGAAAATGAATTTTGAGGGTATATTCACTGCAAACCCTCACGAGATACAACTCGTCCTACTAGGGTAACCTAGTGGTTTAAAGGCTTGTTGCATATGCTAAATACAATCGCTCGCCCGCGAAAGAGGTATTCTCTGCCATTTTAGAGTTAGACCATGCTTTGATTATTTTACATTGCTCGGGATGAGAAAAGTTCTAAGTTAGGGGGTTTGATTAGGCATAAATTCTTCCCATTTATCCCCTTAATTTAGAGACTTTTATCTCCCCGCAAAGTGTAATTCGAGTGGATTTATCTCATATCATTACTATTGACATTTTCTAATGAGTACGCCGAGTTTCATGTATCTCCCATCTATTTTGTAGCTACTCAGTGCACACAAGGAAGGAGAAAAGCGGAAGGAAGAATCGGCATCCTAATCAGAGTTTCGGATCAAAAGTTACAAGTCTTCAAAATTACAAGGAAGGAAAAGTTCCCTGAAGAGATTGAATCAAAACGCAGGGCTGGAAAAACAAACCGATCCTATCCTGAGAAAACTTCTTGTGAAGCACTAAATAATGGAACTGAACCGAAGAGGAAATAAACGAACCGGACCAGACAAAAATCTCTGCTAAAGGCAAACCGAATCGAATCACCTTAACAGGATCAATTCAGGTATCGAAAATTTGGATTTATCCACTTATAAAATAAGATTCTTGTATGGTTGAAACTATTAGAAATTTGTAGAGTATATATTCTAATGTCTTCCCAGACATTAAGGGGATTCGAATCCGTTTAGAGAAGCATTGTAATTAGTTTAGAGAAGAGAACAACAAGAAATTCTAGTTTTATATAACTTTGATTGCAGTTATGCAATTCAAGTAAATTTGTTCCAATTCTCACTTTCATTAGTGTAGTAGTTAATTCATTAGTTAGTAATTTCATTCTTCTTTATCTTAAGTTGTTACTTAAAATGTTTTCTTCAATTCAAAGCTTGTTTTCTTCTTGTTTTAATATATCTGGCTAAGTTCTTAAGGGTTGGGGTGCATGAACCCCACCCGATGTAATTCACGATAGTGGAAATAGTTATTTTGAATTAAAATATTAGATGAATCGTGTTGTGTAACTGGTATAAACGTCGTATGACTTTTGATCTCGTTTGCCCTAGGTAACTAGGATGCCTAAGAGTATGATGCGCGTATTGGTTAATGCAACACTGCTTTAATTCTTCCTTTGCTTACATACTGTACGGATTACGATCCCTCATATATGTAATACTTAGGAGTATTAAAGACCGGGTGTTAATTCATCATTTGTTTACATACTGTGCGGAATACGATCCCTCATATATGTAATACTTAGGAGTATTAAAGACTGAGTTCATTTAAAGTTTTAATTCCGAATCTAGTATCCTACGAAGTGAATTACTAGGGTGTGGGGGATTGTAACCCGACCTATCGTTCTCATTTCATAATTAAAGTTTTAGTCAACTTGTCATTAGTTCCTAATTCAATTAGCATAGTTGTATTTCATTTATTCATAGTTTTAATAATTAATCATTTTCAAATTTACATCTAGTTGTAGTTATTTCACAATCCAAATCATCTTTTCCTTCATTTTAGATTCAAAGTTAGTTTATCTTCGTCTTTCCAACATCGTTAAAATTTAGTTCGTCTTGTTTCCCTGAGTATCGATACCCAACTTATCGGATTATTACTTGAGCGACAGGCTTGCAATTGAGCCTAAATAGCATGCACACTAGACACATTTGTGGTCTATTCAAGTTTTTGGCACTGTAGCCTCAGCGAGCAGGACAAAACTCAGGAGAACTATCCCTGTGTAAATTCTTGCACACTTAAGTGTAAATGTAGGGGCTATGGTCAGTTTCATTGCGATGGATTTAGGACCCCCATGGATGGATCCTATCAAAAACTACTTTGACAAAGGCATACTACTTTTTGATCTAAAAGAAGTTGAGAAATTTAGGTTCAAAGTAGCCAGTTATGTGTTAGAGCGAGGAGTCTTTTGCAAGAGAGGATACATTATTTCATTACTTCATTGTATTCACCCATCCGGAGCACCCGACTTGATAATAGAGCTAAATGAAGGTTCCTGTGGGGGCTCATTTAGTCGGATGATCCTTAGTGCGTATGATAGCTATGCAGGGATACTATTTATCGACTATGAGAGCAGACTGTATTTACTTTGCAAGAAGTGTAATAAATGTTAAAAGTTTGTTGAAATTCACAAAAGACATGAGAATGCCTTAACTCCAATTATTTTCCCTTGGACTTTTGCTATTTTTTGGAATTGATTTGGTCGGTCCATTGTCAAGGACTAAAGGAAGGTTTAAATAATTAGAAATGGTAGTTAATTAATTCACCAAATGGGTGGAGGCTGAGTCGTTGGTTAAAATTCCTTATGAAAGAGTTTTTCAGTTCATCTGGAAATATATTATATGCAGGTATGGAATGCCATATGCCTTCATCACTGATCCTGGTACTCAGTTCGACAATAAGAAATTTGAAGAGTACTGTATTCAATCCAAGATACAAAAACTTCACTTTGCCCCTAGACACCCACAATGTAATGGAAAAACAGAGGTTACCAACAAAACTATGCTTGATGGGTTAAAAAAGAGGTTGGATGATGCTATGTGAAACTGGATAAATGAGATGCATAGTGTTATTTGGTCATAAATAACTACGCAGAGAACAGCCATCGAAGAGACTCCTTACATGCTTGCTTTTGGAACTTAGTCAATAGTATTAGCCGAGATAGGTTTGTCAACCCATAGGGTATTAAACTTTAATTCCCCCAAAAGTGATCTCATGAGGTGGTTGGATTTATACATGGTTGAGGATGTCAGGGAAGACGTTGCACTTCGCATGACTGCTTATCAATAAAGACTGCTAGATTCTACAACTAGAGGGACAAGCCGACCAACTTGAAAGAAGGAGACTATGTCCTTATAAGATGTGAGTGCAAATTTGGGGAAGCACCACATTGAGAGTGTTTTAGACTTAAGCAATGTTTTTGCGCCTATGTATCCATCTCGTTTGCAGAATCAAAGGCTACGTAGTTTATGGGTCCATACGATATGCCAAAAAACTCAGTTTTGGGTGGTTTTTAGTGCGCGGGGGTGCCAAATTCAGCTAGCCGCCTCCAAACGCCCATGTACCGTAATGAAACTATGAAAATCTTTTCATCACTATCGAACTTGTGATGGAGCTCAAGAGGTTCATGGATGAGAAGAGATAGGTTTCCTCTCCTTATTAGTTTTCCTCTCCTTACTCTTCCCCGAAGACCATCATCCTCAAATGAGGGGGGAGGGAACCCTCTTTTTATAGTAAAAGTGCTTCAAGTGGGTTTGACGCATGTAATGTTCTCTATGGAACCAAGTGTCCAATATTTATGGTGACACTTGTCACAATATATGTGGTGGAATTTTAAATGAACAAATTAAATCATTACTAGAGTATTATCTAGTGTATTTATCAAACACGGAGTATATGCAATATATTAAATTGCGCGTAATAGTATCTTAGCCCGTGTAGGGTCTGGATTGTAGAAAAACTTGATAAATCATAAATCAATATTTGATCAAATATGTGGAGTTACTTTATTAGAGTGTTGGTGGTTAGTTTATTTAACCCTACTTTACATATGCCCCCTCGTATGCATAGTTGACGTGTTGATGCTTCGGCTAAGACATATAAACTGTGTGTACAAAATAAATAGTTTAGCTTGTTTCAAGTAGCGAATCATCATATGACCATGTTTGCTTTTTTTATCACGCATGTATATGCATATATTATCTGTATGTGGTTTTGAGGGTTATCTTTGTTGCTTATGCTTTTCATTTTGGAGGAGTATTTTGGGGGTTGCCCCTATTCCCCTCGAATGAGTATACCTCCACATTTTTATTGCGGTTTTAAACATTTTGAACAACAAACTTGCCAGATGTACCGACCTGAGAAACCAATTGGTGGTTATCTAAGTATAGTTGATCTTTTGCAATCATAAGATCAAAACCTCTCGAGAGTACTTGGTCGAGCAACTATAAGTGTATAACACCCCATGATTTTTGAGACTCAGAAATTAAATTTTTGGGAAAATAAAATTTAATTTAATTGGAGAATTTTAAAATTTGGAATTTAGGTCCAAAAATAGAGGACATTTTAAAGTATTCTGGATGATGATTTTGAGGGTACCATCGATCCCGGAAGGGTCGAGATAGTCAAAATGACTGTCATTATGTTTTATTTCGGCTCCGGAATATTTTTAAGTCAGTTTGACTCGAATTAGAGTAAACGAGTCATTTAAAGTGTGTATTAACATTTAAAATTTGGGACTTATGTTTTAAGGTTTAAGAGGCTTACGGATGAAGCCTTATCATTTGAGAAAAGGAGAGAAAGAGAAAGGAAGAAGGAAAGAAGAAGAAAGGAAGAGAGAGAGGAAGAAAGCTTGGAGATTTTCGGCCCAACCGCGACATCGAGGATGATTCAACCTCTACAAAATTGAGGCAAGGGTTTAATCTTGCTAAAGAAGTCATTTGTGTATTTGATTTCATAATTGTGGGCAAAAGAAATGGATTTTGGGTATTAATGGCAAAACCTAATTTTTTTTTTGGGTAAAAATCTTACAATTGAGGGTATAGAAATTGTTGCATAGTTATAAGATGATTTTTGAGGTTAGAAACATGTTTGGTATGAAATTTGATGGTTGGGTAATAATATATAGGAGTTTTGGAAATTTTGGGTTTATAGAAAATCAGCCATTTTCGTGGCTTTCTGAACTGGCCGAATCGATTCGCCCCCACCGAATCGATTCGCCAGGTTGCAGAAGCCTCACGTCTTTAGGGCCGAATTGATTCGCCAGGTTGAGATTAGAGAGAAGTTCTGTCAATATTTATATGTGGCATAATGGATCTCCAGGATCGACGTTGACATGGAGTAGTGTAACGGGGTGGTTCCTTGTTTGGATTTCGCTTTGGGAGACACCCCACGCACGAAACGCAGCGCATCGTTGAAATTGGAGAGAAATTTTGTCAATAATAATTTTGTATGCATTTTAATTAGAAATTAAATCATATATTTCAACCCAAATGCATATTGGGTAACTTATTAAATTATAATTGGTTAAATTATAAACCGGAATCCATTAAGTCTAATAAGGCACTTATGATTGAAAATAAATACTTAACGGTGTTTAGAAAAGGGGTGGATTCTTGGGTTATGATAGGAAGGTAGATCTCGTGGGTATAGCCTAGGCCTATGATAAGTTGGGTTTTCCTAATAAATGGGGGTAATTTAACGAAAAGTTGAGGACGCGAATAGGTGCGCGCCATTAGATGAGAGGTGAGTTGGGGTTCCACGAGAGTGCGATTCCACTTTAATTATGAAATAGTGCATCGATATTTATTATGCACGGTTAACACACTTGCTAAATATTTTTCACACTCGGGCTCTGGCCCGTTTATTTTTCTCTCCTGCCTGTATACATATATATACTATTACAGGTGTCCTACCGCATGGATCCCGGATGACCTTCTATCCAGAGTCTTGGGAGCCGTGGCATGTGCGGACTGTTGCGGGATGTATTTGGTAGTCGCTTCCTCCTTTTAAAATTCTAGGTAGGATTCATGTCGTATATCGGGTTTGTAATCAAGGGATATTTATATACATATTTATATTTATTCCATTTCAGTTATTGTATTGGCTGTGACCCGACAGCTTATTCGGGTTTACTTCTTTGTAGTATATTCAGTTGTAGTTATCTATTTCATGTTTATTTCAGCATTTCTTATCTCATAGTTCTTTCCTGCATCTTTCTTTACTTTATTCATAGTGTTGGGTTGTGTTATGTTGCATGTTTTAATTTATTTTAACATCTCGCTTATATGATATCGAGTGGTTAGTCCTATATTATATAGTACCGGTAGTTGATGTTGAGACCGAGCCATCTGAGACTCCTGAGTTAATGTATTATAGGGCTGGCCACCCGTTATTATCTTAAGCAGGGTGTTACAGATGGTATCAGAGCATCAAGTTCTAGAGTCCTTAGGATCTGTGCGAGTTTTCTGCATTATTCCGTTAACGTTCTTGACATAAAGCCCTACAATTAGGGTTATTGTGTTCACTGCGTTGCTTTCTTCGTTGAAGTATATTCACTTGATTGGCGTTCTGATAAAATTTTCTCTTGTTTCGTTTCAGACGTTGCCTAGATTTTGTCGTCTAGGAAAGGATAAGATTAGAAGTATAATACCCATAGCATATTTTGGGTACGCTTTAATCGGGGGTATTTGTTTTCCACGAATCTGGAGGAGATATTGAGGAGATTTCTAGCAGTGGTGTGAGGTGATTTATCGGCAGTTGAGTAAGAAAGGAAAATTTACTCGAATGGTGAATCTTGGACTTAGTAAGGTAAGTCCGAGGAGAGGTATGTAGCGTAGTCCTGGGGAGGTTTAGGTTGAGAAACCCGTTAACCTTTGTTAGGAAACCTGGTGTTGGTGACTCTTACCGATGTGAGGAAGGTGTAGTTGTCCCAATATCAGGAGTATTGCCTTTTGGGAAGATGGAGTAAGAAATTTGGAGACTCGGTTTCGTTAAGTAGGACTGGGGGAATTTTTGGTAGTTGCAATTACGTTTTATCCTTCAAAATGGTTAGGAAGGATGTTGGGGAAGATGTTTCTCTTATGGAGAAATAGGTTTAGGAGTAATGATTGTCCTGGAAGAAGTAGAGGGTCTTGAATTGAGATCCTTGGATGAGGTGAAACCATTAGATTATGGAAGTATAAGGTAGAATACCTTTCTTTGGGTTTAAGTCATACTTTGTGCGATACCGGGAATGTCGAGAGTTATAATATTGAATTCCGGAGGTGAGGAATGTCAAGGTTCGTTGAATAGTGACTATAAGACTTTTGTCTTATGGGCAGATAGGGCATGTGATTATAGTCCACCTAAGAGGGGAGACTTATATTGTGGAAAGGCGTTAATGTAATGTAAAGATGTTTTAGATTTGTGAAATTCAAAGTTTAGTAGGTGTATGTTGAGCGGATAATTTAGCTCATAGATGTGCTAGTTTTGAGAACTAGGTATTGGTTATAGTGTTGTATTTGTTGAGACCTTGTGTCCTAAACATAAGGTGTTTATTTGGCGTGTCGAAAGACGCGGAATTTATTTATATTATTTATTATTACGTAGGCCTTCGGGCAGTATTTAAAATATGAAAATCATTTATAAAACCTAAACCCTGGTTCAACTAACCTCAATCCCTGACCTAGCTACACAATAGTGTATTGGGAGGGTTCCTTTCTTGGATTTCTCTTGCGAGACCTCCCCTACACGAAGGTAGCTAGCGTCAAGGATTGAGGAGAGTTTAACCCTTAGGAATTTTCAAACTTTTATATATTTGATATATTGTTATAGATTATAATGTCGAGGGTTATATTATGATTTGAGGGTAATGGAGCCTGATTATAATTCTACGAGTGGAAACTCGAGTACGGGTTGTATGGGCGCCCTGGGTAGCTAGTTGATTTTAAGGATCCATAAGAATCTATATGGTTCGACGTGAGAACTAGAAAGGATTCAGTATAGTGATGCTAAGGGTTAATGTAAGGACTAGATGAGATTGAGGTCCTAGGCACATCTTAAATTTCGCGGGCGAAATTTCTGTAAGGGGGAATATTGTAACACCCCATGATTTTTTAGACTGAGAAATTAAATTTTTGGGAAAATAAAATTTAATTTCATTGGAGAATTTTAAATTTTGAAATTTAGGTCCAAAAATAGAGGACATTTTAAAGTATTTCGGATGATGATTTTGAGAGTACCATCGATCCCGGAAGGGTCGAAATAGTCAAAATGACTGTCATTGAGTTTTATTTCGGTTCCGAAATATTTTTAAGTCAGTTTGACTCGAACTGGAGTAAACGAGTCATTTAAAGTGTGTATTAACATTTAAAATTTGGGACTTATGTTTTAAGGTTTAAGAGGCTTAGAGATGAAGACTTCTCATTTGAGAAAAGGAGAGAAAGAGAAAGGAAGAAGGAAAGAAGAAGAAAGGAAGAGAGAGAGGAAGAAAGCTTGGAGATTTTTGGCCCAACCGCGACATCGAGGATGATTCAACCTCTACAAAATTGAGGCAAGGGTTTAATCTTGCTAAATAAGTCATTTGTGTATTTGATTTCACAATTCAGGGCAAAAGAAATGGATTTTGGGTATTAATGGCAAAACCTAATTTTTTTTTTGGGTAAAAATCTTACAATTGAGGGTATAGAAATTGTTGGGTAGTTATATGATGATTTTTGAGGTTAGAAACATGTTTGGTATGAAAATTTATGGTTGGGTAATAATATATAGGAGTTTTGGAAATTTTGGGTTTATAGAAAATCAGCCATTATCAGCGAATCGATTCGCCCCCACCGAATCGATTCGCCAGGTTGCAGAAGCCTCCGGTCTTTAGGGACGAATCAATTCGCCCCTAGTGAATCGATTTAAAAGGTTACATAATCTCAGGTCCCTTGGACCGAATCGATTCGGATGGGCCGAATCAATTCGCTGTTGGGCCGAATCTATTCGGAGGGGACGAATCGATTCGGAAACAGGGCATTTTGAGAAATTTTCTTTTTGGTGATTTCAAACCCTTTTTGGTTGGGTTTGTTGATTTGGGGGTCTTCTCAAATGATGTAAGAGGAATGTTTTTGGAGACACATAAGGGGTTTCTTACATATTATGAATTTGGGAATCCTTGTTATAATTGGGAAGAAATATGTCCATGTATGTATTAGAGTTGTGTATAGAGATTTTGGATATACCTCGTTAGGGTTTAGAATCCTAATTATAAATCCAAAGTAAATTATAGAGACGATAGGTGGTTTAGAACTCCTAGAGGGAGAGTTGATAAGGTATGTTGGGAAATTATAGGCCGATATTCATATTGAATCCTTATAGCGATAGGATTCTATTAAGTTATAGTTGGGGACTAACGAGAGAGAGGGGTCACGAATCCTTAGAAATGTTTAAATTAAGGAACAATTGGTAATGCGATAGGAGTAAGGATTCGCAAGAACAATGAAACCTTACGCAAAATTTGGGAACGATTGGATCGTACTACCAACTAGAATATGAGGTTGTATAATTCTAGTTAGGATAGTTTACACATAATTAGGTGGAAATAATCACATGGGATTCCAACACTTGAAACAAAGAGGAATAAGTTGAGGTTTGTAGACTTTTTGTTAGGTGTATACCTTTAGTTAAAATTTGTATTGGAGGTATTGATTTGCTCTCGGATATAGATGGTATGTATAGTAATAGTTTCCTACACCAAATTTTGGGTGATAACCTTAATGTGGTATATATAAGTATATATATACATATGATTTTTGGGAGACTATTCATCATAGGAAAAATGATTGAATATGTTTCAAGTGAGAGATTATATTCAGATATTGAGGTAAAATTTAAAGAAAATTGTGGTGACGGCTTGTATATCGAGGATTATGTGTACTTATAGCCGAGTTTATATATCTCATACTTATGAACGAGAATTAGTTGTATATAAGGATATGTGAATATATGTATATATATATAAATATATGGATATATTTATGTTATGGACATACATGGTGTTGATACCAAAATTAATATGCTGATGTGGACGAATAATACGAAGACACGTGTCAATCTACGTGGCACAATAGCAGCGAGGAAGTTCATTTCCCGACCAACCATGATTCTTTCCGAGCAACGAGGAACTCTAGCGCACCGAGGAACTCCTGAGCAACGAGAAACTATGGAGGTCCGAGCTGCACCTCGGTCGTATCTTTAATTGCCAGATAATCAACAGTTCAAATATTCATTAAATGCTTATATTCTTGACGCGCACGCTGCATTAAATGTATTACCCTTTCACATGTATATCATTTAATGTATCGAACCTTTCATGTACAGCCTCAAGGCTATAAATACCTTGTACCAACCCCATTCAAAGGGACCGGAATTTCTTGAGAGAACTTATAATCAAGAATTCTGCAAACACTCAGCAATAACATAACAGTGGACGTAGGCTTTATTCCTAGCCGAACCACTTTAAAAATCTGTCTTATTTATTTATCTGTGATTGAATAATTAGAGCAATCTAGTTTTTTACATCAACAGATTGGCGCCGTCTGTGGGAAACGACTGTTACTATCATTTTTCGCAAAAATCATTTGTTATCAATGGCAGATAATCCAGAATCCAGTAATCGAAATGCTGGAAATGCTGGGAATCTTCAAAATCCATCTGCAACTCCAGATCTGGCTGGAATTATGACAAATCTGGCTCAAGGACAAACCGCCATGCAAGAATCTATGAGGCAACTCCTTCAAACTCTTCAAGGCGGTGCACCTACCTATTCAGGACAATAGAGTGATCGTGGGCAATCACGATCCAGACGTACTGGGTCATTTCGCAATGGGGAGTCTAATGATTCTTCTTATCAACCTGGGCGAACTTCATCAATACAGGCTACGGATATAGATCAACGTATCACTCTCTCTCCGGAGAGAACTAGCGCTTTAGAAAGATTAAGCAGGGTGTCTCCTTTCAGTCGATTAGGACCAAGGAGGAATATGAGTCCACCTAGAGCTCCATCGAGAAGTTTTCGGCCACCATCAGGTTTGAGAGAAGGATCAGCACAATCACGACCAGCTACTCGTCGAGATAAATCTCAAGAAGCTACGTCAGAGCAATCAATTGCTCGGACTAAGCGGCCTGAGGAAGGAAATGAAGCATGGAAAGGTTCCATTCAGCGGTTAGAAGATAGACTGGGAGAAATGGCTAAGGCAAGAAACCCCTTACAGAGAACGTTTGTTCAAGGGACACCTTTTGTGCAAGCCATTGTGGATTTTCCTACACCATCGAAATTCAAAGCACCTGTGGTGACCCCCAAGTACGATGGAAAGTCAGATCCTGTACTTCATATAGACCAATACCATGTTGCTGCCGACATCTATGCCGTCCCCGACGAAATGAGGTGTAGAGCATTCTCAGGAACTCTTACCGGATCTGCACAAATATGGTACAATAATCTTCCTCAGGGTAAGATTTCAACTTTTATTCAGTTAGCCGAGCTGTTCATTGGCAATTTTTGTTTCGGAGCAAAGCCTGTAAAGCGAGTAGCACACTTGCTAAGTGTTAGGCAAAAATCAGGTGAAAGTACTAGAGATTACATAACTCGTTTTAATAACGAGAAGTTGGAAGTCATAGATTACGAAGAAAAGACAGCAATCACTGCTTTGATGAGTGGTTTGTTGCCTAATAAGTTATACTACACTTTGGCCAAAGATCCACCTAAAACTATGTCGGAGTTGATGGTAAAAGCGGCCAAAATCATGAATGCCGAGGGGGCTATGGCTGCAAAGAAGAATATGGATAAAGAAACCAAGGTGGAGGTCGACAAGTCTAAGAAGAAAGAGCAGAAAGGTAATGGTGGTGACAAGCACTCCAAGAATAATAGGACGACATGGGAAGTCCTAAAGAAGTACGATAATTATACTCCATTGAAAATGCGTATTAATCACGTTTTAGAAGAAATCAAGAATAGCGAGGAAATCAAGTGGCCAGAAAAACTGAGGACAAATCCTGATCTGAGGAATAAGGCCAAATACTGCGAGTTTCACAAAGATCATGGCCATATGACCAAAAATTGCATAGCCCTTCAGAACGAGATTGAAACGCTCATCCGAAGAGGAAAATTGTCAAAATATGTAGATCGCAGGGGTGAGAGGAAGAATGATGATAGAACTAGAGAAAGATCTAGATCTCCTCGTCGTGCCGAGGAGAAAAAGAAGAGGGACCACGAAGATGATCCAGATGATGACCCCGATCTTCCCAAGAAGCCAAGGCAGCCTGAACGAGAGGTATTTTCTATACGTTTTGGGTCATTTGATTGTAATGTTATTACAGGAGGAGATGCAGGAGGAGGAGACCTTACTGCAGAAAGAAAAGATTACCTCGGAGAGGCTCAAGCTTGTTCATATATTCAGCGAATAAATCTGGCCGAGGATGATCGTCCGAGGAAGGTAAACAAAGAGAAGCTAGTGATTGGTTTTTCAAAAAACGACCTGGCAGGTGTTCTTTACCCTCATGATGATCCTTTGGTGATCAAAATGAGGATGAAGGACGTGGTCATTTCAAGGGTGTTAGTAGACAACGGTAGTTTGGCAGACATCATGTATTACTCATGCTTTGATAGCTTGAATTTGAAATTATCTCAATTGAAACCTTATCACAGACCCCTTCTGGGTTTTGCTAGCGAGAAAGTTTTTCCACTTGGGACGATCAAGTTGGATATACTCATTGGAACTTGGCCTGCTTGTCGAACAGAAAGAATACGCTTCTTTGTGATGGATAAGAATGTGCAGTCAGCCTACAACATCATCATGGGAAGAGTTGGATTGAAGAAGTTCGAGGCAGTTCCATCTACAGTACATCAGTGTTTGAAATTTCCAACGAATTTTAGAGTCGGAATTATGAAAGGTGATCAAAAAGTAGCTCGAGAATGCTATTATTCGTCTGCCGAGCAAGAGGAACTTGAAGAATCAAGGAAAAAGACTACTACTTACCAAGTGGAGGAAAGCACAGAAATTGAAACTCTTGACCCTAGGGATGAATCTTAACTCGTAAAAGGACAGGTGGTGGAATCTACAGAAAATGTTATTCTGGACGATGAGCATCCTGAACGAGTAACCCAAATAGGATCATCGTTGGATTTTTCAATAAAACAGGAGTTGACAGTTTTCTTGAGAAACAGGAAGAATACTTTTGCTTGGAGTCATGAAGACATGCCAGGGATAGATCCAAACTTCTTATGTCATGAGCTCAATGTGAATAAGGAGATCAAGCCTGTGAAGCAGAGAAGAAGAGTGTTTAGTCCCGGGAAGAACCAAGCCATACAAGAGGAGGTCGATAAGCTCCAGAAAGCCCAATTCATTGAAGATGTGAAATATCCAGATTGGTTGGCAAATGTGGTGATGGTAAAGAAAAAGAATAATAAATGGAGAATGTGTGTTGATTTTACTGATCTTAACAAGGCATGCCCAAAAGATCATTTTCCATTGCCCAGAATTGATCAGCTAGTGGATGCTACCTCGGGACATGAGCTACTCAGCTTCATGGATGCATATTCTGGCTACAATCAGATCAAAATGAAGCCTGAAGACAGGGAAAGTACTTCTTTTATTACCCCAAGGGGAACTTATTGTTATAATGTTATGCCTTTTGGTTTAAAAAATGCAGGTGCAACATATCAGCGGCTGATGAACAAGGTTTTTGTCGAACAAATCAGTTGCAATATGGAAGTCTATGTCGACGACATGCTCACCAAAAGCAAGAGAGCTACTGATCATCTAGTTGACTTAGGTCAGACCTTTGATCAATTGGACAAATACCAAATGAAGCTCAACCTGACGAAGTGTACCTTTGGAGTACGAGAAGGAATGTTCCTCAGATACATCGTCAATCAACGAGGTATTGAGGCAAATCCAGAAAAGATCAAAGCTCTTTTAGGGTTGCGATCTCCAACGACGAGGAAAGAAGTACAGAGTCTTACAGGACGAGTTGCAGCGCTCAACAGATTTGTATCCCGAGCAACTGATAAATGCCTCCCATTCTTCAAAACACTGCGAAAAAGTTTTGTGTGGACTGATGAATGTGAGAAGGCCTTTCAAGATTTGAAGAAGTATTTAGGAGCCCCACCATTGTTGTCCAGACCAATAACTAGAGAGAAGCTGTACTTGTATTTGGCGGTATCAGAGAATGCAGTTAGTTCAGCATTGATCAGATTGGAGAATGGAGTCCAGAAACCTATCTATTACACAAGTAAAGCTTTCCGAGGTGCAGAAATCAGGTACCCAAAGCTAGAAAAATTGGCACTGGCATTAATTAAAGCAAGTAGAAGAATGAGGCCATACTTCCAGGCCCATACAATCATTGTATATACTGACATGCCATTAAGACAAGCCCTTCACAAGCCAGAAAAAGCAGGAAGATTGATGTAGGGCAATAGAACTCGGTGAATATGATATTGTGTATGAACCCAGATCATCATTAAAGGGGCAAGCTGTAGCAGATTTTATAGCAGAGTTCACGTACCCTGATACCCCCGATGAGCAAAAGGTGCTTTCTGACCTACCTGTGGACGATACAGGATCAATAGACACAGGTCCAGACCAACCAAGGTTGGTAAAAGGACTTGTGGATGTAGAAAAATCATCATATTCAAACCCAGACCAACTCCGGTTGGTAAAATGGCGCGAACAGATGACCGACGAGGAACGAAAGATACCAGGGAATGATGAAAGAAAACAGCAGATATATTACCGAGGAGTTCTGACAGATAAGAAACTTGAAGACGAGTTACCTACATGGAGATTATATGTAGATGGATCATCTTGCACAGCTGGTTGTGGAGCAGGGATTGTTTTAAACACCCCAGATGATATTGACATGGAGTATGCCTTGCGATTCCAATTCAAGGCTTCCAATAA
This sequence comes from Sambucus nigra, assembly GCA_949130495.1. Lineage (NCBI taxonomy): Eukaryota > Viridiplantae > Streptophyta > Magnoliopsida > Dipsacales > Adoxaceae > Sambucus > Sambucus nigra. The sequence continues at coordinate 527,182,166 of OX422209.1, forward strand.
TGAAGCTGAGTATGAGGCTATGATAGAAGGTTTTCATTTGGCGAAAGTTATGGAGGCACAGCAAATAATTGTTTTCAGTGACTCTCAATTAATTGTGAATCAAATGATGGGAATATATGCAGTTAAGGGAGAATTAATGGTGAAGTACCATGCAAAGGTGATGGAGTTATTGATAGAATTTAATGTTATTCAATTGGTGAGAATACCGAGGATAGAGAATGCTAGGGCAGACGCATTGGCCCGATTAGCGTCAGCTATGCGCACCGAGCTGCGAAGAACGATACCAATTGAAGTATTAGAAAGTCGGAGCATAGAAGAAGATCTGACGGTGCAGATTATTACCCTTGATTTAGGACCATCTTGGATGGATCCTATCAGGGCATACATTGAAGAAGGAGAATTACCGAATGACAAGCTAGCTGCCAAGAAATTGAAGTATAAAGTTGCTCGGTATGTGTTAACTAATGGTGTTTTGTATAGACGAGGAATTATGGCAGGTTTGCAGAGATGTGTACATCCATCAGAAGTCAAGGAATTGGTTGAGGAAATCCATGAAGGATCCTGTGGAGCTCATGTAGCAGGTCGGACACTTTTGCAAAGGGTGATGACACAGGGATACTATTGGCCGACGATGAGGGCTGATTGTATAGCCTATGCCAAGAAATGTGACAAGTGCCAACGCTTTTCCTCCATCCGAAGAACTCCACAAGCATTGTTGACACCCATAACTTCACCTTGGCCATTTGCTATGTGGGGGATTGATTTGGTTGGACCATTTCCGACGACCCGAGGAAGGTTCAAGTACCTCGTCGTGGCAGTGGATTATTTTACTAAGTGGGTGGAAGCTGAACCACTGATTGATATGACGTATGAGAAGGTTTATCAATTCATTTGGAAGAACATCATCTGTCGATATGGTCTCCCTCATGCTTTCATAACAGACCATGGAACACAATTTGATAACGAGGAGTTCGCTGCCTATTGTCATCAGTCGAACATTTTGAAATTTCATTCAGCGCCAGGCCATCCTCAAAGCAATGGACAGACTGAGGTGACGAACAGAACATTACTAAATGGTTTGAAGAAGAGGTTAAGTGAAGCTAAAGCAAATTGGATTAATGAGCTCCAATCAGTACTATGGGCTTACCGAATAACTCCCCGAGCAGCAACTGGAGAATCACCATATATGTTAGCATTTGGAAGTGAGGCCGTAATACCTGCCGAGTTGGGTCTCCCAACGCATAGAGTACTGAATTTTAATTCCCCAGTCAGCGATTTGATGAGAAGACTGGATTTGGATATGCTCGAGGAGGTTAGAGAAGAGGCAGCCATTAGGAATGCTGCTTACCAACAACGTACAACTCTGTTCTACAACAAAAGGGTGAAGAAATGTGATTTAAAAGAAGGGGATTATGTGCTAAAGAAAGTCATTCAGAAGCAAAATAAGTTGGAAGCAAACTGGCATGGACCTTACCGAGTTACAGAGGTTGTTCGTCCAGGAACTTACAGAATAGCAACTCTAGACGGAGAAGAATTTAAGAATGCATGGAATGCTGAACACCTGCGCAAGTATTATCAGTAATGTAAAATGTAAAGCATTTCCTTCATTATGAATAAAACGAGGATGTTTCACCATTTTCTTTCTGTTGAAAGTTTTTCAGGGAATACTAGTGTTGTACACTACGCTGCTTGATAACAAAAAAAAAAAAAAAAAAAAAAACCACTCCTTTGGTTAGGAGGCGACACTAGTGTGACCAACTACGATTGGTAAGATATCTAGTGGACAGCTCGAAAGAGCCAAAAAACTACTCCTTTGGTTAGGAGGCGACACTAGTGTGACCAACTACGGTTGGTAAGATATCTAGTGGACAGCTCGAAAGAGCCAAAAAACTACTCCTTTGGTTAGGAGGCGACACTAGTGTGACCAACTACGGTTGGTAAGATATCTAGTGGATAGCTCAACGAGCCAAAAAGTTCGAAAGAACCACTACTACTACCACTGCTACTCCTTTGGTTAGGAGGTGTACACCAGCATGATCAATTACGGTGTTGGTAAGATACAAATATACTCTCAAATTACAACTTATGTTGGTCGGGAGGTAAGATTATTACAAAAAGTTCTTTGAAGAACAAAATATTCCAAAATATACCAAGTATAGCTGGTCGGGGATAAAAACCCACTAACTGTAGTTGGTCGACGAGGACAAATTATTGACCTTGGTTGGTCGGACACATTTTATGAAAATATTTGAAATTGAACCAAGTATGGCTGGTCGGGGATAAAGACCCATCAACTGTAGTTGGTCGACAAACATTATTCATCCATCATGGTTGGTTGAAAACAGTTTGAACATTTTATACTCATTACTTTGATACTTGTAACTTTTTATTAAGTTGTTCAATGAACAACACAATATTGTTATCTTTTTAACAGATACATATGTACAAATATAAAGGTGTTTGATAAACACAAGACAACAATAAAATTTACAGAAAATGAAAGTCTTTTCATTAAAATTCAAAATAAGTTACATATTACATGTATGTGCTGACTATTACATTAAGATTCCTATTCTATTGGTTTCTTGCCCTTTGCTTTTGAGACAGGATCTTCGCCAGCAGGAGGATCTTCCAGACAAAGGGGAGAATTAATAAAGTTCAAGTCCTTCAGCATTCTGACGTTCATTATTGAAGGTGTATCCATTAGATGCTCTGGACGAGATACTTCGATTTGGGAATGAAGGCTATAATCACCGAGGTATTTTGAAATTAAACTACGAGGAATGGAACGAGCTGGGATCCAAGCCATGTCCAATTTGAAAGGTGGCACAGGCAAGTCTAGTACCCCTGGAGCATGATAATCCCATAAAAAATGCCCTTGCTCCAATTTTAATACACCCAAGGCGTTCAACCATCCCTGCTTATAACCTTCATTGTTGGCGTGTTCAATACGAGCATCCAAATGAACAAGAGCTTCATTATACCTTGCCATCCAGAATTCCCTGGGCTGCTTATGAAATTGAAAGGTCAATCTATCCAATTGTTCGAGAAGATTTTTGGCAAAAAGATCCTTGGTATGAAGAGCAGACTTCGTTGCAGTAAGTTGATCTTCCAACGATAGATTTTTCTTGGACATTTATGACAGAGCACGATCCTTAGCATTCAATTGAAATGCTTGAGTTTCCAAAGTAGACTGAGTGCGAGCCTCTTCAACATTGCGACTAAGAACTCTTGATCGGCTCCAAGAAGCAACTGGAGAACTTTGCTCCTCGACAATTCTTCCTCATCCCCGAGAACCTCTTCCTCGTCCCCGAGCAGTCACAGGAATAACAGATTTTCTCAAGTTATCCAGTTCTTGCCTTAGTTTGGCATTTTCAACTTCTAAGAACGAGAAACCTTCATCAGTAACAGGCACTAGAGCAGTGGAAGATGACGCTGCAGATTCATATTGAGCCAACTTTTTCTGTAAATTATTATTTTCTTGTTCCAGGATCTCAGCAATCTGCCTGCAAGCTTCAACTTCACCTTTTAGGGTCCTTTCCCTAATATCATATCCAGCAATGATCTTTTTATGGCCTGTTTCAGAAGAGAGCTGCTGATATCTATTTTCATAATCCTTGTGCAACGAAGCCATTGATGCATTGTGCTGATTTTGAAGATCCTCTAAGGAACCATGAAGTTCCTCGATCAATTCGTAGTATGCCACATTATTGGCCATAAACCTATCAAGTAAATCCTTCAGGTACCGGTAAGCCTCAACTGCTTGTTCTGAGGCATCGTGACCAAGGATGTCGACAATCTCTGATACACTTAGGTCTGTATGACCAGCTTTATAATAACCATTGCATTGTCGCATCAACTCAGTATCAGGAGCAGATATCAAGTCCATTCTGGCCAAAAACTAATAAAGAAGAGGAAGCAGGAGTTAATAAATAAAAGCAGACAGAGTATCAATAATGAAGAGGAATGAAGATGTATTTTATTAGATCATCAAAAGGTTACATTGTTCGATTACAAGAATTGAAATATATAAATGATACCGAACAACTTCACACCTTTTCCTTGTCCCCTAAGACTTTCTCGGGAGGCTGGGACGAGGAGCTCGGTTGCTCGGTGGTAACAACGGTTTGATCAGCAGGAATCTTCTCGGCATGAGGAGGCATAGAAGAAATGTCCTCGATGACAGAGGGTTGAGAAGCAGAGACTGGGTCACCCATAGCCATAGAAGATTCATCTGAGACAGGCTCATCTTCTTCTTCTTCCACAATTGCTGGAGGAGGACCAGGGAGGTGTCGTTGGAATAGATCAGAATCGTCTTTGACCTTCAACTCTTGCAGAGCAGCTACCCAGCCATCGTGGAAGTATTTCAACTTCCCATATTGGACTTGGGATGTCATAGTAGCAATCCCTTTATCCCATCCTTTCTCCCAGCCAGCGCTGAAAGATTTTTTAACGGCAACCTTTCTCTTCAATTTCTCCGAGGAGAGTTTTACATCCAATTTTTCTTTTTGGACCTTGATATCTCGCAGGGTAGATAACTCTTCCTCTGCCTTTTTCAGCTTGTCGTCACATTTTTGATGTTCGACTTCTAAGCCTTTTATTTTATCCTCCAAATTCTTGGAGGTTTCAGCCGTCTTCACCTTCTCAGCTTCAGCCACAACCAACTTTTTCTCCCAAATAGCTTTTTCCTCAACATACTGTTGACGAGATTCCTTTAAAGATTGGTTCAAACCCAACAGAGCATCCTCTACACCTGACGAGGAGCTTGAAGCTTTAATAGCCTCATCCTTCTTCACAATATTATTGAAACAATTTACCAGCTGAAAGATGAGAGAAATAGTAAAGTCAATACAAAATGCAAATATTCAGAGAAAGAAAGAAAAACCAGAAGTATGAGAAATTTACTGAAGCAAGGTGACGAGCAGCTAAGGATGTCAGCATATCACTAGGAATTTTTTCATCAATACCATGGACCTCGGGTACGACCGAGCTCATTGCAGAACTTGGAAAAATGATGTTTGGAACATCAGTACCACCATCAGGTAGAGAGGAGGCAGTTTCAGCCGGAGTAACTGAGGATGATTTCCTCAATCTCCTCAATAGGAGTTCAGAACCTTCAACCAAAGAAGTCTTGGTCGGAGAGATTGTAATTACATCTACAGGAGCACTTTTCTTGCTCGGAACCACTGGGGGCTTCTCGGTAGCTTTAGAAGACCCAACATCCACCTTTTTAGTCCCCTCTGGGACATCAGCTTTGCTTTTCTTGGCCCCAGCAACAGAAGTAACATCATCAAAGAGAGCAGGAGGAGCTCTTTTCTTACCCATCCTTTGACTTAAAGGAAGATGAGAATCTGAAGAGGAACCTTCTGGAGTTGAAGCTGGTTCAACAGGGCGAGCAGTATAAGAGGTTGTGTAACTCTTATACTGTAGCAGATATGAGGCAGACCTGATGTGTTCGTCTGCAATGTTCTTGTGCAAACCCCAGATAAGTTTCAGATGCTTGATATTAACCTCTGATTCTTTTGGAGTTTTTCTTTTGCTATCAACTGCAAATAAATACATAGCGAGATATCAATCATACATTTTGTCAAACATGATGAAAGCATAATTTTATAAGTAAAATAAAATGAAAAATAAACCTATCCCATTGCCATATGGGGGGCATCTAGGACCGTTGTATACTTCATCTCCAGTTAAAGGGGCATATTGCCAATTTTTTATGATCAACCCATGCTCAAAATAATCTCTATTTGAGTCAGGGAGGTTAACTACAAGAGCCCTATTCATAAACCTAGTTTTTAAGTAATAAATATTATCTAGAGTAGCCCATTTATAGCAATACATAATTTCAGGGATCCCAATACGAGTCCCATGAGTTAGATTTAATTTGTGCACCCCATTAATTATTCTCCATGAATTGGGGGCTATTTTTGCAGGGACAAGATCAAAATATTGACAAAACTCAAGACACAATGGGTTCGGTGGAAAGGAAAAACCACATTCAGCAATGAAAAGACTGGGGAACCAATGTCCCTCAGCCAATCGAAAATAATCTAAAGGCTCAGAAAGAACCTCTAGAGTTACCCAGGAAGGAATGGAAAAATCAGAACGAAATTTCTCAACAGACTCCACAATATAAACCATATTGAATAAAAGAGATACAGAAGAAATGAAGAAAATCTTACAGGAAGGAAGGAGGTCTGCTGACAACTAACGAAGGAAAAGATGAACGCACAAGAGAGAAGGAGAGAATAGAAAGCTTGAAGGCAGAAAATTGGAAAACGTAGAAGACGGTATGGTTACCTAAGAAGTTTAAATACTTTGCATTGGGAAGCGGCGAAAGAAATGATTACCAAAAAGAAACTACTAAACTTCCGGCGGCTAAAAGGACAAAAACTGCACGGAGATCGAAGCGCTTATAAAAAATTCAAAAAAAAGGCGGAAGCTGCGAAATGAGAAGGAAATTTGAACACAATGTTCCTAAAACCCAGGAAAGTCATTTAATATTGCCATATACCGAGAAAGAATGTTCCATACTCCTCAAAGTTCGAAATATGAAACATTGGGGGCTTCTGTTGATACCAAAATTAATATGCTGATGTGGACGAATAATACGAAGACACGTGTCAATCTACGTGGCACAATAGCAGCGAGGAAGTTCATTTCCCGACTAACCATGATTCTTTCCGAGCAACGAGGAACTCTAGCGCACCGAGGAACTCCTGAGCAACGAGCAACTATGGCGGTCCGAGCTGCACCTCGGTCGTATCTTTAATTGCCAGATAATCAACAGTTCAAATATTCATTGAATGCTTATATTCTTGACGCGCACGCTGCATTAAATGTATTACCCTTTCACATGTATATCATTTAATGTATCAAACCTTTCATGTACAGCCTCAAGGCTATAAATACCTTGTATCAACCCCATTCAAAGGGACCGGAATTTCTTGAGAGAACTTGTAATCAAGAATTCTGCAAACACTCAGCAATAACATAACAGTGGTCGTAGGCTTTATTCCTAGCCGAACCACTTTAAAAATCTTTGTCTTATTTATTTATCTGTGATTGAATAATTAGAGCAATCTAGTTTTTTACATCAACACATGGTATGGACATTTAAACCTTATATGATGGTTTAATATTTGATTATATGATTGGATCATATAGATGTATATATATTATGCATGTGAATGATATATATACTTATTTGGTTAAGCATACCCCGCTCATGCTATCATTGGGAAGTTGCGCGCGTAGAGGGTGAGCATCCTGGCTAGAAAAGCAGGGTGTGGATATTCCCCAGGTCATAGTCGTCCCGTGTGTTATTATGTGATTTATAATTTTATATTTTTGGGATGAGACGTGGTGGGTATGTTTCGTCTCATTGCCGGTTTGGATCTATAACCGCTTCCCGGGACGTCGTATGCGTGAGTTTACCACGAGATGGGTGTCGTTTAGTCCCACCATGGTGGCCCCAGTATTGCTACGTGAGCCGGGCACTGGGAAGATGATAGAATTGATGCAGTTTATCGGCGCTATATATAGCCGGGTATTTATATGTGCATGGCCTTTGTACATCATATATGGTATGTATACATGGTCATGGGATTGGATGATGGTGTGTATATATATATGGTTAGAATAAAATGCCTATATATATATATATATATATATATATATATATATTTATATATCCTATAGATGAAAGGATATGGAAACTTTGTGGAGTACATCTTGGATGATTATGATGTAGTAGATTGATTGGGGGATTGATGTATCGCGTTTAAGGAATATTTCGGTTACATCATCCCAAGGACATTATTGGAGATTGTAGTTGTTTTCATATTGTAGTAAAAAATTTAGTAGTAGTAGTAGTAGAAGTAGTATTATACGGTATGTATGGCATTATGGATCTCTAGGATCGACATTATCAAGGAGTAGTGTAACGGGGTGGTTCCTCGTTTGGATTTCGCTCTGCGAGACGCCCCACGCACGAAACGTAGTGCATTGTTGAGATTAGAGAGAAGTTCTGTCAATATTTATATGTGGCATAATGGATCTCCAGGATCGACGTTGACATGGAGTAGTGTAACGGGGTGGTTCCTTGTTTGGATTTCGCTTTGGGAGACACCCCACGCACGAAACGCAGCGCATCGTTGAAATTGGAGAGAAATTTTGTCAATAATAATTTTGTATGCATTTTAATTAGAAATTAAATCATATATTTCAACCCAAATGCATATTGGGTAACTTATTAAATTATAATTGGTTAAATTATAAACCGGAATCCATTAAGTCTAATAAGGCACTTATGATTGAAAATAAATACTTAACGGTGTTTAGAAAAGGGGTGGATTCTTGGGTTATGATAGGAAGGTAGATCTCGTGGGTATAGCCTAGGCCTATGATAAGTTGGGTTTTCCTAATAAATGGGGGTAATTTAACGAAAAGTTGAGGACGCGAATAGGTGCGCGCCATTAGATGAGAGGTGAGTTGGGGTTCCACGAGAGTGCGATTCCACTTTAATTATGAAATAGTGCATCGATATTTATTATGCACGGTTAACACACTTGCTAAATATTTTTCACACTCGGGCTCTGGCCCGTTTATTTTTCTCTCCTGCCTGTATACATATATATACTATTACAGGTGTCCTACCGCATGGATCCCGGATGACCTTCTATCCAGAGTCTTGGGAGCCGTGGCATGTGCGGACTGTTGCGGGATGTATTTGGTAGTCGCTTCCTCCTTTTAAAATTCTAGGTAGGATTCATGTCGTATATCGGGTTTGTAATCAAGGGATATTTATATACATATTTATATTTATTCCATTTCAGTTATTGTATTGGCTGTGACCCGACAGCTTATTCGGGTTTACTTCTTTGTAGTATATTCAGTTGTAGTTATCTATTTCATGTTTATTTCAGCATTTCTTATCTCATAGTTCTTTCCTGCATCTTTCTTTACTTTATTCATAGTGTTGGGTTGTGTTATGTTGCATGTTTTAATTTATTTTAACATCTCGCTTATATGATATCGAGTGGTTAGTCCTATATTATATAGTACCGGTAGTTGATGTTGAGACCGAGCCATTAGAGACTCCTGAGTTAATGTATTATAGGGCTGGCCACCCGTTATTATCTTAAGCAGGGTGTTACAGATGGTATCAGAGCATCAAGTTCTAGAGTCCTTAGGATCTGTGCGAGTTTTCTGCATTATTCCGCTAACGTTCTTGACATAAAGACCTACAATTAGGGTTATTGTGTTCACTGCGTTGCTTTCTTCGTTGAAGTATATTCACTTGATTGGCGTTCTGATAACAGTTTCTCTTGTTTCGTTTCAGACGTTGCCTAGATTTTGTCGTCTAGGAAAGGATAAGATTAGAAGTATAATACCCATAGCATATTTTGGGTACGCTTTAATCGGGGGTATTTGTTTTCCACGAATCTGGAGGAGATATTGAGGAGATTTCTAGCAGTGGTGTGAGGTGATTTATCGGCAGTTGAGTAAGAAAGGAAAATTTACTCGAATGGTGAATCTTGGACTTAGTAAGGTAAGTCCGAGGAGAGGTATGTAGCGTAGTCCTAGGGAGGTTTAGGTTGAGAAACCCGTTAACCTTTGTTAGGAAACCTGGTGTTGGTGACTCTTACCGATGTGAGGAAGGTGTAGTTGTCCCAATATCAGGAGTATTGCCTTTTGGGAAGATGGAGTAAGAAATTTGGAGACTCGGTTTCGTTAAGTAGGACTGGGGGAATTTTTGGTAGTTGCAATTACGTTTTATCCTTCAAAATGGTTAGGAAGGATGTTGGGGAAGATGTTTCTCTTATGGAGAAATAGGTTTAGGAGTAATGATTGTCCTGGAAGAAGTAGAGGGTCTTGAATTGAGATCCTTGGATGAGGTGAAACCATTAGATTATGGAAGTATAAGGTAGAATACCTTTCTTTGGGTTTAAGTCATACTTTGTGCGATACCGGGAATGTCGAGAGTTATAATATTGAATTCCGGAGGTGAGGAATGTCAAGGTTCGTTGAATAGTGACTATAAGACTTTTGTCTTATGGGCAGATAGGGCATGTGATTATAGTCCACCTAAGAGGGGAGACTTATATTGTGGAAAGGCGTTAATGTAATGTAAAGATGTTTTAGATTTGTGAAATTCAAAGTTTAGTAGGTGTATGTTGAGCGGATAATTTAGCTCATAGATGTGCTAGTTTTGAGAACTAGGTATTGGTTATAGTGTTGTATTTGTTGAGACCTTGTGTCCTAAACATAAGGTGTTTATTTGGCGTGTCGAAAGACGCGGAATTTATTTATATTATTTATTATTACGTAGGCCTTCGGGCAGTATTTAAAATATGAAAATCATTTATAAAACCTAAACCCTGGTTCAACTAACCTCAATCCCTGACCTAGCTACACAATAGTGTATTGGGAGGGTTCCTTGCTTGGATTTCTCTTGCGAGACCTCCCCTACACGAAGGTAGCTAGCGTCAAGGATTGAGGAGAGTTTAACCCTTAGGAATTTTCAAACTTTTATATATTTGATATATTGTTATAGATTATAATGTCGAGGGTTATATTATGATTTGAGGGTAATGGAGCCTGATTATAATTCTACGAGTGGAAACTCGAGTACGGGTTGTATGGGCGCCCTGGGTAGCTAGTTGATTTTAAGGATCCGTAAGAATCTATATGGTTCGACGTGAGAACTAGAAAGGATTCAGTATAGTGATGCTAAGGGTTAATGTAAGGACTAGATGAGATTGAGGTCCTAGGCACATCTTAAATTTCGCGGGCGAAATTTCTGTAAGGGGGAATATTGTAACACCCCATGATTTTTTAGACTGAGAAATTAAATTTTTGGGAAAATAAAATTTAATTTCATTGGAGAATTTTAAATTTTGAAATTTAGGTCCAAAAATAGAGGACGTTTTAAAGTATTTCGGGTGATGATTTTGAGGGTACCATCGATCCCGGAAGGGTCGAAATAGTCAAAATGACTGTCATTGAGTTTTATTTCGGTTCCGAAATATTTTTAAGTCAGTTTGACTCGAACTGGAGTAAACGAGTCATTTAAAGTGTGTATTAACATTTAAAATTTGGGACTTATGTTTTAAGGTTTAAGAGGCTTACAGATGAAGACTTCTCATTTGAGAAAAGGAGAGAAAGAGAAAGGAAGAAGGAAAGAAGAAGAAAGGAAGAGAGAGAGGAAGAAAGCTTGGAGATTTTTGGCCCAACCGCGACATCGAGGATGATTCAACCTCTACAAAATTGAGGCAAGGGTTTAATCTTGCTAAATAAGTCATTTGTGTATTTGATTTCACAATTCAGGGCAAAAGAAATGGATTTTGGGTATTAATGGCAAAACCTAATTTTTTTTTTGGGTAAAAATCTTACAATTGAGGGTATAGAAATTGTTGGGTAGTTATATGATGATTTTTGAGGTTAGAAACATGTTTGGTATGAAAATTTATGGTTGGGTAATAATATATAGGAGTTTTGGAAATTTTGGGTTTATAGAAAATCAGCCATTATCAGCGAATCGATTCGCCCCCACCGAATCGATTCGCCAGGTTGCAGAAGCCTCCGGTCTTTAGGGACGAATCAATTCACCCCTAGTGAATCGATTTAAAAGGTTACATAATCTTAGGTCCCTTGGACCGAATCGATTCGGATGGGCCGAATCAATTCGCTGTTGGGCCGAAATCTATTCGGAGGGGACGAATCGATTCGGAAACAGGGCATTTTGAGAAATTTTCTTTTTGGTGATTTCAAACCCTTTTTGGTTGGGTTTGTTGATTTGGGGGTCTTCTCAAATGATGTAAGAGGAATGTTTTTGGAGACACATAAGGGGTTTCTTACATATTATGAATTTGGGACTCCTTGTTATAATTGGGGAGAAATATGTCCATGTATGTATTAGAGTTGTGTATAGAGATTTTGGATATACCTCGTTAGGGTTTAGAATCCTAATTATAAATCCAAAGTAAATTATAGAGACGATAGGTGGTTTAGAACTCCTAGAGGGAGAGTTGATAAGGTATGTTGGGAAATTATAGGCCGATATGCATATTGAATCCTTATAGCGATAGGATTCTATTAAGTTATAATTGGGGACTAACGAGAGAGAGGGGTCACGAATCCTTAGAAATGTTTAAATTAAGGAACAATTGGTAATGCGATAGGAGTAAGGATTCGCAAGAACAATGAAACCTTACGCAAAATTTGGGAACGATTGGATCGTACTACCAACTAGAATATGAGGTTGTATAATTCTAGTTAGGATAGTTTACACATAATTAGGTGGAAATAATCACATGGGATTCCAACACTTGAAACAAAGAGGAATAAGTTGAGGTTTGTAGACTTTTTGTTAGGTGTATACCTTTAGTTAAAATTTGTATTGGAGGTATTGATTTGCTCTCGGATATAGATGGTATGTATAGTAATAGTTTCCTACACCAAATTTTGGGTGATAACCTTAATGTGGTATATATAAGTATATATATACATATGATTTTTGGGAGACTATTCATCATAGGAAAAATGATTGAATATGTTTCAAGTGAGAGATTATATTCAGATATTGAGGTAAAATTTAAAGGAAATTGTGGTGACGGCTTGTATATCGAGGATTATGTGTACTTATAGCCGAGTTTATATATCTCATACTTATTAACGAGAATTAGTTGTATATAAGGATATGTGAATATATGTATATATATATAAATATATGGATATATTTATGTTATGGACATACATGGTGTTGATACCAAAATTAATATGCTGATGTGGACGAATAATACGAAGACACGTGTCAATCTACGTGGCACAATAGCAGCGAGGAAGTTCATTTCCCGACCAACCATGATTCTTTCCGAGCAACGAGGAACTCTAGCGCACCGAGGAACTCCTGAGCAACGAGAAACTATGGCGGTCCGAGCTGCACCTCGGTCGTATCTTTAATTGCCAGATAATCAACAGTTCAAATATTCATTAAATGCTTATATTCTTGACGCGCACGCTGCATTAAATGTATTACCCTTTCACATGTATATCATTTAATGTATCGAACCTTTCATGTACAGCCTCAAGGCTATAAATACCTTGTACCAACCCCATTCAAAGGGACCGGAATTTCTTGAGAGAACTTGTAATCAAGAATTCTGCAAACACTCAGCAATAACATAACAGTGGACGTAGGCTTTATTCCTAGCCGAACCACTTTAAAAATCTTTGTCTTATTTATTTATCTGTGATTGAATAATTAGAGCAATCTAGTTTTTTACATCAACAGATTGGCGCCGTCTGTGGGAAATGACTGTTACTATCATTTTTCGCAAAAATCATTTGTTATCAATGGCAGATAATCCAGAATCCAGTAATCGAAATGCTGGAAATGCTGGGAATCTTCAAAATCCATCTACAACTCCAGATCTGGCTGGAATTATGACAAATCTGGCTCAAGGACAAACCGCCATGCAAGAATCTATGAGGCAACTCCTTCAAACTCTTCAAGGCGGTGCACCTACCTATTCAGGACAATAGAGTGATCGTGGGCAATCACGATCCAGACGTACTGGGTCATTTCGCAATGGGGAGTCTAATGATTCTTCTTATCAACCTGGGCGAACTTCATCAATACAGGCTACGGATATAGATCAACGTATCACTCTCTCTCCGGAGAGAACTAGCGCTTTAGAAAGATTAAGCAGGGTGTCTCCTTTCAGTCGATTAGGACCAAGGAGGAATATGAGTCCACCTAGAGCTCCATCGAGAAGTTTTCGGCCACCATCAGGTTTGAGAGAAGGATCAGCACAATCACGACCAGCTACTCGTCGAGATAAATCTCAAGAAGCTACGTCAGAGCAATCAATTGCTCGGACTAAGCGGCCTGAGGAAGGAAATGAAGCATGGAAAGGTTCCATTCAGCGGTTAGAAGATAGACTGGGAGAAATGGCTAAGGCAAGAAACCCCTTACAGAGAACGTTTGTTCAAGGGACACCTTTTGTGCAAGCCATTGTGGATTTTCCTACACCATCGAAATTCAAAGCACCTGTGGTGACCCCCAAGTACGATGGAAAGTCAGATCCTGTACTTCATATAGAACAATACCAAGTTGCTGCCGACATCTATGCCGTCCCCGACGAAATGAGGTGTAGAGCATTCTCAGGAACTCTTACCGGATCTGCACAAATATGGTACAATAATCTTCCTCAGGGTAAGATTTCAACTTTTATTCAGTTAGCCGAGCTGTTCATTGGCAATTTTTGTTTCAGAGCAAAGCCTGTAAAGCGAGTAGCACACTTGCTAAGTGTTAGGCAAAAATCAGGTGAAAGTACTAGAGATTACATAACTCGTTTTAATAACGAGAAGTTGGAAGTCATAGATTACGAAGAAAAGACAGCAATCACTGCTTTGATGAGTGGTTTGTTGCCTAATAAGTTATACTACACTTTGGCCAAAGATCCACCTAAAACTATGTCGGAGTTGATGGTAAAAGCGGCCAAAATCATGAATGCCGAGGGGGCTATGGCTGCAAAGAAGAATATGGATAAAGAAACCAAGGTGGAGGTCGACAAGTCTAAGAAGAAAGAGCAGAAAGGTAATGGTGGTGACAAGCACTCCAAGAATAATAGGATGACATGGGAAGTCCTAAAGAAGTACGATAATTATACTCCATTGAAAATGGGTATTAATCACGTTTTAGAAGAAATCAAGAATAGCGAGGAAATCAAGTGGCCAGAAAAACTGAGGACAAATCCTGATCTGAGGAATAAGGCCAAATACTGCGAGTTTCACAAAGATCATGGCCATATGACCAAAAATTGCATAGCCCTTCAGAACGAGATTGAAACGCTCATCCGAAGAGGAAAATTGTCAAAATATGTAGATCGCAGGGGTGAGAGGAAGAATGATGATAGAACTAGAGAAAGATCTAGATCTCCTCGTCGTGCCGAGGAGAAAAAGAAGAGGGACCACGAAGATGATCCAGATGATGACCCCGATCTTCCCAAGAAGCCAAGGCAGCCTGAACGGGAGGTATTTTCTATACGTTTTGGGTCATTTGATTGTAATGTTATTACAGGAGGAGATGCAGGAGGAGGAGACCTTACTGCAGAAAGAAAAGCTTACCTCGGAGAGGCTCAAGCTTGTTCATATATTCAGCGAATAAATCTGGCCGAGGATGATCGTCCGAGGAAGGTAAACAAAGAGAAGCTAGTGATTGGTTTTTCAAAAAATGACCTGGCAGGTGTTCTTTACCCTCATGATGATCCTTTGGTGATCAAAATGAGGATGAAGGACGTGGTCATTTCAAGGGTGTTAGTAGACAACGGTAGTTCGGCAGACATCATGTATTACTCATGCTTTGATAGCTTGAATTTGAAATTATCTCAATTGAAACCTTATCACAGACCCCTTCTGGGTTTTGCTAGCGAGAAAGTTTTTCCACTTGGGACGATCAAGTTGGATATACTCATTGGAACTTGGCCTGCTTGTCGAACAGAAAGAATACGCTTCTTTGTGATGGATAAGAATGTGCAGTCAGCCTACAACATCATCATGGGAAGAGTTGGATTGAAGAAGTTCGAGGCAGTTCCATCTACAGTACATCAGTGTTTGAAATTTCCAACGAATTTTAGAGTCGGAATTATGAAAGGTGATCAAAAAGTAGCTCGAGAATGCTATTATTCGTCTGCCGAGCAAGAGGAACTTGAAGAATCAAGGAAAAAGACTACTACTTACCAAGTGGAGGAAGGCACAGAAATTGAAACTCTTGACCCTAGGGATGAATCTTAACTCGTAAAAGGACAGGTGGTGGAATCTACAGAAAATGTTATTCTGGACGATGAGCATCCTGAACGAGTAACCCAGATAGGATCATCGTTGGATTTTTCAATAAAACAGGAGTTGACAGTTTTCTTGAGAAACAGGAAGAATACTTTTGCTTGGAGTCATGAAGACATGCCAGGGATAGATCCAAACTTCTTATGTCATGAGCTCAATGTGAATAAGGAGATCAAGCCTGTGAAGCAGAGAAGAAGAGTGTTTAGTCCCGGGAAGAACCAAGCCATACAAGAGGAGGTCGATAAGCTCCAGAAAGCCCAATTCATTGAAGATGTGAAATATCCAGATTGGTTGGCAAATGTGGTGATGGTAAAGAAAAAGAATAATAAATGGAGAATGTGTGTTGATTTTACTGATCTTAACAAGGCATGCCCAAAAGATCATTTTCCATTGCCCAGAATTGATCAGCTAGTGGATGCTACCTCGGGACATGAGCTACTCAGCTTCATGGATGCATATTCTGGCTACAATCAGATCAAAATGAAGCCTGAAGACAGGGAAAGTACTTCTTTTATTACCCCAAGGGGAACTTATTGTTATAATGTTATGCCTTTTGGTTTAAAAAATGCAGGTGCAACATATCAGCGGCTGATGAACAAGGTTTTTGTCGAACAAATCAGTTGCAATATGGAAGTCTATGTCGACGACATGCTCACCAAAAGCAAGAGAGCTACTGATCATCTAGTTGACTTAGGTCAGACCTTTGATCAATTGGACAAATACCAAATGAAGCTCAACCTGACGAAGTGTACCTTTGGAGTACGAGAAGGAATGTTCCTCAGATACATCGTCAATCAACGAGGTATTGAGGCAAATCCAGAAAAGATCAAAGCTCTTTTAGGGCTGCGATCTCCAACGACGAGGAAAGAAGTACAGAGTCTTACAGGACGAGTTGCAGCGCTCAACAGATTTGTATCCCGAGCAACTGATAAATGCCTCCCATTCTTCAAAACACTGCGAAAAAGTTTTGTGTGGACTGATGAATGTGAGAAGGCCTTTCAAGATTTGAAGAAGTATTTAGGAGCCCCACCATTGTTGTCCAGACCAATAACTAGAGAGAAGCTGTACTTGTATTTGGCGGTATCAGAGAATGCAGTTAGTTCAGCATTGATCAGATTGGAGAATGGAGTCCAGAAACCTATTTATTACACAAGTAAAGCTTTCCGAGGTGCAGAAATCAGGTACCCAAAGCTAGAAAAATTGGCACTGGCATTAATTAAAGCAAGTAGAAGAATGAGGCCATACTTCCAGGCCCATACAATCATTGTATATACTGACATGCCATTAAGACAAGCCCTTCACAAGCCAGAAAAAGCAGGAAGATTGATGTAGGGCAATAGAACTCGGTGAATATGATATTGTGTATGAACCCAGATCATCATTAAAGGGGCAAGCTGTAGCAGATTTTATAGCAGAGTTCACGTACCCTGATACCCCCGATGAGCAAAAGGTGCTTTCTGACCTACCTGTGGACGATACAGGATCAATAGACACAGGTCCAGACCAACCAAGGTTGGTAAAAGGACTTGTGGATGTAGAAAAATCATCATATTCAAACCCAGACCAACTCCGGTTGGTAAAAGGGCGCGAACAGATGACCGACGAGGAACGAAAGATACCAGGGAATGATGAAAGAAAACAGCAGATATATTACCGAGGAGTTCTGACAGATAAGAAACTTGAAGACGAGTTACCTACATGGAGATTATATGTAGATGGATCATCTTGCACAGCTGGTTGTGGAGCAGGGATTGTTTTAAACACCCCAGATGATATTGACATGGAGTATGCCTTGCGATTCCAATTCAAGGCTTCCAATAATGAAGCTGAGTATGAGGCTATGATAGAAGGTTTTCATTTGGCGAAAGTTATGGAGGCACAGCAAATAATTGTTTTCAGTGACTCTCAATTAATTGTGAATCAAATGATGGGAATATATGCAGTTAAGGGAGAATTAATGGTGAAGTACCATGCAAAGGTGATGGAGTTATTGATAGAATTTAATGTTATTCAATTGGTGAGAATACCGAGGATAGAGAATGCTAGGGCAGACGCATTGGCCCGATTAGTGTCAGCTACGCGCACCGAGCTGCGAAGAACGATACCAATTGAAGTATTAGAAAGTCGGAGCATAGAAGAAGATCTGACGGTGAAGATTATTACCCTTGATTTAGGACCATCTTGGATGGATCCTATCAGGGCATACATTGAAGAAGGAGAATTACCGAATGACAAGCTAGCTGCCAAGAAATTGAAGTATAAAGTTGCTCGGTATGTGTTAACTAATGGTGTTTTGTATAGACGAGGAATTATGGCAGGTTTGCAGAGATGTGTACATCCATCAGAAGTCAAGGAATTGGTTGAGGAAATCCATGAAGGATCCTGTGGAGCTCATGTAGCAGGTCGGACACTTTTGCAAAGGGTGATGACACAGGGATACTATTGGCCGACGATGAGGGCTGATTGTATAGCCTATGCCAAGAAATGTGACAAGTGCCAACGCTTTTCCTCCATCCGAAGAACTCCACAAGCATTGTTGACACCCATAACTTCACCTTGGCCATTTGCTATGTGGGGGATTGATTTGGTTGGACCATTTCCGACGACCCGAGGAAGGTTCAAGTACCTCGTCGTGGCAGTGGATTATTTTACTAAGTGGGTGGAAGCTGAACCACTGATTGATATGACGTATGAGAAGGTTTATCAATTCATTTGGAAGAACATCATCTGTCGATATGGTCTCCCTCATGCTTTCATAACAGACCATGGAACACAATTTGATAACGAGGAGTTCGCTGCCTATTGTCATCAGTCGAACATTTTGAAATTTCATTCAGCGCCAGGCCATCCTCAAAGCAATGGACAGACTGAGGTGACGAACAGAACATTACTAAATGGTTTGAAGAAGAGGTTAAGTGAAGCTAAAGCAAATTGGATTAATGAGCTCCAATCAGTACTATGGGCTTACCGAATAACTCCCCGAGCAGCAACTGGAGAATCACCATATATGTTAGCATTTGGAAGTGAGGCCGTAATACCTGCCGAGTTGGGTCTCCCAACGCATAGAGTACTGAATTTTAATTCCCCAGTCAGCGATTTGATGAGAAGACTGGATTTGGATATGCTCGAGGAGGTTAGAGAAGAGGCAGCCATTAGGAATGCTGCTTACCAACAACGTACAACTCTGTTCTACAACAAAAGGGTGAAGAAATGTGATTTAAAAGAAGGGGATTATGTGCTAAAGAAAGTCATTCAGAAGCAAAATAAGTTGGAAGCAAACTGGCATGGACCTTACCGAGTTACAGAGGTTGTTCGTCCAGGAACTTACAGAATAGCAACTCTAGACGGAGAAGAATTTAAGAATGCATGGAATGCTGAACACCTGCGCAAGTATTATCAGTAATGTAAAATGTAAAGCATTTCCTTCATTATGAATAAAACGAGGATGTTTCACCATTTTCTTTCTGTTGAAAGTTTTTCAGGGAATACTAGTGTTGTACACTACGCTGCTTGATAACAAAAAAAAAAAAAAAAAAAAAACTACTCCTTTGGTTAGGAGGCGACACTAGTGTGACCAACTACGATTGGTAAGATATCTAGTGGACAGCTCGAAAGAGCCAAAAAACTACTCCTTTGGTTAGGAGGCGACACTAGTGTGACCAACTACGGTTGGTAAGATATCTAGTGGACAGCTCGAAAGAGCCAAAAAACTACTCCTTTGGTTAGGAGGCGACACTAGTGTGACCAACTACGGTTGGTAAGATATCTAGTGGATAGCTCAACGAGCCAAAAAGTTCGAAAGAACCACTACTACTACCACTGCTACTCCTTTGGTTAGGAGGTGTACACCAGCATGATCAATTACGGTGTTGGTAAGATACAAATATACTCTCAAATTACAACTTATGTTGGTCGGGAGGTAAGATTATTACAAAAAGTTCTTTGAAGAACAAAATATTCCAAAATATACCAAGTATAGCTGGTCGGGGATAAAAACCCACTAACTGTAGTTGGTCGACGAGGACAAATTATTGACCTTGGTTGGTCGGACACATTTTATGAAAATATTTGAAATTGAACCAAGTATGGCTGGTCGGGGATAAAGACCCATCAACTGTAGTTGGTCGACAAACATTATTCATCCATCATGGTTGGTTGAAAACAGTTTGAACATTTTATACTCATTACTTTGATACTTGTAACTTTTTATTAAGTTGTTCAATGAACAACACAATATTGTTATCTTTTTAACAGATACATATGTACAAATATAAAGGTGTTTGATAAACACAAGACAACAATAAAATTTACAGAAAATGAAAGTCTTTTCATTAAAATTCAAAATAAGTTACATATTACATGTATGTGCTGACTATTACATTAAGATTCCTATTCTATTGGTTTCTTGCCCTTTGCTTTTGAGACAGGATCTTCGCCAGCAGGAGGATCTTCCAGACAAAGGGGAGAATTAATAAAGTTCAAGTCCTTCAGCATTCTGACGTTCATTATTGAAGGTGTATCCATTAGATGCTCTGGACGAGATACTTCGATTTGGGAATGAAGGCTATAATCACCGAGGTATTTTGAAATTAAACTACGAGGAATGGAACGAGCTGGGATCCAAGCCATGTCCAATTTGAAAGGTGGCACAGGCAAGTCTAGTACCCCTGGAGCATGATAATCCCATAAAAAATGCCCTTGCTCCAATTTTAATACACCCAAGGCGTTCAACCATCCCTGCTTATAACCTTCATTGTTGGCGTGTTCAATACGAGCATCCAAATGAACAAGAGCTTCATTATACCTTGCCATCCAGAATTCCCTGGGCTGCTTATGAAATTGAAAGGTCAATCTATCCAATTGTTCGAGAAGATTTTTGGCAAAAAGATCCTTGGTATGAAGAGCAGACTTCGTTGCAGTAAGTTGATCTTCCAACGATAGATTTTTCTTGGACATTTATGACAGAGCACGATCCTTAGCATTCAATTGAAATGCTTGAGTTTCCAAAGTAGACTGAGTGTGAGCCTCTTCAACATTGCGACTAAGAACTCTTGATCGGCTCCAAGAAGCAACTGGAGAACTTTGCTCCTCGACAATTCTTCCTCATCCCCGAGAACCTCTTCCTCGTCCCCGAGCAGTCACAGGAATAACAGATTTTCTCAAGTTATCCAGTTCTTGCCTTAGTTTGGCATTTTCAACTTCTAAGAACGAGAAACCTTCATCAGTAACAGGCACTAGAGCAGTGGAAGATGACGCTGCAGATTCATGTTGAGCCAACTTTTTCTGTAAATTATTATTTTCTTGTTCCAGGATCTCAGCAATCTGCCTGCAAGCTTCAACTTCACCTTTTAGGGTCCTTTCCCTAATATCATATCCAGCAATGATCTTTTTATGGCCTGTTTCAGAAGAGAGCTGCTGATATCTATTTTCATAATCCTTGTGCAACGAAGCCATTGATGCATTGTGCTGATTTTGAAGATCCTCTAAGGAACCATGAAGTTCCTCGATCAATTCGTAGTATGCCACATTATTGGCCATAGACCTATCAAGTAAATCCTTCAGGTACCGGTAAGCCTCAACTGCTTGTTCTGAGGCATCGTGACCAAGGATGTCGACAATCTCTGATACACTTAGGTCTGTATGACCAGCTTTATAATAACCATTGCATTGTCGCATCAACTCAGTATCAGGAGCAGATATCAAGTCCATTCTGGCCAAAAACTAATAAAGAAGAGGAAGCAGGAGTTAATAAATAAAAGCAGACAGAGTATCAATAATGAAGAGGAATGAAGATGTATTTTATTAGATCATCAAAAGGTTACATTGTTCGATTACAAGAATTGAAATATATAAATGATACCGAACAACTTCACACCTTTTCCTTGTCCCCTAAGACTTTCTCGGGAGGCTGGGACGAGGAGCTCGGTTGCTCGGTGGTAACAACGGTTTGATCAGCAGGAATCTTCTCGGCATGAGGAGGCATAGAAGAAATGTCCTCGATGACAGAGGGTTGAGAAGCAGAGACTGGGTTACCCATAGCCATAGAAGATTCATCTGAGACAGGCTCATCTTCTTCTTCTTCCACAATTACTGGAGGAGGACCAGGGAGGTGTCGTTGGAATAGATCAGAATCGTCTTTGACCTTCAACTCTTGCAGAGCAGCTACCCAGCCATCGTGGAAGTATTTCAACTTCCCATATTGGACTTGGGATGTCATAGTAGAAATCCCTTTATCCCATCCTTTCTCCCAGCCAGCGCTGAAAGATTTTTTAACGGCAACCTTTCTCTTCAATTTCTCCGAGGAGAGTTTTACATCCAATTTTTCTTTTTGGACCTTGATATCTCGCAGGGTAGATAACTCTTCCTCTGCCTTTTTCAGCTTGTCGTCACATTTTTGATGTTCGACTTCTAAGCCTTTTATTTTATCCTCCAAATTCTTGGAGGTTTCAGCCGTCTTCACCTTCTCAGCTTCAGCCACAGCCAACTTTTTCTCCCAAACAGCTTTTTCCTCAACATACTGTTGACGAGATTCCTTTAAAGATTGGTTCAAACCCAACAGAGCATCCTCTACACCTGACGAGGAGCTTGAAGCTTTAATAGCCTCATCCTTCTTCACAATATTATTGAAACAATTTACCAGCTGAAAGATGAGAGAAATAGTAAAGTCAATACAAAATGCAAATATTCAGAGAAAGAAAGAAAAACCAGAAGTATGAGAAATTTACTGAAGCAAGGTGACGAGCAGCTAAGGATGTCAGCATATCACTAGGAATTTTTTCATCAATACCATGGACCTCGGGTACGACCGAGCTCATTGCAGAACTTGGAAAAATGATGTTTGGAACATCAGTACCACCATCAGGTAGAGAGGAGGCAGTTTCAGCCGGAGTAACTGAGGATGATTTCCTTAATCTCCTCAACAGGAGTTCAGAACCTTCAACCAAAGAAGTCTTGGTCGGAGAGATTGTAATTACATCTACAGGAGCACTTTTCTTGCTCGGAACCACTGGGGGCTTCTCGGTAGCTTTAGAAGACCCAGCATCCACCTTTTTAGTCCCCTCTGGGACATCAGCTTTGCTTTTCTTGGCCCCAGCAACAGAAGTAACATCATCAAAGAGAGCAGGAGGAGCTCTTTTCTTACCCATCCTTTGACTTAAAGGAAGATGAGAATCTGAAGAGGAACCTTCTGGAGTTGAAGCTGGTTCAACAGGGCGAGCAGTATAAGAGGTTGTGTAACTCTTATACTGTAGCAGATATGAGGCAGACCTGATGTGTTCGTCTGCAATGTTCTTGTGCAAACCCCAGATAAGTTTCAGATGCTTGATATTAACCTCTGATTCTTTTGGAGTTTTTCTTTTGCTATCAACTGCAAATAAATACATAGCGAGATATCAATCATACATTTTGTCAAACATGATGAAAGCATAATTTTATAAGTAAAATAAAATGAAAAATAAACCTATCCCATTGCCATATGGGGGGCATCTAGGACCGTTGTATACTTCATCTCCAGTTAAAGGGGCATATTGCCAATTTTTTATGATCAACCCATGCTCAAAATAATCTCTATTTGAGTCAGGGAGGTTAACTACAAGAGCCCTATTCATAAACCTAGTTTTTAAGTAATAAATATTATCTAGAGTAGCCCATTTATAGCAATACATAATTTCAGGGATCCCAATACGAGTCCCATGAGTTAGATTTAATTTGTGCACCCCATTAATTATTCTCCATGAATTGGGGGCTATTTTTGCAGGGACAAGATCAAAATATTGACAAAACTCAAGACACAATGGGTTCGGTGGAAAGGAAAAACCACATTCAGCAATGAAAAGACTGGGGAACCAATGTCCCTCAGCCAATCGAAAATAATCTAAAGGCTCAGAAAGAACCTCTAGAGTTACCCAGGAAGGAATGGAAAAATCAGAACGAAATTTCTCAACAGACTCCACAATATAAACCATATTGAATAAAAGAGATACAGAAGAAATGAAGAAAATCTTACAGGAAGGAAGGAGGTCTGCTGACAACTAACGAAGGAAAAGATGAACGCACAAGAGAGAAGGAGAGAATAGAAAGCTTGAAGGCAGAAAATTGGAAAACGTAGAAGACGGTATGGTTACCTAAGAAGTTTAAATACTTTGCATTGGGAAGCGGCGAAAGAAATGATTACCAAAAAGAAACTACTAAACTTCCGGCGGCTAAAAGGACAAAAACTGCACGGAGATCGAAGCGCTTATAAAAAATTCAAAAAAAAGGCGGAAGCTGCGAAATGAGAAGGAAATTTGAACACAATGTTCCTAAAACCCAGGAAAGTCATTTAATATTGCCATATACCGAGAAAGAATGTTCCATACTCCTCAAAGTTCGAAATATGAAACATTGGGGG
Source organism: Sambucus nigra (assembly GCA_949130495.1). Taxonomy (NCBI): domain Eukaryota; kingdom Viridiplantae; phylum Streptophyta; class Magnoliopsida; order Dipsacales; family Adoxaceae; genus Sambucus; species Sambucus nigra. Next base: position 527,206,407 of record OX422209.1, read on the forward strand.
CTTCTGTTGATACCAAAATTAATATGCTGATGTGGACGAATAATACGAAGACACGTGTCAATCTACGTGGCACAATAGCAGCGAGGAAGTTCATTTCCCGACTAACCATGATTCTTTCCGAGCAACGAGGAACTCTAGCGCACCGAGGAACTCCTGAGCAACGAGCAACTATGGCGGTCCGAGCTGCACCTCGGTCGTATCTTTAATTGCCAGATAATCAACAGTTCAAATATTCATTGAATGCTTATATTCTTGACGCGCACGCTGCATTAAATGTATTACCCTTTCACATGTATATCATTTAATGTATCAAACCTTTCATGTACAGCCTCAAGGCTATAAATACCTTGTATCAACCCCATTCAAAGGGACCGGAATTTCTTGAGAGAACTTGTAATCAAGAATTCTGCAAACACTCAGCAATAACATAACAGTGGACGTAGGCTTTATTCCTAGCCGAACCACTTTAAAAATCTTTGTCTTATTTATTTATCTGTGATTGAATAATTAGAGCAATCTAGTTTTTTACATCAACACATGGTATGGACATTTAAACCTTATATGATGGTTTAATATTTGATTATATGATTGGATCATATAGATGTATATATATTATGCATGTGAATGATATATATACTTATTTGGTTAAGCATACCCCGCTCATGCTATCATTGGGAAGTTGCACGCGTAGAGGGTGAGCATCCTGGCTAGAAAAGCAGGGTGTGGATATTCCCCAGGTCATAGTCGTCCCGTGTGTTATTATGTGATTTATAATTTTATATTTTTGGGATGAGACGTGGTGGGTATGTTTCGTCTCATTGCCGGTTTGGATCTATAACCGCTTCCCGGGACGTCGTATGCGTGAGTTTACCACGAGATGGGTGTCGTTTAGTCCCACCATGGTGGCCCCAGTATTGCTACGTGAGCCGGGCACTGGGAAGATGATAGAATTGATGCAGTTTATCGGCGCTATATATAGCCGGGTATTTATATGTGCATGGCCTTTGTACATCATATATGGTATGTATACATGGTCATGGGATTGGATGATGGTGTGTATATATATATGGTTAGAATAAAATGCCTATATATATATATTTATATATCCTATAGATGAAAGGATATGGAAACTTTGTGGAGTACATCTTGGATGATTATGATGTAGTAGATTGATTGGGGGATTGATGTATCGCGTTTAAGGAATATTTCGGTTACATCATCCCAAGGACATTATTGGAGATTGTAGTTGTTTTCATATTGTAGTAAAAAATTTAGTAGTAGTAGTAGTAGAAGTAGTATTATACGGTATGTATGGCATTATGGATCTCTAGGATCGACATTATCAAGGAGTAGTGTAACGGGGTGGTTCCTCGTTTGGATTTCGCTCTGCGAGACGCCCCACGCACGAAACGTAGTGCATTGTTGAGATTAGAGAGAAGTTCTGTCAATATTTATATGTGGCATAATGGATCTCCAGGATCGACGTTGACATGGAGTAGTGTAACGGGGTGGTTCCTTGTTTGGATTTCGCTTTGGGAGACACCCCACGCACGAAACGCAGCGCATCGTTGAAATTGGAGAGAAATTTTGTCAATAATAATTTTGTATGCATTTTAATTAGAAATTAAATCATATATTTCAACCCAAATGCATATTGGGTAACTTATTAAATTATAATTGGTTAAATTATAAACCGGAATCCATTAAGTCTAATAAGGCACTTATGATTGAAAATAAATACTTAACGGTGTTTAGAAAAGGGGTGGATTCTTGGGTTATGATAGGAAGGTAGATCTCGTGGGTATAGCCTAGGCCTATGATAAGTTGGGTTTTCCTAATAAATGGGGGTAATTTAACGAAAAGTTGAGGACGCGAATAGGTGCGCGCCATTAGATGAGAGGTGAGTTGGGGTTCCACGAGAGTGCGATTCCACTTTAATTATGAAATAGTGCATCGATATTTATTATGCACGGTTAACACACTTGCTAAATATTTTTCACACTCGGGCTCTGGCCCGTTTATTTTTCTCTCCTGCCTGTATACATATATATACTATTACAGGTGTCCTACCGCATGGATCCCGGATGACCTTCTATCCAGAGTCTTGGGAGCCGTGGCATGTGCGGACTGTTGCGGGATGTATTTGGTAGTCGCTTCCTCCTTTTAAAATTCTAGGTAGGATTCATGTCGTATATCGGGTTTGTAATCAAGGGATATTTATATACATATTTATATTTATTCCATTTCAGTTATTGTATTGGCTGTGACCCGACAGCTTATTCGGGTTTACTTCTTTGTAGTATATTCAGTTGTAGTTATCTATTTCATGTTTATTTCAGCATTTCTTATCTCATAGTTCTTTCCTGCATCTTTCTTTACTTTATTCATAGTGTTGGGTTGTGTTATGTTGCATGTTTTAATTTATTTTAACATCTCGCTTATATGATATCGAGTGGTTAGTCCTATATTATATAGTACCGGTAGTTGATGTTGAGACCGAGCCATCTGAGACTCCTGAGTTAATGTATTATAGGGCTGGCCACCCGTTATTATCTTAAGCAGGGTGTTACAGATGGTATCAGAGCATCAAGTTCTAGAGTCCTTAGGATCTGTGCGAGTTTTCTGCATTATTCCGTTAACGTTCTTGACATAAAGATCTACAATTAGGGTTATTGTGTTCACTGCGTTGCTTTCTTCGTTGAAGTATATTCACTTGATTGGCGTTCTGATAACAGTTTCTCTTGTTTCGTTTCAGACGTTGCCTAGATTTTGTCGTCTAGGAAAGGATAAGATTAGAAGTATAATACCCATAGCATATTTTGGGTACGCTTTAATCGGGGGTATTTGTTTTCCACGAATCTGGAGGAGATATTGAGGAGATTTCTAGCAGTGGTGTGAGGTGATTTATCGGCAGTTGAGTAAGAAAGGAAAATTTACTCGAATGGTGAATCTTGGACTTAGTAAGGTAAGTCCGAGGAGAGGTATGTAGCGTAGTCCTGGGGAGGTTTAGGTTGAGAAACCCGTTAACCTTTGTTAGGAAACCTGGTGTTGGTGACTCTTACCGATGTGAGGAAGGTGTAGTTGTCCCAATATCAGGAGTATTGCCTTTTGGGAAGATGGAGTAAGAAATTTGGAGACTCGGTTTCGTTAAGTAGGACTGGGGGAATTTTCGGTAGTTGCAATTACGTTTTATCCTTCAAAATGGTTAGGAAGGATGTTGGGGAAGATGTTTCTCTTATGGAGAAATAGGTTTAGGAGTAATGATTGTCCTGGAAGAAGTAGAGGGTCTTGAATTGAGATCCTTGGATGAGGTGAAACCATTAGATTATGGATGTATAAGGTAGAATACCTTTCTTTGGGTTTAAGTCATACTTTGTGCGATACCGGGAATGTCGAGAGTTATAATATTGAATTCCGGAGGTGAGGAATGTCAAGGTTCGTTGAATAGTGACTATAAGACTTTTGTCTTATGGGCAGATAGGGCATGTGATTATAGTCCACCTAAGAGGGGAGACTTATATTGTGGAAAGGCGTTAATGTAATGTAAAGATGTTTTAGATTTGTGAAATTCAAAGTTTAGTAGGTGTATGTTGAGCGGATAATTTAGCTCATAGATGTGCTAGTTTTGAGAACTAGGTATTGGTTATAGTGTTGTATTTGTTGAGACCTTGTGTCCTAAACATAAGGTGTTTATTTGGCGTGTCGAAAGACGCGGAATTTATTTATATTATTTATTATTACGTAGGCCTTCGGGCAGTATTTAAAATATGAAAATCATTTATAAAACCTAAACCCTGGTTCAACTAACCACAATCCCTGACCTAGCTACACAATAGTGTATTGGGAGGGTTCCTTGCTTGGATTTCTCTTGCGAGACCTCCCCTACACGAAGGTAGCTAGCGTCAAGGATTGAGGAGAGTTTAACCCTTAGGAATTTTCAAACTTTTATATATTTGATATATTGTTATAGATTATAATGTCGAGGGTTATATTATGATTTGAGGGTAATGGAGCCTGATTATAATTCTACGAGTGGAAACTCGAGTACGGGTTGTATGGGCGCCCTGGGTAGCTAGTTGATTTTAAGGATCCATAAGAATCTATATGGTTCGACGTGAGAACTAGAAAGGATTCAGTATAGTGATGCTAAGGGTTAATGTAAGGACTAGATGAGATTGAGGTCCTAGGCACATCTTAAATTTCGCGGGCGAAATTTCTGTAAGGGGGAATATTGTAACACCCCATGATTTTTTAGACTGAGAAATTAAATTTTTGGGAAAATAAAATTTAATTTCATTGGAGAATTTTAAATTTTGAAATTTAGGTCCAAAAATAGAGGACATTTTAAAGTATTTCGGATGATGATTTTGAGGGTACCATCGATCCCGGAAGGGTCGAAATAGTCAAAATGACTGTCATTGAGTTTTATTTCGGTTCCGAAATATTTTTAAGTCAGTTTGACTCGAACTGGAGTAAACGAGTCATTTAAAGTGTGTATTAACATTTAAAATTTGGGACTTATGTTTTAAGGTTTAAGAGGCTTAGAGATGAAGACTTCTCATTTGAGAAAAGGAGAGAAAGAGAAAGGAAGAAGGAAAGAAGAAGAAAGGAAGAGAGAGAGGAAGAAAGCTTGGAGATTTTTGGCCCAACCGCGACATCGAGGATGATTCAACCTCTACAAAATTGAGGCAAGGGTTTAATCTTGCTAAATAAGTCATTTGTGTATTTGATTTCACAATTCAGGGCAAAAGAAATGGATTTTGGGTATTAATGGCAAAACCTAATTTTTTTTTTGGGTAAAAATCTTACAATTGAGGGTATAGAAATTGTTGGGTAGTTATATGATGATTTTTGAGGTTAGAAACATGTTTGGTATGAAAATTTATGGTTGGGTAATAATATATAGGAGTTTTGGAAATTTTGGGTTTATAGAAAATCAGCCATTATCAGCGAATCGATTCGCCCCCACCGAATCGATTCGCCAGGTTGCAGAAGCCTCCGGTCTTTAGGGACGAATCAATTCGCCCCTAGTGAATCGATTTAAAAGGTTACATAATCTCAGGTCCCTTGGACCGAATCGATTCGGATGGGCCGAATCAATTCGCTGTTGGGCCGAATCTATTCGGAGGGGACGAATCGATTCGGAAACAGGGCATTTTGAGAAATTTTCTTTTTGGTGATTTCAAACCCTTTTTGGTTGGGTTTGTTGATTTGGGGGTCTTCTCAAATGATGTAAGAGGAATGTTTTTGGAGACACATAAGGGGTTTCTTACATATTATGAATTTGGGACTCCTTGTTATAATTGGGGAGAAATATTTCCATGTATGTATTAGAGTTGTGTATAGAGATTTTGGATATACCTCGTTAGGGTTTAGAATCCTAATTATAAATCCAAAGTAAATTATAGAGACGATAGGGGGTTTAGAACTCCTAGAGGGAGAGTTGATAAGGTATGTTGGGAAATTATAGGCCGATATTCATATTGAATCCTTATAGCGATAGGATTCTATTAAGTTATAGTTGGGGACTAACGAGAGAGAGGGGTCACGAATCCTTAGAAATGTTTAAATTAAGGAACAATTGGTAATGCGATAGGAGTAAGGATTCGCAAGAACAATGAAACCTTACGCAAAATTTGGGAACGATTGGATCGTACTACCAACTAGAATATGAGGTTGTATAATTCTAGTTAGGATAGTTTACACATAATTACGTGGAAATAATCGCATGGGATTCCAACACTTGAAACAAAGTGGAATAAGTTGAGGTTTATAGACTTTTGGTTAAGTGTATACCTTTAGTCAAAATTTGTATTGGAGGTATCGATTTGCTCTCGGATATAGATGGTATGTATAGTAATGGTTTCCTACACCAAATTTTGGGTGATAACCTTAATGTGGTATATATAAGTATATATATACATATGATTTTTGGGAGACTATTCATCATAGGAAAAATGATTGAATATGTTTCAAGTGAGAGATTATATTCACATATCGAGGTAAAATTTAAAGGAAATTGTGGTGACGGCTTGTATATCGAGGATTATGTGTACTTATGGCCGAGTTTATATATCTCATACTTATGAATGAGAATTAGTTGTATATAAGGATATGTGAATATATGTATATATATCTATATAGATATGAATATATGGATATATTTGTGTTATGGACATACATGGTATGGACATTTAAACCTTATATGATGGTTTAATATTTGATTATATGATTGGATCATATGGATGTATATATATTATGCATGTGAATGATATATATACTTATTTGGTTAAGCATACCCCGCTCATGCTGTCATTGGGAAGTTGCGCGCGTAAAGGGTGAGCATCCTAGCTAGAAAAGCAGGGTGTGGATATTCCCCAGGTCATAGTCGTCCCGTGTGTTATTATGTGATTTACATTTTTATATTTTTGGGATGAGACGTGGTGGGTATGTTTCGTCTCATTGTCGGTTTGGAGCTATGACTGCTTCCCGGGACGTCGTGTGCGTGAGTTTACCACGAGATGGGTGTCGTTTAGTCCCACCATGGTGGCCCTAGTATTGCTACGTGAGCCGGGCACTGGGAAGATGATAGCATTGATGCAGTTTATCGGCGCTATATATAGCCGGGTATTTATTTGTGCATGGCCTTTGTACATCATATATGGTATGTATACATGGTCATGGGATTGGATGATAGTGTGTATATATATATGGTTATAATGAAATGCCTATATATATATATATATTTATATATCCTGTAGATGAAAGGATATGGAAACTTTGTGGAGTACATCTTGTATGATTATGATGTACTAGATTGATTGGGGGATTGATGTATCGCGTTTAAGGAATATTTCGGTTACATCATCCCAGGGACATTATTAGAGATTGTAGTTGTTTTCATATTGTAGTAAAAAATTTAGTAGTAGTAGTAGTAGAAGTAGTATTATACGGTATGTATGGCATTATGGATCTCTAGGATCGACATTTTCAAGTAGTAGTGTAACGGGGTGGTTCCTCGTTTGGATTTCGCTCTGCGAGACGCCCCCCACACGAAACGTAGTGCATTGTTGAGATTAGAGAGAAGTTCTGTCAATATTTATGTGTGGCATAATGGATCTCCAGGATCGACGTTGACATGGAGTAGTGTAACGGGGTGGTTCCTTATTTGGATTTCGCTTTGAGAGACACCCCACGCTCGAAATGCAGCGCATCATTGAAATTGGAGAGAAGTTTTGTCAATAATAATTTTGGATGCATTTTAATTAGAAATTAAATCATATATTTCAACCCAAATGCATATTGGGTAACTTATTAAATTATAATTGGTTAAATTATAAACCGGAATCCATTAAGCCTAATAAGGCACTTATGATTGAAAATAAATACTTAGCTGTGTTTAGAAAAGGGGTGGATTCTTGGGTTATGATAGGAAGGTAGATCTCGTGGGTATAGGCTAAGCCTATGATAAGTTAGGTTGTCCATATAAATGGGGGTAATTTAACTAAAAGTTGAGGACGCGAATAGGTGCGCGCCATTAGATGAGAGGTGAGTTGGGGTTCCACGAGAGTGCGATTCCACTTTAATTGTGAAATAGTGCACCGATATTTATTATGCACGGTTAACACACTTGCTAAATATTTTTCACACTCGGGCTCTGACCCGTTTATTTTTCTCTCCTGCCTGTATACATATATATACTATTACAGGTGTCCTACCGCATAGATGTCGGATGGCCTTCTATCCAGAGTCTTGGGAGCCGTGGCATGTGCAGACTGTTGCGGGATGTATTTGGTAGTCGCTTCCTCCTTTTAAAATTCTAGGTAGGATTCATGTCGTATATCAGGTTTGTACCCAAGGGATATTTATATACATATTTATATATATTCCATTTCAGTTATTGTATTGGCTGTGACCCGCCAGCTTATTCGGGTTTACTTCTTTGTAGTATATTCAGTTGTAGTTATCTATTTCATGTTTATTTCAGCATTTCTTATCTCATAGTTCTTTCCTGCATCTTTCTTTACTTTATTCATAGTGTTGGGTTGTGTTATGTTGCATGTTTTAATTTATTTTAACATGTCACTTATATCATATCGACTAGTTAGTCCTATATTATATAGTACCGGTAGTTGATGTTGAAACCGAGCCATCTGAGACTCCTGAGTTAATGTAGTATAGGGCTGGCCACCCATTATTATCTTAAGCGGGGTGTTACAAAGTGCTTCCGGTGAACTGGGGGTTTTAAACTAACATATTTTGTAAGTGTAGCCAATTTTATTTAGTCGAGCAACCATAAAGATACTTTTAGGACTTTAAGCTTGCCCAAAAATCAGGGTCTTTAAGCGTGCCTAGTAATTCATGATTTTAGTCTTCCGTAAATTAGGATTATGCCTAGTAATGTAGGACTTTATGTCTCCCTCAAGAGGGTCATGCGTGCCTAGTAATGTACGGCTTAAAATCTCCCATAACCGAGGGTTAGGAGGGCCTAGTAATGTAGGACTTATAATCTCCCATAAACAGGGGTCAGACGGGCCTAGTAATGTTGGACTTAAACTCTCCCATAATCGAGGGTCAGGCAGGCCTAGTAATGTAGGACTTAAAATCTCCCATAACTGAGGGTTAGGCAGGCCTAGTAATGTAGGACCTAAAATCTTCCATAACCGATGGTCAGGAGGGGCCTAATAATGTACGACTTAAAATTTCCCATAACCAAGGGTCGGGAGAGACTAGTAATGGAGGACTTTAATCTCCCATAACTGAGGGTCAGGCGGGCCGAGTAATGTAGGACTTTAATTTTCCATAACTATGATGCACCTTTTAGGGCCACTTACCACAATACTGGAAAGGTTTGTGAGAACTATAATGCACCTCTGTGAATGACTTCCCACAATACTGGTAAGATTTGTGAGAACTATAATGCACCTCTGTGGGCAACTTACCACAATACTGGTAAGATTTGTGAAAACTATAATGAACCTATGTGGGCGACTTACCACAATTCCGATAAGTTTTGTGAAAACTAGAATGCACCTCTATGGGCGAGTCACCACAATACTGGTAAGGTTTATGAGAACAATAATGCACCTCTGTGGGTGACTTACCACGATACAGGTAAGGTTTGTGCGAACTATAATGCACCTCTGTGGGCGACTTACCACGATACTGGTAAGGTTTGTATGCAAACTCTGTAGCCATGCTTTATGTTTTGTGGGAAATTTTGATTACTGGAAATACTGTTGTGCAACTAGTGGTATATATGAGCCATTCGGTGGCTATGCTGAACAACTCTGATATTTTTTGGGGGGATGCTTTATCAACGATGGCCATTTTGGGAGCGAATCTGAGCATGCTTTTTACCTGTGCTTATGTTTAACTATAAGTGGTACATCATACAGTAGTTCCCCCCTCTTTACTTTGCTTTGTCTTTTATCTCAAGATGAAGTAAAGTAAAGAAAAATAAACTATTGGTTATAGCACCATCTAAGAGTTGAAAGAATTTAAATACATTTAACAGGGTATTTATCCCCAATTTAAAAAAAAATATGTTGAGCGCTTGGCTTTGACATCTGTATGGCCTGGTGTAATTGCTCAAACTTGATTTGATCATGTGCGTTCAAATATTTGCAAGGATAAAAAATCATCTCTGATTTTGGCGCAAAAACCATTAGTAACTTGTGAGGCATATTATAATATTATATATAATCATATGGGGTATATCTTGCCCCCTTTATTTTATTTTATGTCAATATAATAAAATAAACTCAGAATCATGCTTCGAGGAATTGTAAACATATTGTTCTGTGAAATTTCATGATGCAAGTTTGATATGATACAATATGTAGTTGATAGAGTGTAGATATATCATATGGTGAGTTGTTTATTGCATGACCCACTATCAAAAATGAGAAAACTTAGAAGGTTTGGGATCTATTTAAATTATATGAAGAATAATTCAATCAATAACCATACTGAGTTACCTTGAGGTGAATAATAAATATCACACTGTAATTTTCATGTAACTAATATCACAATGTGAACAAATCATACTTCAGCATAAATTAAATCAAGGTAATGTGGAAGGTTACTCCGAGCGACCATGGATGAGCTTGCTTAAAAGGTTACTCCGAGCAACCATGGCTGAGGCAACTCGAGCTATTATGGATGAGGCAACTCGAATCACTATAACTGAGGCAGCTCGAGTCACTATGGCTGAGGCAGATCGAGTCACTATGACTGAGACAACTCGAGTCGCTATGACTGAGGCAGCTCGAGGTACTATAAATGAGGCAGCTCATGTTACTATGACTGAGAAAATTGCTAAGTTTCAGCAAAAGTATTATTTTAATATGGTCATTTACAAGATATCATTTTTTATAAGTTTATTAGAAGGATGCCATTTTTGACATTTTTGTTCAAAACTATTGTTTTAATAAGAGTGCTCAAGTACGTTTTCGTACTAAATATTTAAATGGTCTTTTTCGAGACAACAAAAAATAGTTTACAGAACTTCAAGGCATATGTGGTTTCTTAGTGAAAAAATTTAATCAACGTGGTACCTCACACAAAAATTTAAGAAACATAGTGCCTCAGGCCAAATTAGGTTCCTCGGACCAAAAAATTTAAACAAGAATGTGCCTTAAAATAAAAGTTGTTCAAATCCAAACTTGCATTTATTTTAGATTAAACATCTAAGGGAATTTCCACTATACTCGGCCCCACTTTTAGAAGGAATACCCCCGAGCCCCATAATATTTTCTTTGTACGTTTTTTAAATAAAAGAAACCCAGTTCCTATATTGGAACTTGGAGGAGTCCTATATGGTTTGTATATATTACCGAAGATGCGAATTAACACCAAAGATGGGTCTAAAATTGTACCACCACGGTCAGAGGTCAAGGCCTTCGAGGATGTTTCTCATAACTATGTAAGATCCAGGTTACTCGCTTGGAGATCAAGATCGATCGAGGATGTTCGGAGGACAAGCCTCTTAGGAGATCGAGGTTATTCGGAGGTCCAAGGTTAATCGGGTTAAGGTTGTTCAGATGATATTGGTCTCACCAGTAAGTGGCTCAGAGGTCGAGGCTCCTCGAACTTGCTCAGAGGTCAATCCTCTTCCTAGGTCAAGGTCCTCGGAAAAGTTGCTCGGATGTATTTGTTTGGAGGAAGCTATTCGTAGGTCATAGTGCCTCGGAGATCAATATTCTTTCTAGATCTCAAGGTTGCCCTGATAGTGATGATGTGGGTAGAACTCAAGTGGATAGGAGGTATTTTTGAACTGGATCAAACCTTGAACTGGTTCGAATGATAGATTGACTTAAACTTTGAGCTGAGTCATTTGTTGTTTGCTTTTGTGCCGAGGTAAATCTTCCATAGGAGATTGGTCATTTGTTGTTGTTTGGTTTTGTGCTACAATTTGTTTGAACACAACTTCTTATATGGAAAATTTGGAACATATTGGTCTTGAATCTTCTTGCGTGATTTAAATGGTACCCACTTGGGAGTTTGGGAAGAGATGATCCCACCGGGAAGGTGGGGAGATCTTGCCATCAAGATGGCCGTTAATAAACAAACATAGACCCAATAAAAAAAATGTATATAAATCACATGGCCCATATTTGAATATTTTTTTTATAGAAAATTATGATTGTAATCTTTAGAAGATCTCTACTATTATCAAGTACCGTTGTACAACTATAAAATCATGTCACATCAAAATGGGCAGTATACTATGCGGCTCAAAGTCATTTTATATCAGAGGTATTTGTTCACTTTCGGCTACTAACATAGAGTAGTAAATTTAATATCATCGACACATGCAAACACATGGTATATCTTACTAAAATCTGATTTAATCATTTTTTCTTTTTCTTTTTGCGGTACGAAAATATGCAATACACGGAAACGGCTAGTACTCCCATATAGGCCTTTTTTTTATTAATCATTCATTGTTAATTCAAATTAAAATAATAAAGAAAGTAGCAGCTGTATATTTTTCATACAACAGAAATATTCGTGCGTATTCTTAATTCTGTTTATTTGAATAGTCAAGATGCTTTTATTTCAGATAAATGTTAGCATATTTTATATTCATCTCAATAAACATGATTCATAATAGAAAAAGATATTATGGAATATCCAATATCACAAATGGGATAATGTAAGCAATAATACTTATCTTTGTAGAGAATGTTCCATTTTTACCAAGCTCTCCTTATGCGCACAAGGCGTTACACAACCGGAATTACGAATACCTCCTTAGCAGAGTCGCCAAGATGTGAGTGCAGATTTGAGGAAGCACCGAGTTGTGTGTGTTTTATACTTGAGCAACATTGTTACACCTACGCATCCATCTTATTTTCAAAATCAAAGTCTACGTAGTTCGTGGGTTCGTACGATACGCAGGAAAACTCGATTTTTGGTGGTTTTTGGTGCGCGAGGGTTGCCAAATCCGGCTAGCCGCCTCCAAATGCCCATGAACCATAATGAAACTATGCAAATACACTCGTCACTATCGAACCAGTGATGGAGCTCAAGAGGTTCGTGGGGGAGAAAAGTTAGGTTTCCTCTTCTTACTTTGCCCCCAAGACCATCATCCTTAAATGATGGGGGAAATCCCCTTTCATAGTAAAAGTGCTTCAAGTGGGCTTGACACATGTCATGTTGTCTATGGAACTAACTGCCTAATATTTATGGTGACACTTGTCACAATATATGTGGTGACATTTTAAATGAACAAATTAAATCGTTACTAGAGTATTGTCTAGTGTAATTTATTGAACGCGGAGTATATGCAATATATTAAATCACGCGTAATAATATCTAAGCCCGTATAGGGTATGGATTGTAGTAAAACTTAATAAATCATAAATAAATATTTGTTCAAATCTGTGGGGTTACTTTATTAGAGTGTTGGTGGTTACTTTACTTTCTTCGAGTGTTGTTGCTTATCAATAAAGACTGCTAGACTCTACAATAGTAGGGTCAAGCCGACCAATTTGAAAAAAGGAGACTATGTCCTTAAGAGGGTTATCCAGAAGGGAAACAAGTTAGAAGAAAACTAGCACAATCCTTATCACATCTCGACAGTCATATGACAAGGAACTTATCGCCTAGAAACACTTGAAAGAGAAGAATTTAAGAATCCATGGAACGCTGACCACCTCAAGAATTATTACCAACAATTTTGGTATAATGTAACCATTTCTTCCAAATTAATAAAGTTATGATTTCCTACCAATTATGCTTCATTTTTGTGTTTATTTTTTCAGAGTACAACAATGATATAACCCCCTAGCAAACTAGCAAACTCTTCCAACTTCAAATTAAAACTTTTTTAACATTAAAAAGTTTTTAGAAAAATTTTAGACTTCATGTATGACTTCATATTTGACAAGTCACGAACAAAAAGTCCCACTAAACTCAATAAACTTTTTCAACTCCAAAAAGGAAAAATGACTTCATGTATGACTTCGTCTTTGGCAAGTCACGAACAAGAAGTCCTTGAAACTTCATGTATGACTTAAAGTAAAAAACAAGGAGGTTTACCCAACCAAGTTAAATTTAGGAAAAATCGATATTCCTAATACACTTGGTCGCCAATGGTAACTGATGCAAAACCTTAGCTCTCCAAATATTTTACCTAAGTGTATTAGTAGAACCTAAGGCCCTATAACTCAAGTTCATAACTTGACCAGACACAAATCAATTAAGCAGGTTAGTTAGCGACTCAAAGGATAACGTACATAGATAAACATGTAAGCAAAAAAAATCTTTTTATTCTATTTAACTTTCTTAAAAGATAGACATACAATCGGAAAATAAGGTATAAAAATAAAATTATTCTATGGGATGTTTCTCCACAGCCTTGTCCATCCCACCTGGAGAAACATCAAGTTTCTAAGTAAAGTTTTAGTTTCTAAAACATCTTAACCTACTACAACCACGGCCGCTCGGTTGATTTAACAAATAAGGAGGGAGGATGCAATCATCTTTACTATGGAGACTATAATCTCCTAAATATTTTCTCACAAAGATCTGGGGAATGGCATCAGTTGGAATTCACTCGGCATTAATCCCGAATGGAGGGTCAGGACAATCCAACATTCCTGGATCATGACAATGCCACAACTAATTCTTACCATCCACCTTCAGTAATCTCAACACGTTCCACCATCCCTATTTTTATGCTTTTCGATAATTTCGCTCCAGATGATCATCCATATGAGTTAAGGCCTCATCGTAACCATCCACTTATACAACTTTGGGTTGTTTATGGAAGTGAAAAGTTATCCTGTCCACCGGGTCTTGAAGATTTTTGATGGTTTTATCTTTATCTTTCAACAATGCTACATGCTAGATCAAGGTCTTCTTAGTTATTTCTCCATCCTCAGTTGGCCGAGCAACAACCACTTATCCAAAAGACTGATCAGGTTTGGTCTTCTTCTTCTTCTTCTTCAAGTTTTCCAAGTCCTCCAATAATCTAGCATTCTCAAGCTCCAAGAAAGAGGTACCTTCACTCACCTCAACCTCGATCGACTTCTTCAAGATCTTTAATTCATTCCTTACATTATTATTCTCCTTTTCAAGAAGAGTAGCTATATCTCGAGAACTTTCCACTTGTTTATTCAACAAGAATTACTTCTTTCAGAATGTAGACGTGATCTCTTGTAGCTTCTTGTCAAAACCCCAACCTGCACTCAATGCCTCATGTTTGGCTTTATAGTCAGAATGCAGTAAAGCCCAAGCAAGACTATGATCATCCTAAAGCTGCTCAATAATCTCATAGTATAGTGAATTATTTTCCACAACCATATCAATGAGATAATGCAGATGTACATAGGCCTCTTTTACTTGGTCGGATGTATCTCTGTCGATCAACCCCTCAAATACAGTCTCAGCCAGACTTATATGGCCAGCTCCAAATAATCTATTTCTACGTCTTAACAAGTCAGTTTAAGCATGTGACACCCCGCCTAATAAAATACTGGGTGATCAATCCTATACCAAATTAAAACAAGAGTCTCATATGGTTCATTCTTAGCATCACTGTCGAAAACCAATTTAATTACTAATAACCTATTAGGCTGGCGTCAAATTTTTTATATAAATTAATCTTTTTAACCAAACCAACTAAGTAAAACATTCACAGTTTATATGCAACAACTGAAATGAAATAAAATAACCGAACACTCGGTAAAACATAATACAATCAAATCGAATGTCACACTAAAAGGCGGTAAAAGAATAAATGAATACAATTGGGCAATCGGCCCGAGTGTTTCCACAGTACCTCCTATCTAGATTACAATGGTAGAAGCGTCTACAGTAAACCTACATGCATCCATAGTTGCTGCAGCAAACGTTTGACTTGAAGGATTCATCATCCAGGCATCCCTGTGTCTGGACACCTATATATATATATATATATACATATAGAAAGAGAGGGTAAAAATAGGAAAACGGGTCAGAGCGCGAGTTTGGAAAATATTTTAGCAAGTGCTTAAATGCCATATTTTAAAATATGAAGTCTTTCCTATTCAAAACTAGTATCGCACTCCCATGAGATACACCTCACCCCTCCTCTAATAGTGCACACCTATCGTATACATTTTTAAACGACCTAGTAAAGCTACCCTACCTAACTAATCTCTTTAGCCCATGTTCTAAAATCTTATAACTATCACCTTCCCTGCATGAGGTAATGTAAGTTATACTATAAGCTATCGCATAGGATTTAAGTCGATAAGATCATCCATGTGATATATATATATATATATATATATATATATATATATATATATATATATAGTTCTCGTTTCTCTATATATAACCATACCGTTCATAATTCGTAACTTTCACTAGTTTAAAATACCATTTTCTCTTTAGTATAAAAGGTGCCATATATATATATATAATTCTCATTTTAATATACAATTTACATTGTATTAATCCGGATATAAGTCGCCCGGAAGGATAATAAAACCTTGTTCATTTTACTCTTTACAAAAGTCAGTGTTATATGATATCTCGTCTTCATATGCAAGCAATATACTATACGCAAAAAGTATAATTATACTTATTACAATCATATGTATAATAACCATCCCACCGAGCTATAACTCGAGGATGCAGACTCAAGTGCCCATCCACATCCGGGTTTGCTCAATAAACCACGGTACCAAGCCAGACTCACTCATGATCATGGCAGAAAACTAAACGATGGAGGCGGTCATATTCCCTCCTGAAAGTGGAATAAACTTCGTACTCGTATGCTGGATGATATGACCTGGGGATATACTCACCCTTCTCCTCAAGCCAGTGGATTCACCCACATCGCGCAACCTCACTGGATGGCACTAGAGAAAATATATAATCTGGCTGTCCATCCCTATGCTCGGGAAGGCCTGTGGAACTAGCCTCTAAAGTACAAATGTACCAGTCACATACATATATATTTATATTCATATAGTATCATATATATACCGTAACAACTCCCATATCTATATAATATGGGACAATGGTGTTATGAATAGTAACTCATGTATGATAAGACATGCATGATAAACATGTATGGCATTTTATGTGTTGCATGCATACATACATACATATATTTTTATTTTTTTATTTTTTTATTAAAATATTTAAAAAAATAATAACTTTTTTAAATATTTTTTTATTTTTTATAAAGTTTTTTTTTCTAAAAAATGACGGGTTATTATGGCTGGATTTTATCACGGGGACAAATTTATCACCGTGCCGTCGGACATGGGTATCGCTAGTATATATATATAATATATCACTTCTAAGGATTTATATATAATCCCGAATATACCAATTTATAATACTTAAATAAGTATACTATATACTTATCTTCATTCCATAGGTATCACATCACCTATAATAATTGTCGTCACTAGACGTATCGGATAGCCGCTCAATCCTTTTTTGATCCAAGGTTTACTCACCCTCAATTCCAACGTCTAGGAGTCCTAATGTCATATCTAGAATCCCCAAAAATAACCTCCAAATTTATAATTAACTTTTGCTAAACTTAATGGAAGAAAATTTCCAATATCTTTTAAGGCGAATCGATTCGCCCCATTTGTAAATCGATTCGAACCAGCGAATCGATTCGATCTAAATGTGAATCGATTTGGCCTAAGATAGTTTGATAGGTCTTCCTATGCAAATCGATTCAATCCAAATCTGAATCGATTCGGCCTGTCCGAAGTTGACAGTTTGGCCAATTTTGCTTAAATCTCCAAAACCCAAAAATCATCCCAATCTCCATTAAAAATATAACCCAAATTTATTTATGCTAACACAGGGTTTTTATATCTCCTCAAGTCCTTTAAAAGTCCTAACACTCTATTTGGGAACCCCTAATATTTATCTCCAAATAATTGTAGCCTTAATTTCTGACTAACGATTTTGATCTCGGACACCCTTCCGTAGAAAAATCATTACTAATTAAAAAAAATCCGAAAAATACGCGATCAGTGCCTGCGCGACCGTAACAAAAAATCTACAAATTTTATTTTTTGACCAAGAGACAAATCGATTCACTTCCTAGCCAAATCAATTCGGAAATGACGTTATGTCACTATTCATCATCTTCTTCAATCCTTATTTTTCCCAACACTCATCCAACCCCATTTTCATGGATCTTAACATCACCCAACAACAATATAAACATCTCCACACTACATATTATCCAACACAACAATTTATTTGGGGATTTAACCAATTAAACCAAGAAAATCAACCATTTACTTAATTAAAACCCTAACTTTCATTTCTTCCAATTTCTCATCATATTTTACACCATTAACATGGATTTAAGCTTAGAATTCATCTACTATCATCATCACAATAAATCCTTATGAAAACTTCTCCCCAAAACCCTTTTATACAAGAATACCCAAACCTAAAAATCATATAGTTTTCCATTACCAACTATAATATGAAAAACAAACACACTAAATCATTAAAGCAAGTTAAACACTTGCCTTGTGGATAAAATCTGAAAATCTCGAGTCGAATCCCGTGGAGTTTGGCCGAAAATCCCTTACTTTCTCCTCTTTTTCCACTTCCTTTTTATTTTCTCTTCTTTCTTTCCTCTCTCTCATTCTCTCGTATGTTATAAGAGTGAAATAAAAGGTTATCGCTTATAAACCGAAAAATGACTCGTTTACGCAATTACGAGTCCCTACTAGTCTAAAAATCCCCGGAACTCAAACAATACCCCCGGGTACTCTATTTTGACTATCTCGTCCATTTCAAAACCAACCGTGCACCCGAAATCTCCATCCGAGTCACTTAACTAAAATTCACTAATTAAACCCAACACATCTCAATACCCAATTCTACAACGTAAAATAATTCCCGTCGCTTTACCCTGTTGAGACTTGACATAAAACATTCCGACTCATTTACTTAGTCCCATAAGAAAATATAATCCATGTAAATATTAATCTAACACTTGCAAACTAATATTTACTACTCACTTTAAATTCTCAATTTATCAAATTATTGTCATAAATTCCAAAATTACTATTCACGATAATTTCACTTATTACCAAATTACACCCACATATGTAATTTAAATATCTATAAAAGTACAGAGTATTACATAGCAGAGATAATTGCATTTTTTTTTGCAGTAAACTAAAGAGCAATAGTATTAGAAAAACAAGTCCAACCAACTAGAATAAATAGGCATAATGAATGGTATAGTAAGTTGACCAAAGGAAATTTTTTATTCATCAACCAAAAAAATCTGTTATAAAGGATTATCACATCAGAAAGCTCAAAAAGAAGAAGAAATAACGACAACCATCAAATGAAAAGAGACACAAAAGAAAGTCATCAAACTGGAAGAGATTTACACCTTCTCAATAATTTTTGTTGATGCCTCTGGGAGGATGGACTCATTCTCAGTTGCAGGTGTCAAGGATGATTCACATGTACCCTCTTCATTATCAATCTACTCATTCAAGTTGGGAGGGGAACCAGGATCATGCCTCTGGAACAAGTCAGAGTCAGTTGAGGTGCTGACCTCCTTCAAGGCAGATGTCCATACATCTTTGAAGGACACCTTATTTCCATACTCAGTCTGGATAACAGCTGCGGAAAAGGCCTTGTCCCATCCCCTATTGAAGGCATCTTCCTTGTCTTTTTTATATTGGGCTTTCAACTCAGAATTTTCTTCTTTTCAACAGCTGCCTCCCCAGCCAAGCTAGCTGCCTTGTCCTCGACTGTCTTCACCTTATCTTCAGTAGTCTTTATTTGGTCCTCTGTTGTACTCGCCCTATCCTCATCTTACTTTAATTTCTCTTGCCATTTTTTCTCTATCTCTCAAAAGTTTCCTTGGAATCTTTCATGTATTTCGTCAATACTTCAAAGGTTTCCTCTACATTAATTGATGATGACCTCAACTAGTCATCTTTAATCAGTAACTGGTCATAGTCTACCAAAAAATATAGAATAAGAAAATAATAGCAGAGTTACCGTCATTTATAGTTAAAGGAAAATTATTGAAAGTAGACAACGAATTAAGAACTTACCAAAGCCAAAATTTGATTAACCCTATCCAACATATGGGCACTTGATAAAGGGATTGCAACTGACCTATCTGTCGGAAGAACTCTGAGAATGTGATATATCACTTACATAAGATCTGATACAAATTTGAGAATGTGGTATACCACTTATATAAGCTTTGATACCAATTTGAGAGTGTGATACAGCGGAATAATGCGACTTCTCAAATAAGTCCAATTTTAATTGTATAACAATCCAACCAGTTTTAATTAAACCCAAATTTTAGATATACCCTACCACATGCATCTAGGTGATTTAAAATCATAAAATCAATAAACATATAAAGGAAACCAATTTTAGGAAAAATCCCCAAAGGGCAAAACCTTTTATTTCATTATAATTTTTAAATCGCAGCTTACACGGATTACAATGACATATGGTGACACGCGAATATGGGCAGACGCCGATCAACATCGTCAGTAATGGAACAACCACATTTGTCCACAAGAACACGCAATCTATCTTCAGCAAAGATCCACACGCAGCTCCATACGTAACAAACCTCATTGACCGCAGTCGCAATCAGCCCAGTACCATAGAAGGCACCTAAATCAGCAGTAGAGATCCTCTCTATAGGAGAAAACTTCAATAAGATGGTATCTTGGGTTCCAACACAATTCACATAAAGATTGGGATGTTTTGTGAATTGAAAAACAAGGTTTTACACCCTAAAATTGAACAAGATAAAGTGTTCTGTCGTTTGCATATTAGTGGTATCGAAAATTGTCAGGTCTCCTTAACGAAAACAGAGTGATTTAATGCTCTTTATATAAAAATTTGAGGCGACGAATCGTTTGAACTAGATAGGACGCCGTTTGAATGATATCCCATGCCGTTCGAACGAGGAAACGCAAAAAATAAATTTAATTTTTTATTTAAAAAATTCTTCTTTTAATCTTGGAAAATTTTTGACAAAAAACAACGCCTTAACACTTAGAAAATATTTTGGAAAATTTTTCAAACCTCCTTTAAAAATTATCCCAACAACTTTAAGTGAAACGTAAAGGGACTTAGATACTTTATCCTCGAAATTAACCTTGCTCATGCTTGAATGTTGAAGAATCATTATATTCGCATCTATCTTGATGCCCGTGTGATCTTGAACAATTCTTCGATTGTTGTAGCGGTATAAGACATACTTAATTATGACAGACATTTCTAAATTAATGTTCTTACAAATCTCCCCCTATGTCTATGACGATACAAAATAAAAACATCTTAATTATTAAATTAAATATGGCCTAAACAAATCTACCCTCCCATGAACCCAAAAGTGAAAAGGTACTAATTTGCAAGTCTCAAAACTTTTCTTCAAAATCTTGAACATAGAATCTTTAAATCTTCAATCTTTTCTCATCAAGGTGTGAAACATATGATCTTCCATTGTTGTACCTACACACATGAGACAAAGCAAATACCTCGTGACACGTCGAGTTTAAAATGATTTAAAAATACATGCACTACACCAAATCTGCACTATTGTTAAGGTCAATGTCCGTGACATTTCGAGGCGAGACAACTTTTTTTGTCACGGTCGTGTCACGGTCATTGACCTTGACACAAAACTCGCGTTTTGTGTCACGGTCGTGCCGCGGTCAATGACCGTGACACGTTTTTCACAGTTTATAACCGTGACAAAGTCGTGACCCTTTTGAAAAAAATTATCACGGTCAATGATCGTGACAATTCTGGGCAGAATTTAAAAAAAAATTGCTGGGAAGTATGGCCACTGCCACTGCCCAGCAGTATATTTGTACCTGTTATAGCAACGTTGTACCTGTTCCAAACATCATATATCCAAACAAACTAAAGATAATGCAAGTATATATTCAAATAGAGACAATATGCATCACGATATAATTCAAATGTAACAACTTAAAACAATTCAATAAAAACTTATAACAATTCAATTCAAACTTAAAACAATGTCACTACATGTCTGGTGTATTGTTAAAACTGAGGATGTGAGTAGGCCACACGACATACGAATTGACGCACCCACTAATATACGTCATGCCTCATTGTTCGCGCAACCACAATAGGGAGTTCTCCTTCCCGGGTATGACATGCGTGTCGATCACCCTGGACTCCATCTCTTGAAGCGCACGTCCATGAACCATTACACCCTGGACAATATTCAGGTCCCTCAACCCCCGCCCTATCCGCTGGCCATCAAATACGTCCAATATGAACACGCTCGGCCAACCAAGTGTCGACATTGGTCTATTGAAGGGCGCCAAATAGAGAAGTGGATCATCGAAATACGAACGTGTCGGTGATGAAGCAGCGAGGTCCACATCCTCGTCATCCTGTGCCTCGTCCTCCCGCACCTCCTCCTCCATCGCCTTCTCCTTCCCTTTCCCTTTCCCTTTCCCTTTACGGTCTCCGCCCAACGTACGCTTCATGAATGCATACATATCTTGGACCGTCGCCTCCAAACGGGACAACTTCGCGTCGTGTGAATCCACCGTTCGAGCCAACCCGATGTCGCTCATCTCCAATCCGATGATCCTAGATTTGGCCACCCACGAGCTCACCCCCCTTGTCCTCCCCTTGCGATCAGAGCCAAGCACTTGGCTGAGTGCATCTATGGACAAAGATGCCTTGTCGGCATCAGACTGCGACTCATGCACTTCCTTAAGCTTTTTCTGAAATAACAAAAAGCACATGATTAGTAAAATAAGTAAACTAAAAAATTATAACGTAATTAACAAAAATTAAACTGTCGGATTACTTAAAATCGTGGTCGCGACGCTCGGGGATGCCTCCTTATCCTTCCCCTTCTTCGTCCTAAGAGCCACATAAGTATCGAGCCTATGTGGCTTACCCCCTGGCCCACTGCCTACCCCCTGAAATAAAATAAAGTAAAGTAAAATTAGTATCGGCCCCACAAAGTAAAATAAGGAAGAATAATATATTTCTGTAGTTATAGAAAAATTAAATCTTACCTGCATCCTATGCTCCACCTCGGCGTAAGAGGTCCGACCGGAGTAGTGCACGTCCGTCTTTTTTGCCCGATTTTCCCTCCCTGATTGGCGAGATGCCAATTGTCGATCCTCGATCTCATTGTCAATGAACTTCTGCCATTGTGCCGATGAGATCGGCTCCTTGGGGGGGACGGATTCGTGCCCGCATATTTTTTTTCCACGACTTGAGTTGCTCCCTAATCTGCTCCAACACGGGATCGCGTAGCTTTGGATCCGAGTTGAATTGTTCCTGTCCAACAAATACAATGTTAGTTGCGAATAAATATAAATATAAATATAAATATAAATATAAATATAAATATAAATATAAATATAAATATAAATATAAATATAAATATAAATATAAATATGAATATGAAATTGAAATTGAAATTGAAATTGAAATTGAAATTGAAATTGAATATAAATATAAATATAAATATAAATATATTACCTGTAGTGCCGCCCAAACAACTAACTTCAGCTGATATGGCACCTCC
Organism: Sambucus nigra; assembly: GCA_949130495.1. Lineage (NCBI taxonomy): Eukaryota > Viridiplantae > Streptophyta > Magnoliopsida > Dipsacales > Adoxaceae > Sambucus > Sambucus nigra. Next base: position 527,229,478 of record OX422209.1, read on the forward strand.
TTCCAACTCATAAACCTTGGGCCGATGACCGTCTTTAGCAGAACGAGGGATCTCGCTAATATCTCCAATTTGTTCTCGACGGTAATCCCACATTTCCCATATTTGGGGAGCCTAGGGGCGGAAGAGCCTTCGTCGCCTCCACTACCACCGACCCCAGACGACATCATCATAAACATCATCATCATCTTCGCCTTAATATCTGAAGGAGACATTTGTTGTAAAAAAATGTTATTAGTACAGATATAATATTATCACAATATGCATATCTTATAGGAGAGTCGGGTTTGGCATTAATAAAGTGAGAATTACACACACACACATAAAAATCTTTGATAAAATTCTCATATCTTCTTTCAATTTAAACACACACACAGTAGTGACTGTTTATTTAAAATAATCTCAATGTTAATTTCATGTATTGAATTTCTACTATTGTTTTATGCTTTTTATAAATCACACCCCACCCCCACCCCCACCCCAACATATTTACGGGCTTTCATCACCCGTCATAAATTTTTCGGTCCGTGACTTACTGGCCAGTTGTCTTGGGTCTTTTAGTCCCTTAACATTACTTTAAGAATTTTACCCAATCTAAATACCACATTTTCTTTCTTGTTATACACTTGAACACGTTTTGTTATTTAGTCCTTATTAATTTATCTTTGATGTATTACCAGCATCTTTACTTTTATAAACTTTATTTAATTTTCAATTTTAAGGACTATTTTCATCACTTAGTGTTCATCTAAGTTCTAGTATAACAAGTTCCCATAAAAATCTTTAATAAAGTATTATCACAAATATAAACTAAGAGTGATACAATAACTTTGAGGCATAAAATTAATTGTGACAAAGTAAGATTATGGAAACCCCACTTTTCTTTCTATAACTCCTATTTTATTAAACTTTAAATATAATTAGGGGTGTATAGAAAGAAAAGTTAAATAGGAATAAAAATAACATTTTTAAAATATGAAGGGCTCACCAATTTGATCAATTTTTTCAACAACATAGACTAATTGATCTTTATTATAAGACAATTACTACAAATTTATGCGCATCGCCCGAATTCAAAAAGTAATTTAATGACTAAAGTAATACTTTTTTAACTTTAGTTATTCACCACAAATCTTAAAAAATATTTTATTTTTTATGCTTTTAGCAACTTCGGATGCCATTTTAACCCTTATTGTAGTTTTTTAGTTTTCATGCTTTTATTTGATGGATATAAAGTCATGTGATTATTTCACCATATAAAGTCAACAAAAAACGCCATATATGGTTTTTTTCTCCATTAGTATAAGTATATAGAGATTATTTCACACTTAAATCACATATTAAGCCGGCCTTCATTTTTTTATGAAATTTGTAGAAAATTACTTATTTATTTTGAATGAAAATAAATTGTTATCCAATATTTTTGGATATTATTTACATTTACATTTTTGGATATTATTTTTGGATATTATTTTTGGAAATTTATAGAAAATTACTTATTTATTTACATTTTTAACCCCTTACCCCTCACCCTGCCCCCTACCCCCCACCCTGCCCCACCCCCCACACACGCATACACACACGCACATATATACACACATACACACATATATATACACACAAACATATATATAAATGGAAGAGAGAGAGAGAGAGAATTAAACCTGAAAGTAGATATATATATATATATATATATATATATATATATATATATATATAGAGAGAGAGAGAGAGAGAGAACGGTGGGAGGGAAAAAAGAAGGGGGAAAGGGTTTTTGCTAGAAATATTGTCACGGTCGTGTCAAGGTCATTGACCGTGACAATTCTTTGTCACGGTCGTGTCAAGGTCAATGACCGTGACATAAAACGCATTTTTTTTGCCACGGTCAATGACCTTGACAAGGGTGGCCGACTAAAAAGTGACATTTTGGCCATTTTGGTGTAGTGATGAGTAATCATAATCAAATCTCACCCATAATGCAAAAACTCCCACAATTCGTTAAATAGACAAGGAAATGAATAACCAAATCAAGCATGGAGTTGCAACGATAAACAAGGAAATCAAACTATGATCACAAACAGATACTCAAATGTATTCCAAAAACAATTTTTGATTTTTTAATTTTTCATACAAAAAAACAAAAATCACAACACGTATTTAAACTAAGACAACCAAATCATGAAATCGGAATGAATGGGTGTGAACATATTAAATAGATAATAAAACTCAATCAAACATATGCGCGTGATGCATAAGTTTACTCCTATCGAATGAACATAAAAAATATCATTATGTGTAAAATTGTTGAATTTATATGATATCGACTAAATCAAATCAACAAATCAAAGCCTAAGTGATTACCACACCAATAACGTCCAAAACTATTTAGTTCCGTTTCGAGAACTTTTAAAAGGACATGCAAACCCATTGATACATATCCATCGAAAACTCCATCATAAATAATAATCTTTTTATTTTTCTAATGAGGTTCTAAATTCTCAAATTAGAGAAAACCTATTGGCCCAAATTTTGACATATTTCATCTTTTTATTGCCTTAAGTTTTTATGCGGGCTCTTTGCACGCGGTGGCTTTCACGACGTGATTTTTATTCACTCTCAGCCCTTTTCTGGGATTTAAACAAATTCCTCACAGACATTGGTTTTTACATGCACTACTTTTATTACTCTCGTATTATTGCACTTGGTTCGTTTTAAGGACAGGATTGAGCTGAAAACACTCGACCAACATGTGATAGACAAGTACAATAATCAAACAAATCTGTGCACATATGCAATAAAGGAAATAATGAGTCAAACATGTAGGAAGTGTCAACTAATAACATCTCAATGACTCCAAACATTGTAAAACACATGAATGACATGACATATTGTCTCAAAACACTATCAAACAGTCACGTGGATATGGAATGATGTTGTATTCGGTCATCTTAAATGTTCATTCATATACGGTGCAAACAAAATACAAAACTCTTTTTGACTTTTTCCAAAATTTTTATCAAAATAAAATATTTTTTACTTTTTCAAAATTTTGAAAAAAGGATTAATTTTTGTATTTTTCGAAAATTTTCAAAAGAAAAAATCTAATATAAAAATGATACCCAAGTCATAACACTAGCAAGAATATATCATGTAGCATAACTAGCGTATGACAAACAAACAACATGATCAACCAAAAGATCTGACATGCGGTGAATCACGTGCAAGCAACCGAGAGTCATGAACAATTAGTCCAAAAGTCTCTAAATCCTATTTCCTAAGCCAAATAGATTTGTAATGACATATAGGGGTTTTGGAATCGAATTTATTTTCTTATTAAACTTCCTAAGAGTATTTTGAAGCTTATAACATAAACGCCTAAGATGACCTTGCCTACTGCAGTGTGTGCAAGTGTAAATCGGGTGGTGAGTGTTGCCTACAGACGGCCCTCTTCTAAAGTTTCTAGGTTGCGTTCTTCTAAAATTCTTAGGTGCCTCTCTCACGATGTTCCTAGGTTGATCTCTCTTAACAAACTTCGGTGACTTTCTCCTAACAACCCTAGGAGGCTCTCTCACATGTGTGGGATTGGCTTTGGGAGTGGGTGCAACACTATCATCGAAGCCTATACCACACCTATCATCCTTGATTTGGATAGAACCTTACATCTTATCTAGCTTTTTCGACTTTGACTCTGTTAAACTCCTCTCAAACTCACCTATCCTAGACTCAAGTATACTTCTAGAATCTTCAAATTCTAAAAGCTCATTTTTCATAGCCTCCATCTCACCTCGAAGACTATATCTCTCACCCTCGACATATACTAGCTTCTCTTTAAGCATCTTCTTACGTGCCCTAAGATCTTTAATCAACGCATCGGTATTATTATTATCGAGAGCACGTTCTTTTAATTTAGCTTCGAGTTTCAAGTTTGCCTTTTTTAACTTTACAAACTCTACATACAAATTGTTGTAGGAAACTTGCAAGTCACTTAATTCTTCCTCTTCGTCATCCTCCTCACTCACCTCACCCTCACTCTCATCACTAGTCACAGCTCTCGCTTAGTATCATAAAAGACTTCTTTTTCAGAATCACTATCACTAAGGGAATACGCATGAGATGTTGATTTATTAAAAATCTTTCTTATTGAGTGGGACACTCATCTATCGAATGACCAATTCCCTCACAAGCACGACACCTCTTAGAGTCACTTTCAATAGAAGATTTAAAATAGAAATTCGAGTGAATTTCCCAATTAGCCCTTTCAAATAGTTGACATCTAAAATCATCAATACCAACAAAAGCCATACATAAGAAAATTTTGGATCAAACATAATAACTTAGTGCAACAGGCTCTGATGCCAATTTGAGAATGTGGTATATCGCTTACATAAGCTCTGATACCAATTTGAGAGTGTGCTACAGCGGAATAATGCGACTTCTCAAATAAATCCAATTTTAATTGTATAACAATCCAACCAGTTTTAACTAAACCCAAAATTTAGATATACCCTAACACATGCATATAGGTGATTTAAAATCATAAAATCAATAAACATGCAAAGGAAACCAATTTCAGGAAAAATCCTCGAAGGGCAAAACCTTTTATTTCACTATAATTTGTTAATCGCAACTTACATGAATTATAATGAAATATGGTGACACACGAATACCCTCAGGCATCGTTCGAGGTCGTTAGCAATGGAACAACCACATCAGTCCATAAGAACATGCAGTTCTATCTTCAGCAAAGATCCACACGCAGCGAACCTCAATGACCGCAGTTGTAATCAGCCCAGTACAATAGAAGCCACCTAAATTAGCAATAGAGATCCTCTCTAGAGGAGAAAAATTTAACAACATGGTATCTTGGGTTCCAACACAATTCACATAAAGATTGGGATGTTTTGTGAATTGAAAAACAAGGTTTTAAACCCTAAAATTGAAGAAGACAAAGTGTTTTGCCATTTGCAAATTATTGGTATCGAAAACAGTTAGGTCTCCTTAACAAAAATGGAGTGATTTAATGTGCCTTGTATAAAAATTTGAGGTGGTACATCGTTCAAACGAGATAGGATGTCGTTTGAATGAGATCCCATGTCGTTTGAGCGACAGTACATGTCATTCGAACGAGAAAACGCGAAAAATAAATTTTATTTTTTATTTCAAAAATTCTTCTTTTAATCTTGGAAATATCATTTTGATGAAAAACAACACCTTAACACTTAGAAAAAATTTCAAACCTCCTTTAAAAATTATCCCAACACCTTTAAGTGAACCGTAAAGGGACTTAGATACTTTCTCACTGAAATTAACCTTATAGAAGCTTGAACATTGAAGAAGCTTGATATTTGGATCCGTCTTCGAACATATGTGATCTTGAACAATTCTTCGACTGTTGTAGCGGTATAAGATATACTTAATTGTGACGGACATTTCTAAAATAATTTCCTTACAAACTCAGCACCCAATCGGTCCCCTAGAAAGCTCAGGGTTCACTGCCACATATGCAGAGTCAGTTGCACCTTAGTCAACAGAGCTATTTTGGACCAATTTTGGCTTAACAACTGGTCCTCTATTTAACCTCTTGAATTGAGGTTCTATGATTTTATCCCCCTCAATATTGAGAACCAGAGGCATCTTATCAGTAGTAGTGACGTTTTGGATGGAGGAGGAGATAAACCAGCTAACAGATTTAGAACTCTTTTTTTTTTATCTTAGTAGTAGGGGGAGACTATATGGAAGCAATATCAAAAGATTCAAAAGAAGATGAAGTCGCTCCAAGTGTCATCTCCTTATCTGCTCCAAAGGACTCAGCTATAAAAGATGTGAAAACAGGTTCCTCATCCAAGTTAATTGGAGCTTGATAAATAATTTCAATTGGTCGGACAACCACAAAAGATGTAATGGATCTCTTATACTCTAACAAGATAGAACCTTCTTTGGGGTGCTCTTCCCTTATTCTTTGGTGAATTGACTATAGGAACTTCAATTCATCCAACTTCATCTCACCCTCCTTGGGACACTTCTTTTTTCTCTCCTTTTCAAAAATAAAATGGGGTGGTTAGTCAGCATATCATCAAACAGTTAGTAGGCATTGAAGAAATATGAAATTCAAGGCATTAAACCGACCTATGCTACACCCTTCCTGGGAGCATTTCGGACTATTGTATTTACACCCTCAGGAAGGGGCACATACTATAAATTCTTCACCACTACTTCGTAATACCAATAATCTCTGTTTAAATTAGGCAGATTAACTACTAATGCCCTATTGGCATGCCTAGTCTTCAGATAATAGGTATTATCCCCTATTGTTCCCCATTTGTAACAATCCATCATCGCAGGAATCCAAATATGGATCCCATGAAGTTTGTTTAAATGATGGACCCTGTTTAGTACCCTCTAAGTGTTGGGGGCTACTCTAGCAGGGACCACATTGAAATATTGACAGAATATAAGGAACAAGTGATTTAAAGGGAAAGTTATTCCACACTCTATAATAAATAAAGTGGGAATCCAATGGCCCTCATCTAGTAATAGTAAATCAGATGGACCTTCCACCATTTCCAAAGACACTTAATTAGGAATTCTTCGTCTTTCCCTAAACTCTGCTAAGGAATCCTCATCCATAATGTACATCATTGTTTAAACGAAATAAAAGAAGGAGATATAAAATAAATAAATCTTACAAAATTTTCTACAGAACAATAAGTAGGGAACAACAAAGGAAAAACTCGAAGAAACAGAGATTGCTTAAGTGTGAAGGTTAGAGGTGAGAAAAATGGGGGAAAGTTTCGTCCTTTTACATCTTACCTCGAAGGTTGAGAAGTAATGATTGACTAAACCAACAATTGAACTCTTGATGGCCGTAATGTTCCAAAAGATGCAAAAGACCAGCGCACCTTTTGGCGGTTCATTATTTTTCAATTTATTCATAAAAATACCATCGCTTGATGCACTGGTGAAAAATTTGAAGTCCGGGAGGTTGGCTACTGACCATCGTCATGCAGGAGTGCCGAGCAAATTTTTAGAACTAATACTCCATACTTTCAATAAAACATTAAGCACGGATTATTAGGGGCTATTGTTGTGGGTCAAATCCTCCATGCCACCTGAACCTATGATATTAGGACACACGTCCTCATAAATATACATATCATCGTTTAATTTATACTTGGACGGCTCCAGAACTACTTGATCGGCATACTGGCCAATCAACTTAAGAAGATTAACCATTAGGAAGGGGAAAGGTTATTCACATGGGAATTATCAAGAGACATTCCACACGTCCGTTAGAAGACCAATGGTCACATTCATTATGTACGGGTGTAAATGCCTAGATATATAAAGGCATTCCCCCCCTTGGTTTTCAGGACCATTATAAATATCTTATTTCCCTGAGCTCAGAGGACAAGTCTGGCACTTGTAATCAAGACTACCCATAATTCTGTGTAACTACCATCAATAATAATACCATAACAGTAGACATAGGCTTTCCCTAAGCTGAACCAGTTTAAAAACTTTAGTCGTCTTTAATTTATTTCACTTACATTACTCAACCAATTATCTCTGATTACAAAAATTAGTACTTCCTAGCTAAGATAAAATATTTGCCAATTTTGGACATCAACAGGCCCGTTTAGTTATGCAATTTGAAAATTCGGTTAACATTTGTTTAAATATAGTTTTAAAATTTTGTTTTCTATTTTTATTGATTAAGCGTGAAAAGTAGCGTCGCGTCAAAATGATAATCGTTGAATTCGTTTCACCACGTTAATACAAAAACCTAAATTATAACTACACTTGCGATATAAGTATATTAGAAAGTCGGGTATAAAGAATCCACAGGGAATGTTGTATAGATTTTAATCGATTTATTATTTTAAGAATAAAAGTGTAAAAGGTGATATGGTGTTATGGTGAAAAAGAAAAAAATTAAGAAGCTAACTCTAAACACTATTTAATAAAATGAGAGTCGGGATCACGTACCCGCCATGGGCTAAACAACTAATAATTAGAATTTTTGGATCTAAAATATTTAACCGAGCATTTTTAGTTAATTATAAACATCACGCATGAAGAAATTTAATCCAAAAATTCGAGATAAAACATTTAATAAGAAATGGTCACACACGTCTTAAAATCGAATTATCGCTATAAACACTAACGTTGCATGACAAAGAAATTTAAACGCATAATAAACCAATTTTAATACGCGATGTTTCAATTAAATTTGATTTTACACAAAACCTAATTTTCGGAGCTCGACACCCATCAATGGCGGACACACGACCCAAATCCTATTTAACTACTCACTACACATGGGTTGGTTTAATTAAAATAACTAATTAATAACTCAAACAAGAAATAAATAAATAAAACTAATTATCCGGTCATGAAAAATTAAATGCAAAGCATGGAAATTAGCTAAAATAATTGAATACAATAAGAAAGATGATGAATAGTAACTTACATACATAAAATGGACAAATATCCAAGAGAAATGAGGAGAGGGAAGCTCTCCCCTTTACAAACCCGAAAAACCTAATATAATGAAAGATATCTTCTCAAAATGAGAAGAAAGCTAATATATACAAAACTCAAATGGCAAATTTTTAATTGAAATGAAAACAAAAAATAGGGGACCGAATCGATTCGGGGTGTCCGAATCGATTCAGAGCTGGGAAATTCGGCCACTGTCTCCAAGAGAATCGATTCGCACCTGTAGGTTGTGAAATCTTCATTTTGCTGCAAAAACCAAGGGGTTCCATGGCAAAAAAAACAAGCCGCTATGGAGCGTTGCTCACAACGGATCAACTACCAAAAATCAAGTCAACCATCCATGCGTCTTGGACCACTGCAATAAAGTATAAGCCGAGACCCATATGAGTGTCAAAAATCAAAACCCACCATGGCCCAACAATGGGAAAAAAAAACCACCTCCATTAATGGCCAAAACATGAAATGGGTACTCAAAAAATCCAAGCTAAATGACCCGCAACAATTCCCGCACGCGACTCCAGCTTCAATTTGGGATGAAAAGCAACAATTTTGGTGTAACAACCCTCGATTTTGAGAACCTATTTTATATTTATTTACTATGTGAAGTAATTATATATAAAATTTTGGAATGTGGAGTAAGTATTAATTTAATGGGATAAGTTAATATTTACTAAAATGTTGTATGTTTACCTTATCTATGGGTAAATATCACCATGTTGCAGTTTATTGTGTCATAAGAATTTAAATGACGTTGTGGTTTAAAAATGAAACCGGAACTTGAAATGGGTTATAAAATTTCCAAATGATAATTTGGAGGGTGTATTTAGTCCCGAATGGTGTGAGAAAGTCGAAATAAGTGTCATATTGTATTTTGGTGTTTTGGACACTTTTGACTAATTTTAGCATAACGCGTATCGGGAGTCATTTTAATGCGGTATTTATCAGTTAAGACTAATGGCACGATTTAGTCTTGCTAAGCCCTTTTATTTACCTTAAGAACAATTGTTGACCTAGAGTGAGAGAGAGAAGAAGAGAACTTGTGGAGAAAGAGAGAGATTGAAGATTTGGAGATTGATCTTGCATTCATCTTCCTCAAATTTGAACTTGCAAACTTAAGGAAGGTTTTCTACTTGCTATTATGTGATTTAAGATGAATAATTAGTGTGATAGTTGTGTGTTTGGGAGATTTGGGTAAAGATTAGGTTTGGATACCTATTTTGGGTATTTAAATTATTAGATCTTAGTTTGGTAGGATTTCTAAGAATTTTAGTGTGTTTGTTGAGGTTTGGAAATGTTGTGGGTAATATTGTACTTGGGGGTTATGGGGAGAAATGAAAAAGTTTGAAATTTGACATTGGATTTAGCTTGGTGGAAGATGAAAATGGTCTATGTCTGCTATGACCGGTCGACCGCGGTCCTCTGGCCGGTCGACCGGGACTTCGGGGGAGGGCACACTGCTTTCTCACAAAGGCATAATTTTTGGTGTGCGGTCGACCGCGGTCCTCTGACCGATCTACCGGCCCTTCTGAACTGAGCTTTCTGCTTTTCTTCTTAGGTAAAATTTTGAGACGCGGTCGACCGGTCCCCTATTTTTCACCCTCAAACCTTATTTACTTTCTAAATCTCTTCTTCTGATAGGGACTTAGTAACCTTCTTAAATGAAGTAAACTTAGAGTCTAAGAATTTCAGTTGAGTTGAGTCATTACCCTACATTAGGATTGGGTTACATTGGGGATTATTCCGGATGTGTATAAATTGAGGTTTGGGTTTTTCCTTTCTTTAGAAATTCGTTAAGTGTCTTGGAGTTGTAGGCCCATACTTGGACTCTAGGGGCTCTAATGAGGTATATGAGACCTTGGGACTTGAAGCAATATTGTGATCACTTGGAGATTAATTTGGGACTTAAAATATGAGAATATTCTATAATGATAGTTTCGAATAAAAGGAAACATACATATGAATGATGGAAATGAAAATGAGATTTAAAATGGTAAATGCTAATTTACTTAAACACACCTCTCTAAATTCTATCATAAGGGAAGCTCGCGCATGAGGTGATGTCCCCTGGCTAGTGAATGCATGGAGACTATAGTCCTCCGCCATATGCGGGGTTGTAATATGTTTTATTCTGCGCTAGTGAGGTAATTCCGGGTGTGGTTATGACTCACTCGCAGGCATATGGCCACTTCAAGACGTGCGCTAGGTACCCAGGTTGTCTTGTTTGATGGGCCCTGGAAGATGATAGTCATTTAGGGTCGCGCCCAGTGGGGAAACTCAGAGGGGCGGTCTTAGAATCGTTATATGTATAAGAATATGACCATTTTAAATCAAGTGGGACTTGAGATATGTAAAATTCCATAAGAACATATGATGGTATTATATTCCTATTAAGGAATGGAAATTTGAAATGAAATGGTAATTAATGATGGAGGCTTTTAAATTTATGATGTCTAATTATATTCTCTTGCATAATTTAATAAAAGACATAATCATTTAAACTTCTTTATTATGCCTTAGGATTATGTTGTTTGACTCTTATCCTTATCATTCATGATTAATATTTCATAACTTTCATGCTTCTTATTCATCTGGGAATCATATAAAAATCGGGCCCTGACCCGTTCATTCTTCTTGTTGTGCATAAAATTGAATCCGCTCAGGTGCTCCGCCGTAAGGGCGCCCGTTATGATATTCCTACTCCTATGCTTTTGGGGAGCTGTAAGATTTTACGGATATTACGGGATGCGTTGTTAGAAGCTTCCCTCTTTTGTATTCTAGATATGATCGGGTCTTTCACTCGGGCGTGTGGCCCAAACTTTTGTAATTGTTTAATGGATGTATTATGTAACCTATCAAATTGTGGTAACCCATTGTATGTATATGTTGACCGACAACATATTCGGTCCTTTATTATATATTTGTCATTGATGTAATATATAGTTCTTTTGGGATTCCACTTTCTCTTCAGTTTGGGTTGTTTAAGTTATTTTCTTAACTTGTAATAAAACTAAATTAAAATTTTTTGCAACCCATTTTCTGAATTATTGGGTGGTTTTTCCCGTATACTTATTTTATTGTTGTGATGCTGAGAATGATTTCCATCCGTGATTCCGTTATTTTGGAGTATTGGGCTGGAAATCCCTTATTTCGGATTGCGGGTTATCACAAGTGGTATCAGAGCATCAGGTCCTAGAGTCTTTAGGATCTATGCGGACTTGTCACGTTCTACCGTAGCGTTCTTTTATATTGAGCCTAATGTTAGGACGGCTTTGTTTCTTATATTTGCGATCTTCTGCAATATTGATTATTTTGAATAGTATTCTAACTCTATTGTTCCTTCATTTCAGATGACGCCTAAGAGAGGTCGCTTAGCGAGACGTAATAGAGTTGTGGAATAGGATGTTGGTCCCCCATCGCCACAAGGAACAATTAATGCTGCTGATGTAGCAAATATAGTGGCCCAAGCGGTTAATGCGGCGGTGACCGCAGTGGCTCAGCAAATTCCACAAGCTCAACAACGAGCACATGATGCACAAGCTCCTACGAGACCTTCTCCGTGGGAGAGAGTTAGAGAGTCCTTTTTAAAGGGCCATACCTCGAAATTTGACGGAGGTTTTGACGTCATTCGAGCAAACCAATGGAAGAAGGATATTCAATGGCATTTACGAATGGTGGAATGTAGTGAGGAGAAGAAACAAGTCCCTGCTACTTTCAAACTTGTTGGGGCCGCATTACACTGGTGGGAGTCGATGACTACACCAGAACAGAGGGATACCATGACGATCACTGATTTTTGGGTCTTGTTTAACCAAAAGTATTTTCCTCCCACAGTTCAAAGGGAGATGAGAAGGAAACTTCAGGATGTGGTACAGGGAGAGCGGTCCGTTGCCGAATATGAAGAGGAGTTCACCCGGTTGGCAAGTTTTGTACCGGATGAGGTGACTCCGGAAGATAGGAAGGTTTCAAAGTTTATGGGAGGTTTGAACTGGAGAATCCGACAACATTTGCTGGGTAATCCAGCCTTACAAACTTTTGGCGAGGTAATGAATGCAGCATTGCTCCATTTCCAAGAACATCGGTTGTACATGCACAGTAGCAAGAAAGCTACCGTAGTGGGGCAAGCGGGAAAACCTGGAGGTAGTGGCAATGGAGGAGGAGCTTTTTCCTTGTCCCAATCTGCGGGTAATAAGCAGAAAGAAAGGGATCCCCAACAAGGGGACTCGTCAAAAAGACAACGCTTTGGTGGGTTTATTTCGGGTGGAAATAATACTAGGCAGGGTCAGGGTGCCTCGCAACAGCAACAAACATGTCGGGGTGGTCAAAGGGGTAGGGGCCATCCGGTCCAAGGTGTTAACCAGTTTAGAAAAAATCTGGGCCGTGTTCCAGAGAATATGTTGGGAAAGTTCTTCCAATGTGGGGAGGCGGGTCATTACAAGAAGGAGTGTCCTCTGTTGGTTGGGGGTCAGCCTCCTAGAGTCCCTTAGCAGCCATATGTTCAGTTTTCGTCACAGGCACCAAATCCGGTTGTTCCTCCGCAGCAGGGTCAGCTACAGTATGGGAGAGTTTATCATATCCAGGATGCTATTCATCCTCCTGCTCTGCCAGCGCCGCCAACGATTGAGGGTAAGTTCCCTATTCAGGGGCATATGGGTCGCATTTTGTTTGATACGAGTGCGACACATTCATTCATTTATAGAAGTTTTGCTCAGTCTACGGAGTTGATAAAATCTGTAGAGAGCGCTTTTACTAGCGTCGAGTCTTCTATGGGTGATGGTTCACTCATTTTCCTCGTTTGTAAACCTATAGGAATTACTCTTGGTAATTTGCGCTTTGAGGCCAATTTACTCGTCCTAGACATGGTCGGGTATGATGTGATTTTGGGCATGGATTGGCTTGTCAAGTATCATGCAATAGTAAATTGTTACGGGAAGATTATAGTCTTTGCCATTTAGGGACAAGAAATGTTCTTGGTGGTTATGCCTCGTTTAGAAGGAGGTATTAGTACTTATTTGTATTATATTATGGAAGAGACTTCTCGGGATGTAGTGGTTCCCTTGGATTCTATTCCGGTTATTCCAGATTTTGTAGATGTCTTTCGAGAAATACAGGGTTTGCCTTCGAGTCGGGAGATTGAATTTGTGATTGATTCAGTGCCCGGGACGAGACCGATTACGAGAGCTCCGTTTCGTATGGCTCCCGCTGAGATGAGGGAGTTAAGAGATCAAATTCAGCACTTGTTGGAGCAGGGATTCATTAGGCGTAGTACGTCTCCATGGGGTGTTCCTGTGTTGTTTGTTAAGAAAAGGTACGGTTCTCTCCGGTTATGCGTTGACTATAGAGAATTGAATAAGATCACCATCCGGAATAATACCCTTTGCCTCATATTAATGATTTATTTGATCAACTTAGGGGAGCGTCACACTTCTCTAAGATAGACTTGAGGATAGAGTATCACTAGTTGAGGATACAGGAGAAGGATGTATCCAAGACTGATTTTCTGACGAGGTATGGGTCCTATGAATTTTTGGTTATGCCCTTTGGACTAACCAATGCCCTCTCCGTATTTATGGATATCATGAATAGGGTATTCCGGGACTTCCTGGACCAATTTATTATTGTATTCATTGATGACATCCTTGTGTATTCTCGAACGGAATTAGACCATTCTACTCATTTGAGGTTGGTCCTGCAAAGGTTGAGGGATCACCAATTGTATGCTAAATTCGAGAAATGCGGTTTTTGGTTACGGGAAGTGCAATTTCTGGGACATATTATGACTTCGCAGGGCATTTCGGTGGATCCGAATAAAGTGGTTGTAGTGAGGGAGTGGGGTCAACCCATGACACCTACCGAAATTCATAGTTTTCGGGGTTTGGTGGGTTATTACCATCGGTTTATCAAGGGTTTCTCTAAGATCACTAGCCCTTTGATAAATTTGACTCGGAAAGGGGTGAGGTTTGTTTGGGATAACTCTTGTCAGGCTGCTTTTAACGAGCTCAAAGATAGATTGACTTATGATCCAGTCCTTGCATTGCCAAAGCCGGGGTTGGAATACCTAGTCTTCACCGATGCATCTCTACAAGGATTATGAGGTGTACTTCAACAGGAGCGACAAGCTATTTCTTATGCTTCTCGCAAGCTAAATCCCCATGAAAGAAATTATCCTGGGCATGACATAGAACTGGCCGCAGTTTTCTTTTCCTTGAAGATTTGGAGGTATTATCTCCTATGGGGAAAATTTAGTCTTTTCAAGGGACCATAAGTCGCTGCAATATTTATTTTCACAGAAAGATTTAAATACGCGACAACACCGATGGTTGGAGTTTATGAAAGACTATCAATTTAACATCCACTATCATTCAGGCAAGGCGAATGTGGTAGTGGATGCTCTGAGTAGAAGGCTCGAAGGATAGTTAGCTAATGTATGGAAAGCTAAATGGAAGGAGCTCAGTCACGAGGATGCGATTGCTAAGGCATTCATGTTAGTGATGATCGTTACGCATATAATTGTAGCAAGGGTTGTTGAATCCCAAGGAAGGGATAAGGGTTGTCGGGACCATATACGTCAATTGTTGTCTGAGGGAGCGGAATCCTACTCGATAAGTTCACGGGGTGGACTATGCTGCCATGGAAGACTCGTTGTCCCAGAGGAGGGGGATTTGAGACGGACGGTGATGGAAGAATATCATGGTTCTAAATTTACGGTACATCCTGGTGGGGACAAGATGTATCAAGATATGCGCCATCAATATTGGTGGTTGGACATGAAGTGAGATATTTCTGAGTTCGTATCTCAATACACTACTTGTCAATTGGTCAAGATAGATCATCAACAACCGATAAGTTTGTTGCAACCGTTGGAGATTCCGATATGGAAGTGGGAGAGCATATCGATGGACTTTATTACAGGCTTGCCAAGGTCATAGAGTGGTTGTGATTCTATTTGGGTGACTGTCGATCGCTTGACTAAGTCGGCACACTTCCTTCCCGTGCATACCGATTATAACACTACTCGCTATGCCCGATTTTTCATCGCAGCGATTGTCAGACTCCATGGGGTGCCTTTAAATATCGTTCCTGATCAAGATAAGATTTTTGTTTCCCACTTTTGGCGAAGTTTCCAAGAGGCTATGGGAACCGAATTGAAGTTAAAAACTTCTTATCATCCTCAAATATATGGCCAGACCGAACGAGTAAACCAAATGTTGGAGGTTATGCTCCGTATGTGTATGCTTGATTTCAAGGGTGGTTGGGAACAATATCTCCCTTTGGTCAAGTTTTCTTATAACAACTCGTACCAATTTACTATTGGAATGGCGCCCTATGAAGCACTTTATGGTCGGCCTTGTATATTTCCCACGTGTTGGTTAGAAGAGGGGGATAATAAATTCCTTGGACCTGAAATGATCCAGGATACTTCTTCTAAGATCGAACTCATTCGGAATCGCATTCGGATAGCTCAAGACTGCTAAAAGAGTTATGTCGATGCAAATAGGAGACACATGGAGTTGGAGATTGGGGGCCAAGTCTTGGTGCGAGTGTCACCAATGAAAGGTATCAAGCATTTCAGAAAGAAAGGGAAGCTTGCGCCGCGTTTTGTTGGACCTTTTCCCGTTATTGCTAAGGTAGGTCCAGTGGCATATCAACTTGCCTTACCGAAACCTTTACAACTAATCCACGATGTGTTCCATGTCTCCTGTTTGAAGAAGTATAAAAGGTGCGATGGTGCCCTTTGGCATATCCCTTTTGATGATATCGACTTGCAACCCGAAATTTCATATGAAGAACAACCGGTTACTATTTTAGAGCATGGGGAACGTAGGTTGAGGTCTCGAGTGGTGACCTTGGTGCGAGTCCAATGGAGTCATCACAACGTTAAGGAATCAACATGGGAACGCGAGGATGATATGCGGGAAAAGTATCCGCATCTCTTTATTCAAGGTACGCTTGAATTTTGGGGGCAAAATTCCCTCATAAGGGGGGAGTATGTAACAACCCTCGCTTTTGAGAACGTATTTTAAATTTATTTACTATGTGAAGTAATTATATATAAAATGTTGGAATGTGGAGTAAGTATTAATTTAATGGGATAAGTTAATATTTACTAAAATGTGTATGTTTACCTTATATGTGGGTAAATATCACCATGTTGCAGTTTATTGTGTCATAAGAATTAAAATGACGTTGTGGTTTAAAAATGAAACCAAAACTTAAAATGGGTTATAAAATTTCCAAATGATAATTTGGAGGGTGTAGTTAGTCCCGAATGGTGTGAGATAGTCGAAATAAGTGTCATATTGTATTTTGGTGTTTTGGGCACTTTTGACTAATTTTAGCATAACGCGTATCTGGAGTCATTTTAATGCGGTATTTATCAGTTAAGACTAATGGCACGATTTAGTCTTGCTAAGCCCTTTTATTTACCTTAAGATCAATTGTTAACCTAGAGTGAGAGAGAGAAGAAGAGAACTTGGGGAGAAAGAAAGAGATTGAAGATTTGGAGATTGATCTTGCATTCATCTTCCTCAAATCTGAACTTGCAAACTTAAGGCAAGTTTTCTACTTGCTATTATGTGATTTAAGATGAATAACTAGTGTGATAGTTGTGTGTTTGGGAGATTTGGGTAAAGATTAGGATTGGATACCTATTTTGGGTATTTAAATTATTAGATCTTAGTTTGGTAGGATTTTTAAGAATTTTAGTGTGTTTGTTGAGGTTTGGAAATGTTGTGGGTAATATTGTACTTGGGGGTTATGGGGAGAAATGCAAAAGGTTGAAATTTGACCTTGGATTTAGCATGGTGGAAGATGAAAATGTTCTAGGTCTGCTATGATCGGTCGACCGTGGTCCTCTGACCGGTCGACCTGGCCTTCGGGGGAGGGCAGACTGCTTTCTCACAAAGGCATAATTTTTGGTGTGCGGACGACCGCGGTCCTCTGACCGGTTGACCGGCCCTTTCTAACTGAGCTTTATGCTTTTCTTCTTAGGTAAAATTTTGAGAGGCAGTCGACCGCGGTCTCAAGACCGGTCGACCGGTCCCCTGTTTTTCACCTTCAAACCTTATTTGCTTTCTAAATCTCTTCTTCTGATAGGGACTTAGGAACCTTCTTAAATGAAGTAAACTTAGAGTCCTATAATTTTAGTTGAGTTGAGACATTACCCTACATTAGGATTGGGTTACATTAGGGATTATTCCGGATGTGTACAAATTGAGGTTTGGGTTTTTTTTCTTTAGAAATCCGTTAAGTGTCTTGGAGTTGTAGGCCCATACTTGGACTCTAGGGGATCTAATGAGGTATATGAGACCTTGGGACTTAAAGCAATATTGTGATCACTTGGATATTAATTCGGGACTTAAAATATGAGAATATTCTATAATGATAGTTTCGAATAAAATAAAACATACATATGAATGATGGAAATGAAAATGAGATTTAAAATGGTAAATGCTAATTTACTTAAACACACCTCTCTAAATGCTATCATAAGGGAAGCTCGCGCATGAGGTGATGTTCCCTGGCTAGTGAATGCATGGAGACTATAGTCATCGGCCATATGCGGGGTTGTATTATGTTTTATTCTGCGCTAGTGAGGTAATTCCGTGTGTGGTTATGACTCACTCCCAGGCATATATCCACTTCTCGATGTGCACTAGGTACCCAGGTTGTCTTGTTTGATGGGCCCTGGAAGATGATAGTCATTTAGGGGCGTGCCCAGTGGGGAAACTCGGAGGGGCGGTCTTAGAATCGTTATATGTATAAAAATATGACCATTCTAAATCAAGTGGGACTTGAGATATGCAAAATTCCATAAGAACATATGATGGTATTATATTCCTGTTAAGGAATGGAAATTTGAAATGAAATGGTAATTAATGATGGAGGCTTTTAAATTTATGATGTCTAATTATATTCTCTTGCATAATTTAATAAAAGACATAATCATTTAAACTGCTTTATTATGCCTTGGGATTATGTTGTTAGACTCTTATCCTTATCATTCATGATTAATATTTCATAACTGTCATGCTTCTTATTCATATGGGAATTATATAAAAATCGGGCCCTGACCCGTTCATTCTTCTTGTTGTGCATGAAATTGAATCCGCTCAGGTGCTCCGCCGCAAGGGCGCCCGCTATGATATTCCTACTCCTATGCTTTTGGGGAGCAGTAAGATTTTACGGATATTACAGGATGCGTTGTTAAACGCTTCCCTCTTTTGTATTCTAGATATGATCGGGTCTTTCACTCAAGCGTGTGTCCCAAACTTTTGTAATTGTTTAGTGGATGTATTATGTAACCTATCAAATTGTGGTAACCCATTATATATATCTGTTGACCAACAGCATATTCGGTCCTTTATTGTATATTTTTCATTAATGTAATATATAGTTCTTTTGGGATTCCACTTTCTCTTCAGTTTGGGTTGTTTAAGTTATTTTCTTAACTTGTAATAAAACTAAATTAAAATTTTTAGCAACCCATTTTCCGAATTATTGGGTGGTTTTTCTCGTATACTTATTTTATTGTTGTGATGCTGAGAATGATTTCCATTCATGATTTCGTTATGTTGGAGTATCGGGCTGGCCACCCCTTATTTCGGATTGCGGGTTGTCACATTTGGGTGAACCCAAAACCCGAGCTTGGAAAAATATCGCCCATGGCTGAATTGGGTCTCTTGTAAATTGAAAGAGAAAAGGACATGGTTGTCAATAATTGAATTGTTAATATATTAATATAATAATATTAAATTAAATCCTTATAATTCTTCTCCGATTAAAGGTTCGTGTTTCCTTTGTTCAGACTCCGATTCGGGCATCGTTCATGGCACCACGAAGCTTGGGCCGAGGGCTATAACTTCTGTGAATACTTCAGGCAAAAATCCTGAAGTGTGAAATTATGAAAATGCCCCTGAATGTTTGAACTCTTACGCAACTTAACCGGAACGCGACGAAACTTCACACTAAGCACCGAAACACCTATAAATTTTCAGTAGTACATAAAATAATGTATTAGCTTATAAAACGGAGGTTGTTGGATTAGCAATCATAAATATAGCAATTACGGTACCCGAGGGGGGCAAAAATGTATAAGTTAACGGGGGTAAATACGCAATATTTTCGTCGTATCACACCCCCTAACTTAGACATTGCTAGTCTCTAGAAATGAAGTTCAAAGAAAGAAGAACTATAAGAAAATCAAAAAACAGGAGATATATATAAAAGGGATAAAAACATAAAAGCCACTTTCGCGGGCGAACAATTGCATTTACGTATGCAATAAGTCGTTAAATCCCTAGGTTACCCTAGTGGACGAGTGTCATCTCGTGAGGGTTTTCAGGGATGAAACCCACAAACATCAAATAGTTTCCTGAAAATATGCCCATCCCAACATGCGACAAACTCAACAACAACGAAAAAGATTTCAAACATGTTATTAGCGTATTGAACGAATTCAAGCTAAAGTCCGTCGTTATTAACAGGTTGAATGCACCTCATAGAATTGAAACTTTAAAAGTGGGAGGGGGAGAGCACATGCATAGTATGATTTGGCCAAAACATAAATAATTCGGATAATTAACATGAAAGTATTCATATATTCAATCCTCACAGGCATTACACTCATCAAGTGAATTCACTCGAAACAGGGAGGTAACACACGTGACATGCGGTCATAAAGAGTATATTTAAATGGAAACTAGGCCGTGCACATGTCAAAAATGATGAAAGATATACATAAAATAAAAAAATTGTAATCTCAATGAAAGATACCGCTCATTAAAAGAGGCGAAATGCATTTTCACAGATTATCAAAACTAGTATGACTTTTAAATGAAATTCTCCCTGAGATCACATAGAACTTCATAAGGTTGTAATGTAGGCTAGGCTAGGGTAAGAAATGAAAGGAATGTATGTACGGATTCAAAGTTTTCAGAATAAAACTTGAAATAATGGGAAAAATGTGGGCAATTAAAAAATTGGAAAACAAGTTCCAAAACAAGCATTAAATGTGAAATGGGAGAGTAGAAAGGATTATTTAACTATACATAACACATATATACAAACTTTCTCTTTTATTTTCTTCTTTTTCTCACTTTTTATTTTTTTTTTCTTTTGCTTTTTCTTTTCTTTTTCATCGCACTTTCTTCTTTTCTCACTCTTTTCATATGCTTAAATTGCAACCACACTACACAACATCATTCAGTCCCAAGCAACATTCCAAACAAAGGTAAGGAAGGTAATATATATGGTTTATAACTCCAATTTGGAGTTAGTTATGGGATTTTGGGTTATGAAAAGAATGAATATATTTAGGCTCAAAGGGGTTGACTAAGGAAAACATAAGGTGATGTCAAGGATAATATGGGAGATATAACAAAGATTGCCTATGATCATTTCCTAAAGTTTACGCAATTCTCGAGTCAAAACAAACTTTGAAAATCATGCTCAAGTAATACATTTCATATGTGAACTCAATTAATGAACAGTCAAATGAAAGAATGGTGAGACTACCGACGAATTCAACGTTTTCAAGGAGGAATGAATAGTGTATACACTCACAAATGAAGGTAAATCTCTAATATCACTCGTTGTAAGTATATATAATGCACCAAAAGATTACCGAGTTATAAAAATCTTAAACCAAATCAGTAAAAGAAGAAAAGCGCATGTGCTCATGGGATAAAGTTTAATTCATTAAGTTACTCATAATATCAATGATTTAAGGACTAAAGTCTAATAACTTCTAAAATCGAGAACATGCATTGTTGAGTTGTCTATTGGCTTGGGAAATTATTAAAATTTATCATCGGAAACAAGGCAAAATTCCCAACAAAGGAGAAAAAAGAAAGAAAATAGTTTTGAAATTTTTTAATTTTTAACAAAAAGGATGTTTTGTAACTAAAATGTGATCAAATTCAAGGACTAAAAATGAAATGGATAAATATCCTATACCCCCTAACTTAAATGTTGCATTGTCCCCAATGCGTCCATTAAAGAACACAACACAAAGATAGGAAAATAAGGATATTACCCAAAATTGGGGCGATCTCCATAAGAACGAGTCAAAATGAATCTACAAAACAAGTTAGTAAAAATCAAAGAAAAAACTAATACAAAAAGTTTAACTAATTACACTAGACTAAATTAAAAGGAAAGAAAAAAAATGAAAAGCTAACTATTTACAACCTACTATTTAGACTACACACTGACTATACACAAGAAGTCTAAATAGTTGAGGGTCCACCCAAAAAGGGATTTGACTTTGAAAGATCAACGGTGGACCCTCCAAATAAAACATGCCTTCCAAAAAATAGGAATTTCGTTTGAACAACAAAAGGCATGTGTAAGGCGGAAGAAATGAACCATCGCCATTTATAAATTTTTGGGGGACGATGGGGGATTTGGATAACAAGGGGTAAAGATACACTTGAGGTCCGAGAAAAATTGACTCATCTCCCAAAGGTTTTTCAATAGGAATAGGAGATGGTGCACACGTGGGGATAACATCCATCAAAACAAAGTCCGGTAAAGAGTCCTCATCGACAAAAAGTGTAGAAGTTTTAAAAGTTTCTACCGACTCATAGGAATCAACCGGAAATTCTAATGGTTCGATCACGGAAAAAGTATATGGTAATGAAATAAATTCAATCTCAGTCAACATATCTTCGGAAGGAGATTGAATTTTGGGGGAGAAAGATTCAAATTCGATGAGAAATTTTTTGAAAAATTGAGGTGAAACACAAGTTTCCACCTCCTCGTTGTTTTGTGCATAAGAATTCATCTCATCGCAAAGTGCTCCAAGTCTCATTCCAGCACCATTTAGGCTTTCCAAACCTTGGGAGTAAAGAAGAAAAGTTTCTTCCAAAGTAGGCTTCCTCGGTTCAAGAGCCTCGGATTCCTCATTTAGTTGAGATTCGTCTTCGAAAGTATCGGAAAAAGAATCATCATTGGATTTGAATAATGAATCCAACTCAAGCTCCCAATAACGATTTTCATTCCGATAATTATTTTCAAGTCTTTCAATCTCAAGAAAATCTTCAAAATGGAAAACTTGAAAACTATCCCTAAAGTAAGAATTATTAGAGTGATCGTAATAACTATAATAATAGGACATGATTACCGATTTATTTGTAGATGGAGAATCCGAGAAAGAAGGTGAGCAACCTCGAATCAAAGTTTCTTAGCACTCAAATAGTTAATCCTGCAAAAAAGGTTAAAACAAAGAATACAAATAAAAAAGTAAAAGTACTACTAAATAATAAAACAATTACGATCTAAAACACACTCCTCGGCAACGACGCCATTTTGATTAAGTGTGAAAAGCAGCGTCGCGTCAAAACGCTAATCGTTGAATTCGTTTCACCGCGTTAATATAAAAACCTAAATTACGACTGCACTTGCGATATAAGTATAGCAGTAAGTCGGGTATCGAGAATCCACAAGGAATGTCATATAGATTTTAATCGATTTATTATTTCAAGAATAAAAGTGTAAAAGGTGATATGGTGTTATGGTGAAAAAGGAAAAATTAAGAAGCTAACACTAAACACTATTTAACAAAATGGGAGTCGGGATCGCATACCCGCCATGGGCTAAACAACTAATAATTAGAATTTTTGGTTCGAAAACATTTAACCGAGAATTTTTAGTTAATTATAAACATCACGCATGAAGAAATTTAATCCAAAAATGCGAAATAAAACATTTAATCAAAAATGGTCACACGCGTCTTAAAATCGAATTATCGCTATAAACACTAACGTTGTATGACAAAAAAAGTTAAATGCATAATAAATAAATTTTCTTACGCGAGGTTTTAATTAAATGTGATTTTACACAAAGCCTAATTTTCAGAGCTCGACGCCCATCAACGACGGACACACGACCCAAACCCTATTTAACTACTCACTACACATGGGTTGGTTTAATTAAAACAACTAATTAATAACTAAAACAAGAAATAAATAAATTAAACTAATTATCTAAGCATGACAAATTAAATGCAAAGTATGGAAATTAGCTAAAACAACTAAATACAATAAGGAAGATGATGAATAGTAACTTACATACATAAAATGGACAAATATCTAAGAGAAATGAGGAGAGGGAAGATCCCCCTTTTACAAACCCTAAAAACCTAATATAATGAAAGATATCTTCTCAAAATGAGAAGAAAGTTAATATATACAAAACTCAAATTGAAAATTTGTTATTAAAATGAAAACAAAAAACAGAGACCGAATCGATTCGGGGTGTCCGAATCGATTCCGAG
Organism: Sambucus nigra; assembly: GCA_949130495.1. NCBI lineage: Eukaryota > Viridiplantae > Streptophyta > Magnoliopsida > Dipsacales > Adoxaceae > Sambucus > Sambucus nigra. The sequence continues at coordinate 527,253,248 of OX422209.1, forward strand.
CTGGGAAATTCGGCCACTGTCTCCAAGCGAATCGATTCGCATGGTGCGAATCGATTCGAACCTATAGGTTGTGAAATCTTCATTTTGCTGCAAAAATCAAGGGGTTACATGGAAAAAAACACAAGCCGCTATGGAGCGTTACACATAACGGATCAACCCTCAAAATCAAGACAATCATCCATGCGTGTTGGACCACTGCAATAGAGTATAAGCTGAGACCCATATGTGTGTCAAAAACCAAAACCCAACATGGCCCAACAATGGGAAAAAAAACCACTACCTCCATTAATGGCCAAAACATGAAATGGGTACTCCAAAGACCCAACCCAAATGACCCGCAACAATGCCCGCATGCGACCCCAGCTTCAATTTCGGACGAAAAGCACCAATTTTTAGTGAACCCAAAACCCGAGCACAAACCCGAGCTTGGCCAAAAATCGCCCATGGCTGAATTGGGTCTCCTGCAAATTGAAAGAGAAAAGGACACCGTTGTCATTAATTGAATTGTTAATATATTAATATAATAATATTAAATTAAATCCTTATAATTCTTCTCCGATTAAAGGTCCCTGTTTCCTTCGTTCGGACTCCGATTTGCGCATCGTTTGCGGCACGTCGAAGCTTGGCCCGAGGGCTACAACTTCCATGACTACTTCGGGTAAAAATCTGAAGTGTGAAATTATGAACTTTCCCCTAAACATGCGAACTCTTACAGAATTTAACCGAAACGCGTCGAAACTTAACACTAAGCACCGTAACACCTATAAATGCTCAATAATACCTCAAATATAGTATTAGCGTATAGAACGGAGGTTGTTGGATTAACGAGCATAAATATAGCAATTACGGTACTCGAGGGGGCTAAAAATGCATAAGTTAACGGGCGTAAATACGCAATATTTGCGTCGTATCATTTATAATTATTGGTGTGCATTAAATAACCTTGTTTTTAAATACCGTTTGCTAAAAAATTTATGAAATTGGCAAACACGTATATTTATATTATACATATATATGTGTATATATATATACAAACATATATAAACTTTCATACATACATGACACATTAATGTATAAATACATGCATAGATACATGCATGCATGCATGCATACATACATACATACATACATACATACATACATACATATATACATACATACATACATACATACATACATACATACATACATATGTCATGTGTATATGTATATTTATGAGGTATGTTGAGGAGTTTGGCTATATATACATAAACATACTTACATAATACAAATGTATACGCCCAGACATATATAAATGTATAATTACACACACACACACACACACACACACACACACACACACACACACACATATATATATATATATATATATATATATATATAATCCACAATAAAATTATATAGATTCATGAATTGATAATATTATTTAATATATATGTACTATATTTATATGTTACATTATTCCACACATGTATAAAACTATATATAAGTATCATGTATGTATTAATAATATTATTTAACATATGGATCTTAGTATATTATATAATTTAATAAAATATACAAATGTGTAACTTTATTTACATGTGCATATATATTTTTTATTTATTAGAATTACACACATATTAATGTATTATGTATGTATATTATATAATAAGGTATAAGTGCATAAAATATTGGGAATGGATAATTTTCAGTTGAAAATAGAAAAAAAAAATTTAGAAAACGCCCTTTTGTTGTTTTTCTAAAAAAACTTAATTATAACACATAAATATTATTATTTAGTATTTAAAACAGGCGTGTTAAATGAAAATTCATATCATAACTGTATTTAAACACATAAACAAAATTATAATTGATAACCGAACATGCCAACGTGCTATAAATCTATGGATCCTTACAAGTAACAAAGTTCAACAGATAAATGCATTCAAAACATATCACTTTGGTAATCAATTTTCCTTAAAAATGTTAACTTAGAATCACTCTCAAAATAATTAGTTGTTTGGATTAGTTTATGATAGTCCACTATACACCTGTCAACAGGTCGTATTCATGTCATGTGATACCGGAGTCATGTTAAAACTCCCTAAACTTATATATAACCCATTAAGAAGTTGGTTCCAAAGAGCAAACTCATCCCTAAACTGTTAGAGTTAATGAGTCACACGACCCAAACCGTTAACACCCATTAAGTAACTAATATTCTCCATCAAAACAGAATATAATTATTCTAAATGTTAATAGTAATAGGATCCGAATAACAAAATGTTCCTTACCCAAAAATACATATATTATAAATATTACAAATAGCATTAAGTATAATTTATAAGTATAGAGTTAGGATAGTGTTAACGAGTTTTAAATGGTGCAAGCGGGTATAATCGGTTGCATAAAAATTATCAAACTCGAACCGTTATCTTAATGGGTCTATCGTATTGTCCATATATTTACCCGAACATGATAAGCTTAAATCTATTTACTTATAATTTCATGTCTAGCTGCATTTTAACCGGTCTGCTCCAATGGCACAGTTTAAAAGACACGCAACACACACATATATTTGTTTACATATTCGTATTTCATGTGGTCCATTAGATTGGAAGTATAACACGAATAATTTTATATAATACAATATAGAAAATGAAACATATTCATATTCATATTTCTATATATGTGTAATTTTATTGTGACTCTAGGTTATGACTCGAGACAAAAAAAAACTAACTGATAGTTGAGAACATAAAGTTGCAAATTGGAAGGATAAAGCCTTTCACTATATTATCTTGGGTCTCATTGTGAAGTAATTTTGGGTTGGGTAGTCCAATTTTTAATATGGTATCTGATCAAGCTATAAATTCCCCAACAACTTGATTGTGCCATATCACCCAATATAAACGTGTTCACTTGTTAGGTTTAAGTTACACCACACACTAGGGGGAGTGTTGATAATGTAAAGTCCCACATGAAAAATAAAATTTTTTGCAATGTAATATATAAGATCTCGAGGCCTCTCCAGCCATTGTCGATTGGTTGTGGATTGGATGGTTCAATACATTATTATGACAACAATGCATCAGTTAGTGTAGGGTGTTTAAGACTAAAAAAATAAGAAAATCACAATTCTGTCACGTGAGTGTTATTTTAAGCTACACAAACCACTAATAATAAAAATGTTAAGTACACTTTGATCCCAAAAACTTTTCCCCTATTTCACTTCGCCATCCATACTTTTATTTTCTACACTAAAAGTCTTGAAAATTTGAAAAAGGATCAAATTATACCATACTCCAATGGTTTATATTCTGGATGGAAAATTGGTCACGTGCATGTCACATAAGGGAATTTTCGTACAAAATATACCAATGTGCGACAAATAAGGCCAATTTTCCATCTAGAACATAACACCGTTAGGGTTTGAAAGTAATTTGACCCATTTTAAAAAGTTCATTAGGGTTAGTGTAAAATTTAAAATAGTGGTGTTGAAGTGAAAATAAGGATAAAGTTTGAGATGCTAAAGTGTAATTGACCTAATAATAAAATTCTCTAATAATTAAATAAAATTTGTAAGATAAAAGAGACATAAAGAGAATTCAGAGGGAGAGAGATTTTCATTTTATTAGTTAGTAAACACTCAAGGAATTTCACCCCCATTTATTTACAAATCATGACATCCCAAGAGACAATTATTCAATATGGGATATAAGTGGACATCCACTATTTTATACAATTTATAACACTACGCCTTGAATATACACTATTTCCATAATTCAATGACTGTTGCCTCATTAAAACCTTACTAAGATAAAACCAATGAAAAAAAATGAAATGAAGGAAAAATGGATCAACTTTTATGATCATTGAATAGGTGTTGGACACGCTTGATATGCCTCATTAAAAATTTAAACAAAAACACCTAATATGAATCAATCTTGTTAAAGAAAAAAGAGTACAACTCACATATGTCCATATATACATCATGTTCTTTTCCTCCCCTGCTATGATAATCCCCTTGATTGGATGCTCCACCTCATTTTGGTATTTCTTTGATGATTGAGTGGACGCATACCAATCTCATATATAAGCTTCCAAAATATTTCTTTCGGCAATGACTTGTAGAAAAATAAAATATATTGCAACTTCAATCTCATTTTTCTTCTAAACCTCAAATTCCATTAGAATTTGGTGAAGAGGGGTAAAAATGTCACTATATCTGATCTATTTGACTTCAGTTACCTAACTCTTCTGGAGTTCATCTATAAAAAAGGGTAAAAATGTGTTTGCCAAATATCTTTCGATGTAGCGTCTTTGTATTGGAGCTATGCACGTGTCGCACCCCGACTTAATTATGTTAAAACCATCCATTTATTTAGAGATGAATTCCGTTAAGCAATACTTTATTTAATCTCTCGAAAAATAGCACAAGATTTTTTTTTTTTTGAAAGGTATGTTTAGAATAAAACATAACTTTTTTTTAAACTAGCACAATTTTATTGATAAGAGGAGAAAAAGCCTCTCATATGGCACTTACAATCGCTAAAGCAGAGAAAACTTAAGAAAATTTACATAAACAAATTTACTTACATAAGTTTCTTAGTTTAATATATACCCAAAAATCTTATTGATATTCAACCCACGTTATTTATCCTTTACTCCCCCGTTTAACGTCCTAACTTGGCAGTGAACTCCTACCGATAGGCATACCTGAAACATAACATTATAGGAGTGTAAGAAATAAGAGCTTAGTGAATGACCATATACACACATACACCACACATATAACAAATTTTAATAACAATTTTTATTTTCTAATGTCATAACCCAACAGGATTTACGAAACACTCGCAAGCCTGGAACTGCCACAGTCCTATTAACCCACCACAGTTAATGGGGACCACCACATCCCTTTATCAGGCCCGAGTACACAAACCGTTAAGTTGGATTAATGGGATCAACACATACCGTAGGACCCACAACAATCCTTAACATTAGATAAAGGACCCGCTACAGCCCATAACATTAGATAACTTCGCTTAATATTTTTAATCATATCCATGTGTTTCATAATTACCACATCACTCCATAAGCATTCTAACACGTGTATTTAACTACAGATTTCCATATGAAAATATAAGCATTTATATTTCATAGGGAAGGTCACTCACCTTGAAGTAGGTACTAAGATTAATACCAAAACTATTTCCTTGTTATGGTAGTATTAGTCGCTTCCACACCTAACAACTCAACATCTTTGAATACACAAAATAACATTAAACCCAGTAATACATCACATCATTTGATCAATCTGAAATAAAAAAAAAATTAAATAGCATACTTCACATTTCTATAACACCCAATTCATTAGGGTTCTAAAAAAATTACAGAACTAAATTACGAATTCTTTAGACAAAGTTATGCCTGTTTTATTACAACCTTTTCCAAATTGTTTATGCAGAAAAATAACAATAAAATTCAACTTCAGCACCAACCCCAAGCCAAACCGAAAGGTATTTTTTTCTAATATTCACATATGTTATACTCATATATGTTCTCTAATATCTCCAACTGGAATTTCTTCATTCCAATGAGTATTCAATGATTTATGCCCTTTTCAACACAACTAGGCCGGAATAGGGCATTAAAGCAAAATCTAACATGATTAAGCATACATACTCTCCACCTCGGACATCAATCATGGAAACATATATGAAACATGTTTTTAACATATACGCACTTCATATACAAAAATTTAATAAAGTAATTTGGAGATGATTCAAATTAAGGACTTTAAAGTTAACATTTACGATCTTAGCACAAGTTCTCACGTATGTTATTAAGCAATCCTTGTTTTAGAACCATTTGGCAATATGGGTATCATTCAAATATTTATCAAAATCAGAAACAAAAACATACAAAGAGTAAAACTCATTCATGTGTTAAACATTACAAAGAGGTAATTACCTTATAAGATCTCCTCGATTTATGGTAAATTTTTAAAGAAATTTCTTCCATAAACCTTCTTTTCTCTCTCCTTAGGCAAAAACCTTCAAACCTCCTCATTTCCCATGAGGAATAGGGTTTATATCAGATTCAACAAATACGTTCTAAGTGGTCCAATAGAAATTAGCCTTATGCTTATGTGTGAATGGTTGGACAAAAGGTCCAATCAAACAATTCCACTAATGACATATTTGTCACACATTGGTAAAATAATCATAACTCACTGTTATGGACCCCTATTTACTCCCACTTTGTGTCTACGCGTAGTTAACTTATATATCTACAACTTTCATATTTTGTGTTTTTCCAAAATCATAAAATTAGTATGCCTAATTTGGGCTCGAACAGGAAAGTACCAATTTACCGACAATCTCAAAACTTTCACATTTGGCGACCAAACATTGCTAATTTCGCACCAACACCCTAGTTTACTTTTATAAACATAGTGATGCATTTGAAACATATTTTATTATGGATTTAACCACATAACTAATCATATGCTCTAAACATGTTATTTCGGATCATAAGCTCGATTAGCATCTAATGTAAACAACATATATATCACATAAGTAGGCATCCCCTAAACATGATAATTAACATGTTTAACACCCATAAGCAACTTATAACTCATAACTTATAGTTAATCATATAATTAACATTCCCAATCACGCTTTAGGGCCTTACAGCATGTATCATTTCCTTCATAGGTAGTGGAAATAACATATGTTGCTTGAGTCAAGTCACAAGTATATGATATAAGTTGATTATTCCCCACGAGGATTATATAATTACCTACGTGTATATAACTAAGTAGACGTGGATCGTTAGTTTTAAATGTAGAACACCAATAATTCCACAAACGTATTACATAGTGTGATTATTTGCAAGTCATTGGTAACTATTTCCTACGAGGAGACTGACTGCAACTATTATGTCCAATACCATGCATTATATTATGAATAACAACATACTAAAAGCGTACAATTATGATACTTCTGGACCAAATTTAACAATGCGATTCAAATATGGTATATTGGGACCAAACTTGTCATCCTTTGTATGATGACATGAATATTTTAATATCCAATATAGAATAAAAATGGTTTGCTTAATATATGATAAATCATTGCAGGATTTTCCAATCCATTTAAGTGATGATTAAGTGTTTAACCAAAGTTATTCTCGGTCTGTACGCCGAGATAATAACTAATTACCCCAAGGCCATTCATTTATTAATTACTTATTTGGGTATTTCACATTTAAATTGAGATCTCCTGGAGCACATCCTTTTAAGGGTATTTTAATAATGACATATTGACATATATGATTATTTCATACATTTCATTGACAAGTATTTATTATGACAACAGTATATGTATCCTTTCGGATTACTTTTAGTTGTACAGTGAAGTTATTCAAATTGAATATGTACTCCTTGAATTTTTTGCAGGAAAAGAAAATCCTTCTAGGATTATATGTATTTTTTTCTAAGTCTTGTATAAATGAGTCTCATATATAATTGAAAAACCTTACTAAGTTGTTTAACACAAGTTAAAATAGTTCAGTAAGTTCCAAACAACTTTTTTGAGGAAACTCTTTCATAAAACATAACAGTACACAAGATGTCTTTCAAAATTATGAACAAGTTATTTTAGTTTCTTGGAAATAGGTTTTAAAGTTAAACCTAAGTCTAGTTTGTAGCAGTAGAAATGAAGAAATAACAACCACACACAAGATACAAGATTTTTTACGTGGTCTAAGGACATATATTATTAGCCCATTTTTAAATTAATGTATGTCGTATACCACTACAACCATCGAAGATTTATTCAAGTCCAATCATGAATCCAGACGGATACGAATATCAATGTTCTTCAACAAAAAAGCCTTTACGAGATGAATTTTGTTAAGGTTGTGTTTTGGTTACTTTACAGTTCATTTAAAAGTGTTGGGATATTTTTTTCTAAGTGTTGGATAATTTTTCTAAACTGTATTTAAACAACTGACGCATTGTTTTTTGTCAAAATATTTTATTAAGTGTTGAGGCTAATTTTGAATAAAAATTATTTTTTCGCTTTGTCGTTCATGCGACCTGATGATGTCGTTCAAACGACATATAGATCTCACGCGATGTCGTTCAAACGACACCTATCGTCGTTCAAGATACATTGGGACTTTGTTAAAGCGATATGCAGACTCAATTTTTTTTATATAAAGCTTGTAAAACGAGTCATTGTTTCTTAAAAAGATCCAACGTTTTTTAGTACACAGAAACTGCAATCTGAAAAATACTGTAGTCCTCTTCAAATAAGGGTTCAAACCTTTATTTTTTAATTCAAAAAAATCCCAATATTTTAGTGAATTGTTTTGGAACCTGGGATACATCTTTGGTAAAGTTTCTCGGGTAAAGAAGATAAATCTATGATTGACGACTGTGTGTCATTTGGGAGTACTCATGGGTGTTCCTTGAGTATTTGAACCACATGTTCTTGTGGGATACTGCAGTTGATCCATTGTTGACTCTAGGTTGCGTGTCTATGTGAGTATCTGCGTGATATTCATTGCAGATTTCATTGTGTATGTAAGTTGTGATTTATTTTACATAGTGAAATAAAAATATTTTCCCTTTTGGGGTTTTTCCTGATATCTGTGTGCCAGAATTTATTTATGTTGGATTGATTTTACCCACGTAGTTGTATGTTTTAGGGTTGAATTAAATTAGTTTAAAAATTAACTCAAATTAAATAAGTTTACAATTGGAATTTGCGAATTAAATTTTAATCAATATAACACAAGCATTCACAAATTGGTATCAAAGCTTATTTAAGCGATCACCACATTCTCAAATTGGTATCACAACAGGTTTCACTAATTTATTGTGAATTCCTTTTTTCCTTAAAATTTTGTGATGTTGATTATTTTTTGAAAAAAACTGATTTTGAAAAATCTCAATGTTTCCAAATGAAATCTTATATAGTCGGTTGCCAATTTTTTACAAGTCTAATTATGCTTACTTGAAAACCCATATGAAATCGCATTTAAAAGCAATTGATGAGCGTGTTTGGATTATTTGTGAAAGAGGTTGCACTCCTCCAACTGTCACTGCAAATAATGTTACTAATTTAAAACCCATGGCAGACTGGACTAAGGATGAGTTGAGATGGATTACTTTTAATTCTCGTGGGCTAAGTGCAATTTATGGTGCCGTCACTCCTGAAGAGTTCTGATGAATAATGACGTGAACTACCTCGAAAGAATTATGGTATGTTTTACAACTTACCCATGAAGGCACAAACGCGATCAAAGGGTCTAAAATTAAAAATTTAACTACTCAATTTAAAGCAATAACCATGCTTGAATGTGAGTATTTTGTTCATTTTTGCGCACGTTTATTTGATATTGTCAACACTAATTTCAATCTTGGTGAGAACATTCCGGATGCATGAGTGGTTAAAAAGATTTTGCGATCGCTGCCTAAATGTTTTATCCCTAAAGTGACTGTTTTAACTTCCTTAGGAAATTTGAGCAATCTAAAGCTAGAAGAGCTGGTACAACACCTCCAGACATATGAAATTGACATGTTTCCTGACACTATAAAGACTAAGTATAGAAGGATAGCACTAATATCCCATTCTAGGAAGGGAGAGAAAGTTTTCAAGAGAGATAAGAAAAAGAAAGTGAAATTTTGTGAGTCCGAGTCTGAGGGCGAATTTGATTTTGATTTTGATATGGCCTTGCTTGAGAATTTTTTAAAAAAGTTTCTCAAATTTTCAAAAGAAAATTCTTCTAATAATAGATGTTTTGAGAAAAATAAAAAGACGAATGAGGCCAAATAGAGCGTTGAGAAAGAGGGTGAAAAATAAAGAGAGGAAGAAGAGAGATCTTTTGAGTACGAGGGCTAGGGACATAAGGCGTTTGAGTGTCCCCTAGGCTAAAGAGAAAGGGAAAGAAGATCGTAATGATTGCCACTCTTAGCGATAGTGAGGAAGAGATGAATGATTTTGGGGATGAATATTCAAATGGGAAGTGTGTTGCCTTTTTATCTAGTCACGTGAGCACACCTAGTATGTCCCATGACGATGAGGATAGTTGTGCAAGTGAGACCCCCGAGGATGATAGTTTGAGTGTTTCTAGCGAGGGTGAGAGAGAGTGAGCCAATAAGGGTGATAGTGAGCTCCAGATTGCATTTAGAGATTTGTACGTTGAGACCCTAAAATCGAAAAGTTGAACAAACACCTAACTCTTAGGGCGATTGATTTGGAGAGAGAGATTGAGAGTTTGACGGGATTTGAGGTGTCTGCAAGTCAACTCGAGAAGGTGAAAGTTTCTTTGAGTGAGCAGTTAATCATCGTAAATCAGGAGAAGAGTGAGCTTATAGCTCATGTGTCATAATTAGAGACGGATCTTGAACGTGTTCGGGAGGTAAAGGTCATTTTAGGGGATATATCTAAAAAAGTAGAAAAGATGCTCCTCGGTCCTGCTTTGGATAATGTTGAGAGACTAGGAATATGTCATGACGGTGCGTCTACTTCCCAAGTTGCACTTGAGCCGATTCTCGAGTTTGTGATTGATCCATATGGATCTCAACCTAACTCACCTAGGCATCCCGTTCTGGATAGGAGAGTGCGCTGTAGATGTTTTGAGAGAGGTGTTCCTAGGCTTATGTGCGTTTTCACCCATTGCAATAAGAGATGAGACATTAGGGATTTTTTCTTTATGTTGGGTGGTATGTCGCATAGAGTTTTGCCATGTGTTCACACACACGTACCTACACATGATGCTCCGGATGATTACATGAGAGAGTTTGCACATATTAGTGAGCAAGTAAATTTTTTAGTCAAGACTTCACATGACTTGATGGATGTTTTTCATAGGATGTCACCACCTTTGGAAAACTCCGTTGTACTTAACGGTTGAGGTTTAGACTTATTTGCTATCATAGGATGATTTTCTTGATGATATTTTATGGCTATTGCTAGCGTGTACCATTTTTGTATTTACTTTTTCATTTTTGATATTTTTTTGAAAAGTCAAAAAGATTTTTGTTTTTGAAATTTTTTGTAAAATTACAAAAAGATTTTCTATTTTTTTGAGAAAAAAAAATTGAAAAAGCCAAAAAGATTTTATTTTGATAAATTTTTTGTAAAAAGACAAAAAGAGTTTTATTTTTTGTTTACACTGTTTATGGATGGGCATTTATGATGGCCGAGTTATAATTTCATTCCATATCCATGTGAGTCTTTTGATATGCGTCATCAGTTCATTTTTGTGCTTCATAATATTTGGATTCATTAAGATGTAATTTGAGATTACTACCTACTAGGGGTGCACATGGTTCGGTTCGGTTCGGTTCCACTACGGAACCAGAACCAGAATCGAAATTGATCGGTTCCATGGTTTTGGAACCAGAACCAGAACCAAAATTGGTCTGTTCGGTTCGGAACCGAACCATCGGTTCTCGGTTTGGTTCGGGTTGGTTCATAGTTCTGGTTCTTGGTTCTGGTTCGCGGTTTGGGTCGTGGTTCTGGTTTGTGGTTCTAGTTCGCGGTTCTGGTTCGCGGTTTTCATTAATGGTTCTGGTTCGTGGGTTGGTTCTCAGGTTGGTTAATGGTTCTGGTTAATGGTTCAGGTTCATGGGTCGCTTCTCGAGTAGGTGCTTTGGTTCGATTTTTTGGTTCGATTCCATGGGTTCGGTTCTCGGTTCGATTTGGTTCAGGTATAAAACCGAGAACCGAACCGAACACTTCGGTTCTCAATTTTTTGGAACCAGAACCAACCCGTGGAGAAAAAAAACTGAACCAACCCAGCCCACGAAGGTCGGTTTGGTTCGGTTCTTAGGGTTAACGATTTTTTTGCACACCCCTACTACCTACATGTTTGACTCTTAGTCTCCTTGAATGCACACTTGCACGAATTTATTTGATTAATGTACTTGTCTATTACTTGTTGATCGAAGTGTTTCCATCTCAATCCTGTCTTTAAAACGAACCAAATTCTATAAAACTCGACAAAGAAAGTAGTGCATGTAATAACCGTTTCTCGTGAGAAATTTGTTTAAATTTGAAAAAATGTTGAGTGAATACAGAAAAGGGCTGCGAGAGTATAAAATTAACTCGTCGTGAAAGCCATTGTTTAACAAGGGCCAAAAGTTTTCTGCAGATTGCAATTTTCGTAGTGTAAGATTAAGGCAATGATCTGACCTCTTTAACCTTCTTAGCAGCTTCTTTGCCTTCCTCCTTGTTCTTTATTTGCAGTGGATTAAACAACTCAAGATCTCTCATATAAACCACATTACTATGTGTTCGAGTGAGAGTAACAGTGATAGTGATGTGACTATAACTACATGCAAATATGAAGCTCACACCTCTCATGATTTATACAAATAAATCCTGCAAATTACACAGTTTTTGTATGCAGAGAGTTAAAATCTCTAAGAAAACCAGTCTTTAATAATTATTTTCAGATCTGAAAAAGAATCCTTCCAAAAAAAATATTTTATCGTTTCAAAACTTGTTTATGTACAATATAATTTCACAAACTGTGAAACTTGTATTTTTGAAGCAAAGTTCTTTAGATCTGAGATTTTATACTGCCGGAAGTCTCTTTTTGAAAGATTTTTAAAATAGAGAATGGATCTTAAAGAAATATACACATGCAAAACAATATCCAACAAATAAGATATATTAGAAACCCTAAACTATATCGTGTGATATATCTCTTAGCAAATCTTGAAATTTCTATAAGGAAATGCAAGATCCAATGTGAGACGTGGTTCCTATGAGAGATAATGAGTGAAGAGGGTCTTCAAACTCAACTAAAAATCAAACTCACAAAAACCTAACTGATTCTATCTCTCAAGAGGTAGATTTTCTAGGATAAATGGAACTGTAAGGACGTGTTTGGTTTTTAGAAGAAAACCTAAGGGTTTTGTGTTAAACGAACACTGGTTCTCTCTCTCTCTCTTTGTTTTCTCTCTTTAATCTCTCTTTTCTTTTCTTTTTTTCTCTCAAGTTAGAAAAATGACCAAAGTTCCCTAATGTCTAACCTAGGGAGCCTATTTATACTGGTCTTAGAAGGATCTGGAACATCGAACAGTTTGGACGGCTTGGATTTGTTTTTACCTTTTGACTTATAATCTAACGGATACAAATGAACCGCACAAAGGCTTGCTCGCATTAGTTCTTTTAACTCTCACTTGGGATTAACTCAGGAGACATGCAAATCGTAGATTAAAATGATCCAAAGGATTAGATTGTATCTCTCATCACAGACACATAAAATACAAAAATCTAACCAACAAAAGATCAACACGTGTAAGGATGTGAATGAATGAAAAATGCGTGTTTTATAACTTTTTAAAAACCAATTTGCACCCATAAATGTCTCTATCGATTTTATATTCTACCCTGTCATATTTGTAAGGAATAATAATAATTCTAATTAAGCCCATAACATTTTAAATCATGATTTTAACTCTTTAAAAATCTTTAAAAATACTTTAAAAAATGTTTTAAAAATGTTTTAAAATTCCTAAAAATATGTAAACACTTCTGCACACACATTAACACCTATATGCATGAATTGTGTCATATAGTGTGTTCAAGAGATAAGATTACTTCCCTTTTGGTAGATGCATTGTTCTTGGATTGGATGATGTTTGATGATGAGGCTTGTATATACCTTGGAGGGGATGCTCATGAAATCTAATCCTATTTTGTCACCATATCTAAACTAGTTGGAACTCCTATATGGTACAGAATCAAGTGAGTCAACCATATAGTGTGTTCTCAATAATATTTTTTTAAAACTTATAAGCAAGTCAGATATTTGAAAAATATTTGCGGCCATTCGCCATAATGGAATGGCATGTTCATATACAATCAATATATGGTTTCTACAGGAGACCTTATGCCACAAGTTATGCACCTTTTAACGAGTTTCTCACCCCTCTTTCTTATAAACACCCATTTGTAACCTTCAATGTTAGCATCTCATGGGCTTGGTATTATATGTTCAAATACACCATGTTTATTAAGAGACTGAAATTATTCCATCACGACATTTTTTCATTTTGGCCAATATATTCTTTGTCGATAGCAATTTATAGTACTTGGATTTTTGCGTAGCCATGACATATATAATTTGTCATCGATGATCATCTTTGGCAATCCCACTTTTCTCTCGTATATGTATAAAACATAGATATCTCATTAATGTAAGGTACCTTTGTATATTTTAAGGGATTTATAGTGACTTCATAGACTTGTGTCTTTTCATAGATAATAACATCTTATGGGGTTTTAGAGAAAGTGAATCTTTTTTCATAACCACTTCTCGACCATTATTTTTTCTTTGGCAAGGAAAATTTATTTATAAATTAATAGAAGAAAAAACTCTCCAAATAACACTTATAAATTCTAGAGAAAACTTAGGCATAAATAAAAATTTGTAATTTATACTATCCCCGTTACAATGACTAGCTAGAGACTATGGAAATTATGAGATTTTGATCGAGAGGCAGAAGAGCTTAAATTATATTTAAGGGGCAATTTTTCTTCCAAACGTAACGTCGAAAAATAGTTAGCATTAATAGATACACTATCATTATCTAGAAGACATCCAACACCTTTATTAATGTATGATTCCTTTTTAATGTTACGCAAAGGTTCAAATGGGTTACTAGCTTGAGTTTGAAAATTATTTTTTTCCAATTTTTTCGTTAAAGAAAGTACAAGCTTGAGCCGAGCCAGTATATCTACCCAAATCATATATATTGGTGTTTGAAGTGATTTGAGTCATAAATTGGAGTTGCAATATTAGGAATTTTGATAAATAATTTAATCCCAACATTTTTATTATTTTCAACCTTATTTGAGAGAGTATCATCAATATTTGGAATATCATCTAATGGAGGCATTATATCTGATATGTCTTCATCATTATTGTTCTTCTCGATAATACCCCCTAAAATATTTGGATATAACTCATTCTCCGTCAATTGAGGTCCTACTCTATCGGAACTAATAGAAGGGATATTTTATACTTTTTTCCTAAGCTTGTTTGAGGATGACGTGGTGAGATTTATTCTAAACATTCAACAAATTAATTTCTCTTAGCATATCTCCACCAACCTCCATTCCAGAATCTGGAACTAAAGATTTAAAGGTATTAACATTAACTATAGAATGGACTTCATCAAGACTCACATCATCCAAAATTAAGTTGATCCCATTCTTATCCAAAAATCGAGTTAGGCCCAAAGCACGACTATCTAGACAAAAAATAGTTTATTGTTCTGAATATTCTGGGCATTTCCTATGTTTGTTTGACCAACATTTTCACCTTCAACTCGTTTATGTTGACCCCATTACAACACCTAATTGTTCTGGGCATTATTGCCTCTAACTTTGGATGTGTTTCTCACATATTTTTAAATGGATTTGCATGTTACAATAGAGTGCCCGGCTCTGCTGTACAAATCACAATATGAAGGTTGATTTTCTAACTCAATATTAATTGGAACTCTTATCTCTTTATGTTCAATAACAATGACATTAGGAAGAGAATAAGTAAAATCAATTTCTATTAGAACTTTAGCAAATACCTCATAATTTTTTTTTATCAAGCTTTGATTGGTCAATTCTAATTGGACTACTAACCCCTTTAAAATTTCCATCAAAAGCCTTGAGTAACAAAACTCACCAGGAAGATGAAGAAAATGAACCAAACATATGCTTTGTAAGAGACAATTTTTTGGATTGAAATTTGGAGTCTAAAAAATAGGTTTGAAAGAGCCTAGAGTAAAATGAATTGAACCAAAATACCCAACCTTTTTGTTTATCTTGATACGAATCAAAATGGAGATTTTAATGATTGAGTTGTATTCCAAGCAGATGATAATATTTCTTTTATCTACAAAATTATGATATGTTTTTAATTTTTATGCAAAACTAAGCGATGAGGAAGTCTTTGTTTACCTGATTATAAAGATTCATTGTATATCTTAGCAGATGTCTTAACATAAGGGTTATCATATTAGTAATAAGGTTCGAGTAAATTGAAAAAAAAAATGAGAGATGCTTTAAGTTACCTTTTTCTTATTTGATAAAATCCTAGGTTGATCACTCGATTTTAGAGCTGAGGCATAAGGGGACAGAGGGTTAGAAATTACGATCATCTCTATTTCCCTTAAGATATGATATAAGATGATTATTATTGCTCTAGCTAAATAATATGTTGTGTATCTCGGCTAGGGAGCTTTTCAGAGAGAGCACATGTTGTGTGGTTCCTTCTGGAGCATTATGTATAGCCTATTTTGGAGCGTTATTTGTGAATGCTTTTATTTATCCTCCATTACTAGGTAGTCAAGTAGTTGAAACCTATAGGTTTGCCATGTTTTTGGCATCCAATAATTTTTATTTTCTACCGGATTTATTTTATCATATCGGGATAATGATTTTGGCAAGAACATTTGCAACTAGTCCATGTGACTACATCTACCATTTTTAGTTTCATATTTATTTGATTTTGCAATGTCGTTTTCACTTCATTTTTGCATTGAGCGATATCAGTGATTGGATGAGATAAAGTGTAAGTATTCCATGATAATTCTTGTCATTCTTTAGGAACAAATTGTTCTTTAGAAATAATTTGTACTTGAGGTATGTTCTTACCTCCCTCCTAACCATTGACAAATGTTCTTTAGGAATAATTCGAAATTGTCAATGATAACATTCAATATATATTGTTAGGTGTATAAAGTGAGTCTAAATATGGAGATGCATAACAATAAAATAATATGTATTACAATTAAGATTTTAATGACCAAACTTTACGAACTTCAAGTGTTAAAAAATCTCTTACAAAATAAATATGAGATATTGAGAATGGGCTAAATAACATAAAATTTATGTTTTTGTGCAATAATGAATCTTATGAATACTTAGTAATATCAAACTAATTGCATATTTGAGAATCAAACATTTATTAAAAATCGTCGAAAGAACTATGTCTAAAAATCATGCATTTTTGATGACTTCGGATCATCATGAATCAAAATTTAATCATTATGCTTTAAGTACGAAAAACCTTAACTATACGGATATCAAATCATGATGTATATTTAAAGGAGGAAAAATTGATGAATGAAAGTTTAGAACATTGGCTTCATAACTGATGAAATCAAAATATCATTTTCTTATCACGTCTGAAATACTTCAGGATCATAAATAAGAAACTTTAGGTTTCAAATATTGAAATATGGAATAAACCTTTAGGTTCTGCAAAATCTTTGGACTTGGCCTAATATTTTTCCATTATTTCTTTCAAGACTGCGTAATAAATAAAATAAACAAACAACTAAGGATATGCTATGAATCACTAAAATAATTATGACAAATATATCACACTAAAATAAAGAGAACTTCAGGTTCTCTATTTAAGAACCAACTTTATTGACATAATAAATAAAAGTCCATTTTCTGAATATATGGTGATATAGAACTCTATGTTCCTAGGATAGTAATTTAGAAATCCAGGTTCTATTTAATGTCATATGTATATGAATCTTGAGGTTTGTATGGACGTCATTTCGATTATTCGCATTTCACATAGGATACGCCGTATACCGCTACATCCGTCGAAGAAAGTTCAAGTTCATTCATTCATGAAGACGGATTCGAATTTCAAGAATCCTCAACATTTGCAAGACAAGAGGTATAAATTTCATAAGAATGTGTTTAAGTTTTGTAAAATGATTTTACTTTAAGTGTTGGGATATTTTCGAAACTATTTTTAAAGCCAGGGCAATATTTTTTCTAAGTCAAAAAATAATTTTTCAAGACCTGTAGGCGGACGATAAGGCACTGTCATTCGAACGACATGCCAAAGTCATTCAAACGACTTCATCTAATGACATTAAATGTTTAGGGTCATTTGATAGGTCTCTTCTTCCATGCTTTGAACGACAGTATACTATTTTCATTTTCCTTTGGTCGTTCCTTCCGGCATCTAACGATAGAAGATGTCGTTCAAATGACCTGCATAAGTCGTTTAAATGACGTGTAGATGTCGTTCAATTGACCTGTTGACTCAAGGATTTTATAAATACCTATTTCAGAATCCTTTTTCATTAAGATTTTTTTATACACAAAAAACTGCTTTCTGCAGAATTTTAAGTTCACTTTTAAAAGATTTTTATGTGTTTGATTCACCAAAAATAATCCCAATCCTTTGTGAATATTTTGTGGAACCCAAAATACTTTTGTTGAAGTTTGATCTTATGGAAAGCTATCTCTATTGATTTGGTATCTCTTGAGGGAGGTGATGACTGACGATTGCGATCGCCTGGAAGGACTCGTGGGTATTCCTTGCTGGAGACAGAGTTGCGGTTCTTACGGGCTCTTGAGGGAGTTCATTATTGATTATTAGGTTGGGTCCTATATGAGTTTGCTGAGGTAGATTCATTACCGATTTCATTATATACGTTGTAAGTTGCGATTTACTGTTCATAGTGAAATAAAAGATTTTGCCCATTTGGGGGATTTTTCTTGAAATTAGTGTGTCCAGAATTTGTAATGGCGTGATTTATTCATCTAGATGCTTGTTTTAGGGTTTAATTAATTTGGATAAAAAATAGACATCTAGTTAAATAAGTTTAAAATTAGAAATTTGTGAATCCTTATATAATCTATATCACTTTACATTCTCAAATTGGTATCCGAGAGGGTTTCTCTAATTTATCGAGTGATCCTTTTTTGGCTGAATTTTTTATATTTATTTTTTAAAAATCTGATCTTGAAATTTCGCAATATTTTCGATGGATGACTTGTATAATCGGTTTCCAATCTTTGATGGGATGAATTATGCCTACTGGAAAGCCCGCATCAAATCTGGTTTGAAAGCAATTGATGAACTTGTTTGGGTAGCTTGTGAAAGAGGGTGGACTCCTCCCACTGTCACTGTTAATAATGTCACAATTCTTAAACCCGTGTTAGACTGGACTGGGGATGAATTTAAATGGAGTATATATAATTCTCATAGGCTAAGTGCAATTTCTGGATTCGTCACCCCTGACGAGTTTCGATGCATCATGACATGCACCACGTCAAAAGAAGCATGGAATGTCTAACAACTTACCCATGAAGGCACGAATGCAGTAAAAGAGTCTAAATTAGAAAATTTAACTACTTAATTTAAAATGATTACCATGCTTGAAACTCAGTATTGTGATGAGTTTTATGCACGTTTGTCTGATATTGTCAACACTTGTTTCAATCTTGCTGAACACATTCCTGATGCACGCGTGTTTAAAAAGATTTTGAGATCATTACCTAAACGTTTTATCTCAAAAGTCATTGTGTTGAATTCCTTAGGTCATTTGAGCAATTTTAAGTTAGAAGAATTGGTAGGAGACCTCCAGACATAAGAAATTGACATGTTTCCTGACACTGTCAAACCTAAGGGTAAAGGAATATCACCTATAGCCCAGTCTAGAAAAAGTGAGGATCTGTCCAAGAGAGAGAAGATAAATAAAGTGAATTTTTGTGAGTCCGAGTCTGAGGTTGAGTTTGATTTTGATGATGTGGCCATGCTTGCTAAAAATTTTAAAAAGTTTCTCAAACTTTCCAAACAAAATGCTTCCAATAAAAATATTTTTGAGAAAAATAAAACGAAAGAAGAGACTAAAGAGACCAATGAGATAAAGAAATAGGAAGGGGAGAGATGTTTTGAGTGCGAGGGTAAAGTGTTTGAGTGTTCCTTTAGACAAAGAGAAAGGGAAAGAAAATTTCCAAGTCAGTCACTGTTAGCGATAGTGAGGAAGAGGTCAATGATTTCGGGGATGAGCCATCACATGGTATGTGTGTCGCCTTTATGGAAAGTCATGTGAGCACATCTCGTTTGTCCCACGATGATGAGGATACTTGTTTACGTGAGACCCACGATGATGTTTTGAGTGTTTATAGTGAGAGTGATAGAGATTTTGAAAGTGAGGGTGAAAGTGAACTCCAAAAGTGTTTAGAGATTTATATGTTGAGACCATAAAGACTAAGAAGTTAAATAAGGAGTTAGGTCTTAGGGAGTTGGATTTGGATTTGGAGAGAGATATGTATTTTGAGGGGATTTGAGACATCAGAAAGCCAACTCGACAAGGTGAAGGTTAATTTGAATGAGCAGTTGATCGTCGTAGGTCGAGAAAAGAGTGAACTTGAAGCCTGTGTGGTCCAAATAGATAGATATCTCGAATGAGCCCTGTAGGTAAAGGGCACTATAGAGGATACATCTAAGAAGGTAGGAAAGATGCTCCTCGGTCCCGCTTTGGGTAATGATAAGAGACTAGGAGTAGATCATGACGGTGCGTCTACTTCCCATGTTGCACCCGAGCCAGTTCCCGAGTTTGTTATAGATCCTTATAGCTCTCAGCCTAACCAATTTAGGCATCCCATTAGAGATAGGAGAGAGCATCATAGAATTTTTAGGAGAGGTGTTCCTAGGCCCGTGTATGTTTGCACCGATTGTAAGAAGAGAGGACACCTTAAGGAGTTTTATTTTAAGTTGGGTAGTGTGTCGCATAAAGTTTTTCCACGTGTTCTCACACACGCACCCACACATGATACTTTTGATTCTCCTGGAGTTTACATGATAGAGATTGCACATATTCGAGAGCAAGTTATGTTTTTGGTCAAAACTTCACATGGTTTGATGGATGTTTTTTCATAGGATGTCACCACCTTAGAAAAACTCCTTCGCACCTAACGGTTGAGGTTTAGACTTATTTGTTAGCATATGATGATTTTCATGATGATATTTTATGCTTGTTTCTAATGTGTACCACTTTTGTATTTATCTTTTCTATTTTTTGATATATTTTTCAAAAAATCCAAAAAGATTTTTGTTTTTGAAATTTTTTGGGAAAATACAAAAAGATTTTCTATTTTTTGAGAAAAAAATGAAAAGGACAAGAAGACTTTATTTTAATAAATTTTTGAGAAAAAGACAAAATATTTTTGTATTTTATTTTACACCATCTATGGATGGATGTTTAGGATGACCAAGTCACAACATCATTCCATATCCATGTGATTATTTGATAGTTATTTGATACGCATCATCATTTTATTTTGTTCTTTATAATGTTTGGAGTCATTAAGATGAAATTTGATATTAGTTTCTACATGTTTGACTCATAATTTTCTTTAATGCACACATGCATGAAATTGTTTGATTATTGTACTTGTCTATCACATGTTGGTCACTATGTTTTCATCTCAATCCTGTCCTTAAATCAAACCAAATACGATAAAACTAGATAATGAAAGTCATGCATGTAAGAACCATTGCCCATGAGAGATTTGTTTAAAATGATGAGTGAATGGGGAAGGGCTACAAAAGGTACTTGTATCCTTTGAGATTAATCCACATGTTAAATTGGACTTAAAAAGTGTGGCATTGTAAAAAGTAGCCAAGGTCCAAAGAGGTTGAAAAAGGCTCGAAAAATTGAAGGCAATAAAAAGAGAAATATGCCAAAAGGGGCCATTAGGTTTTAGATCACCTCAATAGAAAAATAAAAGATTTATTTTTCATGAGGGTGTCTGGTTGGAAATAAATCAACGAGTTTGCACGTCTTGGCAAAGTCTTGGAAAAATAATAAATATTTTTAGACGTTATTGGTGTGAGAATTATATTTGACTTTGATGTGTCAATTAGATTGAGTCGATGTCATATAAATTCACATTTTGACACCTAAGGACGATTTTGAGTTCATTCGTTAAGAGTATCCATATTCATCATGAAAATACGTTATATTTGATTGCATTGATCTTCCTTTTGAATTTGTCACACCTATTCATTCCATATCTACGATTTGGTTATCTTAGTGTAAATTCTTGAGGTATGATTTTTTTTTTGAAAATTTGATTTTGTTGAAAAAATTGAAAATTAAAAAATAGTTGGTGGATGCTTTTGAGTTTATCCTTGTGTGATCGTACTTGATTTATTCGTGATGATTTGCTTGTCGTGACATTCCATGCTTATTTTGATTTATTCTTTTCCTTATCTATTTCGCACAAATAAAAAGGGGGAGAAGGAATTATGAATTATGGGAGAGTGAGACTTTGCATTATGGGGGAGATTTGAGATTTATTCGATTTACATTGATTTATGTTTATCTCATTTCAGACTCGATACGTCACGAAGGTATTTGTTTCTTGTCTCATGTGTGTAGGTACAAATTTTGAGGATCATTATTTTTCACACCCTAATGATGACAAAGAAACGTTAAAGCGTTGTAGATTTGAAGATGTCAAAGTTGAAGAATTTTGAAGATTTTGAAGACTTAAATATTTAGTACCTTTTCAGCTTTTGAGTTGCATGGGAGGGTATTAAATTTGTATAGGATTTTTGGTTTGATAGTCCAGATGTTTTTAGTTTGTACCGGCATAGACAAAGGGGATATTTGTAAGGACGTTATTTCCATTTTCCGTATTTTACATAGGACATGTCGTATATCGCTACACCCATCGAAGGAAGTTCAAGTTCATTCATTCATGAAAACGGATCCGAATTTCAAGCATCTTCCACATTTGCAAGACATGAGATATAAATTTTACAAGAGTGTGTTTAAGTTTCGTAAAATGATTTACTTTACGTGTTGGCATATTTTCAAAACTATTTTTAAAGCCAAGGTAATTTTCTTTCTAAATCAAAAAATAAAATTTCAAGACCTGTAGGCGGAGTTTTAAAGATTTTTTTTTTACATTTCAGTTGTTCAAACTACAAGGCACTGTCGTTCGAAAAACATGCCAAAGTCATTTAAACGACTTCATCTAACGACATTAGATGTCGTTTGAAGGGTCATTTGATAGGTCACGTCTTTCATGCTTCGAACGGCAACATACTGTTTTAGTTTTCCTTTGATCGTTCCTTTCGGCATGTAACGATAACAAATGTCATTCAAATGACCTGCATAATCGTTTAAATGACCTGTAAATGTCGTTCGAATAACCTGCCGTCTCAAGGATTTTATAAATACCTGTTTCAGAATCCTTTTTCATTAAGATTTTTTTATACACAAAAAATTGCTTTCTGCATAATTTTCAGTCTTCACTTTTAAAAGATTTTTATTTGTTTGATTCACCAAAAATAATCCCAATCCTTTATGAATCTTTTGTGGAACCCAAAATACTTTTGTTGAAGTTTGATCTTGTGGAGTGCTATCTACACTGATTTGGTATCTTTTGAGGATGTGCTGGCTGACGATTGCGATTACTTGGGAAGACTCGTGGGTATTCCTTGCTAGAGACAGAGTTGCGATTCTTGTGGGCTCTTGAGGGAGTTAATTGTTGATTATTAGGTTGTGTCCTATGTGAGTTTACTGAGGTAGATTCATTATAGATTTCATTATGTACGTTGTAAGTTGCGATTTACTGTTCATAGTGATATAAAAGGTTTTCCCCTTTTGGGATTTTTTTTAGATTAGTGTGTCCAGTAATTTGTGATGGCATGATGGGGATTTTTTACTAATGAGTCCTGTTTACTAAGTATGTAGTTCAGTAGGTCCTAACATTTTATTTTTTTCGCCATTTGGTCCCATGAAAAAAGATTTTTGTTCCAATAGGTCCTATTTGTAAACATACAATGAATATTCACTATATGTACAAATAGGACCTATTAAGGAAAAAATGTAGCGATAGAACCTATTAGAAAATATTTCATATAATTGGGACTTAATAGGAAGATCCCCTTTATTCATCTAGATGCTTGTTTTAGGGTTTACTTAATTTAGATAAAAAATTGACATTTAGTTAAATAAGTTTAAAATTAAAAAATTGTGAATCCATAAATAATAGATATCACTTTACATTCTCAAGGTTCATATAAATTATCAGTTTAAAACCTAGGTCTTCAGGTGCTAAATTAAAATAATTCACAAAGTGTCTGGTGCGAATTATGTATAAAACTTCAAGTTTTATCATTTATGTTTTAAAAGTTGTGGTTCTATACAAATAGTTGAACTTCAGTTCTAATATTACTAAAGTTTAAGGATTTAAATTATCTTCCCTTTTGTATCAAAATTTCAGGTTTGATTAGAGATAAAAATATTAGAGAATTTTCCAAACAAGTGCCAAATATATATCAACTCCGACGGATAATAATCCAACTTATTTTTTGTTTAATATTGAGTTCTTTTTCACATTCTGTACACATTTTCGAAACTCCAATGTATAGTAAATGATTAAAAAGTGAAAATCAGTTCAAATTAAATACCATTAGAAGAATAATTTTAATTTCAAATGAAGCAAAAGTTAAAAGACAAAGGTTTAATAGTGAAACCATTAATAGGATAGGTAAAGGGAAATCGAACTATTAAAATAGTATGTAGAAAAGACCTTTCATTTAATTAATAAAATAAAAGGACCGAAAATGGAAAATTACGTAATTTAATTTTTATTTTATTTAAAACTAATATCAAAAATAATATTTCGAGCTTTCATTTCAAATTATAAATAATTATTTTGATAACTTTTAAAATTCATACCCAATGAATAATAAAAACTTGAAGTTTTGATTTATGATACATTTTGATAGAACTTCAAGTCCAAATACTATGAATAATAATTTATAAATTTATTGTCACAATAATAATTATTAATCTTTATATCCCAAATATAATTTACGGACTCTAGGGCTATACTTATTCAATTAGACAATCAAAACTTCAGGTTTTATTGTGATATATTTTCTTTGACACTTTCGTTTGAAATAATTTAGGAACTTCAAGTCCAAAAAATGGGCATTTTTCAAATCTGAAGAATTTTTAGAAAACTTCAGTTCCCAATTACAAATAATTAGAGGAACTTTACATCCCAACATTAAATATTTTGAGACTTTTTTCGATTACGCCCAATTGTATCCAAACTTCAAGTTTGATAAGGGAAAAAATTATTTGAAACTTCAGGTCCAAAATATAAATAGTAATTGAGAACTTTTAGTCCCAATTTTAAATGGTTTGGGAACTTCTAACTCAAATTAAAATCTCTATATGAGAACTTCAGGCTCCAAATTAAAATCGCTATTTGGGAACTTCGGGTCCTATAATATAAATAGTCATTGGAGACTTCAAGTCCCAAAATCTAAATAGAAATTTGAGAACTCCAATCCCCAAATTTAAATAATTATTAGGAACTTCGAGCCCTTATAATAAAATATTGAAAGCTTAATGTCCCAAAATTTAAATAGCAATTTAAGGACTTCATTTCACAAATTTTAAATAATAATTATGAACTATGAGTTCTAATAACAAAACATTATAATTTTTTTAGAAGTTATAATTTTATTGTGACTTTTAAACAATCATAAGAGTCAAATAGAATTCCCAAAATTTAATAGTGAAATTGTAAATATACAAAGTTTTGTGGTTTAGAATTATTATTACAACATTATTAATCAAAATAATATATATACATAAATATGTAAAAGTGTACAGTCAATATAAAAATAATAAATTATAAAGTCTAAATTATAAATACCCAAACTAGAAGTAAAAAAATTTGTAGATATAATAATGTGCAGTAAAATCCAATAGATAAAGATGATAATAGATAAAGATAATTAGTTTTTTTCCCTTTACGTATGAAAAAATGAACAAAATGATAGATTCGATCTTAACCAAATGGCATAGATTTGTATTCATGAATTAGCTAGACAAACATATACTTGCTTGAACTAAATCAACCACATGTAACTGACTGCATCTTACAAACATCTTTACACATAAGTAGGTGATATGCCCTGAATATACCCCCTCAGATCAGAGACATCAACCTCGGCCATGGAGATGGACGATGTTAGAGGAACCTAGGATCATCAACTAGCGGTCTCATCCTAGGCAAGGTCGGCCACGGCCGACGTTGCTAGCTACCTTGGCAAGAGGTCACCATGATCCAGGGGAGGTTATCCACCTGGTCTTCCAAGTATTGCAACCTCGGCTCAGAAGATGAAGAGGTTGCACGTAATCAGCATCAATCTCGGTTAGGGATCGGCCGACGTTGCTTCTTTGCCACCACTACCTTGGCCCAGGCCGACGTCATAGCTCAACATGTCTTACTTCGGCTCTCCCACTGAACCAAGGTCACCACCTCGTCCACTTCCAGACCGAGGTTGTGACCAATCACATATGGTCGAGCTCTTTTGCGCATATGTGGGGATAGGAACACGTGTACACAAATCAGTTATAACCGAATCATTCCTCCCACGTGAGGGAATATTGAGGTCATTATTATCTACATGAGATCAGCCAGGTGTCATTATCATACTGGTTCGATCCTCATGCACATACTCATTGCATGCTTGGGGGGTACACTACACCCTCAGGCACTATATATAGAGGTCATCCTCTACCTTGAAAAGGATCCGAAATC
The DNA here is from genome assembly GCA_949130495.1 of Sambucus nigra. Taxonomy (NCBI): domain Eukaryota; kingdom Viridiplantae; phylum Streptophyta; class Magnoliopsida; order Dipsacales; family Adoxaceae; genus Sambucus; species Sambucus nigra. The sequence continues at coordinate 527,279,662 of OX422209.1, forward strand.
AGCAACCCTAGCTGAAATTCTGTCTAAATACACAGTAGAGAGAGAAAGATTGAGAGTTTGTATCTATGGCCATTAGAGAGCTCATATAATGATACTAATCACACACTTGCACAGTGGACGTAGGACTGATCAGCTGAACCACATATATTCCGGTGTGAATCCTCTTCTCCTCACCTCCTTCTACTAAATACCCTTATACTGCCATTGTTGACAATAAATTGAGCTTACAAACACCTTGAAGGGTGGTGCTATTTCCAGCATCATCATTTTGGCACCGTCTGTGGGAACGAGAAGCTGCCTCTTCCTCTTTATTCGCTTAACCTCACCGGAGACTCTGGTGGTGAACCAGGCCTCCCCCCTTGCACGGAGCTGTTTCACCATTGAAAGAGGTCCTGTAAGGTATTAAGCTCATTTACTACACCATCTCTTTTATGTTAACACATGGCACCGAAACTACCACCACCTCTTCCGTCGCCTGGTGTAGGAGGCCCTAGCTCCAGCTAGGCACCGTCCCTAATCCGAAATGGCGGAGGTGGCCGCAGCCTTGAGGTCTTTGGCTGCAATGCAACAAGCAATGCAGGAGTAATTTGTGCAACTCAACCAAAATATGATGAGGCCACCTGGAGTCTCATCGGAGATGATCACCCCAGCGGCTGTGCAGCCCCATCCTGATACCAGGGGACCACACCAGGCACCGCGAAAAGACCAACCTACACCCCATCGGAGGAGGGACGTTACTGGCCCTAGGCGCTTGTACCTAGGGAGGCAAGGAAACCCTTGCCCTGTGGGCAGGTATGATGATTTAGAGGTGGAAGACATCCTAGAAGACTGTTGGGAGCCATATGAAGTTTCGAACAACACAGTTCGTCCTGCCAACCGGAGCCAAGGTTGTGAAGGCTGAAGGGGTGACGAAGCCTAACAACGAGGATCAGCTTTTGATCGACTGAGCAGAGGGTCAACCTTTGAAAGGATCGGCCCAGTAAATGACCTAGGACAAAGGTTGTCAAGGTCGGGAAGTGCAGCAGGCTCACAAAGGGAAGAGAGGCAACGTCGGCCCCAATCGGGACGAGGAAGAGACCAATAAGGGGTCAATAACAGGCGTTGTGACATAGCTGGGGAACCCTCGGTCCACCCCTTGGAGGTGGTAGGGGATAACCTCGGCCAGGCCGACATTGCAAGACCATGGAATGAATCCATCCAATGTCTTGAGGATAAGATAGGAGACCTCATCGAAAATTGGGATCCACTGCAAAGAGGTTTCTCAGAGGGCTCTCCGTTCATAGCTAAGATAGTAAGCTTTCCTACCCCAGCTAAGTTCAAGCCACCTACAGTAACTCCCAAGTACGACGGGAGCACCAATCATGTACATCATATTGAGATGTACCAGTCAGCAGCGGACATCTACTTGATACCAGATGAGATGAAGTGCAAAGCCTTCTCCGAAACCTTAACGGGAGATGCGTATATATGGTTTACATCTCTTCCGAAGAATTCAATTGAGAACTTTAAGGGCTTGGCTGAACGGTTCATTCACAATTTCTACTTCGGGGTAAGACCTTAAAAGAAGACCACCCCTCTGTTATACGTCAAACAAGGCAAGCATGAGAGCCTAAGAGACTATATTTCCAGGTTCAACAAAGAAAAACTTGAGGTTGAAGATTACGAAGAGAATATTGCCATAACCGACCTCATAGGAGGTCTTCAGAAAGGAAAGTTATTATGAAAGCTTTCAGAAGACCCTCCAAAGTCTATGGTAGAGCTATTGGCAACTGCGGGGAAGGTCATGAACGCTGAAGAGGCCATGGTCGCCACGTATGAGGACGAGAATGGTGGTAGTAGCAGAAAGTTCCAAAGAAAAAAGGATGGAAATAAGAGGTCGACTGATGATAAGTTTTCACGTTATACCCCTCTTATGGTTAGCTGCGAACACATCCTCAATGAGATCAAGAATGACCGATACCTAAGATTTCCAGAGAAATTGAAGGCTCCTCCATATAAGAGGAACCAGAACTTATGGTGTGAATTCCACCAAGACCATGGCCATATAACAGACAAGTGCTTCGCCTTGAAGGAAGAGATCGAAAAGATGTTAAAATCTGGAAAGTTGAGGAAGTATGTTGATGGGAAGGCTCCTAAAGGAGAAAGAGATGACCCTAAAAAGAAGAGGAACGACAGATGTCGTAAGGACACCATAACAAGAAGAGATAATGGCACGGATAACGATAATGAGGATGATCCGGACCTCCCACCAAAAGATGACAACACCCTGGTGAAGAGGGTTGGTATGATCTCCTTTGGCATTAACACCATATATGTGGAGGACTTGCGAGGGGTGGATCTGAGGTTCCTGACAGAAAATCTCATGTGGCAGAGGCCAAATCAGTGGCCAAACTTGAAGTGGTAAACCTGGCGTCTTCCGAGACTACGCAGAAGAGAAAGAAGGTAGACATGGACACTCTCGTAGTTGGGTTCTCCCGACTCGACTTCAAAGGCATCCTAGCTCCACATGACGACCCTTTAGTGATCACGACAAGAGTTCATGGATGTGAGGTGCAAAGAATTCTTGTAGACGGAGGAAGTTCAGCAGATGTGATGTTCTGGCCCTGCTTCAAAAGCCTAGGCCTGAGCAGAGCTAAGTTGGTACCCTATCATCATCCGTTAATGGGGGTCAGCGGTGAAAAGGTCCATCCGCTGGGCATGTATGAGATGGACGTGCGAATGGGAAATGAGTTGCCTAAGAGGTTAACCCGGAAGATCAATTTTTTTTGTTATGGATGAAAATGTCTTCTTAGCTTATAACCTCATCATAGGAAGAGTAGCCCTTAAGGATTTTGAAGCCGTACCGTCGACGGTTAACCAGATGCTAAAATTCTCGACCCCTTATGGGGTAGGGGAAGTGTAGGGTGACTAGACCGTAGCACGAGAATGCTACTTCAACTCAGCTGAAGAGAGAGAGGCTCATAAGAGAGCAACTACAACTTATAACATCGATACACTTCTAGGGAGAAGTATGACGTCATCCGAGAAGAGGTCAGAAAGTTGGAAGAGGCTGAATTCATCAGGGAAGTGATATATTCGGAGTGGCTATCAAATGCAGTCATTGTGCCCAAGGCCAATGGAAAGTGGAGAATGTGCTTAGATTTTACTGACCTGAACAAGTCTTGCCCCAAAGAAAGTTATCCCCTACCCTGGATCGACCAAATGGTAGATGAAACTACAGGACATGAGCTCATGAGCTTCATGGATGCGTATTCAGGCTACAATCAGATCTTTATGGATGCTGAAGACTCAAAAAAAATAACCTTCATTACTGACAAAGGGACGTATTGCTACAAGGTGATGCCCTTCGGATTGAAAAATGTAGGGGCAACATATCAACGTCTTGTGAATAAGATGTTCGAAGGATAAATAGGCAAGACTATAGAGGTGTATGTAGACGATATGTTGACGAAGGGCTTAAAGGCCTGCACTCACGTGGTAGACTTGGAAAAGACCTTCAATACGATGGACCTATACAAAATGAAACTCAACCCGGCAAAGTGTGTCTTCGGGGTAGAAGGTGGGAAGTTTCTTGGATTCATCGTCAATCAAAGAGGAATAGAGGCGAACCCTAAGAAAATCAAGGCTTTGCTCGACATGAATACACCTAGGAGTATCAAGAATGTTCAGAGGCTCACTGGAAGAGTGGCTGCGCTCAAGGTGTCTTCCATTCTTCAAGGTGCTTAGAAAGGCCTTCGAGTGGGACAAAGAGTGTGATGAGGCTTTTGATCAACTCAAGTCATACCTTCGGTCTCCCTTGCTCTTATCTCAGCCAATAGCGGGAGAGAGGTTGTTTGTTTATCTAGTGGTCTCTGAATCGGCTATAACTGCGGACATTGTACGAGAGGACGTTGGGGTTCAAAGGCCCGTATACTTCAACAGTAAGGCCCTTCAAGGATCTGAACAGAAATGCCCTCGCATAGAAAAGTTAGCCTACGCCTTGATACATGCCTCTAGGAAGATGAAGCCCTACTTTCAAGCCCATTCTATGGTCGTCCTCACGGACTCCCCACTAAGAAAGGTCCTCTATAAACCTGAGAAGTCGAGAAGATTGATGGCGTGGGCAATTGAACTAGGGGAGTATGACCTTACCTATCAGCCTAGTATGGCCATCAAAGTGCAGGCACTTGCAGACTTCGTCGCAGAGTTCACATGGGAAGAGGTCGAAGTTGAGAATAATCAAGAGACTGCAGAAGAGTCAAACACCAACGTCTTCCGACACCTGGAAGAAGTTATGACCAAGAGATTCAGAGATGTAACAGTTGAGAATAAGGAAGACCGGTACCTCTTCAGGCAGGGAATAATGTTAGAAGGTGGCTTCTCATCAGATAAAGACATCTGGAACCTCTTTGTCGACGGGTCCTCTTGCGAAAGTGGGAGCAGTACGGGGTTGATACTCTCAACCCCAGATAGTACTAACATCTAATATGCCCTAAGGTTTAACTTCAGGGAATCAAATAATGAATCAGAATACGAGGCCATGATAGCAGGCCTCTCCTTGGCAAGGACCATTGGTACAGGACTCCTCCTCCTTCACAGTGACTTAAGGTTGGTTGTTAATCAAGTATTGGGAGTTTATGAGTCCAAGGACGAAAGGATGGCCAAATACCTGAAGAGGGTGAGAACGATACTGTAAGGCTTCGAAGAGGTAAAGATAAAGGGAATACCTCGGAAAAATAATAGTCATGCAGACGCATTAGCAAGGCTAGCTTTGGCAACAAGTACAGATATCAGAAGAACGGTCCCTGTTGAGATCTTGCCCAGGGCAACCATCGAAGAAGAGGTCAGTAACCCTTGCCTCAATTTTAACCTAGGAGACTCATGGATGAATCCCCTTATTAGATACATCATAGAGGGGGTGCTACCGGAGTCAAAGTTAGAGAGGATATGCAAAGTTCTCAATAGTAGGAGATGTCCTGTATAGGAAGGGATTCCTATTACCTCTCCTCAGATGCGTTCATCCCACCGAAGTTCCCCACGTCCTACGGGAGGTACATGAGGGTTCTTGCTCCAATCACATCGGAGGGAGACCTTTGGCCAAGAGGATTCTCACCCAAGGATATTAGTGGTCGACCTTGGAAAAAGATGATGCATCTTATGTGAAGAGGTTCGACAAATGTCAAAGATTCTCCACAATCCCCCATCAACCTCATTAGCCTATGACTTCTATCAGTTCCCCTTAGCCATTCGCAGTATGGGGGATTGACTTAGTAGGTCCCTTGCCAAGGGCCATAAATAATTACCAATTTTTGATAGTCGTCAGTGATTACTTCTCCAATTGGGTAGAGGCAGAGCCGATGATCACGATTACAGAGCAGAAGACCTTCCAATTTATTTGGAAGAACATCATATGCAGACATGGCCTCCCAAATACCCTCATTTCGGACAATGGAACCCAGTTCAAGAATTCTTCCCTAAAAAAATACTGCGAAAGAGTTGAGATAAAGCAATTTTTCTCTTCTCCTGGACGACCTCAGGCAAACGGTCAGATCGAAGTCACCAACAGAACAGTCCTCGACAGGATCAAGAAGAGGTTGGAAGAGTCTAAGGGAAGATGGACTGAAGAGGTTTATGCTGTGTTATGGGCCTATAAAATGACGGCTAGGACACCTACGGGGGAGACCCCATTTATGTTATCACATGGCTCAGAGGCCGTCATACCCACAGAGGTAGGACTTCCTACTCATAGGGTCAGACCTACGACCCCAAAAAGAATGGAGAGTAAAGAAGACTCGACCTAGATATGATTAAAGATAAAAGGGAAGACGCAGAGATCAGACAAGCAGCTTACCAGCAGAGAACATAGAAGTTCTACAACCAAAGGGTGAAATCAAGACCCATTGCCGTGGGAGACCTGGTGTTGAAGAAGACGTTATAAAAGGCGAACAAGCTTCACCCAAATTGGCATGGTCCTTATAAAGTAATTGAGGAGGTTTTACCCGAAACCTACAGGCTAGAAAACCTCGAGGGGGAACCTTTTTTCAATCCCTGAAATGCTGATCATCTAAAGAAGTATTACATATGATGTTGCAAGAGAGTGTGTAAATGTATCATCTTAGGAAGAGATTATTAATGAGAAGATCAGTTTCCATGTCAATTCTTGGTTCATTGTGCTCTAGTGGAAAATTTTTATGGGAATAACATCTTAGGTGATGACCTCAGACCTTATAACATCTTGATTTGGTGATAAGGTCTGAGGTCAGACATCATACTTAGATGACCTCAGACCCTTAACATCATTAATTTGGTGAAAATTTTATGGGGATAACATCCTAGGTGATGACCTGAGACATTATAACATCATGATTTGTCGATAAGGTCTGAGGTTAGACATCATACTTGGATGACCTCAGACCCTTAACATCATTAATTTAGTAAAAATTTTATAGGGATAACATCTTAGGTGATGATCTCAGACCTTATAACATGATGATTTGGTGACAAGGTCTGAGGTCAGGCATCATACTTGGATGACCTCAAACCCTTAACATCATTAATTTGGTAAAAATTTTATGGGTATAACATCGTAGGTGATGACCTCAGACCTTATAACATCATGATTTGGTGGCAAGGTCTGAGGTCAGACATCATACTTGGATGACCTCAGACCATTAACATCATTTATTTGATAAAAATTATTTATGAGGCTAACATCTTAAGTGATGACCTCAGACCTTATAACATCATGATTTGGTGACAAGGTCTGAGGTAAAACATCTTACTTGGATGACCTCAGACCCTTAACATCATTTATTTGGTGAAAATTATTTATGAGGATAACATCTTAGGTGATGACCTCAGACCTTATAACATCATGATTTGGTGACAAGGTCTGAGGTAAGACATCTTACTTGAATGACCTCAGACCCTTAACATCATTTATTTGGTGAAAAATATTTATGAGGATAACATCTTCAGTGATGACCTCAGACTTTATAACATCATAATTTGGTGACAAGGTCTGAGGTAAGACATCATACATGGGTGACCTCAGACCTTGAAAACCATTCATTTGGCTCAACAAACGAACTTATATATATATATATATATATATATATATATATATATATATATATATATATATATATATGTGTGTGTGTGTGTGTGTGTGTGTGTGTGTGGAGAGAGAGAGTGAGAGAGACGGACTTATACATACTTGTTGGCGCAAACCTATTATTTTTAAATAGTAAAAAATTATTCTTGAGTTCATCTTTTTTATGTGGCATTGAAATATTTCAAGGAACGATATAAAACAATCAGCTCAAAATAACTTTTATAGATTTATATTCAATAAGACAGATAAAGAGATACATGGGAGAAATAGAATTGGGCAGATGAAGAGTTATTGCCATATAGTTCATGCTGATAGTTATAAAAATAAATGAGACAAAAAAGGAATTTAATGAGATATCTTTTCATTTTATTGATACTAGCATATAGCCCTGCGATGCATGGGCAATGTACAATAAATAAATATAATGATACTTATAAAAATTAAAATATATCATAAATTCAATATCTTATTTTAAAGCCATTATAAAAAGTTAATTTTTTCATAAATAAAATATGTCTATTATTTTTAAGTATTTTTATTATATAAAAGGTATTTTTATAAATATAAACCTCAAAACAACTATACGTATTTTATATAAAAACATTATATATATTTTTATTTCTTTTTAGTTTAAAAAATTGTATGTCATTTATAGATACAAACTTAAAAAAATATCTACAAATAAAATGTTAAAAATGTTATTATGAGAAAAAATTGTTTATATTTAAAATAATTTTGAAAATTTGAAAACTTTTTTTAAATTAAAAACTATTTTTTATAAATGAAAAATTAAAAAAACTGTACGCATTATAAAAAAATTATACATATTTTTATTTACTTTTAGATTAAAAAATCTACATCATTTATAAATAAAAACTTAATTTTTTTTCTATAAATACAATGTTAAAAATCTTTTTATAACCAAAAACTTTTTTTATTCAATGAAAAAATAATTTTAAACTTTTGAAAACTTTTTTCTAGAAATAAAAATGTTATATAGATGTAGTAGTATTAAAAGCACCGTGTAATTTGATTTGAGTGGAGAAATATGAAAAGAGAATAATCAAATCTATATTGTGTTGGATTGAGAGATTTATTAATGGAGTTAAGAATGGATCATCTTTTTAATTTTCAAGAGAATTTTGATTTAATCATTTTTTTTGTTTGAGAGAGAATTTTTAATTATTTTATAAACAAAAACTTAAAAAAAATAGTATTTATTTTATAAAAAAAAATTATATATATTTTTATTTGCTTTTAGTTTAAAAACTTATATGTCGTTTATCGATACAAACTTAAAGTTTTTTCTATAAATAAAATGTTAAAAGTGTTTTTATAACCAAAAACCATTTTTATTTATATTAAAAACAATTTTGAAGTTTTGAAAACTTTTTTAACTTAAAAACTATTTTTTATAAATAAAAACTTCAAAAAATTGTACGTATTTTATGTTATTATTTTTTTTACATATTTATATTTATTTTTAGTTTGTAAAACTCTATGTCATTTATACATAAAAACGTAAAGTTTTTCTATAAATACAACGTTAAAAAAAAAATTATAACCCAGAACTTTTTTATTTATATAAAAAACGATTTTGAAATTTAAAAAAAATTTGAATTTTTTTTTCTAGAAATAAAATGTTATATAGATGTAATAGTTTTAATCGCACTGTGTAATGTGATTTGAATGGAGAATGATGAAAATAGATTAATTGAATCTAAGTTGTGTTGGATCGAGAGAATAAATAATGGACTCTAGAATGGATCATCTTTTTAGTTTTTAAAAGTCTTTTGATTTATTCATTTTTTTTGTTTCAAAGATATTTTTTATTTATTTTTATAAATAAAAACTTCAAAACAACTGTACACATTTTATATAAAAAATTATAAATAGTTTTACTTGTTTTTTATTTAAAAATTATATGTCATTTATAGATACAAACTTAAAGTTTTTTTTATAAATAAAACGTTGAGAATGTTTTTATAAGTAATTTTTTTTTATTTATATTAAAAACAATTTTGAAATTTTACAAACTCTTTTGTATGAATAATTTAATAAATCACTAAACTATCACTATTTAAATTATATAATCAATGATGTAAATCTCCATTGTGCAACGAGATTCAAATTCATAGTGGCATGCTATGTTAGATCGGGTGTAGGTGGGGCTTTTATTTTCGAAGGGATTCAGGCTAGTGTTTTTGGCCCCATTATTATTATGCCCTACACCTAGACTGATTGAGGGATTATTATGGAACTCCTTGAGAGGTGGTGGGACATGATTCACACATTTTACTTCCAATGCGGGGAGACAAGATCCACACCTCTCGACTTTACCATGTTGATGTGGTTGGAGGTAGGACATGAACATATCGTTCCATTAGAAAGAGATCATGGGACCTATAACTTTGCCTAAAAGTATCTCCATGAGCTCGAGAATCATCGTGTCTCATCTAACACGATTGAGGCGAAATATTTATAGAATTTGAAGGATATGGTGTGGGACGAAAAGTAACCTGATGATCTTATGGCATGAATGTTATTCTTTTATGCTTTAGGCGAATGGTTCGTCATAACTGACAATAATAGCATCAGATTAGGACACCATTCTCAACATCAATAATAATAAATGATAACTAAAGTGAAATTAAACCATCCATAACATGCGATAACAAACAAATAATAAATTCTGCAAAAATTCGGGGCCTCTTTAGTTTGCAATTATATTTCTATTTTCTATGTACTTAAATACAATTCTGATAAAAATTTATGTCCGGCACACTTGTTTTCAAACACTGAATTATAATATTTCTGTGTTATAATCAAGTTTTTTTTTTTAAAAAAAAGGGTGTTTTATAACATCTGTTTTTTATTTTTCAACTCAGAATGATTCATTCTTAATATTTTAATGCATTCATACCTTAATATATAATATACATAATACATTAATGTGTGTAATTCTTATATATATATATATATATATATATATATATAGATAGATAGATAGATAGATAGAGAGAGAGAGAGAGAGAGAGAGAGAGAGAGAGAGAGAGCGGTTCTCATGCATACCCCAGTTTGCATACCGCTGGCACGGACCAATTTTGATAAAATAGTAAAAAAAATATTTTTGATGTAATTTTTTTTTATAATTTCTAAACATTTCAATAGGACCATAAAAAAAATCAACTCAAAATGAATTTTTTTGCTATTTTAAAAAAATCGGTCAAACTTTGTCAGTTTTTAACAACTTAAAAACTGACAAAGATTGATCGATTTTTTTAAAATAGCAAAAAAAATCATTTTGAGTTGAATTTTTTTTTATGGTCCTATTGAAATGTTTAGAAACTATAAAAAAAAAAATCAACTCAAAATTATTTTTTTTACTATTTTAAAAAAATTGTCCGCACGGAGGGTATGCAAACTGGATATGCATGAGATCCTTTCTGTATATATATATATATACACTTACACAAAATTATGTATATTTATATTATTAAATTATATAATATACTAAGATCCATATGTTAAATAATATTATCAATAGATACATGATACTTATGTATAGTTTTATACATGTATTATTAATGAATGGAATGATATAAAATATACATATAGTAGATATGTATTAAAAAAATATTATCAATTCATGTATGTATATAATTTTATTGTGAATTATACACGCACGCACACACACACACACACACACACACACACACACATATATATATATATATATATATACAGTCCTGCTCTTGTGCGGACTAATTCGCATTTTAAGAATGCGGACCGAACATGTGTCACCTGGCGGTGAGTCCAGAAAAGAGAGAGAGTGTGCCTATAATTTAGGCGATAATTTCTAGGCGCACCGTTAGGTGACACATGTCCGGTCCGCATTCTTAAAATGCGGACTAGTCCGCACAGGAGCATTATTATATATATATATATATATATATATATATATATATATATATATACGCTCATATATGTATAATATAAATATACATATTTGCCAATTTTGTCAAAATTTCAAAAAACTGTATTTAAAAACAAGTTTACCAAATGCGCACCAATATTTATAAACATAAAAAACTGAATTTTAAAATTGTATTTAAAAATAGCGTTTAAATCGAGTTTTCTGAATACAGAACCAAATAGGCCCTCAATGTCTCGACATAAGCTATAATATAAATAAAATAGTCTCAACTCTCATAAATAAATCCAAGCGAATAATAAATGGGACCAACATGGTATATACAAATTTTCTAACAGTAGATTGAAACTGAAATGATAGTAAGGAACTAACAAAATAATCTATAAATCAAATAGAAGACTAAAATATTAATGAAGTGACAAGTTTGAATCACCTCGGCTCTGTTTCTCCTGTTTATAAATACTCAAAAAACTTTTTTATATAATTAGGGCCAATGCTCTTAATTTTTAAGAAATTGTGACACCCTGCCTAATAAAATACCGAGTGATCAGTCTTATATCAAATTAAACAGGAATCTCAAATGGTTTCATTCTCAGCATCACTATTGATAAGCATTTAATTACTAATAACCTATTAGGTCCGGTTCCAAATTTTAATCTTCCTAATATTTTTAACTTAACCGCTAAGACAATCCAGCCATACCAAGATATAAACAACTAAAATAAATGAATAATAACCGATAACTTCTCGATAAAATATATATACAACTATATTGAATAAGTGTAAAATAAAATGTCGAAAATAAACTAAAAGACCACAGTTGGGCAACATGCCCGAATATTACAAGTGTACCTCTTATCTAGATCACACGGATAGAAGTGTCTAATTAATTTCCTGCCAACATCCACAGCTTCGGTAGCAATGTCTGACTCGAAAGAATAGTCATCTACGCATCCCTTTGTCTGGACACCTAAAAATATAACAAAGGAGAAGAAAAAGAAAAATAGATACGGGTCAGAGACCCCCGGGTTTTGAAAAACATTTTAGCAAGTTCTTAACATAGTTTAATATTTAAAAATACAATACTCTCCATATTTAAACTGGTGTCGTACTCACATAAGACACCCCTCGCCTCTCATCTAACAGTGCACACCTAACGCATGTATTTTAAAACACCTAGCTAAGTTACTCCTCCTAACTAATCTCTCACAACAACTAAATTATCATACTCAATCTCAATAGCCCGCATATATAATATCCTAAGCTATCCTTTTAAATGGCCTCCCACAGCCTTTCAAACCATCTTAGGTGTGCCAACTCCCATTGCAAACATATACTTGGATTATCGTCATTCTCACGTAACGTTCAATCCATCATGCCATTCTATATTGTTTATGACTAACGCACATGCATATATTTTACACATTTATTTCCACGTCCTCCTATCTCGGACAATTCAATATTAGATAACCAGGGCACCCATACACCCTATAATCATTGCATAATTGCATAACACTGGAAACGTCACACACTTTCTTCAAAACTGGCCTCGCATTCTCAACGTGGCTATAACACATGGGTATTCTCAATCAGATCATAAATCAAATTTTATTTCTCCTTAACATTATTCCACCCTTAAAATTGTGGTGAGAGGAAAAAAAAATCAGGGCTCTCTCACAGCACTACCAGCTCCATTGGCCTTATACTATATAATAGCTCTCTCAGCTCAGAGTGTTTTCTCTACACTTCCATTGCTTAACATTCGAAACTGATACCTAGCATCCATTAATGTCTCTTTAATCACGGCGTTTACCAAGGTTCATGCATATCTCATCACGCTACAACATTTGAATAAGAAACTTTCCCCAATACTCTATCACTCAGCATTGGTGGTAATCAAATTCTATAAACCTCAAACAAATAATTAGGACTCTCAAAATCCTATCCCCAAACATATAAATATAAATCTCAACTGCCACGTCTCTAAAGGAGTGACATAAAAATGCGTTCTCCCTATCACCAATTTTTTAGCGCTAAACATAATAACGAGCTAAATATCTTCTCTCAACAGTAAATCTAATATACCTCAAATATCATCAAAAAATTCCCTACACACCGGGATCAAATATCTCGATACAACTATACTCTCAGAAGACTCTATCATAATATAATATAAATGTGAGGTTTGCCCTCTTCCAGGTGAGACATCGCCAAATAACGCTTCTTGCCCTGGAACAACAAACATTATAGCCTTGCAATATCAGCCCACTATCGTTTTAACCAGTCCATACATTATACTCAAAATAATATCATACTCGTATAACACATCATTGAAACGAGTCATTCTAATAAAATATATACCACTATGCCTACACCCGCTTCCCCATGGATGAAATCAAAGATAACCCGGCTATACCATGAAAAATATAAATACATAATAATGTTATCGATATATACACTAAACTCGTCTCACATGCGAATCTAGTGCTAATCAAGATACCGTGATTCGCTCATGTCATACAAAGCATACCTTATACAATCGAGGTTAAAACTCAATTTTCTACCTTGCCAATCGCCCTGGTTGCTCAAATGGTTCTCGGACATGACATGCTTTTCCGAACTAAACCAAAAACTATATTAATTATTGCCCCATCTAGGCACCATACTCTTGTCCCATTTGTCGCTTCGGGCAAAATTAAGGTATGTGTTTCTACTCTCCACATAAAATATCTCTTCATATAATCCACTTATATTCATCCATACCGACCATATTAGGGTTGTCCTTCTCTCAGACCTTGGTAGCCTCGACCCTGATGTCCACCCTCATTATTTCCTTAGCTCTGTTGGCCCTGAGGAATACATTGCTAGCTTTAACATCCCTGATTGAATTCAGCGTCACTCGGTAAGAACCTAACTATCAAAATCATTTAAATGGGTCCCCTGATGGGTCTCTGCCTACGGTGTTTCACTAAAACCATTACCTCCAATCTTACTCCCTAACTAAATCCTCCAATTCCTTTAGCTCCCTTTACAAAGAAACATTCATAACCTCGTGGTCAAAACACGAAATAATCGTCATCTACTTCGACCTTCCAAGTATAATTTCCCCTACGTGATAGTGACTCCTCAGGTGAATCCATCACCCACTTACGGATTCTCTTCTCTATTGAACCAAATGTGGTAATTTACTCCCACCGTTACTACATTGATCCCGTGAGCCAAGAAATTATTTATCTCAATTTCACTTCCAGGAATACTACTCCTTGCTATATGCCAAAGCCTCTGGGTATCTTACATCCATTGGCTAATATGCACAATCTCGACATTTACCAAAATTCCTACGGGTGATCTTCTTTAAATATCCTTCTGACTCCTCCCACTCGAACCACACTGGGTGAGTTTAATCTAGCACCACTTTTTTCCATAGAAGTACTTTAAAATATATACTACACCCTAGCATTCCTTAGAACCCCATTTTCCAGAGTAATGATAGGGGTGACCTCGACTACGCTCGTTGTCTCTAAGATATTTTACAACTCCAACTAAGACCAGCTTCCCGTTGTTCTCCTAACGACCCCCATTGGTCATTCTCTGCGTAATCGGCATACGAAGCACACCTAAACACATATAAGATTCATTATAATGATATCTTATAGCAGGAGAATGAAATCTCACCATAGGAATCAACAATCCTAAGCATAGGGATCTATATCAATTAGAAAGAAACGCTGAAAACATAACATGTCCGCACATATTCCTAAGAACATTAGAACCTGATGCTCTGATACCACTTATGACACCCCTCCTAATAAAATACTGGGTGATCAATCCTATATCAAACTAAACAGGAATCTCAAATGGTTTCATTCTCAGCATCACTGTCGAAAACCATTTAATTACTAATAACCTATTAGGTCCGGTGCTAAATTTTAATCTTCCCAATCATTTTAACTTAACCGCACAAGAGAATCCAACCATACCAAGATATAAACAACTAAAATAAATGAATAATAACCGATAATTTATCGATAGAACATTTATATAACCATATCGAATCAGCGTAAAATAAAAATGCTGAAAATAAACTAAAAGACCACAGTTGGGCAATATGCCTAAATATTACAACAGTACCTCGTATCCAGATCACAAGGATATAAGCGTCTAAATAATTTCCTTCCAACATCCACAGTTGCGGCAGCAACATTTGACTTGAAAGAATAGTCATCCAGGTGTCCCTGTGTATGGATACCTAAAAATATAACAAATGGGAAGAAAAAGAAAAATAGTTACGGGTCAGATCCCGTGTTTTAAAAAACATTTTATCAAGTGCTTAACATACTTTAATATTTAAAATTATGATACTCTCCACATTTAAACTGGTGTCGCACTCACATGGGATACCCCTTGTTGATACCAAAATTAGTATGCTGATGTGGACGAATAATAAGAAGACATGTGTCAATCTATGTGGCACAATAGCAACGAGGAAGATTGTTTCCCCGACCAACATACTCACTCCGAGCAACAAGTATACTCTGAGGAACTCTTATCTTTCGAGGAACTCCAATGCTCCGAGGAACTCTTGGAGGACGAGCAACTAAGGCGGTTCGAGCTGCATCTCGACCACAGCATTAATTGCCAGATAATCAACAGTTCAACTATTCATTGAATGCTTATCATCTTGACGCGCACGTTTGAAGAACATTAAATGAATTATCCTTTCATATGTGTATCATTTAATGTAACACCCTTTCATGTACAGCCTAAGGGCTATAAATACCTTGTATCACCCTCATTCAAAGAGACCGGAATTTCTTGATAGCACTTGTAATCGAGAATTCCTAAACACTCAACAATAACATAACAGTGGACGTAGGCCATTCATATAAGGCTGAACCACTTTAAAATCTTTTGTCTTATTTATTTATCTGTGATTAAATAATTAGAGTAATCTAGTTTTTTACATTAACAAATTGGCGCCATCTGTGGGAACAATTGTTATTATCGTTTTTCACCAAAAATCATTCATCATCAATGGCGGATAATCCAGAATCTAGCAATCGAAACGCTGGAAATGTTGGAAATCCTCCAAATCCCTCTGCACCTCCAGATCTGGCTGGAATCATGACGAATCTGGCTCAAGGACAAACCTCCATGCAAGAAACAATGAGGCAACTCATACAAACCCTTCATGGCGGTGCACCTGCACGATCAGGACAGCGAAGTGGTCAGAGGCAAACTTATTTACTTTCTTCACGATCCAGGCGTACTGAGTCATATCGTAATGAGGAGTCTGATGATTTCTCTTATCAACCTGGGCGAACTTCGTCAATAAGGGCTACAGATACTGATCAACGTATCACTCTCTCTCCAGAAAGACCTAGTGCCTTAGAAAGACTGAGTAGGGTGTCTCCTTTCAGTCGATTAGGCCCTAGGTGGAATAGGAGTCCACCTAAGACCATGTCAAGGAGTTTTCGACAACCATCAGATCTAAGAGAAGGATCAACACAATCACGACCAGTTGCTCGTCAAGATAGATCCCAGGAGGCTACTTCAGAACGATCTATTGCTCGAACCAATAGACCCGAGGAAGGAAATGAAGCGTGGAAAGGATCCCTTCAGCGGTTGGAGAATAGATTGGGAGAAATGGCTAAGGCGAAGAATCCCCTACAACGAACTTTTGTTCAAGGGACACCTTTTGTCCAGGCCATTGTGAATTTTCCTACACCGTCAAAGTTTAAAGCACCAGTAGTGACCCCCAAATATGATGGAAAGACATATCTTGTTCTTCATATAGAGCAATATCAAGCTGCCGCGGATATCTATGCTGTCCCCGACGAGATGAGATGCAGAGCGTTCTCAGGAACTCTTACTGGAGCTGCCCAAATATGGTACAACAATCTTCCTCGGGGTAAGATTTCAACTTTCTTTCAGTTGGCCGAGTTGTTCATCGGCAATTTCTGTTTTGGAGCAAATCCAGTAAAACGAGTAGCACACTTGTTAAGTGTTAGACAAAAATCTGGTGAGAGTACTAGAGATTACATAACTCGTTTCAATAACGAGAAGCTGGAAGTCATAGATTACGAGGAGAAGACAGCAATCACCGCCTTGATGAGTGGGTTGTTGCCTAATAAGTTGTATTACACCTTGGCGAAAGATCCACCTAAAACTATGTCAGAGTTGATGGCAAAAGCGGACAAAATCATGAATGCCGAGGAAGCTATGGCTGCAAAGAAGAATATGGATAAAGACACCAAGGTGGACGTCGACAAGTTTAAAAATAAAGAGCATAAGGGCAATGGCGGTGACAAGCGTTCTAGAAATCATAAGTCATCATGGGAAGTCCTGAAGAAATTCGATAATTATACTCCCTTGAAAATGGGTATTAATCATGTCTTGGAAGAAATCAAGAATAGCGAGGAGGTAAAGTGGCCAAAGAAATTGAGGTCAGATCCTGATGCGAGGAATAGGGATAAATATTGCGAGTTCCACAAAGATCATGGCCATATGACTAAAAATTGCATAGATCTTCAGAACGAGATTGAAACACTCATCCGAAGAGGAAAGCTAGCAAAGTATGATGATAGGGGAGGTGAAAGAAGAAATAATGATCGAACTAGAGAAAGATCTAGATCTCCTCGTCGAGCAGAGGAGAAAAAGAAGAGAGGCCATGAAGATGATGCCGAGGATGACCCCGATCTTCCCAAGAAACCAAGGCAGCCAGAACGAGAGGTATTTTCCATACGTTTTGGGTCATTTGATTGTAATGTTATTACAGGAGGAGATGCAGGAGGAGGAGATCTTACTGCAGAAAGAAAAGCTTACCTCGGAGAGGCACAAGCTTGCTCGTACATTCAGCGAATAAATTTGGCCGAGGAGGATCGTCCGAGGAAGGTAAAATAAGAGAAGCTGGTTATTGGCTTCTCAAAAAATGACCTGGCAGGTGTTCTTTACCCTCACGACGACCCTTTGGTGATCAAAATGAGGATGAAAGAAGTAGTGATTTCAAGGGTGCTGGTAGACAATGGCAGTTCGGCAGACATAATGTATTATTCATGCTTTGACAGTTTAAATTTGAAATTATCTCAATTGGAGCCTTATCACAGACCTCTTCTGGGTTTCGCTGGCGAGAAAGTTTTTCCACTTGGGACGATCAAGTTGGATATATTCATTGAAACTTAGCCTGCTTGTCGAACAGAAAGAATACGCTTCTTTGTGATGGATAAGAATGTGCAGTCAGCCTACAACATCATCATGGGAAGAGTTGGTTTGAAGAAGTTCGAAGCAATCCCATCTACAATACATCAATGTTTAAAATTCCCAACAAATTTCGGAGTGGGAGTGGTAAAAGGTGATCAAAAAGTAGCTCGAGAATGCTATTATTCATCTGCCGAGCAAGAGGAGCTTGAAGAGTCAAGGGAAAAAGGCTACTAGTTACCAGGTGGATGAAAGTACAGAAATTGAAACAATTGATCCGAGAGATGAATCCCAACTTGTAAAAGGACAGGTGGTAGAATCTACAGAAAATGTTATTCTGGACGACGAACACCCTCAACGAGTAACCCAGATAGGTTCGTCGTTGGATGCTTCAATAAAACAAGAGTTGATAACTTTCTTGAAAAACAGAAAGAAAAATTTTGCATGGAGTCATGAAGACATGCCAGGAATAGATCCAAACTTCTTATGTCATGAGCTCAATGTGAATAAGGAGATCAAGCCTGTAAAGCAGAGAAGAAGGGTATTTAGCCCCGAGAAGAATCAAGCTATTCAAGAGGAGGTCGACAAGCTCCAGAAAGCCCAATTCATTGAAGATGTGAAGTATCCGGACTGGTTGGCAAATGTGGTGATGGTAAAGAAGAAAAATAATAAATGGAGAATGTGTGTTGATTTCACTGATCTCAACAAGGCTTACCCAAAGGATCACTTCCCATTGCCCAGAATTGACCAACTAGTAGATGCTACCTCGGGGCACGAGCTGCTCAGCTTCATGGATGCTTACTCTGGTTACAACCAGATCAAAATGAAACCTGAAGACAGGGAAAGCACTTATTTTATTACCCCTAGGGGAACTTATTGTTATAATGTTATGCCTTTTGGTTTGAAAAATGCAGGAGCGACATATCAACGGCTGATGAATAAGGTTTTTGCCGAACAAATCAGTTGCAACATGGAAGTCTATGTCGACGATATGCTGACAAAGAGCAAGAAAGCTGCTGAGCATCTAGTTGATTTAGGTCAGACCTTTGATCAACTGGATAAATACCAGATGAAGCTCAACCCGACGAAGTGCACCTTTGGAGTATGAGAAGGAATGTTCCTCGGGTACATCGTCAACCAGCGAGGCATTGAGGCAAATCCAACAAAGATCAAAGATATTTTAGGGTTGCGATCTCCAACGATGAAGAAATAAGTGCAGAGTCTTACAGGACGAGTTACAGCGCTCAATAGATTTGTATCTCGAGCAACTGATAAGTGTCTTCCATTCTACAAAACACTCCGAAAAACTTTCGAGTGGAATGATGAATGTGAAAAATCCTTTCAAGACTTGAAGAAATATTTGGGAACACCTCCATTGCTGTCCAGACCAGTGATGGGTGAAAAGTTGTACTTATACCTGGCAGTATCAGAGAATGCAGTCAGCTCGGCATTGATCAGATTGGAGAATGGAGTCCAGAAGCCAATTTATTACACAAGTAAGGTTTTCCGAGGTTCAGAGATCAGGTACCCAAAGTTGGAAAAATTGGCATTGGCATTAATTGAAGCAAGTAGAAGAATGAGGCCATATTTCCAGGCCCATACCATCATCGTGTATACCGACATGCCATTAAGACAAGCCCTTCATAAGCCAGAAAAGTCAGGGAGACTGATGTACTGGGCAATAGAGCTCGGTGAATATGATATTGTGTATGAACCCAGATCATCCTTAAAAGGGCAAGCTGTAGCAGACTTTATAGCAGAGTTTACATATCCTGATACCTTCGAGGAACAAAAGTTGCTCGCTGACCAACCTGTGGATGTTACAGGATCAACAGACATAAGTCCAGACCAACTCCGGTTGGTAAAAGGGCTTGTGGATGTAGAAAGAT
Source organism: Sambucus nigra (assembly GCA_949130495.1). Taxonomy (NCBI): domain Eukaryota; kingdom Viridiplantae; phylum Streptophyta; class Magnoliopsida; order Dipsacales; family Adoxaceae; genus Sambucus; species Sambucus nigra. Next base: position 527,299,775 of record OX422209.1, read on the forward strand.
CATCAAATTCAAACCCAGACCAACTCCGGTTGGTAAAAGGGCGAGAAGAGATGGTCGACGAAGAACGAAAAATACCAGGGGAGGATGAAAGGAAACAGCAGATATTTCACCGAGAAACTCTTTCAGATAAGAAATTTGAAGACGAGTTACCTACATGGATATTATATGTAGATGGGTCATCTTGCACAACAGGTTGTGGGGCAGGGATTGTTTTGAACACCCCAGACGAGATTGACATGGAATATGCCTTACGATTCCAATTCAAAGCTTCCAATAATGAGGCTGAGTATGAAGCCTTGATAGCAGGTCTTAATTTAGCAAAGATTATGGAAGCGCAACAAGTGATGGTTTTCAGTGATTCTCAATTAATTGTGAATCATATGATGGGAACGTATGCAGTTAAAGGAGAATTAATGGTCAAGTATCATGCAAAGGCGATGGAGTTATTGGCAGAATTTGATGCCATTCAGTTGATCAGAATACCAAGAATGGAGAATGCACAAGCAAATGCACTGGCCCGACTAGTATCAACTACTCGTATCGAGTTGTGAAGAACGATACCAATTGAGGTGTTAGAAAGTTGAAGCATAGATGAAGGCCTGACGATGAATGTTATTTCCCTTGATTTAGGACCATCTTGGATGGATCCCATCAGGGCATATGTCGAGGAAGGAGAATTACCGGAGGATAAGATCACTGCCAAGAAATTGAAGTTTAAAGCTGCTCGGTATGTACTAACTAATGGTGTTTTGTATAGACGAGGAATTATGGAAGGTTTGCAAAGATGTGTACATCCTTCCGAGGTGAAAGAATTGATTGAAGAAATCCATGAAGGGTCCTATGGAGCCCATGTAGCAGGTCGAACACTTTTGCAGAGGGTGATGACGCAAGGATACTACTGGCCAACGATGAGGGCTGATTGTATAGCCTATGCTAAGAAATGTGATAAATGCCAACGTTTTTCTTCCATCCGACGTACTCCACAAGCATTGTTGACACCCATAACTTCCCCTTGGCCATTTGTCATGTGGGGAATTGATCTGGTTGGACCACTGCCAACGACCCGAGGATGATTCAAGTACCTCGTCGTCGCAGTGGATTATTTTACTAAGTGGGTAGAAGCTGAGCCTCTGATTGATATGACATACGAGAAGGTATACCAATTCGTTTGGAAGAATATCATCTGCCGATATGGTCTCCCTCATGCCTTCATCACAGACCATGGAACACAGTTTGATAACGAGGAGTTTGTCGCCTATTGTCATCAGTTAAACATTTTGAAGGTTCATTCAGCACCAGGCCATCCTCAAAGCAATGGACAGACTGAAGTGACGAACATAACATTATTAAATGGTTTGAAGAAGAGGTTAAGTGAGGCTAAAGCTAATTGGATTAATGAGCTACAATCAGTATTGTGGGCTTACCGAACAACTTCTCGAGCAGCAACTGGAGAATCACCATATATGCTGGCGTTTGGAAGTGAGGCTGTAATACCTGCTGAATTGGGTCTCCCAACACACAGAGTGCTGAATTTCAATTCCCCGGTCAGTGACTTGATGAGAAAATTAGATTTGGACATGCTCGAGGAGGTTAGAGAAGAAGCAGCCATTAGGAATGCTGCATATCAACAACGAACAGCTCTGTTCTACAACAAGAGGGTGAAGAAATGCGATTTAAAAGAAGGAGATTACGCGCTAAAGAAGGTCATTCAGAAGCACAATAAATTGGAAGCAAATTGGCATGTACCTTACCGAGTTACAGAAGTTGTTCGACCAGGAACTTACCGAATAGCAACTCTAGAAGGAGAGGAATTCAAGAATACATGGAATGCTGAACACCTACGCAAGTATTATCAGTAATGTAAAATGTAAAGCAGTTCTATCAATATGAATAAAATGATGATGTTTCACCATCTTCTCTCCTTTTATTGAAAGTTTTTCGGGGAATACTAGTGTACAACACTACGCTGGTCGACAGCAAAAAGAAGACTATAGTTCAGACCCACGACCAACTCCGGTTGGTAAAAGGGCGAGAACAAACTATACTCCTTTGGTTAGGAGGCATACACTAGCGTGACCAACTCCGGTTGGTAAAATAACTAGTGGACCTGATAGTTCGAGCGTGATCAACTTCGGTTGGTAAAATAGCGAGAACAAATTATACTCCTTTGGTTAGGAGGCATACACTAGCGTGACCAACTCCCGTTGGTAAAATAACTAGTGGACCTGATAGTTCGAGCATGATCAACTTCGGTTGGTAAAATAGCGAGAAAAAACTATACTCCTTTGGTTAGGAGGCATACACTAGCGTGACCAACTCCGGTTGGTAAAATAACTAGTGGACACTGATAGTTCGAGCGTGATCAACTTGGTTTGGTAAAATAGCGAGAACAAACTATAATCCTTTGGTTAGGAGGCATACACTAGCGTGACCAACTCCGGTTGGTAAAATAACTAGTGTACAATGATAGTTCGAGCGTGATCAACTTCGGTTGGTAAAATAGCGAGAACAAACTATACTCCTTTAGATAGGAGGCGTACACTAATGTGATCAACTTCGATTGGTAAAAGAGTTAGTGGACATGATAGTTCAAACCCATGACCAACTCCGGTTGGTAAAAGGGCAAGAACAACATTCTTAAAAATGCCAATTTCGGCTGGTTAAGAAACAAAATATGCCAACTTATGTTGGTCGGAAGGTAAAACTATTCCAGAAAATACAAAGTATTCCAAACTGAACCAAGTATGGTTGGTCGGGGATAAAAATCCACTAACTGTAGTTGGTCGACGAGGATAAAATTATCGACCTTGGTTGGTCGGACACATTTTATGAAAAAAATTACCAAGTATGGTTAGTCGGGGATAAAAACTCTCACTAATTATAATTGATCGACGAGCACAATTTAACAACCTTGGTTGGTTGGAAAAATTTTAAACATTTTTATACTCATTACTTTATTATTAAGTGATTGAGCAACATTTTTTATACTTCTACCCTTTTATTACTAGATTGGTCGATGAACCACAAAGTATTGTTATGCAATCACAAATATAAAAGTGTTAGACAAGTACAAAACAATAGCAACACAGATTTGCAAACAGAAAATGAAAGTGTTTCATTAAAATTCAAAACGAATTACAACTAATCATTACATTGAAATCCCTATTCTATTGGTTTCTTTCCTTCAGCTTTTGAAATAGGTTCCTCGCCAGCAGGAGGATCATTTAAGGTCTGTGGAGAATTGATTAAATTCAAGTCCTTCAACATTCTGACATTCATTACTGAAGGAGTGTCCAATAGATGCTCGGGATGAGATACCTCGATCTGAGAATGAAGATTGTAATCACCGAGGTATTGTGCAATTAAGCTCTGAGTAATGGCACGAGCTGGGATCCATTCCTTGCCCAAATTGAACGGTGTCACAGGCAGGTCAAGCACCCCGAGGTCATAATAGTCCCACAAGTAGTGTCCCTGTTCAAGTTTCAACACGCATAAGGCATTCAACCAGCCTTGTTTATAGCCCTCATTAGTGGCATTCTGGATACGAGCATCTAAATGGAATAATGCCTCGTTGTACCCAGCCATCCAAAATTCCCTGGGCTGCTTATGGAATTGGAAGGTCAGTCCCTCCAACTGCTCGTGAAGGCTTTTTGCAAAAATGTCCTTATTCTCTAAAGAAGACTTCATCGCAGTAAGTTGATCCTCCAAAGTTAGGATTTTCTTGGACATTTCAGACAAAGCCCGATCTTTGCATTCAGTTAGTATGCTTGGATTTCCAATGTTGACAGAGTACGAGCTTCTTCAATACTAAGAGGAGTTCTTGATCGACCCCGAGCAGCTGGAGTACTTCGTTCCTCGACAACATCCAGGGTAACTCTTCCTCGCCCACGAGAACCTCTTCCTCGTTCCCGAGTAGAAGTAGAAGTACCAGATCTTCGCAGGACATCCAACTCTTGCCTTAATTTGGCATTCTCAACCTCTAAGAAGGAAAATCCCTCATCGATCACAGGGATTACCGCTGTTGAAGAAGAGGTTGCAGACTTATATTGTGCTAGTTCTTTCTGCAAATTATTATTCTCTTACTCCAGCAGTTCAGCAATTTGTCTACAAGCTTCAACTTCTCCCTTCAGGGTCCTCTCCCTGACATCATACCCAGCAAGGAGTTTGTCATAGCCCTTCTCGGCAGAAAGCTGTTGATATTTCTTTTCATACCCCTCATGTAATAAGGCATTTGACTCCTTGTACTGAGTCTGAAGATCTTCTATAGTATATTGGATCTCCTCGATCATATCATAGTAGGCCACGTTATTGGCCACAACTCGATCAAGTAAGCCCTTCAGATATTGATAAGCTTCTACTGCCTGCTCTGAAGCACCATGGCCAAGGATGTTGGCAACTTCTGATGCACTGAGGTCTGTGTGACCAGCTTTATAATACTCATGGCATTGCTACATCAACTTTGTGTCATTAGCAGACAAAAGATCCATCCTGGCCAGAAACTAACAGAGAAAGAAAAAGAAGATTAAGACAGAGTGCAGATAAAGAAGAGACAATCATATGGAAGAAAAGAACTCAAATTTTATTAGATCATAAGGCAAAGTTACAAAGATCTGAGATACAAAGTACAAGTAAAAGAAAAACAGAAAGAGAATACCGAACAACTTCACACCTTTTCCTTGTCTCCCAAGACTTTATCGGGAGGCTGGGACGAGGAGCTTGGTTGCTCGGTGGAAATAAGGAGTTGGTCGGCGGGAGATGGAACTTGTTCTGGAGGAGCTGGAAGAGATGAAAGCTCCTCGTCAGCAGGCTGGGTAGGGATGATATCACCCACTACCAATGAAGATTCTTCTGAGGCAGCTTCGTCCTCTTCTTCATCCTCGATGGCTGGAGGAGGACCAGGGAGATGCTGTTGAAATAGCTCAGAGTCCTCGCTCACTTTCAATTCTTGCAAAGATGCAACCCAGCCATCTCGGAAGTATTTCAAACTTCCATATTGCACTTGAGTCATCATAGCAGCTACTCCCTTGTTCCACCCTTTGTCCCAACCTGTGCTGAAAGACTTCTTTATTGCCTTCTTTCTTTTCGTTTTCTCCGAGGAGAGCTTCTCGGATAGAAGGTCCTCGGAGGCTTTTAGCTTGGCCTCCAATTCCTCCTTCTGACGATTTGCTTCGCACAGAAGGGTCAGCTCTTCCTCAACTGATTTCAGCTTATTTTCAAGCTCCATGAAGGTGGTGAGCTTCTCGGAGTATTTCTTATTTTCCCTCTCCAAGTGCTTCACTTTATTGCCCAACTGCACCTTCTCTACTTCAGATGCAGCCAGTTTCTTCTCCCATTCACCTTTATCCTCATCGTACTTCTGACGGAATTCCTTCAGAGATTGGGCCAAACCCTGGAATGCATCCTCTACTCCAGACGAGGAGCTTGAAGCCTTGAGTGCTTCATCTTTCTTCACAATGGTGTTAAAGCAACTCACCATCTGAAAAAAGAAGGTAGTGATGAGTTAGTGCCGAGATACATATATTGATAGAAGGAAATAAGAATTCAAGATAAGAAAAAACTTACTGAAGCGATGTGATGAGTAGCTAGGGATGTCAGCATATCCCTAGGCATGTTTTCCTCGATGCCTTGGACTTCAGGAATAATCCAAGTCCTTACCGAGCTCATTGCAGAGCTCAGGGGAATAATGGTTGGAACACCAACTCCACTAGTTTGGAGTTGGGGAATGACTTCAGAAAAACTAACCGAGGAAGACTTCTCAATCTCCTCGGTGTCTTCTCAACAACCTCAACCAAAGAAGAATTTTTGGTTGGAGAGATAGTGATTACTTCTACAGGCGCATTCTTCTGTACAGGAGCCACTGGGGGCTTCTCGGCGACCTTTTGAGGAGCAACAGAAGGGGCAGCATCCATTTTCTTTGTCCCCTTTGGGACATCCACTTTATTTCTCTTTCCATCTCCAGCAGAGGAGGTCTCTTCAAAGAGAGCAGGAACTCTTCGCTTGCCCATCTTCTGACTCAAAGGAATGTGAGAGTCTGGTGAAGAATCTTCAGAAGCTGGCAATGGTTCGCTAATGCTAGCCACATGACGAGCAGTATAAGAGGATGTATAGCTCCTGTACTGCAGCAAGTATGAAGCAGACCTAATGTGCTCGTCTGCAACCTTCTGATGCAAACTCTAGATATGTTTTAAATGCTTGATATTAACTTCTGTTTCTTTTGGAGTTTTTCTCTTGCTGTCAACTACAAATAAAAACATAGTGAAATATCAGTCATACATTTTGTCAAACACAATGAAATCATAATTTCAAAAAACAAAATAAGATGAAAATAACCTATCCCATTGCCATATGGAGGGCATTTGGGACCCTCATATACTTCGTCTCCAACCAGAGGGGCATGTTGCCAATTTTTTACAACTACTCCATGTTCAAAATAATCCCTGTTGGCATCAGGGAGGTTGACTACTAGAGCCTTATTCAAAAATCTAGTTTTTAAATAATAAACATTGTCTAAAACAGCCCATCTATAACAGTACATGATCTCAGGAATTCCTATACGAGTTCCATGAGTTTGATTTAACCTATACACCCCATTAACTATTCTCTATGTGTTGGGGGCTATTTTTGCAGGGACAACGTCGAAATACTGACAGATTTCTAAGCATAAAGGGTTTGGTGGAAAATAAAATCCACATTCAGCAATAAAGAGGCTAGGGAACCAATGTCCCTTAGCCAAATCGAAATAACTTGAAGGATCAGAAAGAACCTCCAAAATTACCCAAGATGGAATAGAGAAATCAGAACGGAATTTCTCAAGAGACTCAATAATGTAAACCATGATGAATAAAAGAGAAAGGAAGAAGAGCTTACAGGGAAAAAGGAGATCTGTTGACAAACAAACGAAGAAAGGGATGGACGCACAAGAGAGAGAAAAGCTATAGAAAACTCGAAAGCAGAAATTGAAAAGGTAGAAGACGATGGGATTGCCTCTGAAGCTTAAATACTTTACCTTGGGAAACGGCGAAAGAAATGATTACAAAAAGGAAACTATTACGCTACCGGCGGCTAAAAGGACAAAAAGGGCACGAAGATCGAAGCGCCTATAAAAATGCAAAAAGGCGGATTCTGCGAATTTGGAAGGAAATTCAAATATGAAGAAAAGGCTCCTAAAACCCAAGAAGGTCATTTAATATCGCCATATACCGAGAAAGAATGTTCCATACTCCTCAAAGTTCGAAATATGAAACATTGGGTGCTTCTGTTGATACCAAAATTAGTATGCTGATGTGGACGAATAATAAGAAGACACGTGTCAATCTACGTGGCACAATAGCAACGAGGAAGATTGTTTCCCCGACCAACATACTCACTCCGAGCAACAAGTATACTCCCAGGAACTCTTATCTTCCAAGGAACTCCAACGCTCCGAGGAACTCTTGGACGACGAGCAACTAAGGCGGTTCGAGCTGCATCTCGACCACATCTTTAATTGCCAGATAATCAACAGTTCAACTATTCATTGAATGCTTATCATCTTCACGCGCACGTTTGAAGAACATTAAATGAATTACCCTTTCATATGTGTATCATTTAATGTAACACCCTTTCATGTACAGCCTAAGGGCTATAAATACCTTGTATCACCCTCATTCAAAGAGACCGAAATTTCTTGATAGCACTTGTAATCGAGAATTCCTAAACACTCAGCAATAATATAACAGTGGACGTAGGCCATTCATATAAGGCTGAACCACTTTAAATCTTTTGTCTTATTTATTTCTCTGTGATTAAATAATTAGAGTAATCTAGTTTTTTCCATCAACACCCCTCACCTCTCATCTAACAATGCACACCTAACGCATGTATTTTAAAACACTTAGTTAAGCTACCCCGCCTAACTAATCTCTCACAACAACTACATCATCATATGCTATCTCAACAACCCGCGTATATAATATCCTAAGCTATCACCCGATCTTATACATTATAATCTCTCACTTGTAATTTATCCTTACATTAGGAATAACCTTCATTAGCCATTACACTATTCACATTTTAGTGTTCTTTATCTCGTATATAATACTCTCATCTTTATATACGTATATCATATTTTTATTTTGGATTTTATACTCCTGGATGATCTAGATATAATTCAACAATACAATATTTATTCTGTTCGTATATATATTGTGGGCACCTAGTCCATTTTTGTAGGCCCAAAGAAGTGGTCGGATTCTACCCTATTAAAAATAGGAAGAGTCCGGCCCAAACTCCAAAGCCTTAAACACAGTTAGTTAGCAACAACCCGTCCTGCTCCTAAAATCTCTCATGAGATATTCTAGGGATAGTGGGCTAACATGGGAGTGCCCAACACCCCCATTCTCCGAATTTTTACTGTATATATTATACCCCTGGCCCGGGACAAAGGGTATGTAATAAAAAACACTCCCTGGAGAAAAGAGAAATACAAACTGAGAGCACCATCGTGGACGTAGGCAATTTACCGAACCACGTATATCTTGTGTCATGTGTGAATGTGATTATTCTAACTCATGTTATTTATTTTTTGGGTGATTGCATTTACTTATAATTTGTGTTGAGATTTATTGTCACCACACACACACACACACACACACACACACACACACACAACCACACGCATATATATATATACAATATACTATACTCATCCAGTATTTCCGTACTTATATATCACACACTATATGAGTATAATAACCATCCCTCAGAGCTATAACTCAATGGATGCACTCTGTCAATGCTATCATGTTCCAGGGAATTACTCACATACCATCCTGGGTTACCAGCGGTCGGACTCTCACACTGACTTGGTAAAAACCAAATCATAATGTATGGGAAGCGGTCATAGTTCCTCATTAAAAATAAGAATGAAACACATCCACCACGTCTCACCCCTGATAAAAATCACACAATATAAAAATGGACATTATGACCTAGGGACTATACGCTCCCTCCTCAAGCCAGGGACCTCGCCCACATCATGAAACTTTCCATGATAGCACTAGAGGAGTATGCTTCACATAAATATATCATTCACATAGATATATTCATAATCATATCATATACATACTGTCTCTATACCCCTATATATATATATATATATAGCACATCAAATCCGGCTATCATGCCTATCTCTCATAGAATTAGCCTATAATCCTGAATATACCAATTCTCAATAATTTATAAGTGCACACAATCTTATATTAATCCCATAAGTATTCACCTACTTATGATACGATTCTCACATAAATATATTTTCCCGAATAATATCTTATCACCACTAGCTAATTTGCTAATTTCATCCTACTCGCACATTCGGATATTATTCACATATACTATCGGTATATATATATTCTAAACGCATACAAATATATGTAGTCACCGAAATAATCTCCCAAGTGTTATTCATCAGAAGGACTCATCCAATTTATTCCATGGATTTTACTCTCACTAACTCGAGATTTATACATCACCCTTTTCATCACTTAGAGGTCCTCACACTCAATATAGGATCCCCTATTATTTATCTTCAAAAGGAATTCGTCTTCAATCCCTTTAGGCCAGGGAAAACCTCTCAAATTTTTTCTTCCAAAATAGAATCGAACCCATAGCCCTAGGGCTGTGCTTTTTTTCCGAACATTCCGATTTTTTCGATGTCCGATCCGATATTTTCCAATTTTGGAACATATATAAGGTTTCCGATTTCCGATTTTCCGATTTTTCCGAATTAAATTGGATAGGAAATTGGAACTATGTTTTAAATTTCGATTTTCCGATTTTTCCGATCCGATTTTCCGATATTTTAGCCGATCCGATTTTCCGATATAATTTCTGATTAATTTTCCGAATATTTTTTCCGATTAATATTCCAAATATTTTATATATATTTTTTACCTTGGATTTCCATGGTCTAATAATAAGAATGTTTACATTTACATTTCCCTTATTTTTTACCTTACCCATATATATATGTTGTTAGTTTTAGGGTTAGACATATCTTTCCTCTCTCTCTCTCTCTCTCTCTCTCTCTCAATACGGCGCATACCATCGAGTCCCCTCTCTCTCTTTCAACTCTCGTCCATCTACTCACCTCTCTCTCTGGTTTCTACGCTTCTCAGATACGGATCTGTAACGATTAGAATGCATCTCTTCATATCCAAGTCGAACGAAGGATCAGTAAGCCCTTTTATCTGTTTTCCTTATCTGTAACGTTCGGATCTGTAACGATCTGATCTATTTATATTGTTATAGGATAGGATATGTAACGATAGGATTGTTATAGGATCTGATCTGTTTATAATATAAATTTTTTATCAGTAAGCTTTCATATCCTCGTTATGGGATAAACTTTATATTGTGTAACGAGCGGTTTATAGGATCTGTAAGATTATACATGTTTTTTGTTTCTATAGGATTGTTATAGGATCTGTTTATACATGGTTTTTTGTTTCTATAAGATTATACATGTTTATAGGATCTGTAAGATTATATATTGTGTAACGACCGTTTAATTACATGTTTCTATACCTGTTTTATAGCTGTATTATATTGAGATCAAATATTAATTGCTGATTTATACTGAGATCAAATATTAATTGTTGATTTACACTTTTTGTTTCTATACCTGTTTTATACGTGTTTCTATACATGTTTCTATACCTATTTACATTTTGGGTTAATTGTAGAGTCTACACAAATGAAAAAATGGTTAAATCCTTACATATTTACATGTTGGGTTAAATCTTTTTTCCGATTTCTTTAAAATGAGAATTTCGAGTAATCGAAAATCCTATATTATTTTTTTTGAAATTTCGGAATTCCAAAATTTCTGAATTTTTATTATATGTTTTGAATTTCCGAATTTTTCCGATTTTTTTTCGATTTTCCGATTTTTCCGAATTCGGAAACTTTTTTGATTTTCCGAAAAAATTGGATAGGAAATTGGAACAATTATTTTATTTCCGAAAAAATTGGAATTTTTTCCGAAAGGTCATTTTCCGATCCGATCCGGCCGAAACACAGCCCTACATAGCCCCCAAAACGAACCGATCCGGTTCCAAACAAACGAGCCAAACCGATAATACCAAAAATGAATCGGTTCTACTTCAAATAAAGGAACCGAACCACAATCGGATCGGTTTTTTATGAACAGGTTTTTTACCTCTACTAGTTCATCTTCTTCTACACCTCCAAAAATCATTTCAACACTCATCCAACCCAAAATTTATGGTATCTAACCTCATTAACCATCAATATATTCATCTACACACTCATTTATTCTTAGGATTCATCAAGTTAGTTAAGATTTAATCCTTTCTCAATTAAACCCTAGCTTTCATTTCACCCTTTCAATTTCGCACCAAAAATTTCACCATTTACATGGGTTTTAACTCAGATTTCATGTAGACTTATTAACACATCAAAATCATATGAAATCATCTCCCCAAAACCCATTTTTGTGCAATAATCCCAAACCCAAAATCTAATTGTTTTCACACCAACAATAATATGAAAAATAAACACACTTAAATCATAAAAGCAAGTTAAACACTTGCCTAGTTGGATAAATCCGATGATCTCGTGCCGGAATCCGTCGGAGCTTGGCCAAAAATCTCCTCTTTCTCCTATTTTTTATCCTACTCTCTTCTTCTCTTCTCTTCTTTCTTTCCTTTCGCTTTCTCTCATGGCTTATAAGAGAGAAAATAAGGTTTATCCCTTATAAAACCCAAAATTGACTCGTATACACAAATGCGAGTCCATACTGATCCAAAAAGTCCTCGAAATCCAAACACTACCCCCAATACTCTATTCTGACTATGTCATCCCTTTCGAGACCAACAGTTCACTCAAAATCTCTATCCGAGTCACTTATAAAAAATTCACATCTTAACCAACACATCTCCACACGTGTTTTCCGAATAAAATAACATCACTTGTCCCTTTTGTTCACCCTTGACAAGAAATATAATTAGTCCATCTCATTTACTTAAATTCTTAAATTATTAAATTACACCCACTCATGTAATTTAAATATTAGTAAAAATACAGGGTATTACATTCTTCCCCCCTTACAAGAGAATTTCGTCCTCAAAATTCGGATAAGACAAGTACCAAAGACTTTGAATTTTAACCACACCACATGATCTAGTACCCGGAATAAAATCATACTAACATAAAGGTTACTCCACTATATACCCGCTAGTGGTACCCACCTGTCTAGAGGCTACTCACTATAACCCCATCTTATCACAAGCTTGGTCAACTCTCTTCATACTGATACACTCCATCATGCATAAGCTCTCACCTCAATAATGGAACATTTCACATTGTGCTTCTACCAACGACATCCAAATAAAATGAACCTATAATTCACTGTCTCTACCTCCTCAATTCTAGTGGAGGGTCGCACATCTCTAAGTGTCAGCTTCCCGTGTTTGCCCCAACACAAAGTTCCCATCCTGAGGGAAACCATAAGAACATCTGACCACTCCCATCGGTCCTTCAAATCTCGTTTTATGGCGACGTAACTCTTACGATGCTCAAAAGTCACCCTAAAGAAGTTTGTGGTTAATGCCCCTCTCAACAACGGACTCTAAATCGTGTCTGGTCTAGAAGTCTATTTATTCGCTCACCTCTACACAACTAGAGGGAGAATGACCAGTCTTTCCCACACAAAACTTTAATAGGCACCTTGTCCATAACAAACAGGTACGAGTGGCTCCACATAACTCTACCAATCGATAATTTCTCCTCCCAACTATCGTACCATGCTTTACTTCAATTACAAGTTAGGTCAGTTGCGAACGCAAATTAACCACAGTGACTCCAGAATTGCATTCATACCACTTTACTAGTAGTCAATCACCTCCCATCTACTCATTAGGCCATAGGTGACATGACTTGTCCAAAACAAAATGTCATCCCCATTGCTTTCCAAAAATCCATATCGGAGGTGGGATCCAAGTATCTTCATCCTAATTTACAACAATATTGGGCGGTACCTCGCACTGGTGCAATTCTTCTTTACCAACATATCTTCCCATTCCGTCACTGGAATCATCGGCTTGATATAAAATTTTCTGGTTGATCATCTTGAACCAACTTATTTTCATCTATGAGTGATGTACTCGGAGACAATATCGCTATGTCTCACCTAACACCAATTCCCACTTATAATATTTCACCTTAAGTAATACTTTATACTCCCCTTCTTCCTCTGGGGTTTACCAGAAGTCCTGGCCCTTGAACTTTTTCCACAACACGCACTTTTGGGCCCGTTTATCTTATAGAGATCAACATTTTATTTATGCGCAAGCCACTCTCAACATTCAACTGAGTAGGACCCCGCTCAACTTTCACACAATAATTGGATTTTCCTCTTCTCAAGAGATATCCTTTTAAATGGCCTCCCACAGCCTTTCAAACCATCTTAGGTGTGCCAACTCTCATTGCAAACGTATACTTGGATTATCGTCATTATCACGTAACGTTCAATCCATCATGCCATTATATATTTTTTATGACTAACCCACATGTATATATTTTACACATTTGTTTCCACGTCCTCCTATCTCGGACAATTCAATATTAGATAACCAGGGCACCCAAACACCCTATAATCATTGCATAATTGCATAACACTGGAAACGTCACACACTTTCCTCAAAACTGGCATCACATTCTCAACGTGGCTATAACACATGGGTATTCTCAATCATCCCATAAATCAAATTTTATTTCTCCTTAACATTATTCCACCCTTAAAATTGTGGTGAGAGGAAAAAAAATTCAGGGCTCTCTCACAGCACTACAGGCTCCATTGGCCTTATAGTATATAATAGCTCTCTCAGCTCAGAGTGTTTTCTCTACACTTCCATTGCTTAACATTCGAAATTGATACCTAGCATCCATTAATGTCTCTTTAATCACGACGTTTACCAAGGTTCATGCATATCTCATCATGTTACAACATTTGAATAAGAAACTTTCCCCAATACTCTATCGCTCAGCATTGGTGGTAATCAAATTCTATAAATCTCAAACAAATAATTAGGAATTTCAAAATCCTATCCCCAAACATATAAATATAAATCTCAACTCCCACGTCTCTGAAGGAGTGACATAAAAATGCGTTCTCCCTATCACCAATTTTTAGCGCTAAACATTATAACGAGATAAATATCTTCGCTCAACAGTAAATCTAATATACCTCAAATATCATCAAAAAATTCCCTACACACCGGGATCAAATATCTCGATACAACTATACTCTCATAAGACTCTATCATAATATAATATAAATGTGAGGTTTGCCCTCTTCCAGGTGAGACATCGCCAAATAACCCTTCTTGCCCTGGAACAACAAACATTATAGCCTTGCAATATCAGCCCACTATCGTTTTAACCAGTCCATACATTATACTCAAAATAATATCATACTCGTATAACACATCATTGAAACAAGTCATTCTAACAAAATATATACCACTATGCCTACACCTGCTTCCCCATGGATGAAATCAAAGATAACCCCACTATACCATGAAAAATATAAATACATAATAATGTTATCGATATATACACTAAACTCGTCTCACATGCGAATCTAGTGCTAATCAAGATACTGTGATTCGCTCATGTCATACAAAGCATACCTTATACAATCGAGGTTAAAACTCAATTTTCTACCTTGCCAATCGCCCAGGCTGCTCAAATAGTTCTCGTACATGACACGCTTTTCCGAACTAAACCAAAAACTATATTAATTATTTCCCCATCTAGGCATCATACTCTTGTCCCATTTGTCGCTTCGGGCAAAATTAAGTTATGTGTTTCTACTCTCCACATAAAATATCTCTTCATATAATCCACTTATATTCATCCATACCGACCATATTAGGGTTGTCCTTCTCTCAGACCTTGGTAGCCTCGACCCTGATGTCCACCCTCATTGTTCCCTTAGCTCTGTTGGCCCTGAGGAATACATTGCTAGCTTTAACATCCCTGATTGAATTCAGCGTCACTCGGTAAGAACCTAACTATCAAAATCATTTAAATGGGTCCCCTGATGGGTCTCCGCCTATGGTGTTTCACTAACACCATTACCTCCAATCTTACTCCCTAACTAAATCCTCCAATTCCTTTAGCTCCCTTCACAAAGAAGCATTCATAACCTCGTTGTCAAAACACGAAATAATCGCCATCTACTTAGACCTTCCAAGTAGAATTTCCCCTACATGATGGTGAATCCTCGCGTGAATCCATCACCCACTTACGGATTCTCTTCTCTATTGAACCAAATGTGGTAATTTACTCCCACCGTTACTACATTGATCCCGTAAGGCAAGAAATTTTTTATCTCAATTTCACTTTCGGGAATACTACTCCTTGTTATATGCCAAAGCCTCTGGGTATCTTACATCCATTGGCTGATACGCACAATCTTGACATTTACCAAAATTCCTACGGGTGATCTTCTTTAAATATCCTTCTGACTCCTCCCACTCTAACCACACTGGGTGAGTCTAATCTAGCACCACTTTTTGCTATAAAAGTACTTTAAAATATATACTACACCCTAGCATTCCTTAGAACCCCATTTTCCAGAGTAATGATAGGGGTGACCTCGACTACGGTCATTGTCCCTAAAATATTTTACAACTCCAATTAAGACCAGCCTCCTGTTATTCTCCTAACGACCCCCGTCGGTCATTCTCTGCGTAATCGGCATACGAAGCACACCCAAACACGTATAAGATTCATTATAATGATATCTTATAGCAGGAGAATGAAATCTCACCATAGGAATCAACAATCCTAAGCATAGGGATCTATATCAATTAGAAAGAAACGCTGAAAACATAGCATGTCCACACATATTCCTAAGAACATTAAAACCTGATGCTCTGATACCACTTATGACACCCCTCCTAATAAAATTCTGGGTGATCAGTCCTATATCAAATTAAACAACAATCTCAAATGGTTTCATTCTCAGCATCACTGTCGAAAACCATTTAATTATTAATAACCTATTAGGTCCGGTGCTAAATTTTAATCTTCCCAATCATTTTAACTTAACCGCACAAGAGAATCCAACCATACCAAGATATAAACAACTAAAATAAATGAATAATAACCGATAATTTTTCGATAGAACATTTATATAACCATATCGAATCAGCGTAAAATAAAAATGTTGAAAATAAACTAAAAGACCATAGTTGGGCAATATGCCTAAATATTACAACAGTACCTCCTATCTAGATCACAAGGATAGAAGCGTCTAAATAATTTCCTTCCAACATCCACAGTTGCGGCAGCAACGTTTGACTTGAAAGAATAGTCATCCATGTGTCCCTGTGTATGGATACCTAAAAATATAACAAAGTGGAAGAAAAAGAAAAATAGTTACAGGTCAGATCCCGTGTTTTAAAAAACATTTTATTAAGTGCTTAACATACTTTAATATTTAAAATTATGATACTCTCCACATTTAAACTGGTGTCGCACTCACATGAGATACCCCTCACCTCTCATCTAACAATGCAAACCTAACGCATGTATTTTAAAACCCCTAGTTAAGCTACCCCGCCTAACTAATCTCTCACAACAACTACATCATCATACGTTATCTCAACAACCCGCGTATATAATATCCTAAGCTATCACCCGAGCTTATACATTATAATCTCTCACTTGTAATTTATCCTTACATTAGGAATAACCTTCACTGTTCATTACATTATTCACATTTTAGTATTCTTTATCTCGTATATAATATTCTCATCTTTGTATATGTATATCACATTTTTATTCTGGATCTTATACGCCCGAATGATCTAGAAATCATTACACAATACAATCTTTATTCTGTGTGTGTATATATATATATATATATATACACACACAATATACTATACACATCCAGTATATCCATACTTATATATCACACACTATATAAGTATAATAACCATACATCAGAGCTATAACTCAATGGATGCAGTCTCTCAATGCTATCATGTTCCAGGGAATTACTCACATACCATCCTGGGTTACCAGCGGTTGGACTCTCACACTGACTTGGTAAAAACCAAATCATAATGTATGGGAAGCGGTCATAGTCATTAAAAATGAGAATGAAACACACCCACCACGTCTCGCCCTTGATAAAAATCACACAATATAAAAATGGACATTGTGACCTGGGGACTATACGCTCCCTTCTCCTCAAGCCAAGGACCTCACCCACTTCATGAAACTTTCCATGATAGAACTAGAGGAGTATGCTTCACATAAATATATCATTCACATATAGATATATTCATAATCATATCATATATATATTGTCTCTATACCCGTATATATATATATATATATATATATATATATATATATATATATATATATATATATATATATATATATATATATATATATATATTACATCAAATACCGCTATCATGGCTTTCTCTCGTGGCATTAGCCTATAATCCCGAATATACGAATTCACAATAATTTATAAGTATACACACAAACTTATATTAATCGTATAAGTATTCACTCACTTATGATACAATTCTCACATAAATATGTTTTCCCGAATAATATCTTATCACCACTAGCTAATATTCTAATTTCATCTTACTCGCATATTCGGATATTATTCACATATAATATCGGTATATATATATATATATATATATATATATATATATATATATATATATATATATATACACACACACACAAATATATATACCCGTCCAAATAATCTCCCGAGTGTTATTCATCCTAAGCACTCATCCAATTTATTCCCCGAATTTTACGCTCACTAACCCGAGATTTATACATCACTCTTTTCATCACTTAGAGGTCCGCACACTCAATATAGGATCCCTTATAATTTATCTTCAAAAGGAATTCATCTTTAATCCCTTTTGGCCAGGAAAAATCTCTCAAAGTTTTTCTTCCAAAACAAGACGAACCCATGGCCCAAAAAATGAACCGATCCAGTTCCAAACAAACGAACCAAACCGATAATACCAAAAACGATTCGTTTCTATTTTAAATAAACAAATCGAACCGCATCCGAATCGGTTCTATATGAATAGTTTTTTTCTCCTCTACGAGTTCATCTTCTTCTACACCTCCAAAAATCAAGTCAACACTCATCCAACCCAAAATTTGTGGTCTCCAACCTCATCAACTATCAATATATTCATCAAGTTAGTTATGATTTAACCCTATTTTAATTAAACCATAGTTTTCGTTTCACCCTTTCAATTTCTCACCAAATATTTTACCATTTACATGGATTTTACCTCAAATTTCATGTAGAATTATTAACACATCAAAAACATCTCCCCAAAATCCCTTTTTTGTGCAAGAATCCCAAACCCAAAATCTTATAGTTTTCACAACAACTATAATATGAAAAATAAACACACTTAAATCATTAAACAAGTTAAACAATTGCTTGGTTGGATAAATCTGACAATCTCGTGCCGGAATCCGTCGGAGCTTGGCCGAAAATCTCATTTTCTCCCCTTTTCTTCCTCTTTTCTCTTATTCTCTTCTTTATTTCTTTCCTTTCTATTTCTCTCTTTCTCTCGTGGCTTATAAGAGAGAAAATAAGTGTTATCCCTTATTAAACCCAAAATTGACTTGTATACACAAATGCGAGTCCCTACTGATCCAAAAAGTCCTCGGAACCCAAACACTACCCCTGGGTACTCTATTCTAACTACTCTACCCTTCCAAGACCAACCGTGCACTTAAAATCTCCATCCGAGTCACTTGTAAAAAATTCACGTCATAAACCCAACACATCTCCACGTGTTTCGAAATAAAATAACACCACCTGTCGCTTTTGTTCACCCGCGACATGAAATATAATTAGTCCATCTCATTTACTTTAAATTCTCAAATTATTAAATTACACCCACTCATGTAATTTAAATATCCATAAAAGTATGGGTTATTACAAAAATATAGTACATTATCGATGCCACTCATTTATGATAAACATGTCAATTCATCGACAATCACATGCAAGAAATACCTCACCCCTCATCATAAATAAAATATTACACGAGTGTTCCAACCCAAGGTACAAGTAATAGTATAAGTCTCTATCACTAGACTATTAAGTGAACATAGCATATTAAAACATTATATGAGGGAATGTAACTAACTATACATGTCAAGAATATAAACCTTTATTGATATCCACTCATATCAATCATAAATTAGGATACACACAATGTTATACATAACACATTAACGTGGTATATTTTCTTTATTAAAGTGGCCATCAGCGGAGTATATCATCAATTATTATAAGTCTCGTAATAATCATAGGAAGGCATCTACCTTCGGGAACCTTTTCGCTCCTCTATCCATGAACCCATAGGAGTTCCTCACCTAACGGATTTAAAAACATATACACACGTAAATAAGGGGGATCACTACACACTCACACTAATCCCTCACCTGATGGATCAAGTCATTCGTATCTTACGTCGCGAGGAAGTGACTGACTGAACGTATGATCAAATATATCAACTGCCACAAAGTCCACCATCAATAGCCAAGAGTGCAGTACTCGGTCCTAAACCATTTAAATCAAACGCCGATCGATATATATATCAGTAGTTTCACATGGTCCGCATGATGTAACAATAGCCTTACTTTAATTCCATGTGAGGTATTTGTGCATCTTTTCATACCGTTTTGTTATCGTTTTATGTTTCATGTTCCAACCCCAATTATCAAGTTTTATACTTATTTTGGCAACATTTTGCCACTGTTTTGGGGCATTTCGATGCTTTTTTTAATTTTGCATTTTTTTTAAATTTTCAAAAAAGATAAAGAAAGTTTTAGACAAGCACCACTATGGATATCTCTTAAATATTCCGACTTCTTCCCAAGCACCACTATGGCTATCTCCTCTTGTAACATCTGAACTATATCGGGGTCTTTAAATCCCTCTTCTATCTTTCGAAACTCATCCTCCGATTTTTAAAAAAGTTAAACAATATATAAGGTAAATAGTGTTTTAATAAAACTAATATTACACAAACAAACAAAATGAAGACGAGAATACTTATGTTCGATAGTTTGTCTATTTTACCCGATTTGACTCAGCACAACCCACTGTATTTTTTCTTTGCGCTCATATAGTGGAATCGAATATAAATGAAAAAAAAATCATCAAAAAGAATAAAAGGGTCAAATAACCTAACCATACAGGTGTCTCCTTGCATTCATAATTCATCAATCATCATTTTTCTTACTCCAATAAGATGTATTGAAGAATTCCACAATGCTAGATTTCAAGTCGGTTTCATGCTCTTGACTTCATAATTATGCATTTAAGAATATAATCACACTAGTTGTTGATGATGGGTGTGAAAAATGTGCCATTACCCATGCTACTAGAAACTAAGTGTACATATAAGGGGCACTTGTAACGAAGTATAAAATGTTGCGGGAGTTGCGGATGCCCCAATTATCAGTGTGGAAGAATATAAAGAGGTATCAAACACCGTAGGGAATGCACTCACCTCAGCCATGGGTGTGGACGAATGTGATGGAGTGTCAAACACCACATGGGTTACACTTTCCCCAACGTGGGTGTGTAAGAATGATGTGATCTGCGAACATGGGACATAAATGGGACCTAAAAAATATAATAAATAATTAGTGACATTATTCATAATAATTACCAAGAGTATGTGTTTTTAGAGTTTAACTTCAATATTAGAGATAAATTCAAATTTAAATGCACTTTGTAACACAAGATACATTCACTATTGGAGCATCAATACACCCATTATGGGCATTATCTCCATCATACGAACTAAGCTCTCCCCCACCATCAGAAGGTGTATCTCATCATCATCCTCACTCACATTTGTTTTTTTTTTCTTACCATATGTTTCTTGGTTTTTCTTCTCAACCACGCTCGTTAAATAATTTTGCAAATGATGCACACCAAGGTCATTCACTCTCATTTTATAGTTTGCAATATTATTCAGTCTTTCATTCTCATAGTTGACACCATATGGGTCGTATATCCAGGTTTGACCCATAATTTTATTTTGGGTGAATTTTTGCAACTACTAGAAAAATAAATATAAGTGTATTATGAATAAAACACAAGACATTGATTAAAATAGATAGTATAAACTAAAATACAAATAGAAAACACATAAATAGTGACATAAAATGTAAATGCACAACTTTGTTAAGAATTTTTTTTCATACATAAAACACAAGTTACAAGACTACATATCATAATATTAAAATCAAAATGCATTTCTTCGTCATTCTCCGCCATCATTTCATACTCATTACCACTATTTTCTCTCATTATTTCCATAATTCTTTCACAAGACCTAGTCTCAAGATAAACATCATTCCTATGATGTTGAACATTACAATCATCAATGACCATTGGGACAACTCAATTGGTTTTATCTTGTTGGAATGCATCATTAGGTCCACAAGATTCATCATTATCTAACTCTAGTACATCCCAAGTTCCCCGATGTTGGATCCATTGTACGACTTTCCAGTGTGCACATAATTTTGTATCAATAATGTAAAAAAATTATTGCACCTGATTTGGTAAAAAATGGATCATTTTTATACCAAACTCCGTACATTGATGCTTGTGAAATATGCATATGTTTGTATTGTTCTCATACTGCCTATGTTGAACCATTCACATTGAAGCAAAATAACTTTATACTTCTAAAGGTTTGTTATTTCCAAAAATTTGCACAAGTAACCGTAGAAGTCAATCGCACATACCTTGTGTTCCCCCATAGATACCAATCCACTATTATGACTACTACGATGATTATCGTGTACTCTAGTATGGAATCCGAGTCCATTTCAAATACAACTTGAATTAAGATTCACTATCACATTGGGACTATCTTCTAATGACCAAAGTTCATTGGTTGCTTAGTATGTTTACCTAAAAAAATATATACAAGGTGTTATAAGTTCTTGTTAAATTTTAACTGAATATATGTAGATTCATTTAAATATCTTACTCATTCTTTGAACCATTTCAAAAATGTTTTACATTATAATTGAGTTATGTCATATCCATTTTGATTCTTTTGTATATTTTGCTCCCTATTTAATGAAATTTGGTTCATATGTGTGTGTGTGTCTATATATATATATATTCAAAAATCTTTCAAGTTGTGCATATGTAATTAATTTTAACAAGATACTCTAAATACGCCTTGACCTCATTATACAATATAAACCATTTAGCCTTATAAAGCTCATTCTCGGACACATTGGCAACTTTTGTGATTTTTCCAAAAAGGATAAACATTTTGCGTGAAAAGCATCAACCCCGTGCCACTCTCACCATAGTCATCATTTTGTTCTTCTCGATTAAATACAATTTCGACGTGAGTACGATACATTGAGAAAAGAAGTTAAACATTTTTTGATAATGTAAGTCCTAAAAATGGAACCTTCTAGTCGTGCTCTATTGGACATATACTCTTTCAGAATTCCACGAAACCTTGAAAGAGACACTTTTAATGTAAATATTACATATGTGAAACAATTGGGCAAAATATCTCCAAATCCAAAACAAGACTTCTTAATGTAATAATTACCTTTCAATTGGGAGCATCCATTGATACTGAACTAGTCCCACAATCTTGGCCTTACATGCTAAGTGGACCATCAAATGGACCATTTCATCAAAGAAAGTGAAAGGACAAATCTTCTCCATCTTAAAGACTATCAGAACTATTAGTTCCTCTAACTTCTCCATATCACTCTTCTAATGTTTAGAGAAAAACGCTTATACACCTAACTTTGAAAGAGTAATATAAACATCCTTAGGGAGGTACCCTTGCATCCCAATGGAAAGAAGTCGTTGAAGGGGCATGATGATCATGGTTTTTTAGGCCCGTTATTTACCAGTTTTTATCGTCACACACTTCGAGATGTACATAACATAACCATATGGATACTTGACCGATTTTAATAATTCACATAAACCATCTCTCTCCTTGAGGGTCAATGTGTATGTCGCTTGCGACTTGAGAAACGATCCATCGGGATGCCTTTATAAATAAAATTATATCCTTATGCCATATCCTCCAAATAAAGACATTCCTTTTTAGTATCCTTATTCATTTCATCCATGTTCAATATCATACCAAGAAAACCATCACATATATTTTACTCTATATGAATAGCATTAAGGTTGTGATGGAGATTATGTTTCTTCTAATACGAGAGATCAAATAAGATGATTTTATTTATACAATTCAGTTATGTTTGATCATGAGTCTTTTCTTATTATTTGGATGCTCCCAAACTTGAAATCTGATAGGAAATCCAACTGACTATTTATCTTTTCCATCAGTAATTCCAAGGATTTAGTTCGATGATAAACCTTAGCAGTAAAGGTCCCATTCCTTCCCCAATGGAGTTTATTTTGTAAGTAAAATGTATGGCCCATGTACCCAATCTTACTTCTCAAACGTTGAGATGATGCATCCTCATTTCATGTGGGAAAATAAAGATAATTATAGGTGGTACTTTCTTATAGGTTATTACATTCAATGCACAAAAGACCAAGGGTAATAATAATTGCATTGAAGGATGATGTCACACACACAATATTCGATGTATGTTGATCGTTAACTTGCCTATGTGTATGGGGTGATAGAATTTTTTATCTATTAATTAAGAACTCAGGTCAGAAGAGTTTTAGTATTGCTCGACGTTATATACATGCATGCCCCATGGGGGTGAGTTCGCATTTATAAGGAAACTTAAGAGAGTCCTAAGGATTATAAATATCTATCCCTAAGAGTTTGGACTTATCCATTTGATTGTAGTTAGCCGTTAAAAGTGTTAGAGTTGAACAATTCTTCTTTAACCAAAAGTCTTTATTAATCTTGGGCGCGGGTGGACAAGCACATGCTAGTAAATAATTGACCGCACAATTTTCCCCAAAGTCCAGGGGATCATTGAGGTCACTGGGATTTGCATTTGCACCTAGGTGGACCATTGATGTTGGAAAAGTCCTCTTACTCTTCATGGACAACAAGATTCCTCTCTTGGTCGGAGGTCAACAACCATATGATATTTTAGTAAATTGATCAAATGACAATATTGTAATTACTCTAGGAAAAAATGGTATTTCTCCATTGAGTTCCCCACAAGTTGAATGGTTTTTGCCCGACACACTAGTAATTTTTCATTATGACTTAAATTCGGGGGAATACAACCTTTGCTTTGATAATTGCACACTGTTATTTTGGTTGCTTTCCACACAATGATAGATTTGGGAAACCATGCAACTATTTTTCACCATAAAATACCATTCCCTCTCTTCCTCTTCATTTCAAAACCAGAACATTCTGAGAAGAGTTCTCACTTCCTTAATTTCTTTCTAAGCACTTTTATCTCCATCTCTCTTATTTTCCTACATTTTTAAAGATCTTTCTTCGTTTTTATTCTTTATTTTTCACAATGGTGTATGAAATCAACGAAAACACCATAGATAAATTCAATTTTGACTATATCCCTGAGTGTGTCACTATAAAGTTGGTTAATGGTCCATGTGAACTTTGTAAATTTGACGAGATCCATTGGTTTCCCTTAATCTTTATTGTTGAGTGTAGGGTGAATTTTCCCTCAATAAACTTGTCCTTAAATTTTGTCAACACGTTGGTGTGGTTATGGCCTAGATTGCTCCAAATACCTAGCGGATCGTTAACCGTATGAGACCAATCTTGGCATCATTGATATTATGTACCCTTATCGATGGGCGTCGACCAATGAAAATACTTATTATTTGAAAACCAGAGTTGTTAATCGAGTCCTGGTAGTAAATCTATCTGATTCCAATAAGGAGTAATGGATTATGATGTGATTGTGAAGGAATTGAAATATACCCCTCTTCCGAAGGGCATAAAATATGAAGGTCCAGGGTTCCCCCGGGAAGGGAAATGAATATGTTAGGTTGATATTATGTTCTTGCTTCGCATATGTCTTTTTGTTACTTTTTCCTCTTTGTTTCTTTATAGCTAAAGAAAAGAGAAAACTTCCTTATGATAGAGATGTCAACTTTGTCCATATCTAATTGGTCTGGACGGTGAAGCACGTGCTTCGAGAAAAGGATCATCCAAGGTCGACCGCTTTTATAATTGGATACGTAAGTTCAACCAACTCGTTTGTCATGAGTCTAGTCAGTTCAAATCCAGTTATTTCGGTCAGCTTGGATGATCCAGAGGCCTCCACCTTTCAGGGTTCAAGTGAGGAAATAAAATTTTCATTCGAATCACTATACCTTTTGTCTATCCCAGTTTCTAATCTCTCTCCAAGTGACACAAAACTAAGATAAAAGTGATGGATTTTATTTTTACCAATCAGGGCCCAAAGTCTCACTGTACTCTCCTAGAAGTAAGAAAGAAGACTCTGCTCGACTCGTGATCCTGAAAAATGTAGTTGTGTGTCCTACTTAACCCTTGGTGATTGGTTAGTCCCCAACCAAGGAAGTGGAACCCCCTTCCAAGAAAATAAAAATGGATAAAGTTACTTATCCCCTCCTTATTGTTGTGGGGGAAGACTACGATTGATAAGGGCAAATATGTTTCCAACTCTGTTATTAATTGCCTTGACTTGGACTGTGGTTTGATTAGGTTCGCTTGACCTCCCGCTGAAATAGCAACTTCTTTCGATATGAATCAAGATCATTTGGTGGAATGCACCACCCGTACCCTTTTTCTCATAAGTTTATTTTTTTACATGTATTTTTGTTTGCATCACTTCTCCATCACGAGTTATTGATTTTTCTCTCCTTTGTGTCCTGTAGTTCCTGGTTGACTACGACTAGTTATTTGAGAGAGATATTACCTTAATTAAGTCCTCTCATAATGTAGAGGCAACCCTGGATGAGGTCACTAAGGCATTAATAGCTACTCAGACAGCCGGTGAAGTTGAGGTTATTAGGGATAATAAAACATGACCAAAAGGTCCAAAGCTTGGTGATTGCCAATGCCAACCTTAATAAGAAGATCAATGATTCTACCGACTTGGTTGGTGATGCCAAAAATGATAAGTATGGCATAGAGAAGGAAAAAGTTGAGCCTGAGAATGGAAAAACCAAGATTGAGGAGTTGATATTTAAAGATGAGGAGGCCATGTCTTGAGTTGCACAACACAAATCTGATGCCTTCACTGGTAGTTGGGACAAGGCATTTCCCAAAGATCAATTAAAGATTGAATACCTCATAAAGGTATTCTTTATAAATGGATAGGATAAAGACCTTGTCAAGGCTGTCATTCTTAATGACCCCGAGTTAATCAATGAGAATTATGTAGGCCCCCTACTCTAATTGGTGATTACGATGATGTCGATGATAAGGGATTTCTTGATAACGTGTTTGTCAATGTTAAGGTGGCCAATGTTGGTGTAAATAAACTAAATTAGGTAGTTTCTTGTAAAGATGCTGTGAAGGCTAAGAATCATGCCAACTAATTGGAAGACATTGATGTTGTCTAAGCTATCGATAAGGTAAAAGTGAGTGTTGATGTAAAAAATTAGATTACTCTAATTATTCAATCACAGATAAATAAATGAGACAAAAGATTTTAAAGTGGTTCAGCCTTATTTGAATGGCCTACATCCACTGTTATGTTATTGCTGAGTGTTTGGGAATTCTCGATTACAAGTGCTATCAAGAAATTTCGGTCCCCTTGAATGAGGGTAATACAATGTATTTATAGCCTTGAGGCCATAATCTGAAAGGGTGATACATTAAATGATATACATATGAAAGGGTAATCCATTTAATGTTCTTCAAACGTGTGCGCCAAGTTGATAAGAAGTCAATGAATAGTTGAACTGTTGATTATCTAGCAATTAATGATGTGACCGAGATGCAGCTCGAACCGCCTTAGTTGCTCGTCGTTCCAGAGTTCCTCGGAGCGTTGAAGTTCCTCGGAGAACTGGAGTTCCTCGGAGCGCTGGGTTCCTCGGAGTGAACATGACTTGTTCGGGGAAATGAACTTCCTCGTTGCTATTGAGCCACGTAGATTGACACGTGTCTTCTTATTATTCATCCATATCAGCATACTAATTTTGGTATCAACAGAAGCCCCCAATATTTTATATTTCGAACTTTGAGGAGTATGGAACATTCTTTCTTGGTATATGGCAATATTAAATGACCTTACTGGGTTTTAGGAGCATTTTCTTCGTATTTGAATTTCTTTCCAAATTCGCAGAATCCGCCTTTTTTGAATTTTTATAAGCGCTTCGATCTATGTGCATTTTTTTTATCCTTTTAGCCGCCGGTAGCGCAATAGTTTCTTTTTTGTAATCATTTCTTTCGCCGTTTCCCAAGGCAAAGTATTTAAGCTTCTTAGGCAATCACACCGTCTTCTACCTTTTCCAATTTTCTGCTTTCGAGTTTTCCATAGCCTTTCTTTCTCTTGTGCGTTCATCCTTATTTTCGTTCGTTGTCAACAGATCTCCTTTTTTCCCTGTAAGCTTTTCTTCCTTCTTCTTTTATTCATCATGGTTTACATTATTGAATCTCTTGAGAAATTCCGTTCTGATTTCTCTATCCCATCTTGGGTAACTTTGGAGGATCTTTCTGAGCCTTCAAATTACTTTCGTTTGGCGGAGGGACATTGGTTCCCCAGCCTCTTTATTGTTGAATGTGGATTTTCTTTTCCACCAAACCCTTTATGCTTAGAGTTTTGTCACCAGTTCGATGTTGATCCAGCAAAAATAGGCCCCAATACATGGAGAATAGTTAATGGGGTGCATAAGTTAAATCAAACTCATGGAACTTGTATAGGAATTCTTGAGATTATGTACTGTTATAGATGGGCTATTCTAGACAATGTTTATTATTTAAAAACTAGATTTTTGAATAGGGCTCTAGTAGTCAACCTCCCTGATGCTAACAGGGATTATTTTGAACATGGGGTAGTTATAAAAAATTGGCAACATGCCCCTTTAGTTGGAGACGAAGTATATGAAGGTCCCAAATGCCCTCCATATGGCAATGGGATAGGTTATTTTCATTTTATTTTATTTCTGAAATTATGATTTCATTATGTTTGAAAAAATGCATGACTGACATTTCAATATGTTTTTGTTTGCAGTTGACAGCAAGAGAAAAACTCCTAAAGAATCATAAGTTAATATAAATCATTTGAAACATATCTGGAGTTTGCATCAGAAGGTTGCAGACGAGCACATCAGGTCTGCTTCATACTTGCTGCAGTATAGGAGTTATACATCCTCCTTTACTGCTCGTCCTGTGGTTAGCATTAGTGAACCATTGCCAGCTTCTGAAGATTCTTCACCAGACTCTCACATTCCTTTGAGTCGGAAGATGGGCAAGAGAAGAGTTCCTGCTATCTTCGAGGATACCTCCTCTGCTGAAGATGGAAAGAGAAACAAGGCTAATGTCCCAAAGGGGACAAAGAAAGTGGATGTTGTTCCTTCTGTTGCTCCTCAGAAGGTTGCCGAGAAGCCCCCAGTGGATCCTATGCAGAAGGATGCACCTGTGGAAGTAATCACCATCTCTCCAACCAAAAGTTCTTCTTTGGTTGAGGTTGTTGAAAAGACACCGAGGAGACTGAAGAAATCCTCCTCGGTCAGTTTTTCTGAAGTCATTCCCCAGCTCCAAGCTAGTGGAGCTGGTGTTCCAACAATTATTCCCCCGAGTTCTGCAATGAGATCGGTGAAGACTTGGACCATCCCTGAAGTCCAAGGAATAGAAGAAAACATGTCTAGGGATATGCTGATATCCCTAGCTACTCGTCATATTGCTTCAGTAAGTTTCTCTTATCTTGAATTTTTCTTTCTTTCAGTCAATATATGTATCTCGGCACTGACTTGTCATTACCTTCTTTTTCAGCTGGTGAGTTGCTTTAACACCATAGTGAAGAAAGATGAAGCCATTAAGGCTTCTAGTTCCTCGTCTAGAGTAGAGGATGCTTTACAGGGCTTGGCCCAATCTCTAAATGAATCCCGTCAAAAATATGACGAGGATAGGGGTGAATGGGAGAAGAAGTTAGCTGCGTCTGAGGCAGAGAAGATACAGTTGGGAAATAAGGTGAAGGACTTGGAGAGAGAGAATAAAAAATATGTCGAGAAGCTCACAAGTTTTGGGGAGCTTGAGAATAAGTTGAAATCAGCTGAGGAAGAGCTGACCCTTCTGCGAGAAGTAAATCGCCAGAAGGAGAAGGTGGAGGCCAAGTTAAAAGCCACCGAGGATCTTCTATCCGAGAAGCTCTCCTCGGAGAAAATGAAAAGAAAAGTGGCTGTGAAAAAATCCTTTTGAACTAGTTGGGACAAAGGATGGGATAGGGGGTAGCAGCAATGATGACCCAGGTGCAGTATGGGAGTTTGAAATACTTCCGAGATGGTTGGGTTGCTGCCTTGCAAGAATTGAAAGTGAGCGAGGACTCTGAATTATTTCAACAACATCTTCCTGGCCCTCCTCCTGTAATTGAAGATGAGGATGAAGACGAAGCTGCATCTGAAGAGTCTTCAATAACAGTGGGTGATCAAGTCCTTGCTCTACAACCCAACCAGACAATCACCGAGGAGATTTGTTCCTTGTCTGCTCCTCCTGAACAAGTCCCAGCTTCTGCCAATCAAATCATTATTCCCACCGAGGAACCAAGCTCCTCGTCCCAGCCTCCCGAGAAAGTCTTGGGAGATAAGGAAAAGGTGTGAAGTTGTTCGGTATTCTCTTTCTGTTTTTCTTTTACTTATACTCTGTATTCTGAACGTTGTACTCCTTTTGATGATGTAATAAAATTACCCTTTTTTGTTCCTCTGCGTTGTTGATGTTCTGTCTTCTTCTTTTATTAACTCTTGCCTTCTCTTCTTTACTAGTTTGTGGCTAGAATGGAATTATTATCTGCCAATGATACAAAGTTGATGCAGCAATGCCATGAATATTATAAGGCTGGTCACACAGAATTGAGTGTATCAGAAGTTGCTGACATCCTCGGTCATGAGGCTTCAGAGCAGGCAGTAGAAGCTTATAAACACCTGAAGGGCTTACTTGATCGAGCTGTGGTCAATAACGTGGCTTACTATGACATGATCGAGGAGCTTCAATATACTTTAGAAGATCTTCAAACTCAGTACAAAGAATCAACTGCCCTTTTGCATGAGGGGTATGAAAAGAGGTATCAACAGCTTTCTATCGAGACAGGCCACAAAAAGATCCTTGCTGGGTACGATGTCAGGGAGAGAACCCTAAAGGGTGAAGTTGAAGCTTGTAGACAGATTGCCGAGCTGCTAGAGCAAGAAAATAACAATTTGCAGAAAGAGCTGGCAGAGTATAAGTCTGCAGCATCTTCTTCAACAGCTGTAATTCCAGTGACTGACGAGGGATTTTCCTTTCTAGAGGTTGAGAATGCCAAATTAAGGCAATAGTTGGATACCTTGAGAAGATTTGGTACTTTTGCTGCTACTCGGGGATGAGGAAGAGGTTCTCGTGGTCGAGGAAGAGCTGCTCAGGATGTTGTCGAGGAACAAAATACTCCACCTGCTCGGGGTCGATCAAGAACTCTTCATCGTACTATTGAAGAATCTCGTACTCAATCAACATTGGAAACTCAGGCGTACCAATTGAATGCAAAAGAATGGGCTTTGTCTGAATTGTCCAAGAAAACTAGAGAATTGGAACAAGAAATCTCTGCCAAGAAATCAAAGTTGGAGAATAATGGACTTTTCATCCAGAGTCTTCATGAGAAGCTTGAGAGGCTAACATTTCAATTCCATAAATAGCCCAGGGAGTTTTGGATGGCTGGATATAACGAGGCACTATTCCATTTAGATGCTCGTATCCAGAATGCCAATAATGAGGGCTACAAACAAGGCTGGATGAATGCCTTATGTGTGTTGAAACTCGAGCAGGGACACTATTTATGGGACTACTATGAGCCTGGATTGCTTGACTTGCCTGTGCCACCGTTCAAGTTGGACATGGAATGGATACCAGATCGTGCCATTCCTCGGAGCTTAATTGCAAATTATCTTGGTGACTACAGTTTGCATTCTCAGTTTGAAGTATCTCGTCCTGAGCATCTGCTAGATCGTCCTTCTGTGATGAACGTTAGAATGCTGAAGGACTTGAACTTTATTAAATCTCCTCAGACTTTAAATGATCCTCCTGCTGGCGAGGAACCTATTTCAAAAGCTGAGGGGAAAAAACCAAGAGAATAGGAATTTCAATGTAATTGTTAGTACACATATGTAACTTATAATTAATTTTGAATATTAATGAAAGACTTTCATTTTCTGTCTGCAAATTTGTATTGCTATTGTCTTGTGCTTGTCAAACACGTTATATTTGTGCTTGCATAACAATATTGTGTGGTTCATCGACCAACTTAATAATAAAAAGCTACAAGTATCAGAAATGTTGCTCGATCACTTAATAATAAAGTAATGAGTATAAAAATGTTTAAAAAAATTTCCAACCAACCAAGGTTGTTAAATTGTGTTTGTCGACCAACTATGATTAGTGCGAGTTTATCCTCGACTAATTATACTTGGTAAATTTTTGTCTTTAAAATGTGGTTGACCAACCAAGGTCGATAAATTCTCCTCGTCGACCAATTATAGTTAGTGAGAGTTTTTATCCTCGACCAACTATACTTGATTCAGTTTGGAAAATATTTTGTTCTTCGAGGAACTTTTATGTAATAAACTTACTTCCCGACCAACATAAGTTGGCATTTGAGATAATATCTTACTTCTCGACCAACATAAGTTGGCATTTGAGAGCATATTTTGTTTCCTAACCAACCGAGATTGGCTTTTCGTCGATCATCTTATGTTCTCGCTCTTTTACCAACCAGAGTTAGTCTGAGTTCGAACTATCTTGTCCACTAGTTCTTTTACCAATCTGAGTTGGTCACGCTAGTGTACGCCTCCTAACCAAAGGAGTATAGTTTGTTCTCGCCCTTTTACCAACCGGAGTTGGTCGTGGGTTTGAACTATCTTGTCCACTAGTTCTTTTACCAATCTGAGTTGGTCACGCTAGTGTACGCCTCCTAACCAAAGGAGTATAGTTTGTTCTCGCCCTTTTAACAATCGGAGTTGGTCGTGGGTTTGAACTATCTTGTCCATTAGTTCTTTTACCAATCTGAGTTGGTCACGCTAGTGTACGCCTCCTAACCAAAGGAGTATAGTTTGTTCTATCCCTTTTACCAACCAAAGTTGGTCGTGGGTTTGAACTATCTTGTCCACTAGTTATTTTACCAATCTGAGTTGGTCACGCTAGTGTACGCCTCCTAACCAAAGGAGTATAGTTTGTTCTCTCCCTTTTACCAACCGGAGTTGGTTGTGGGTTTGAACTATCAGTGTTGCTTAACAGCGTAGTGTTATACACTAGTATTCCCCGAAAAATTTTCGATAAAAAGAGAGAAGATAGAGAAACATCATCGTTTTATTCATATTGATGGAACTGCTTTACATTTTACATCACTGATAATACTTGCGTAGGTGTTCAGCATTCCATGCATTCTTAAACTCTTCTCCTTCTAGAGTTGCTATGCGGTAAGTTCCTGGTCGAACAACTTCTGTAACTCGGTAAGGTCCATGCCAGTTTGCTTCCAATTTATTGTGCTTCTGAATGACCTTCTTTAGCACATAGTCTCCTTCTTTTAAGTCGCATTTCTTTACCCTCTTATTGTAGAGCAGGGTTGTTCGCTGTTGATAAGCAGCATTCCTAATGGCTGCCTCTTCTCTAACTTCTTCGAGCATGTCCAAATCTAATCTCCTCATCAAGTCGCTGACTGGGGAATTGAAATTCAGCACTCTGTGTGTTGGAAGACCCAACTCGGCAGGTATTACAGCCTCACTTCCAAATGCCAGCATATATGGTGATTCTCCAGTTGCTGCTCGGGGAGTTATTCGGTAAGCCCACAATACTGATTGTAGCTCATTAATCCAATTAGCCTTGGCCTCACTTAGCCTCTTCTTCAAACCATTTAGTAATGTTCTGTTCATCACTTCAGTCTGTCCATTGCTTTGAGGATGGCCTGGTGCTGAATGAGTCTTCAAAATGTTTAATTGATGACAATAGGCAGCAAACTCCTCGTTATCGAATTGTGTTCCATGGTCTGTGATGAGGGAGACCATATCGGCAGATGATATTCTTCCAAACAAACTGGTAAACCTTCTCGTATGTCATGTCAATAAGTGGCTCAGCTTCTACCCACTTAGTAAAATAATCTACTGCAACGACGAGGTACATGAATCTTCCTCGGGTCGTTGGCAGTGGTCCAACCAAATCAATTCCCCACATGGCAAAGGGCCAAGGGGAAGTTATGGGTGTCAACAATGCTTGTGGAGTTCGTCGAATGGAGGAAAAACGTTGGCATTTATCACATCTTTTGGCATAGGCTATACAATCAGCCCTCATCGTTGGCCAGTAGTACCCCTACGTCATCACTCTTTGTAAAAGTGTCCGACCTGCTACATGTGCTCCACAAGATCCTTCATGGATCTATTCAATCAATTCCTTCACCTCGGAGGGATGCACACATCTTTGCAAACCTGCCATAATTCCTCGTCTATACAAAACACCATTAATTAGTACATACCGAGCAGCTTTAAACTTCAATTTCTTGGCAGTGATCTTATCCTCCGGTAATTCTCCTTCCTTGACATATGCCCTGATGGGATCCATCCAAGATGGTCCTAAATCAAGAGTAATAATATTCATCGTCAGGTCTTCATCTATGCTTCGACTTTCTAACACCTCAATTGGTATCGTTCTTCGCAACTCGGTACAAGTAGCTGATGCTAGTCGGGCCAGTGCGTCTGCTTGTGCATTCTCCATTCTTGGTATTCTGATCAACTGAATGGCATCAAATTCTGCCAACAACTCCATCGCCTTTGCATGATACTTGACCATTAATTCTCCTTTAACTGCATACGTTCCCATCATCTGATTCATAATTAATTGAGAATCACTGAATACCATCACTTGTTGCGCTTCCATAATCTTTGCTAAATTAAGACCTGCTATCAAGGCTTCATACTCAACCTCATTATTGGAAGCTTTGAATTGGAATCGTAAGGCATATTCCACGTCAATCTCGTCTGGGGTGTTCAAAACAATCCCTGCCCCACAACCTGTTGTGCAAGATGAACCATCTACATATAATATCCATGTAGGTAACTCGTCTTCAAATTTATTATCTGACAGAGTTCCTCGGTGAAATATCTGCTGTTTCCTTTCATCCTCCCCTGGTATTTTTCGTTCTTCGTTGACCATCTCTTCTCGCCCTTTTACCAACCGGAGTTGGTCTGGGTTTGAATTTGATGATCTTTCTACATCCACAAGCCCTTTTACCAACCGGAGTTGATCTGGACTTATGTCTGTTGATCCTGTAACATCCACAGGTTGGTCAGTGAGCAACTTTTGCTCCTCGGGGGTATCAGGATATGTAAATTCTTCTATAAAGTCTGCTACTGCCTTCCCTTTTAATGATGATCTGGGTTCATACACAATATCATATTCACCGAGCTCTATTGCCCAATACATCAGTCTCCCTGATTTTTCTGGCTTATGAAGGGCTTGTCTCAATGGCATGTCGGTATACACGACGATGGTATGGGCCTGGAAATAAGGCCTCATTCTTCTACTTGCTTTAATTAATGCCAATGCCAATTTTTCCAGCTTCAGGTACCTGATCTCTGCACCTCGGAAAGCCTTACTTGTGTAATAAATTGGCTTCTGGATTCCATTCTCCATTCTGATCAATGCCGAGCTGACTGCATTCTCTGATACTGCCAGGTACAAGTACAACTTTTCTCCCATTACTGGCCTTGACAACAGTGGAGGTGCTCCCAGATATTTCTTCAAGTCTTGAAAGGCTTTTTCACATTCATCATTCCACTCGAAAGTTTTTCGAAGTGTTTTGAAAAATGGGAGGCATCTATCAGTTGCTCGGGATACAAATCTGTTGAGCACTGCAACTCATCCTGTAAGACTCTACACTTCTTTCTTCGTCGTTGGAGATCGCAACACTAAAAGAGCTTTGATCTTTGCTGGATTTGCCTCAATGCCTCGCTGGTTGACGATGTACCCGAGGAACATTCCTTCTCGTACTCCAAAGGTGAACTTCATCGGGTTGAGCTTCATTTGGTATTTATCCAGTTGATTGAAGGTCTGGCCTAAGTCAACTAGATGATCAGCATCTTTGTTGCTCTTTGTCAGCATATCGTCGACATAGACCTCCATATTGTAACTGATTTGTTCGATAAAAACCTTGTTCATCAGCCGCTGGTATGTCGCTCCTGCATTTTTCAAACCAAAAGGCATAACATTATAACAGTAAGTTCCCCTAGGGGTAATAAAAGAAGTGCTTTCCCTGTCTTCAGGTTTCATTTTGATCTGGTTGTAACCAGAGTAAGCATCCATGAAGCTGAGCAGCTCGTGTCCCGAGGTAGCATCCACTAGTTGATCAATTCTGGGTAATGGAAAATGATCCTTTGGGCATGCCTTGTTGAGATCAGTGAAATCAACACACATTCTCCTTTTATTATTTTTCTTCTTCACCATCACCACATTTTCCAACCAGTCTGGATACTTCACATCTTCAATGAATTGGGCTTTCTGGAGCTTCTCGACCTCCTCTTGTATAGCTTGATTCTTCTCGGGACTAAATACTCTTCTTCTTTTCTTTACAGGCTTGATCTCCTTATTCACATTGATCTCGTGACATAAGAAGTTTGGATCTATTCCTGGCATGTCTTCATGACTCCATGCAAAAGTTTTCTTCCTGTTTCTCAAGAAAGTTATCAACTCCTGTTTTATTGAAGCATCTAACGACGAACCTATCTGGGTTACTCGTTCAGGATGCTCATCGTCCAGAATAACATTTTTTGTAGATTCCACCACCTGTCCTTTTACAAGTTGGGATTCATCTCTAGGATCGAGTGTTTCGATTTCTGTACCTTCATCCACCTAGTAGGTAGTAGTCTTTTTCCTTGATTCTTCAAGCTCCTCTTGCTCGGTAGACGAATAATAGCATTCCTGAGCTACTTTCTGATCACCTTTCACAACTCCTACTCCAAAATTTGTAGGGAATTTTAAGCACTGATGTACTGTAGATGGGACTGCTTCGAACTTCTTCAAACCAACTCTTCCCATGATGATGTTGTAAGCTGACTGCACATTCTTATCCATCACAAAGAAGCGTATTTTTCTGTTCGACAAGCAGGCCAAGTTCCAATGAATATATCCAACTTGATCGTCCCAAGTGGAAAAACTTTCTCGCCAGCAAAACCCAATAGAGGTCTGTGATAAGGTTCCAATTGAGATAATTTCAAATTTAAACTGTCAAAGCATGAATAGTACATGATGTATGCCGAAGTACCATTATCTACCAGCACTCTTGAAATCACTACTCCTTTCATCCTCATTTTGATCACTAAAGGGTCGTCGTGAGGGTAAAGAACACCTGCAAGGTCGTTTTTTGAAAAACCGATGACCAGCTTTTCTTTGTTTACCTTCCTTGGGCGATCCTCTTCAGCCAAATTTATCCGTTGAATGTATGAGCAAGCCTGAGCCTCACCGAGGTAAGCTTTTCTTTCTGCAGTAAGGTCTCCTCCTCCTGTAATGACATTACAATCAAATGACCCAAAGCGTATTGAAAATACCTCTCGTTCTGGCTGTCTTGGTTTCTTGGGAAGATCGGGGTCATCTTCTGTATCATCTTCATTTCTCCTCTGCTCGACGAGGAGATCTAGACCTTTCTCTAGTTCGGTCATTATTCCTTCTTTCGCCTCCCCAATCAACATACTTCGCTAGCTTCCCTCTTCGGATGAGTGTTTCAATCTCGTTCTGAAGAGCTATGCAATTTTTGGTCATATGCTTATGGAACTCACAATATTTCTCCCTATTCCTCAGGTTAGGGTCTGACCTCAGTATCTTTGGCCACTTTACTTCCTCGTTATTCTTGATTTCTTCCAAGACATGATTAATACCCATTTTCAAAGGAGTATAATTATCGAATTTCTTCAGGACTTCCCATGACGATTTATTATTCTTGGAATGCTTGTCACCGCCATTGCCCTTATGCTCTTTCTTCTTGGATTTGTCGTCTTCCACCTTGGTTTCTTTATCCATATTCTTTTTCGCAGCCATCACCTCCTCGGCATTCATGATTTTGGCCGCTTTCGCCATCAACTCTGACATAGTTGTAGGTGGATCTTTGGCCAAAGTGTAATATAACTTGTTAGGCAACAGCCCACTCATCAAGGCGGTGATTGCTGTCTTTTCTTCATAATCTATGACTTCCAGTTTCTCATTATTGAAACGAGTTATGTAATCTCTAGTACTCTCACCATATTTTTGTCTAACACTTAACAAGTGTGCTACTCTTTTTATTGGCTTTGCCCCAAAACATAAATTGCCGATGAACAACTCGGCCAACTGAAAGAAAGTTAAAATCTTACCCCGAGGAAGATTGTTGTACCATATCTGGGCAGATCCACTAAGAGTTCTCGAGAATTCTCTGCATCTCATCTTGTCAGGGACATCATAGATGTCGGCAGCAGCTTGATATTGCTCTATGTGTAGAACAGGATCTGTCTTTCCATCATATTTAGGGGTCACCACTGGTGCTTTAAACTTTGACGGGGTAGGAAAACCCACAATGTCCTGGACAAAAAGTGTCCCTTGAACAAAAGTTCGTTGTAAGGGAGCCTTAGCCATTTCTCCCAATCTATCCTCCAAGCGCTGAATGGAACCCTTCCACGCATCATTTCCTTCCTCGGGATTATTAGTTCGAGCAATTGATTGTTCTGATGTGGCCTCTTGAGATCTATCTCGATGAGCAACTGGTCGTGATTGTGCTGATCCTTCTCTTAGATCTGATGGTCGTCGAAAACTCCTCGACATGGTCTTAGGTGGACTCCTATTCCTCCTAGGGCCTAATCAACTGAAAGGAGACACCCTACTCAGTCTTTACAAGCCACTGGGTCTTTCTGGAGAGAGAGTGATACGTTGATTAGTATCTGTAGCCCTTATTGACGAAGTTCGCCCAGGTTGATAAGAAAAATCATCATATTCCTCATTACGATATGACTCAGTACGCCTGGATCGCGAAGGAAGTAAATAAGTTTGCCTCTGACCACTTCGTTGTATTGAACGTGCAGGTGCACCGCCATGAAGGGTCTGTATGAGTTGCCTCATTGTTTCTAGCATAGCGGTTTGTCCTTGAGCCAGATTCGTCATAATTCCAGCCAGATCTGGAGGTGCAGAGGGATTTGGAGGATTTCTAGCATTTCCAGCGTTTCGATTGCTGGATTCCGGGTTATCTTCCATTGATGATGAATGATTTTCGGTGAAAAACGATAACAACAGTCGTTTCCCACAGACGGCGCCAATCTGTTGATGTAAAAAATTAGATTACTCTAATTATTCAATCACAGATAAATAAATGAGACAAAAGATTTTAAAGTGGTTCAGCCTTATTTGAATGGCCTACATCCACTATTATGTTATTACTGAGTGTTTAGGAATTCTCGATTACAAGTGCTATCAAGAAATTCCGGTCCCCTTGAATGAGGGTAATACAATGTATTTATAGCCTTGAGGCCATAATCTGAAAGGGTGATACATTAAATGATATACATATGAAAGGGTAATCCATTTAATGTTCTTCAAGCGTGTGCGCCAAGTTGATAAGCAGTCAATGAATAGTTGAACTGTTGATTATCTAGCAATGAATGATGTGATCGAGATGCAGCTCGAACCACCTTAGTTGCTCATCATTCCAGAGTTCCTCGGAGCGTTGAAGTTCCTCGGAGAACTGGAGTTCCTCGGAGCGTTGGGTTCCTCGGAGTGAACATGACTTGGTCGGGTAAATGAACTTCCTCGT
Source organism: Sambucus nigra (assembly GCA_949130495.1). Taxonomy (NCBI): domain Eukaryota; kingdom Viridiplantae; phylum Streptophyta; class Magnoliopsida; order Dipsacales; family Adoxaceae; genus Sambucus; species Sambucus nigra. Next base: position 527,338,754 of record OX422209.1, read on the forward strand.
TGCTATTGAGCCACGTAGATTGACACGTGTCTTCTTATTATTCGTCCATATCAGCATACTAATTTTGGTATCAACAGTGAGAGAGAAATCCATTGCGATCTATACATAGATTTATGAGATATGTATTTTTTTTTTATTTCTTCTTGTTTTTGATGTAGGGGTTCTCAACATTAACTCTTGTAAATGAAATTAAAATTTTAAATCAACCTCATTTGTTTGTTAGCTTGCAATATTTTCTACATATTTTCTTCTGCTGAGATTGAATGACCGATTACTTGTCATTATAATTTTCAGTTTGATGCAAGTTGTGCAGTAATAATCACTTCTCGTCATGACATCAAAGAGAATTGTGAAACACTTTTCACTATTACCTATAGTGAGATCAATGAGGATGGAGACCTTGACAATGTACCAGTTTCTAATGCATTTTCGCGATCAAGAGAAGCCTATTCAAATATGTGCCAACTTTTACACCAAGTTGTGGCGGACAATTTCGGGTATCATAAAATGATTTGTGTCAATTAAGCTAGTCATAATGAAGTATTAGGAAATTTGAGGGCTAAGTTTGACAACGATATGGCCAAGTAAAGCTGAAGGACTTGACCAGAAGTTTGCCAATGTTGAGTCTATGCATGCAAAATGACTTCTATTCTTCAAACCGACCTCTTGGGAGATAGGGAGGCTGCTATTTTTATTAATAAAGAGAATAATGATTTGAAATTCGAGCTCAAGAGAGCCAAAATTCTTTTCTAGACAAGCTGATCGGAAAGGGGGTTCCATTTCTTAAAAAGTATAATAATTAGCTAATGGAAGTGTTAGAAAAGACTCAAATATATTTTCATGATAAGGAGGCAATCATCAAATGTCTATTCAAGAAACCTGATCTTCTAAGATTTTATTTGCATAAGAAATCTTGCCAAGTGTGGAATGATGGATATGATGAGGCCATTCTTAATTATGTTGCTAACCTAAACGATGCTCAGAATGTTGGTTAATAAATGGCTGGATGAATGCCTTAGTTGTTGCAAAAGTGATAAAAGTTTCCTATCTCTGGTACTGGTATGACCCTAATTGTACCAATTATCATCTCCCCCTTATAGACTTGATGCTTCATGGATCCCAGTGGATGCCATTTGGATCAGTTTGGTACAATAGTATTTGGGTAACTATGCACTTGATGGGGATTATGAACTTCGTAGACATCCTCACTTAGTCAATAAGGTGACTCTAGGAGGTTCATAGAGAATTATGATTTGGCTAACAATTTCAAGCTTATCGATCCCACCGAGGAAGATGAATCTTCCATGATTAGGTCATCCAAGTCACGTAATCAACCTATTTATAATCACTTTTTCATTGTAAATTATTTAGAGTTTTCAATTTCCAAGTAATAACTAGAAGTATTAATGAAAATTTTAATTTTTGCTTTCCGTTATGTTGTGTGGTCCTTGGTCTTACCTTTTAGATAATGTCATCACATCAAATGTTAGGCCTAGATCCAGAAAAGCAAGAATTTTGGATTTTTTTTCACCTGGTCGGTACTCTGTGCCTAGGGCTTCCCTGTAGGCTTTTCATCTGCTATGGGCAATTTTTTCTATTTTGTTAAACATAAAAATATTAAATTCTAGTCGTTCATCAATCGAACAACTAGTCAACCTTAAATAAGACATTTTAAAGAAGTGTCCCTGCTCGGGGAGTAAATGGTGGCTGCTGATTGACCAACCAATCAGTCATGAAGAAGAAGTTTTGAAGAAGTGTTCCTGCTTGGGGACCAAATGGTGGTCGTTGTTTGACCAACCAATCAACCTTACATTTTATAGAAGTGTACCTGCTCGAGGGCCAAATGGTGGCATTGCATGACCAACCGATCAGTCTCGAAAAAAAATCTAAAGAAGATGAAAACCAGACTGATAGATAATATGCAAAACACATGCCATTTTATTAAAAATCTTCTTTCTTAAATACTAATTGTCTGCCGCTTGGAGCAATACAAAGAGGAAAAATTAAGTTCTGAGACAAAATTTTAAACTAAAGTTTGACAAATAAAAAATTGTAAGAAATCTAAGAAAATGTCTAAAAAGGAATTCAAAATTGAAATAAATTTAAACTAAATGTAAAAATTCTTAAGGTTGGATGCATTCTATGCTCGGGAAACTTTGTTGATCTCCGTTGTTTCTAAGTGATAGGCTCTTTGCAGGTTAGCTTTGATAATTTCCAATATACCTTCCTAATTAGGCCCAATCTTTTCATCTGAGGGCTTCTTCACACTCCCTAATATCTTCCTTAAGATATAGTTCCCAACCTTGAAGTTTATCGCATTGACACCCCTGTTATACTTCTTCACAACTATTGCTGGTAGGAGGCAAGCTTAATGAGGGGAAACTCTCTTTTTTCATCTTTTAGATCCAGCTCAACTCTACCTGTTTCATTGTTGAGACCTCGATTGACTAGGTTGGACTTCATAGTCAGCAAACCCGTGTATAGTTGGATTAAAACTTACATCCTATAATCTAAGAAAAAGAGTGTTTCCCCCATCGATCTACTAGGTGTAGTTCGGTACCCTAAAGTGGGGAAGCTGTTCGACCCATGTGCCCTTTACTTTTTTTAGCCTCTTCCTTATCCTATCGAGGACTATGTTATTAGAAGCTTTTACTTGAACGTTTCTCTGAGGGTAGGCCACTGAACTGTAATAGTTCTTAATATTGTGCTCATCGTAGAAACATTGAAAGAGTCTTCTCTCAAACCGTGTCCTATTATTTATTATGATGATCCGAATAATGGCAAAACTTGTTATAGTGTTCCTCCAAATGAATATGGTCATATTGATATTTAGAATGTTTATAAGTGGTTTCCCTTCAACCTATTTAGAAAAATAATCTCTCCTAACCAAAATGAAATTTCTCCTATTAGACATGAAAGGTAGCGAACCAAGTATTTATATTCCCCACTATGAAAAAGGCCAAGGGCTTATGAGGGATTTAAGGTTACTAGTCGGAGGATGCACTAAAAGCTAGAAGAGCTGGTACTTTTACACTTCTAGACGTATGTGATCGCGTTTTATTGCATATATGGCCATCGATATCATTCTTTCATAACTTTGAATGCCTTTGATCTCCCCTCGTGTGGCTTCCACATATCCCTTTATGTAAATCATAGAGGATTTGATCGACGTTATTTGGGTGAATACACTACATATACGATCTTGAAAAGGAGCGGTTATAAAGCTTTTCATTTGGTAACAAATGGAAGTAATAAGACTTTTTCTCGAATCTTATGTTCATTCTTATTATCATCAGGAAAAATATCTTCTTTCGGATAACTCACTATCAGATCCATCCAACCACGGGCCCTATCAATGGCCATAACCTACTTGCCCAGTTTCCTCTTGTTGATGTTAGGTTGAACGAGATACTCCACTTGAATTGTTCTCTTAAGAAATCCTTTCATGGCTCAATCAAGTGTGGCTAAGGAATTCTCATGACTATTTTTCCATTTTAGTAACTGAGGTACTTGTACATATTTGAAATAAGCAACAAGGCACTGGGCCTCTACCGGGTATGAAGGCATGCATTAATCCTTGGTGTTGTAGTCTCTTAATATATGATTTGATATGAGCCTTGAGTCATAAAAGACTTTGAGGTGACGAGCGCCCAAGGAGAGTGCCTTATTTAAGACTCTGATCCAGGCTTTATATTCTACTTCATTATTGGGGCCTGTAAATACTAAACGTACAACCTATTCGAGGACAGTTTTCTTCGTGGACCCTAATACTATATCTTCTCAGTCCTCTTTGGAATTAAAGGCTCCATCCATGTAAAGAGTTCATCACCCCCTTCTTTGATCGGTTATTGGATATTTTTATCACCCCCAGTGTTAATTTCTTCTGGTGAATGGTCATTGGAGAATTCAATGATAAAATCTGGTAGCACTTGCCCCTTGATTGACATCCTAGGTTGATACTAGATATAAAACCTTCCGAACTCCACGAAATATTTGGATATTAATCTAGTTAGGTAGGCCTTTTAAAGAACTAACTTTAGCAGTGACGATGATGGTACGTGCCTCAAAATAATGCCTTAACTTGTGATAGGATATCACTAGTGCATGTGAAATTTTTTCTAAGGGGAAGTATCACTTCTCGAAATCGAGAAATATTTTACTCGCATAATAGAGGAGCTCGGATCCCTTTCTTTTCATAAAACAAACACGAGCTAACTGCATGATCGAATAATGCCAGGTACAAGTGTAATAATGGTGGTTGGACTAGATACTTCTTTACTTCCTCTAGTATATGGGTATGTTGGTCATTCCATATCTCCTTAATTTTTTTCCTTGGTATCTGAAAGAAATATATCGACACTTTTTCAAAGATCTTGATATGAACCTGTTGAGAGCAACGAGAATGCTAGTCAGCTTTTACACCTCATGCACGATGCTTAAAGGTTTCACATTTCTTATTGCTTTGATCTGGTTGGGGCTTTCCTCAATGCCCCTTTAGCTCACTAGGTATCCAAGGATTTTTCCCAAATGCATCCCAAAAGAGAACTTATCTGCATTCAACCTCATTTTGTAGTAATGAAGGTCTTCAAAAATGTTGCGTAGATCACCAAAATGATTTCTTGAATTTCTATTTAAAAGGAAGATATCCCTCTATTGATTTCGTAACTTTTTCTTTCATCTTCTATTGATTTAGTCTGATGGCAACTATAAAGCATTATCGAGCTAATGACTGGTTCTCCCCGATCTCCATTATTTCTCTTTCAGTCATTAATGAGTGCATTATTTTGCACGAATTATGTCCAAATATAGGCCTTGTTAGGTCCGTTGTATCATAAATAATGAACTTTTAGAGTCTTTTTCGTAAAATAAAAGAAAAATATAAGTTTGAATAAAATTCTAGTGAAAAATTCAATTTTAGTAACTTCAGGAAGTAAAATCATAATTTTAGAAACTTTATGGGCCTAAAAATAATATTTAAATATTTATCTAGGCAAAACAAAGTTCTCCCTGAAATTTGATTGAATTTGGAGTTAAAATGGATTTAATTTTAGGGTCTAAATCGCAATTAAGGGTAAAAGTATAATTTTCTAAGTTTTAAGAGGCTGAAATTAAATCAATATAAGTTATTTTATATTGTTACAGGTACCTCTGAAGTTCGGTAAAGATCCGAGGTGATTTGATGACGATATGAATATTGAGGGAAGAATTAAAAAAAGTACAAAGTTAAGGGGCCAAAATAGAAAAATAGAATTTCTCGAAAAAAAATTGGGTTATATATTTCTCAAGGGGTTATAGAAATGAAGAAGGCTATTGTCTTGGTGGTCTTGCACGTGCGAATGGAGCAACAGGTCAGGGGTTTGATTCTTCCCCCTGACCCGTAATTTTTTGGTAGAAAAACAAGCCATTGTATAAGGCCAAAAAAAAACCTAGCCAAACAGGGCCCAAGGCTAGTGCGCCTTAGTTGTCAACCAACACATGCAAATCATATTTTCAACATGTGCTGAGTCAAATTCGAAGGAAACAACTACTTGAACAAATTGATTCAACCTGATCGAATTACTCTAAAATTCAAAACCCACTAATAAAAAGAGACCCCATATTAAGTGACATCCCAATTTCCTGAATACTTATTTAATAATTGATTTTGGGATTTCAAAATCTCATTTTAATCTATTAAATAGTTATTTTATACCCATCCAAATACCCTACCCCTAAGCCTATAAATAGGACCCCTGGGTTCATTATTTTGGGGAGAGAAAAAAATTAGAGAGCCACTTTAGAACAATTGTTGGTAATTTTATATTAAGTGTTTTTTTATATTTGAGGTCTAAGAATTGTATCTTTGGTGAGAAATTATGTCAAGAATATTTGTGACACAACAAGTTATAAGTTTGTTCCATTAATGAAAATTATTATTCATTCTTGCAATTATATTATGTCTTTAATTATGTTGGCTTAATTTCTTTACTAGGACTTGGTGAAATTTTTCATGTTTGATTAATATTGTGCATGATTTAAGTTATTCGTTGATCCCAATATGCGCTCAAGGTGTTAAAAATTCGGTATTCATTTCAAATGACACGGGAGTGTGTTTTAAACTTTCGATTTTGTTTGGAAAAAAATCATATTTTTATTTTTAAGTGTGAGTACTTTTTGATGCATTATGCTTGCACTCGATTGTTTTTCTAGTCCATGCTTAAAGACTATACTTTAAAAATTAAAAAATGAACTTTCTAAGGGAATAGGGATTTTTGTCGTCTGAATTTAGAGACGTTAAAATTTACTTTGGACTTATAACGTGTTAATACGACGAGAGTCGATTTAATTTGAGTTATAAATCGGGAATGACAAGTTTAAATTATTGCATAGTGTTAGTTAAACGTGATAAATGGATCCAACGTCCTAGTTTTCACGCTCATTTGTTTATATCTCTCGTAGTCATATTTTTTTTGTGTGTTTTCTTAGTTTAATACTAAATCTTATCTTCAAACCAATTTTGTCTAGTTGGACAGTCACAATTATTTTTAACGAAAAAAACTGATAAATCTTTGTGGGTTCGACCCGTATTTACACTCGATATTCTATAATAACCCGTGCACTTGCGGTATTTTATAAATTTGACAACAAGTTTTTAGCGTCGTTGTTGGGGATTTATTCACTTTTTTTTTAGAAAAAAATTGTGATTTTTAGACTAGTTGTTTTTACTTTTCTCATTTTTATTACTAAAAATTAATATTTCTGTTATTATGAAAAAGTAAAAAAATAAGAAAATTCAGCTACAATATTTCTGTTTTATTGGCAGTAAAAAATAGATATAAGTTTTTTTTAGTAAATAGCACATTTAGCACTAGTTTATCCTAAAATACATAAAAACATTGAAAAGCCTTGATTTTTTTTTCCTCGAAATTTCCAAATTCTATTTTTTCAGTAGGTAGACCCTAAAAAATCCGAAAAATGCAAAAAAATATTTTTTTATTCACAGTAGTAATTATGTTTTTTCTAGATTACTAAAAAAAAATTCTTCATAAGTGTGCTTTGTTTTTTTTTGTGTTAAATACGCCACTTGTGCTCGTGTCATGTTAATTTTTTTCTTTTCTTTTCTTTAATTTTTTTTTGTGTCGCACTTTACGTTTGGTAAAGTTTCTTTTGTTTTTTTAGAAGCACATTAAAGAAAAAAGAATGGTAAAAAAAATTCAAGTGAACTCAATATATGTGAAGTTAGTTTCGAGATTATACCGATTATTTGTCGAGTGTGGAGTCTAGCATTCCCGATACTTACGTACGTAGATTTTCGATATTCATCGAGATGGGAGGAAAGTTAGCACCACGTGCGCTTAAAGATTACCTTTATCCGACTAGGTCTAGTCAACCTTTGTGCATACGTCTACATGATCACACTGCGAATAATTTTCTATTCCATCATGGAACAATCCAAATATTACCTGTGTTTCGAGGTACCGATAAAGAAGATCCCTACCTTCATATTTGGGAATTCGAGGAGATATGTGGGACCATTAAGCATAAATAACTCGCCGTTGAGATTGTCAAACTTAAATTGTTTCCTTTCTCATTGAAAGACAAAGCCAAGAGTAGGTGTAACTCATTCACACCCGAATCCATCACCGCTTAGAATCAAATAAGTGTTGCCTTCCTGCAAAAATTATTTCCAAACCAAAAGATAGCATCGATACGTCACGCCATCAAAACATTTAGCAAAAAGGAGGGAGAAGCCTTATGGATCTATTTGGAGAGATTCAAGGACTTTCTATTGCAATGTCCGCACCATGGGATTGAGATGGGACGCTAAGTCCAAATTTTGTATGAGGGGTTTGATTGTAATACTCAAACTATGCTCGAGTCGTTATGTAACGGTGATTTTACTGAAAAAAATGAGGTTGACGCGTGGGTATTCCTAGAAGCCAAAGCAAAAAAATCCCCGCGATGGGCACCCAATAGAGAATATAGGCCCACCACATCCAATGAGGGTTTTTCTCACCATGTCAAACAAAGTTATTATTTAAATGCCAAATTGGCCATATTGTCCTGACATTTAGAAGCTTTAGAGATGATAAAAGAGAGTAATCGAACCTTATATGCGGTCCTTCAACATGTAGGTTCCCCTATGTGTATACTTTGCGATGCATCCGACCACTTAGTCAAGAATTTCCCCACCCTTCCGACCCATAAGGCACTCACCGAGCAAGCCAAAGCCCTTTACCAAAATAGGCTAAAGTACGACCCATATTCCAATGCATACAATTCGGTATGGCGAGACCACCCCAATCTTTCATGGTCCAAGGGTCAATACCAAGGAAGTGGAGGCCAATCTTCCAGTAACCCACCCTCAGTTTTCCAAAAGAATGCCACCGTACCCTCGAATCCCTCATCCTAAAAGATCCAATCTTTAGAGGATTCAATGAATCTTCTTGCCCTAAGTACCCTTTAATTCGAGCAAACCACTCAAAATGTCCTCCAATCCACCCAAAAAAGCATGTATGTGAATATTCAACTCATTACCAAACTCGAGGTTCAAATGATCCAACTACCTAATGCATTAAGTGAGAGGAATAAGGGAATATTCCCGAGTCATCCTGAACCCAATCCAAAAGGTAACATGTCTAAGGGTCAATTTGTTGTTCAACACGACACGAGCATGTCGCATACCTAAGAGCATGCGAAAGATACCATCACGCTTAGGTCAGGTAAGGAAGTAGAGAAAAATATTTCACCATCTATCAAGAGTGAAGTCGAGAAATGTAAAGAGAAAGAAGATCCACCCGTGGATCCAACTTCCTCCTTACCCTCACCTTCCAAGCCATTTGTCGATACATATGACCCAAAATCTCCGTTTCCCCAACGGTTGGTGCCCCAAAAGCAAAAAGCGCATGTTGATAAGATGTTGGAAGCATTCGAGCAAGTGAAAATCAATATCCCACTACTTGATGCTATCCAACAAGTGTCGTGCTACGCTAAATTTCTGAAGGACCTTTATACCTTTAAGAGAAGCATCAACTTTCCCAAGAAAGCTTTTCTAGACGAGCAAGCAAGCTTGATCATTTCTTATTAAACTCCCATCAAGTATACGGATCCCGATACTCTGACTATCTCTATCAAGATATAGGAGCACCTCATTGAGAAAGACCTTTTAGATTTAGGAGCAAGCGTGAACCTTCTATCGTACACCGTGTATGAGAAACTAGGTTTGGGGGAGTTAAAGCCCACTAGGATTACCTTGTCCTTAGTCAACCGTTTTGTGAAAATTACGAGAGGTGTCCTTGAGGATGTCCTAATTAAAGTGGATGACTTTGTATTTCCTGTCGATTTCGTTGCCTTGGACACCCAACAAGTGAAAAATCCACTTGCACAAATCCCTGTGATTTTGGGTCGTCCTTACCTCGCCACATCTGATGCTGTCATTAGATGTCGTAGCAGCCAATAAATATATCTTTTGAGAATATGACAATGGACCTTAACTTGTTCAATTTGGCTAAACAACCACCTGATGATGATGAACCCGTGGATGTTGACATGATTGATAGCATCGTCCAAAAGACTTTCGAATAAACTTATAATGACGACCCTTTAGCAACATGTCTTGCATTTTTTGGGTCAGAATTTAGTGCCAAAGAGTCAATCGAAGAAGTTAATTCCGTCCTCGACTCCGCCCCTATCATGGAAGTAGGAAGTTAGAAGTATAAGATTTAACCCCTCTCACTTTTCACCTCGATTGAGAAAGATCCCGAGCTTGAATTGAAGCCCCTGCCTGAAACACTGAAGTATAGGTTCTTAGAACCTTATGAATCCTTGCTTGTTATCATCGTGTCTGACTTGGCAAAATAATAGGAAGATAAATTATTGCGCGTTCTCAAAGAACACAAGGAAGCCATAGGATGGACCATAGCCGACATTAAGGGGATAAGTCCCTCGGTGTGCATGCATAGGATACACTTAGAAGATAATGCTAAAAATTCTCGTGAAGCACAACGTAGACTTAACCCTAATATGAAAGAGGTCTTCTGAGATGAGGTGCTAAAATTGCTCAATGCGGTTATTATTTACCCCATCTCTGATAGACAATGGGTTAGTCCCGTTCAAGTGGTCCCGAAGAAATCCGGTGTTACGGTGGTGAAAAATAACGATGATGAGTTAGTACCCACTATAATTCAAACCAATTGACGAGTGTGTATTGATTATAGGAAGTTGAACACTGTTATAAGTAGGGGTGGGCACGGTCCGGTCCAGTCCGGGTTTTGGCCATTTTAATGGTTGGATCGAATTATTCGGTCCTATATTTGAGAAGACCGAATTCGGACCTATTTATTCGGTTTAGCCTATTTTTTTGGTCTAGGCTATTTTCGGTCCGGTTCGGTTAATAATCGGTCTACATATACATTTATTTCTTTTTTTCAATAAAAAAATATTTATTATTTTACTAGTTATTGCCATTGTGGCCATTGTATTAGCATCTCTTGTATACAATTGGGTTTCCTCTTTACAATTTTTTGGGTCATCTGTTTGCAATTTTTTTGGACAACCCACAATGGAATTTTATAGCAGAAAAATATATCACAAAAATCATAAGCTACAATGTGATCGGTAGAAAAAAAATAACAACTAAAACCAAGAAAAATAAACCATAAGTGATCAGTAGAAAAAAAGTGAATGATCTGTAGAAAAATGTGAATGATCCATAGAAAATCTCATCTTTGAATCACACATAAAAAAATGTGAATGATCTATTTCTTTCTTATGTGCACCATCAGTGATCACTGATCTCAGATTTAAGCTCAGGGCAGAAAATGATTTTACACCAACAAATCACAACTAAAACCAAGATAAGAAAGAAACGGTTTTAAAAAATACGGATGACTGTCATCGGCGGTGCTGGCATCCTTGTGGGGGGAGTTGCAGAGGAACTAATCTGACATCCCGGACATGTTTCAGTGTTGTTGAGAGAGAGAGAGAGACATGAGAAGAAAGTGATGAAGAAAAAAGAGGGGCTTTCAATTTGTCTTGGGTGTGTCATTTGGCGATCGTGTTATGCAAATGAGAGAGAGACTTTTATTTTGGGTTTAATTAACTTATATGATATATCTATATAAAATTAATATATATTATATAATATTAAAATAAACGGTCCGGTTCGGTCCGATCCTAAGACCGAATTTAAAATTGGACATTTAGATCGAACTGAATATATTCGGGTCTCTTAATTTAGGACCGAATTAGGACCGATTTATAAAAAAATCCTATATATGTGGGTCCGGTCTGGTTCGGTCCAATCGGGTCAGTCTTTTTTTTGTCCACCCCTAGGTTTAAGGAAGGATCACTTTCCTCTTCCTTTCACAGACCAAATGCTAGAGAGATTAGTCGGCTATCCATATTACTATTTTCTCGATGGTTAATTCAGATACAATCAAATTCCCATCGCTCCTGTGCCCTTTGGGTTATGCAATGCACCCTCTACCTTTCAGCGTGCATGATGAGTATCTTTTCGAATATGGTGGAACATTTTCTTGAAGTCAATATGGATGTTTTTTATGTATTTGTGGCCAGTTTTAATGAGTTCCTCCATCACCTCATCCCCGTTCTGAAGAGGTGTAAGGAAAAAAATCTTGTGCTTAATTGGGAGAAGTGTCACTTCATGGTCAGACAAGGCATAGTGCTAGGTCACATCATTTATGACAAGGGTATCAAAGTAGATAAAGCTAAATTATATCTCATTGCTAATCTCACACCTCCTAAAACTGTGTGAGATATTCGGTCATTCTTAGGACACGTCGATTTCTATCGAAGATTTATGCCATAGGTGCAGTTCTAGGTTAGCATAATGAGAAAATTCCTCATGTCATCTATTATGCCAGTATAACCCTTAATAATGCCCAATTGAACTATTCCACAACTGAAAAAGAGTTCCTCGTTGTTATTTTTTCTCTTGATAAGTTTGTCTACAAAGGATGCGAAGGCCAATCTCATTATATGGATCCTATTATTGCAAGAGTTTTACCTTAAAATTCGGGATAAGAAGGGATGTGAGAATGTAATGGATGGTTACTTATCTAGGTTAACCATTGAATCATTTGATAACCTGTTGCAATTCAATGAGTCATTTCCCAATGAGCAACTAATGCATGTCTCTCAGCTTCCATTGTTCGCCGATATTGTGTTCTTGGGACGGGTGAAATGTCACTACAATGGTCTAAGCAAGATTGTTCCAAAGTTTTAAAGGAAGCCAAGAATTTCTTTTGGGATGACTCGTATCTTTTCAAGTATTGTCCCGATCAAATCCTTCAAAAGTGTGTACCCGATCACAAGATTCAAAGCATAATCTCTTTCTACCATGATTAAGCTTGTGCAGGTCATTCCAGTGCTAAAACAATCGCTGTAAAAATTTTGCAGTGTGGATTCTATTGGCCCACCATTTTTCGTAACTCGAATGATTATAGTGGGAGTTGTGATCGTTGCCAAAGGTTAGGAAAGATCACATGTAGGAACATGATGCCCTTAAATCCCATTCTGATTATCGAGGTTTTTTATTGTTAGGGCATTGATTTTATGGGTCCATTCCCAAATTCCTACGATAATCTTTACATTCTTTTGGCAGTTGATTATGTGTCTAAGTGGGTAGAAGTCGTACCGTATAGGACGAATGACCACCACATGGTGGTCAAATTTATTCGAAAAAATATTTTCTCTCGTTTCGGTATGCCTCGAGCCATCATTAGCGATCAGGGAACCCATTTCGATAATCAATCTTTCGAGAGTCTTATGAAAAATTATTCGGTCACGCACAAAGTAGGATGTTCTTATCACCCTCAAACCAGTGGTCAAGTTAAAGTTTCCAATACGAAAATCAAGCAAATAATCGAGAAAATAGTGAATCCGAACCAGTAGGATTGGTCCTTAAGGTTATTGGATGCACCGTGGGCTTATCGCACCGCCTATAAAATGTCACTTGGTATGTACCCGTATAGGCTTATCAATGAAAAAGCCAGTCACCTTCCGATAGAGTTATAACACAAGGCCTATTGGTCCATTAAGACCTTCAGTTTCGATTTACCTGCAACGGGAGAGGTCCAAAAATTGCAACTTAATGAGTTGGAAGAAATTAGGAATGATGTGTATGAAAATGCAAAATTGTACAAAGAGAAAATGAAAATGTTCCATGAAAGTCCATCCTATGGAAGTCATTTGAGCCTGGACAAAAAGTTCTCTTGTATAATTATAGGTTGCATCTCTTTCCCCATAAGTTGTGGTTTAGATGGTCCGGTGCGTTTGTTATTAGGACAGTCCACCCACATGGGGCGGTTGAGATAGAGAATCCTAAAAATGGTGAAGTTTTCAAAGTTAATGGTCAAAGGTTGAATCCATATCTATAATTGCAAGATCAGGAAGTGGAGGACATTCTTCCCCAAGATCTTGTGTACCACTAGTGAACATGGCATTGGGTAATTGTTGTATCACAGTTTTTGTTTTACAGGAATTGTGCGTTGGAAAACGTCCCTCGTTACGGTAATATCTTATATATCTTTATCGCCATTTTAAATTTTTATCTTATACATTGAGGACAATGTAGAAATTAGGTTTGGAGGTATTGAGGTCATTTTTCCCTGTTGTGAAAAAAAAATCAGAAAATTTTTAAAACTTCAAAAAGAGTTTCAATATAATTGAGTTTTAAAACGATTTCTTAATATAGAATTAATTCATGGATCTCTCAACTTATGGAATTTTTTACACATTAGCCATTAATATGATCGAAAATGGATATTGAGGTAAAAGTTAGTATACTTAACGAATAAATGTGGAGATTTTAACCCGGTGAGATATGGTGTCATTCATCGTTTTTTAGAGATTTAAATCAATCCGAGTTAAAATAACTTAAATTTTTCTTCAGTGATAAATTCGTTGATGATCTAAATTTTTTTTTGTTTGATTACTAAAAAAAAGAGTCAAAATGTGAATCTTAATCACTAGAAGTCTTAATAAGTCGTCTTGAGACACAAATCAATTAACGAAACTTGAGAAATGAGATCATGCCATTGTTTAAAAGCCCAAAATTAAGCCTAAACTCCAATATTTGTTTTTTCATTATTCCCTTGGAAGCCCATTTGAGTCAAAAATAAAATAAGCCTTTTATTTAAGATCCATTATCCTACCCAACTCCAACTGGGAGTTAAAGTCCCATAAAAAGAAGCGACACCCATTTTCTGAGAATACTAGGGTAAAATTACTGTAGGAAAAAGTCCAAAAGAAAAGGAGGTTACAAAAATAATGTGTGAAAAGAAAAAAAGGGGAAGCTAGAAAAAAAGAGAAGTGAGTTTGAAAAGGAAAAGGAAAGATAAAAGAAAAATAGAGGTTGTGAGAAAAAATGCCTATGAGTCAAAATATCGAAAAACCTATATATTTTCTGAAATTTTGAACTCCAAAAAACATTCTTTCTATCCAAAATCCGAGCCTACAATACAACCAAAGAAAGTCCTAATCGATATCAAGTGAAGTTAGTTATAGTGTAGAGAGAAGATGAATAGGATCTATTATGTGATTCAATGTTTTCAAAAAGTAATCGATTTTCCATTCATGAGATCATATTCATCTATTATAAAAAAAAGGGAAGTCTGTTTTTTATCATGTATATGTCAAATTTGCTCACCTAAATTTACTCTTCTATCCACATATACCGAGAGAAAATTTCCCATTTCTGAGTGTTCGATTGTGAGTGCATTCCGTGATATTTTGAAATCAAGACGAACAAGAAATGTAACGATCAAATCTTTTGAAATGGACGGTTATATTGGCTATGTACACATACACGATAAGTTGAGATTGAGAAGTGAAGTTCTACTATATTTATGAAGTTAACATTCAAACCTGGTTATATTACTTTTAAGTCATTTGTATTGAGTCAAGTTTTTGAATTTTATGGGTATATTCACTACAAACCCTCACAAGACAAAACTCGCCCACTAGAGTAACCTAGGGGTTTAAAGACTTGTTGCACATGCTAAGTGCAATCGTAATTCCTATGAAATTGAGTTAGATTTTAAAATTTTAGTTTTTCTCGAGGACTAACAAAGTTTAGGTTTGGGGTTATTTCATAAGTGCATTATTTTTCATGAATTACGTCCAAATCTAGGCCTTGTTAGGCCCGCTGTATCATAAATAATGAGCTTTTAGAGTCTTTGTCGTAAAATAAAAGAAAAATACAAGTTTGAATAAAATTCGAGTGAAAAATGAAATTTTAGTAACTTCAAGGGTAAAATCATAATTGTAGAAACTTTATGGGCCTGATTTTTTTTTTAAATGTTTATCTAGGCAAAAACAAAGTTCTCCCTGAAATTTGGTTGAATTTGGAGTTAAAATGGTAAAGTTATTAATTTTGGGTTTAAATTATAATTAAGGGTAAAAGTGCAATTTTCTAAACTTTAAGGGGCTGAAATTCAATCAATATAAGTTATTTTATATTGTTACAGGTACCTCTAAAGTTTGGTAAAGATCCGAGGTCATTTGGTGAAGATATAAAGATTGTGGAAAGAATTAAAAGAAGTACAAAGTTAAGGGGCTAAAATAGAAAAATAAAATTTCGGAAAAGAAGATTGGATTATATATTTCTCAAGCGGTTATAGAATTGTAGAAGGGTGCTAGCTTGGTGGTCTTGCATACGCGAATGGAGAAACAAGACAGGGATTCAATTCTTCCCCCTGAACTTTAATTTTTGGTAGAAAAACAAGCCATTGTATAAGGCCAAAAAAAGGACCAGCCAAACAGGGCCCAAGGCTAGTGTGCCTTAGATGTCAACCAACAAATGCAAATCAGATTTTCAACATGTACTGAATCAAATTCTAAGGAAACAAATACTCGAATAGATTTATTCAACCTGATCGAATTACTCTAAAATTCAAAACCCACCAATAAAAAGAGACCCCATATTAACTGACATTCCAATTTCATGAATACCTATTTTATAATTAATTTTGGGATTTTAAAATCTCATTTTATTCTATTAAATAGGTATTTTATACCCATCCAAATACCCTACCCCTAAGCCTATAAATAGGACCCCCGGGTTCATTTTTTTGGGGAGGGAAAAAAATTAGAGAGCCACTTTAGAATAATTGTTAGTAATTTTTTATTAAGTGTTTTATTTATATTTGAGGGCCAAGAATTGTATCTTTACTGAGGAATTATGTCAAGAATATTTGTGACACAACAAGTTGTAAGTTTGTTCCATTAATGAAAATTATCATTCATTCTTGCAATTTTATTATGTCTTCAATTATGCTATCTTAATTTCTTTACTAGGACTAGGTGAAATTTGTCATGTTTGGTTAATATTGTGCATGATTTAAGTTCGTCATTGATCCCAATATGTGCTCAAGGTGTTAAAAATTCGATATTCATTTAAAACGACACTACACCAAAACAAGCTTTTAGTAACACACTATTTTTTTTATTACTAACAGAAATTTACCATTACTACATCTCACAGTAAAATAGTGTGAGTAATAGAATATATCCGTTACTGACTTTAGTTCAATATTAAAAAAAACGAAAATTTTCACCCCCCCCCCCAAACCCAAAGAAAAAGCGTTCATTCGTCAAAACCCAAGGCATGCCATAGGGTTTCTCCCAACCTAGTGTCCATTCGTCCTGTCCAAACCCAATGCTCATTTCGACGCTTCGATTAGCCAACGCATCACATGGGGTTTGCTATGATTGGCCAACGCTCATTCGTCACATAAGGTAAATTGCATTTTTTTCATTCGTCTGATCGCTCTGTATTTACATTCAGTGTTCGCACTTTCTACGTATTTACATAATCCATTCAGTGTTCATCTGATCTATTCAGTGTATTTCATTCGTACGATCGTTGTGTAAATTGTTTGTTTTCATAATCCATTTAGTGTTAGCACTTGCTGTGTATTTACATTCATCCGATCGTTGTTTACGTAATTAAAATGGAAGATTGAATTATTTCTTGGGTATGTTTGTCAACGCATAATTTAACTTACATGATTCGTACCTCCTCTGGTTTGGCTAAACAAATCGTTCACAGAGAACAAATAATGAGATTGTTGAATAAGCATAAACAATGTAAAATATTTTTTTTAAACAATCTAAGTCTAACTAACCATTATTTTTTCCGGATCTGAGTAAGAACGGACTGTCGAATCTGAGTTGGGGGGATTGTCCGATGTTGTTTCTCACTTATGTGGTGTTTATGTTAGGTGCGGTGTGGTCAGATGCGGCTGGAGAGGGTACTGTCAGATGTGGCCGGAGAGAGGATTGCCCAATGTCGACAGAGACAGAGAGAGAAGAGATGAAGAAGTAGAGAGGGGGAGGAGCTCTATTGGGCAAATCTGTTTACATAAACTCTATCCACGTTGTTCGTCTTTCTTCTCATAAAATTTTTACGCCGTAATGATTATGAAATTTTGGTCAGATAATAATACCCAATTTCCTTTCTGATCTATGCACTTTCTTTGAGTTTTAACATTTCCACGTGTGTTTATTTTTCTTAACTATTAATATATTTGAATAGCTTCATAATTTGAGTTTTTGTTCATTGCTCTATCGTTTTCTTTAAGTTTTTTGTTCATTGCTCTGGGTGTGTGTAGTGTGTGTCCGGAATAATCTTCTGGCCAAACCATTTTGAGAAATAGACATTAAATTGGTACCATCCTCTTACTTCATACCCATCTAAACCAATTACATGTTCTAACTGTGATTTTACTTATGTGTATCAATAATTTTGTTTTTTGTATATTGTCATATAACTGTGACACCATCCACTAATAACCATCATCATGATCCAACGCTTCCTTTCATAGCAACACAAATCTCTATTAATCTTTCTCTGCTCAAATGTCACGAACCAAGCAAACTGCTCGTAAGTCTACTGGTGGTAAGGCCCCGAGAAAGCAACTGGCCACCAAAGCTGCCCGCAAGTCATCACCAGCCACCGGGGGAGTGCCTACCACACAGATTATGCCTCAGAACGGTTGCTCTTAGAGAGATCAGGAAGTACCAAAAGCGCACTGAGCTCTTCATTCGAAAGTTTCCCTTCCATAGGTTGGTCAGAGAGATTGCTCAGGATTTCAAGACCGATCTTCGTTTCCAGAGCAGTGCCGTGGAGGCGCTCCAGGAGACTGCGGAGGCATACTTGGTGGGTCTGTTTGAGGATACCAACTTGTGCGCCATTCACGCGAAGAGGGTCACAATCATGCCCAAGGACATTCAGTTGGCTAGGAGGATCAGGGGCGAGAGGGCTTAGATTAATCTCTCAAAATCTGTATTTGATGTCTTCGATTTAAAAAATTATGATTTGTGCTGTAGTGAATTTGGTATTGTGAAAATTTGTATGGCGATTCAATTTTGGCAATCTCATGAATGGAATTAGAATTTTAGACGGAAACAGTCTTTTTCACCTTATTCGCTTTTGCACGTACTTTAATCTTAGATTTACATTTTATCTTAGTTCCTGCCTCCACTACAGGTTCTCTTTATAATACTATATTAAATTTATGTAAACACAACACACACACACACACACACACACATATATATATATACTCTTTTATTGGGTTTGCAGAGGTTACTTTGCTGGATTACAATGCTGGCAATGTTCGGAGTGTTAGAAATGCCATCCGCTATCTTGATTTCGATATCAAAATATCTTATCCCCTTCTCTTCAATGGGAAACATTTTCCACTAAACACTAAAGATATAATTTGTACTCGAAGCTTGATTAATATAAATAAATAATTATCTTGAAGTTCACAACCATCGCTGCCTATTTGGCGATGGCTCCAAAAATTTTACTGAATGTTTTTATTAAATTGTTTCAGGTGCAAACACCATAAGACATTTTCAATGCAAAACGACTAATTTTCCCTGGAGTTGGTGCATTCGCCGCCGCCATGGATGTGCTTAGTCAGAATGGTTATATATTATTTCTCGCATTCTTTGTTTTACTAAATTTCATGTAAGCAAGAGGGAAATGTTTTGGGGATAATATGTTATTTAATATGATGTTTACTATGAGTTTTGTCTAATAGGGTCAATTTCATGTTCCTATTCAAATGTTTACATGTGAACTTATTTTCATTTTAAATCATGTATTTATTATGCATTTTCCCCACACATGAATTTCCAACTACCCAGTGTGCAAATATTTCTTGAATAAGTATAAGGTTTCTTGTATTGATAAATTTTATTAAGGGTCAGTAGTATCAATTAAATATTCAGTGTTTAAAACTCTATGACACAAGTCGTTGTAAAAGCTCATCTGACATTCATCTTGTGATTAAATGGAATGTATCATTTTGCCAAGGGAAACTTGTCCCTTAAAAGGAAGAAGAAAAGAATTACTGAGAGGTTTTATGAAAGTTGGGTTTGTTAGGATTGGTGGCATTATACTGACTAAGAATTAGAGGTAGAAATTGCCAGGATACTCAGGAAAAATGATAATGCTTCTATTTTTTTTGTACTACATTAGTAAACGCATAGTAAAATTTGGTTCAAGTATGTGTTGCTAATCAATGCTTCATCAATGGTTTTATTTTATGTTTTATCTTTGAATATTCAAATGAGATATAATCAAATATTGACCTCTCTCAACCTGTCTTCCAACACATTGCCAACTATAGAGCCGGGATTGTCCCTGTTGCTTACAGAAGGTATTCCTTTAGCCCTTCCTACTTGCTTGAATTTTTCTTGTACAATATTACACTAATTTTGACCAACACTTTTATAAAAAATATAGATGGAGTATGTGTGTCAAAACTAATTTGTTTGAGTATGAATTTTGTAGGATGTCCTGTAGGAGAAGGGGTGGTATAAGGTTCACCATAAATGGGCACTCTTACTTTAACTTGGTCCCGATAACCAACGTAGGTGGTGCAGGTGATGTCCACGCAGTGTCCATTAAAGGCTTAAGGACTGGTTGGCATTCTATGTCAATAAACGGGGGCCAAAACTAGTAGAGAAACTCCTATCTCAATGGCCAAGATCTTTCTTTTAAGGTCACCACTAGTGATGGTCTTAGTGTGGTCTCTTATAATGTTTCCCCATCCAGGTGGTCCTTTGGCTAGTCCTTCAGTGTATCATATTAGAGTTCTCGCCAAAGAACTTATAGTAGATTGGTTTAGAAATCTAGTGATTTTGAAGCACAGTAATGTATAGATTGAAGAGTGGATCCCACATACTAAATCAATGCAGGTCCCCTAAATTGTGATCAACCTATAACTTAAAATTGTGATATATAATTATTGAACAAATATGTAAGTATTTAAGATCACAAATTATGAAAAAAAAATTCTCACTGTTGGGAATGGAGAATCATTTTAATTTTCTTGTTTTTGTCCGTTTCAGTTTCTAGATCTACGTAGGAAATTAAATAAATAGGTTAGAAACAGGGGATGTAATGCAAAAGGATCACATAGCGGAGTGGATATTTTGAAAAATATTTTTTATATATATGTACTAAGATTAGTAACATAATTTTACCGTTACTAATTTTGAATTCTACCATTGCTATTAGTAACATAATTTTACCGTTACTAATTTTAAATTTTACCGTTTCTATTAGTAACAAAATTTACCGTTACTAATTTTGAATTTTACCGTTACTATTAGTAATAGAGTTTTACCGTTACTAATTTTGAATTTTACAGTTACTATTAGTAATAGAATTTTACCGTTATTAATTCTGAATATACCGTTACTATTAGTAATAGAATTTTACCATTACTAATTATGAATATATTATTACTATTAGTAACGGAAAAATTCCGTTACTACCTTCGTGCCCCACGCCTTTTTTCTAACGGAAAAATTGTGTTACTAATATTTTTAGTCACGATAAAGTTGTGTTACTAACGGCGTGTTTTAGTGTAGTGTGACACGAGAGTCTGTTTTAAACCTTCGATTTTGTTTTGAAAAAAATCATATGTTTATTTTTAAGTGTGAGTACTTTTTGATGCATTATGCACGATTGTTTTGATAGTCAATGCTTAAAGACTATACTTTAAAAATTAAAAAATGAACTTTATAAGGGAATAGGAATTATTGTTGTCTGAATTTAGAGACGTTAAAATTTATTTTGGACTTATAACGTGTTATTTTTTCAAATTAAATTCGATGAGAGTTGATTTAATTTTATAAATCGGGAATGACGAGTTTAAATTATTTCATCGTGTTAGTTAAACGTGATAAATGGATCCAGCGTCCTAGTTTTCACGCTCATTTGATTATATCTCTCGTAGTTATATTTTTTTGTGTTTGCTTAGTTTAATACTAAATCTCATCTCCAGATGAATTTCGTCTAGTTGGACAGTCACAATTATTTTAAACGAACGAAATTCATAAATCTCTATGGGTTCGACCTGTACTTATACTCTTTATTCCTTAATAGCCCGTGCACTTGCGGTATTTTATAAAATTGACAACAGTTGTGAATTTTAGCTTCTGGTGGTAGGTGGAAAGGACTACCCTCATGGCATTCAACCACCTTCCACCAAGTATAACCTTATAAGAGGAATTTATATCCAAATTGAGGAACTCAATAAGTTTGGATTTTCCTCCTTCCTGGATAGGGATAATGACCTTTCTAAGGGGTACGGTCATCCTTCTTACAAAGACGACCAACCAAAGGCACACTCACTTCTTAAAGGCCCTCTGCTCAAAAGTTAATCCATTAGAAACTTATCCATATCCCGATTAAATACTCTAAAAATGATTACTAAGGCATCGTGATGCGGAGTCCTTACTCCAAAAAAATCTTTCTCTGTGAACACTATATGTTTGGATTACTCGATCTCCTCTGGTCATTAATTTCTGCAACTAATAGGCTTCATCGGGTCAATATGGAATGCCTCCATCACTGCCAGGAGTTTATTTACCTCCATGCTAATGGAATTTCCCTTTATCCGACTTTATCTTGACGCCCCATAGCTCACTGTAAATTCATGGCCTATGTTTCCATCAAGAACATTATTCTACCTTTGGTCGCGCATAGACCTCTTCGTAGTTCTGGGGGCATCTTCACGGTGAAGAAAGAAGTAATACGGAGGAGAAAAAATTCCCTATTGATAGGAAAGCTGAAGAGAAGAAGCAATCCACAGAATATGAATATCCAGAGGAACCAGAATCAGTTCCTTATTGATAAATCAAGATCTCTTCCCGTCCCTCCGAACAATAGATTGATTAAAAAAAACTCCAAATGGCTTCTCTTCCCATGAGGCACTCAAAGGCCTGTTTGAGAAGACTAGGCCACAGAATTCTACGAAAAGGAGTAGAGGGTAGGGTCAAGGACATCACATATTTTTAAGATATGTGGTAAACAAGCAAAGAATCTATTTGCGCTGACTGGGAAGTGGCGTATAAAATAGGAAATAAAAGTGACGTGTGTAGCTTAAGCCAGGGCAGAGCTAAGGCTAAGACAATGGCAAGGGACCAGACCTATCTATCACCTGGATTTCTTACACCTTGCTCCTACATTTTTGAATCCTGCTACTTCTTGTGCCTACGCTATAGCTCATGGATCTACCTTCTTCTTGACGAACTTATTTGGTGCCCAACCTGGCCTAATTCCTCAAGGTGGGATTTTAAGGTCTTGTGATTCTCGGTCTTATGGCTATTATCCTTGTGGTATGCACATATCAGCGTCGTGTTCCTCTTCTTAGGGTCACCTAGCATCTTATTAGGCCATTTGAAGTAATACCGACCTTTGAAACATATAAAAGATTTTATAGATTAGATCAGTAAAAATCATGTTGATAGCTTTGAACAACCTCGTTGGATCCTTATTCTCATTCCTTTTATACAACCCGTGGGTACCCGAAATTCAGAACTATGGGCCTGGACGAGTAGCCCAGTCCTGGAGGCCCAAAGTCCATGCCCCTCATCTCTTATAATTGATCCGGTCTCCCCCCACGATCCCATGAAGAGAAGTTATGGGGGAAATGGAAAACGTGGAGGAACCCATCACCCCCACTCATCTACATGCACATGTATATATTAAACCCTAGGTCCGGGGCAAAAGGACAAGTTGTATTCTCTGTAATCACTCTCCGGAGTATATAGAAATAATATCGACTGCACCACCGTGGACATAGGTACATCTTGGCTGAACCACGTACATCCTTTATTGTGTGATTGGCATCTTGTATTTCTTGTTCTCGTCTTGATAATCTTTCTCTCATATTTATTTGTGTTGCATAATAATTGCCTCTACAATTGGCACCGTCTGTGGGAAGCTTTCATATTTCCCTAAGAAGAGCCCACATCAAGAAAGGAAGTTAAGATGTCTGGTCACAGCAGCAATGCCCCCCAAGTAGGAGATATTCAAGAGCCACCTGCTCCTCGTAGGATTAGGTCTGAAGTCTGACGTTTAGATCAGAGAGCTCGCTTGGAAAGACCAGCTTCAGAAGAGAGTCAGGGACCAGCTAGGTCCATGCAGATATCCAGGTTGATTGATGCGTAAGAGGCAAGGCTCCACGAGCAGAGGGAGTCTTCTCACAGATACGAGGCTGAGAATGCTCGCCTGAAAAGAAGACTGGAAAGACTAGAAAGGGAGCTTCGCCTTGATAACCGGAGATGCCCATATCGCACTCCAAGCCCTCAGGCGAGCAAGTCTCGTAGCCTAGGAAGGATCCCTAGGCGAGAATCTCAAAGGGACGAAGGAGGCGAGTCAGACGATGACCTCCGCGAACAGTTGCGAAGAGCTCGCCGCCACCAGAGCCCTGCTCGCAGCGACGAGCACAAATGAAACATGGTCCGCAGGGAGATGCACCAGCATCCCGCTCACCACGGAACAAGATCAACTAGAGAGCTCGCGAGGAGAGCTCTTAAAACCCAGATGAAGTCACCTTTCACAAGAGAAATCGAGTAGGAGCAAGCTCCCAAGAAATTTGCTACTCCAAGGTTCAAGATTTACGACGAAAAGACTGATCCCATCAATCACGTCAGGCAATACAGACAGGACATGACCCTATAGAGTCACCGGGATGCCCTGATGTGCCGTATTTTCCCCTCAAGCCTTCATGATGTAGAACATAAGTGGTTCGAAAGGCTCCCCCATCGGTCGATCAAGAATTTTAAATCCCTAGCCGAACTCTTTACGACCCGATTCATTACCAGTAGATCCCATCCCAAAAGGATGGATGCTCTACTGACAATGAAGAAAACGCCTCAAGAGACCCTCCGAGAATACGCGAAGAGGTACTGGGAGTTATTCAATGAGATCGAGGATTGCGCGGAGGAGGTGGCAGTGGCCTCCTTCAAAATTGGGCACCCTAATTCTTCCCTCCTCTACCAATCCCTGACGAAGAAGGAAGCTATGACTATTGACGACCTTATGGCCCGAATCGAGAAATACGCAAAGGTGGAAGATGTCACCCGCTCTAATACAGGAGAAAACGGTCGAGCTAAGCTCACTACCAAGGCAGGTGAGAAAACTGAGAACCAGAGGAAAGGAGGAAAGAACGGGGGCAAAAAAGGCTCCAAAAACGGAGGGAACCGGGATGCATCGAAAGCATTCCAGGCGGTCAACACTGTCTTCAAATAACCAATTCACAAGGTTCTCGCGAAGATCAAGGATGAGCCATTCATCAAGTGGCCCAGGAAGATGGGGGAGATCCCTCAAAGAGGAACAATGCGTGTAGATGCGCTTTTCATAAAGAGGGAGGGCACAAGACCGAGCACTGCAAAGATCATAAGTCTCACCTCGAAGAATTGGCCCAGTATGGGCATTTGAACGACTTTGTGGAGAAAAGGGCAGAGAAAGTGACTGCCAACAGAGAGATGAGACCCGATAATGTGCTGGAGGATGATGCTGGACACGAGTTCGTCGTAATTCACGGAGTATCTGACGTCAAGTAGATACAAGGAAACTCAACTCGAATGGAGATGAAAAAACTTATAGCGGTAATGCAGGCCTTTCAAATCGATCCAGAAAAATCACAGTCAGGAAAGCGTCGACGAGCAGAGGACGTCAACTATAACAAGCATATTGTTTTCACGGATGAAGATTTAATGGGAGTAAGGACCCCACATCATGATACCCTGGTTATTACACTCAGGATAGCCAACTTTGACATCGACAAGCTGCTCGTCGATCAATGAAGCTCATCTGAAGTAATGTACCTCGACCTGTTCAGGAAATTGAAGTTGAGCGTCGCCGACCTAAAGGAAGCTACTTTACCTTTGGTCGGCTTCGCTGGGAAAATGACCATGCCCCTAGGCAAGATAGTGCTGCCAGTTCGTGCTGGGAACGTCTCTAAGATGATTGAGTTTTTGTTAGTTGACATCGAATCACCGTACCAGGCCATCCTCGGCAGAGGATGGCTTCATGAAATGAAGGCGGTCTCCTCAACCTACCATCAAAAGCTCAAGTATGTAACCGAGAGAGGAGTAATGGATATCCACTGCGACCAAGCGATGGCAAGGAAGTGCTTCAAAGCAGCCATCCGACCGAAGCCAAAGAAGAATGACGGTCAACCCAGTGAGGAAGTTAAAGAGGATGTGATACCTTCTAAATATCAACTAAAGTATGGAAGACCAAGAGTAGAGGAGACCAGGCTCCTCCCCTCCGAGCGTGTCATTGAGGACCTGGTAGAAGTTATAGCCGAAGTTGGCGATAGTAGCAGAGTCTTCTTGATTGGAGCATCTCTCACCGATCAAGAACAGAAGGAGTTGACGACCTTACTGAGACACAACGTAGATGTTTTCACATGGGAACCATACGAGCTGGCTGGCATTGATCCTGAGATGGTATGTCATCAACTGCACGTCGACCCCACGTTCAAGCCAGTCACGCAGAAGGCACGAAGAACTGCACCTGAGAAGGCTAAAGCGATCGAAAAGGAGGTCGAAAAACTGTTGGATGCAGGATCCGTACAGGAAGTACAATTCCCCAAGTGGTTGTCCAACCCAGTAGTAGTTCCGAAGAACAATAGGAAGTGGAGAGTTTGCATCGACTTCACTGAACTCAACAAAGCATGCCCAAAGGATAGTTTCCCCCTCCCAAAGATAGACCAACAAGTAGATGCCACTGCAGCTCATGAGCGAATGAGTTTCCTGGACGCATACTCAGGATATCACCAGATCCCCTTGTATGCCCCAGACCATGACAAAACGGCGTTCATCACGATGGTTGGGTTGTATTGCTACAAAGTCATTCTATTTGGGCTCAAGAATGCAGGGGCAACCTACCAGCGGCTGGTCACAAAAATGTTCAAGGATCAAATGGGAGACACAATGGAGGTCTA
This sequence comes from Sambucus nigra, assembly GCA_949130495.1. Taxonomy (NCBI): domain Eukaryota; kingdom Viridiplantae; phylum Streptophyta; class Magnoliopsida; order Dipsacales; family Adoxaceae; genus Sambucus; species Sambucus nigra. Next base: position 527,365,021 of record OX422209.1, read on the forward strand.
CATCGATGACATGCTCGTTAAGAGCAAGAAGAAGGAAAATCACCTCTCAGACCTGTCAAAGACCTTCGAAATCCTCAGGAAGTACCGAATGAAGCTTAATGCGAGCAAGTGTTCCTTCGGTGTCCAGTCAGGAAAATTTCTTGGATACTTAGTCAGCAAGAGAGGCATAGAAGATAATCCGGACCAAATCGATGCAATCAACAGGGTACAACCACCTCGAACAGTCCGGGACGTGCAGAAGCTCACTGGAATGCTCGCTGCCTTAAATCGCTTTATTTCCAAATCCTCCGAGAAGTGCAAGCCTTTTTTCCAGCTTCTAAAAGGGAATAAACCAATAGAATGGAGCCCGGACTGCTCGCGAGCATTGGAGGAGCTCAAGTCTTACTTAAGCTCTCCACCGCTACTTGTCATACCACAACCAACGGATTCTTTATACCTATACCTCTCGGTATCCAGTCACACTGCCAGCTCGGCGTTAATATGCGAGGTCGAAGGAATCCAACACCCCGTTTACTATGCGAGCAAGGCCTTATTAGACGCCGAGCAAAGGTACCTGCCATTAGAGAAGCTCGCCTTTGCACTAGTGATAGCCTCGAGGAAACTGAAGAATTATTTTGAAGCTCATACTATCATCGTCCTTACATCGCACCCCCTTAAGGCAATCCTAAGGAAAGCAGATTTATCGGGCAGATTGTCTAAGTGGTCAGTCGAGCTCGGCTGGTTCGACATCCAATTTCAACCAAGGACCGCTATCAAGGGTCAGATCCTGGCTGATTTCATAGCCGAATTCACTGGCGAAGAACTCCCCGACCAACCTCAACCAACAAAGCAAAAAGAGAACCCAGCAACAGTGGAAACCTAAAAACTATTCGTTGATGGAGCCTCCAACTCAAAGGGGGCAGGCGTAGGCATCGTCCTCATCACCCCATAAAACACCATCCTTGAGCAAGGAATCAGGCTTGGATTTGCAGCCTCCAACAACGAAGCAAAGTACGAAGCCCTAATAGCCGGTCTCCAAAAGGCGCAAATTCTGGGAGCAAAACGTTTACAGGTGTTCGGCGATTCTCAACTAGTCTCCAATCAGATAAGTTGAGATTACAACGCGAAGGATGAAAGGATGGCAGCCTACCTCACCCTGGTGAGAAAACTAATGACGAGCTTTGAGGAGATCAACATATAGCAGTTTCCCAGAGTGTAAAACAGTCATGCCGACGCCTTAGCAGCCCTAAGCTCGGTAGTTAATTCTAGTCTTAAAAGGGTCATTCCCATCGATTTCCTCATTTGTCCAAGCATTAACCGCAACAGCAAGCTGCCAAACGTGGAACAAATACTCCAGGTGGGGTCAGCCCCCAGCTGGATGGACCCCTTAAGAGACTATTTAAAGGAGGGCACGCTCCCCGAGGATAAGAAAATCGCCCACCAGATAAGAGTCAAAGCTGCTCGCTTTCACTTATCCACAGGAGGCGACTTGTATAAGAAGTCCTTCTCCGGTCCCTACCTTAGATGTGTCCACCCAGGCGATGTCGAGCAAGTGATGTGCGAGCTTCACGAAGGAATCTATGGAAGTCATGTCGAAGGAAGATCTCTAGCCTTTCGAGCAATGAAGAAAGGCTATTGGTGTCCATATATGCAAAAGGACTCTGCAGTATATGTCCGCAAATGCCCGAAATGCCAGCTTCATGCTCCAATGGTTCACCAACCAGCCAGCGACCTAAAATCCCTGACCAGCCTGTGGCCCTTCGCCCAATGGGGGATGGACATCGTGGGACCACTACCCACTGCTACCGGCAATCACAAATACCTGTTGGTTGCAACTGACTACTTCACCAAATGGATCGAGGCAGAACCATTAGAAAACATCCGAGACGCTGACATGATAAGATTCATATGGAGGAATATAATCACTCGATTCGGAATCCCCAGAACCATCATCACTGATAATGGGACACAATTCGAGAGTGTCCCCTTTCAGGACTTCTGTAACGAGCACGGGATTAGGCATAACTTTAGTTCGGTGGCCTACCCTTAGAGCAATGGGCAAACAGAAGCTTCCAATAAAACTGTGATCGATGGATTGAAGAAGCGACTAGAGCGAGCCAAGGGCGCATGGGCAACCGAGCTACCCCAGTCCTATGGGCATACCGAACAACTCCTCAGCGAGCAACAGGAGAAACCCCATTTTCGCTAACATATGGCATGGAAGCAGTCATTCCACTAGAAGCGGGCTTGCCAACAATGAGATCCGACCTTATCGACCAAGGCCAGAATGATGGGGCGTTGCTCGCTGAACTCGACCTCGCCGACGAGCGTAGAGAACTAGCCCTGGTGAAGCTTGCGATCTATCAGCAACAGCTCGCAAGGCATTACCACAAAAGGGTTAACCCAAGAAAATTCCAAGTTGGGGACTATGTTATAAGGAAAGTCCTAGGCAACATAGTAAGGTCATCAGACGGCAAGCTAGGCCCAAACTGGGAAGGACCCTTTAAAATAACTAGGGACGACCTGCAAGGTGCATATCATTTGGAAATAATGGAGGGCAGAGAGATACCACGAGCATGGAATGCAGCTAATCTCAAGAAATTCTATTTTTAAATTCTCGTGGTATTCTATTATTGAATCTTTTTCTTATATTTGTTATGTGAAAGGAATAGTTCATTCCCCTTATTAATAATGAAATCAGTAAACTGCATTTTATCACACTTCTTTTTCCAAATCACATGCACAATGGTCGATATAGCAGGGGAATACCCCTCCTCAAGTCATCGTCATGAAACACGAAAGACCTCTTAGGCTTGCCCTTGGCAATATATAAATCCCTACAAAGGATTCTTAGGCAATACGACCAGGTTTTATACTGGCCATCAAACCTACTTTGGTTGAGCAAAATCCTGATCGGATGAAGACATCCAATACCAGGTGTGTCCTCGCCAATTTCCCTACTTAGGCCTAAGGGAGTGTGATGACACAACCTAAAAGGTAAAATGGGGCATAATGGTATTTTGGTATTATACTGGACTGGGGGGACATTTGCATGGCAAAATAAAAAGGATTATGAAGCAGCAAGAATATAAAAAGATTAGATGAACACGTTTAGTCGGCAAAATCGCCCAAAACACGAACTTTTCATTGATCTCTTATATTTACAACAATAATAATACATGTTTAGTCGGCGAAGCTCGCCCAAAGCATTTACATTATCAAAAAGGACAAAAGAATAACAACTTGTTATATTTACAACAAAGATAATACACGTTTAGTCGGCGAAGCTCACCCAAAGCGTTTACATTATCAAAAAGAAAAAACTTGCAAAAAATTCAAGAAGGAGGAAGCCTCCGAACAAGATAGTCTGCCACCCTAGCTCCTCGTCCATCATCAGGATAAGGGACCAGCTCTTTCACAGCCTCATCTGCGTCCAACTCTAACAGTTATCGAGGAATAGCATCAATAGGGATCCATCTATCATCCCTCCTGAATGGATTGGGCATCAGAGTGGAGGAGGACATCTCATGACGATACCATAACACTGAGTTCCTCGGGACCTGGAGTTCTTTCAAGGCACTCAACCAACCTCTGATGAAAGAAAGTTCTTCGAACTTGGATAATCTTATGGGAGCATCTAGCCAGCCTTGATCATAACCATCAACCTATGCTTGTCGAGGACCCTTCTTCAATAAATCCCGCAATCGAGTAACGTCCCTTTGAAGCCCAACAGTAGTTACATATGCTCGGCGGACATCATCACGGAGCTCTTCCATCTACTTATCCCGCTGTTCTTATGCTTCCCTATTCCTGCCCCTGGTGCTCCTACCAGCTCGCGAGAGGGAAGGACGAGTGGACCCTCGCGGCATATGAGGAGTATGTCCAGCTCGCGAAGACGAGGAGCCTTGCAGAATCTCTGAAATAGTGCTCGGTGCATGCTCTCTAAGTTGTAGGACTTCCTTCCTCAGGTTTTCATTCTCCTACTGCAGGAATTCCCCAACTTGATTTATCTCGGTGGCCTCTAGCAACCTTGCTCTCAGTACATTGACTTCCTCTTGTACAGAGGCACCAATGCCTTCCATCTCCTGGAGTCTGTCCTTCATCTTAGCCACTAGCTCGGACTAATCCTTATATTTTTGGCTCCTTGACCTAAGAGACTTGCAAAGCCTAACAAAGGCCTGACAAACCTGAGGACTGGCATTGGGACCAAGAGTCCTGCCCAATTGAGATGTGGCAGGAATATAGTCTTCTACATCAGTCAACTACAAGACATAAAAGGGAAAGGGAAAGAGAAATTAATCAATGCATTAGAAAAAGAAGCCTTTTTATTTCATTAATGAAGATCAAGTACATCGAGCAGGAAATGGAAAAATTATAAGAAAAAGTACAAAAATAGTCCTAAGGGAGGATTAACTAGCAACCTCAGGCTGCCCAGAGGTGGATGGCTGCTTCCCCTTGTCAGCAGCAGCAGAGGCATCCCTGTCTACAAATATGCCCTCATTCTCCTGGGCAGGACCAGCATCGGCAGGGGTTGTCTCAGAGGTAAGATCAACACCCTCGATGGCTGGGGAAGGGGCTTCTTCGTCCACGGTTGGCCTTGGACCCGGGTCATGCTCGTCGAACAGAGGAGACTCAGCATCAACACCAGCAGCTAGGAGGGCCTTGTTCCAGCCCTTCTTGAAGTTCAAACGACTGATATAGCCTATTTGAACTTCGGCATCTTCATAAGCCGCAGTCCATCCGGAGTTATATGAATCCTCCTTGATGGTGGCTACCTGGGACTCCTTCTCCTTCAGCTTCTCGGTCAGAGCCTTGTTCTCCTCCACAACACCCAGCTTGCTTGAGCAGACTAGGTCATAGGCCTGCCTCAACTCGCTCAGCTCCTTGATCGCCGCATCCCTCTATCGGTTAGAATTGATAAGGGCCAGATCAGAGGAAGCTCGGGCGGCATCAGCAGCCTTCAGATCAGCCTCCATCCGAGAACCCTTGACTTCCAGAGCGGACTTCTGCTGCTCCAGCTTTCCATTCATCCTCACCAACTCGTCGCGAGAACGGTAGAGCACAGTGAAGTCCGTCACAAACTGCCAAAAATAAAGAAGAAATCAAGAAGGAGAAATAATTAAAACTTGTTAAGGAATTAAAAAGGGAGAGAACCTTACCAAGGCCAGTCTCTGGCTAGCTTGGAGGGCAAATTGATCAAACCCTAACGCCCTCTGGAGATCTGCAGGAAGAACTGCCCTCTCAAGAAATGCAGGAGCCAGCTGAGGGGCAGTGGCAACTGAGGCTCCCTCGGGCAAAGCTGACACCGGGACCAAGGCTTTCCCAGCCTTCGTCCTCGACTCCATCTTCCTCCTCTCTTCCTCTCTCTCCCTCTCCATCCTTTTCCTCTCCTCCACCTTCTTCTTTTCCTCCACCTTCTTCCTCTCCCCTCCTTTCTCTCCCTCTCTCTCGCCTACTCTTCCTCTCTCCTCTTCCTCTCTTGCTCCTGAGTGGAATACCGAGAGCCAGTAGCCACAGCCCTAGAAGAAGACCTTTGTTTCTTTGACCTATGTGTAAGAAGCACATGGCCCTCATCATCATCGTCTCTAATCAGGTTCTTCCTGGGAGGCATCTCTTCACCTGAAATACTGGAAGTGCTCGACGATCCTCTAGCTTCAGAATCCTCTTCAGAAGAATTGCTACTGTCAGAGCTCCCTCCACCCAAATTACTCGCAGATCCTGCAGGCTCACTCTCAGAGCTGCTCTCCTCTTCGTCCAACTGGATAGGCTCAGCAGTAGTCTCTCTGAAAGAATCAAACTCTGGAACACTATCCACAGGTCGTGCAATGAAGCTAGAGCTTGCGTTCTTGTACTCGAGATAAAAGACAGCAGACCTGAGATGTTCGCCGTCACCTAGAGGCTCCCTGATATTCTAAGCTTTCACCAACTCCGAGATACGAACCTCACTGAGAGCAGGCTCCAAATTCTTTGTCCTCGCTGTGGAAGAAAAATCAAAGAAAGGTTAGAAAAGTCACAAGTCAGTAAGGTTGAAATAATAATACAATGTCTACCTATATATTCTTCCCCGTAAAAAGGGACAGTGAACCTCTCTGACCTCGACCCTTCAAACTGGGGAGGGAACTGCCAATTCCTAACGAGGAAACCCTCTTGCCAGTAGTCCTTATAGGAATCAGGTAGGTTTACTACCAATACCCTATCAGGACTCCTAGCTTTGAGGTATAAGACACCTGAGCTAGTTCGAGAGAAGGAATAGAAGAAATAGATCTCGGCAAGTCCTAACCTAGTACCATACAACTGGTTTATTCTATGGACGCCATTTACTATCTTCCACACATTGGGCGAGCACTGTGCTGTAACAATACCGAAATAACCAAAAAAATGTAGAAATAGATCATTAGGGGGAAAAGTAAGTCCCCCCTGGGAGAGAAACAAAACATGGATCTAGTGGGCATCCTCTATATCCCTAATGTTCCTAGGAGGGGAAGCACAACATTCAATATCTACCCACTCAGGAATATTGTAGAACTTCCTGAACTCAGAGATTGACCTATTTCCAATCTTTGCCATTAAAAAACTCTAGAAACTCTACAAACCAAAGAGAAAGTGCAAAGAAAGGGCACGAGAAACTTACAAAAAAGAAGATCGGTTCGAGCAATGAAGAAGCACGAGCCCAAGACAACTAAGAAGCAATGAGAATGGGGATTCAGAGAAGAAGGTATGAGGCGCTAGAGTTCTCAGAATAAGGAAGAGTACTGGAAAGGCTGAAATGACGGATGAAAAAGTGGCTATCCCAACAAGACTTCAATTCTAATCATAGTGCACGGATAGCGAAGCGGGTGCCGCCAAAGCAACTTCACAGTTTTTGAAGAATCACAAATCAGCCATAATGGCTGATCATTTAAATCCATTGGACCCATAAACATGGCCCAACAAATTTAGGGGCAATTGTGGGTACCCGAAATTCAGAACTATGGGCCTGGATGAGTAGCCCAGTCTTGGCGGCCCAAAGTCCAGGCCCCTCATCTCTTATAATTGATCCGGTCTCCCCCCACGATCCCATGAAGGGAAGTTATGGGGGAAATGGAAAACGTGGAGGAACCCATCACCCCCACTCATCTACATGCACATGTATATATTAAACCCTAGGTCCGGGGAAAAAGGACAAGTTGTATTCTCTGTAATCACTCTCCGGAGTATATAGAAATAATATCGACTGCACCACCGTGGACGTAGGCACATCTTGGCTGAACCACGTACATCCTTTGTTGTGTGATTGGCATCTTGTATTCCTTGTTCTCGTCTTGATAATCTTTCTCTCATATTTATTTGTGTTGCATAATAATTGCCTCTACACTTCCCATTATTATTCTTCCCTTATTTCTTATTATGTTCTTCTTTAACGCCAAGTTTGGTCTGTTTAGACCGATCACCTTCCTAGCCAACTGCTATCACTGCATCTTCAACTTTGTCATACTTCTCAATTATCACAACGAGGTCATCAATGGTGATGGCCTCTCTATTGTAGATATATTAATGAGGCATGGAACTTCTTGACAACCAAATCTTGAAGGAAGTCACTACAACTTGGTCCGTCCGGTCCTTCACTTCATTGAATACTTTCTAATATCTTATGATATACTCCCAAAGCATTTCCTCAGTCTTACTTTTTAGCATGATAAACGAGTCCATCCATATAGGATACGTGTTATTCGTGGTGAACCTGGTCTTGAAGCCCTCGATGATCTCCTTCAAACACTTGATTAATTTGTGTGGCAGCTTATCGAACCACTTTGTTCCACATCACCAAGGCTGGAGGGAAATATGCGACATATCAAACTCTCTTTGTTATTCCATAACTTCATGGCTTGGTGATATTTCCTGTTATGGTTAGTGGGAACTGTCTTCCCATAATAAATTTTTAATCGTGGAGCAAAAACTTATTGGGAGGCCCAAAATCCTCAATCGTTCAAATAAATTGTGATTTCATCTGGATGATAAGGGCTCTCCTGCCAAGATCCTTAGTGGTTCATGCTCTTTGATGAGAAGGGTGTATATCTGCTTCTCTCTTGATCAATTCATAGAGATATTTATCTCATATCCACTCATCAGAGAAGGTTATTCTTCTAGACAACCTCTCGTATGGAGAACATTCCTTTCTGGTGATGGATACACCTTCCTCGACTAAGAGCCTTGCTCACCTAAGAACTAGGGGTGCATGACTTATGGCCACATTTTTGTTTCCCTTTGTGCTTCTTTATCCAAACTATTAAGACATAACTGGAGCCCAATGTTTTGATCCTATTAATATCTTGTGCTAGGATATTAGTAATAGTCACCAAGATCTAATCTGACCCTTAGTGGTAAGGGAGAAGGGTGACAACTCTCGTGGTCATCGTGATAATCATAATCGATATGATGACCCTTGTGGTCATCATAATCTTGGTGTTCTTGGTTAGGTGAGTGAGACATAATAGAAAATTGGCTTGTGGAAAATAACATTAGATCCTTTCCATAAATGATGCCAATTGTAGGTGGTAATTTTTTATAAGTTTTTATATTCAATGCACACATGCCCAATGGTAATAATAATTGCATAAAATGATGATTTCACACACACAACATAAAATGTATGTGGACTTGCCTACATCCATGGGGTGCTACTGTTTGTTCTCTATTCATTAAGAACTCGAGTCAATAGAGTTGAAGTACTTCTTTATGTTACATATATGCATGAACCATTCACATGGGGGTGATTTTGCATTTATAAGAAAGCTTAGGAGAGTTATAAGCCCCATTAACAAATATTCCTACGAGTTCAAACTTATCCTTTGATCATAGTCTTTCATTACAAGTCATTGAGTTGAGTAGTTCTTCTCTGACCATAAGTCTACATTAATCATGGTCACACATAGCCGAGCACATGCCAGTAAAGCAGTTGACCCCAAAATAACCTTTTTTGCTCCACCTAAATAAGTTACTGTATGAAAAAAAGTCACTTATCATCCACATAACAACTATATGATTTTGAAAAGTCTATTAACATGAGGCATAACCATTTTCCCATGACTTATTCAACTCACTGATCAACGGTCATATGTAAACATCAATATCTCTCTCTAGGGCCTGGGGACCAGGAATAACTAGGGACATCATGAAAAATGGAACCTTAATTCATGTCCATGATTGAATATTGAATCGTATAAGTATCATGGGCCACATACTATAGGAGCTACTCATGTTCATGAAAGGTTGAATCTATAGTGGCCATACCTAAACTCACATTTCAAGGATCTTGAGAAAACTCAGAATAATTTTGATCAAAGTAATTCCACTCATCACTATGGTTCATATGCTAATGATACCATTATCCACTCGCTTATCACTGTGTCATCTCATGTCAATAACTATCTTCCTTGACATGTAAAATCGGTGCCAAAGGGAAGTAATGCAGAATCTTTTGATGCATATTTTACCATTCCCATCATCAAGTTTGTATTTGGACTCCCATATACTGAGAATTGTTCTATATTAGCATTATATTTTCAAAAAGTGCGCAATCATGTTTGCATGCATTAATGGCCTCATATCCTAAGCCTAAGTCATGTAAGAATATCTTCGCTTCTTAGATTGACCTTTGAGCCAAATTTCCTTTCAATATAATTCTAACAATACCCCCTTTAGCATATCGAATTACTTTTTTCTCCATTTTTCACTTACCTTGTGATGAAACATTGTAATCATTAATTTTAATAAAGTATACTTCATGCATCCAAAGTACACCTCACATTTTGCAACCTCCAACAGTTTTTTAATATTTTTCACCTCCTCCCTCTACATACCAGCTGTTTCTTCACATGTATCTTATCCCCCAATCACGATCCATGTAATACACCTACAATAGTATTCCATTAAGTCAAAAACTCATTTTTAAGAGAAGAAGGACGGAACGCCCACACCTACTATTAATTAAAGGAGAAAAAGTCTCTTTAAGGGCGGAACAAGCTTAAGAAAGGATAAAAAGCTTAAGGGGAGCCAATTTCCAAAAGCTATAGAAAAATAAATTTGGGGTTTTATAATAACCCCATTACAAATATAAGAATCAAGCAACCACTGATCTAATGTAGAAGCAACTAATCTTATCTAACTTGTAAGAACCTCTGACCATCTTTAGAAGATCCTTCACATCCTCATAGATTTTACCACCTTTTAAGTTGACTCCAACATTAGTTAGGTAGTTAACAACCATTTTTTATTCCCTATAATAGTGGCTTATAGAATAATTAAACTCTTTCAGATATGAAATAATGGCACCAGTATAGGACTTAAGTCTCCATGGAGGTCTCCACTCCCTATTGATCAACTTCACCACAAATAAAGAATCAAATTCTATATCAATCTCTTTTAGATTCTTTTGCAAGCATAATTTAATGCCAAGTCTTAGCTTCTAAGTTACATAACAGAGTTAGTTGAAAATTCTTCTTCTTTGGCATAAGCAAAAACCGTATCTCCTTTGGCATTTCTCACTATACCTCCCACACCTCCTTTTACTAGATTACCTTTGCTAGCCCCATATATGTTCAACTTGAACCTTCCAATTTGGGGGTTATTCCATTTGACTTTAACATAATTGACTGATTTTGATTTGAATTGAAAACCAAATAACTTCTGAAAGCCTTGAGAAAAAGATGAACCTCTTCTGTCAAATACTTGAACTTTGCATAAATTAAATATCAAAGTTAAAATTTGATTATTTAGAAAATGAAGATTGCATTTGATTCCTTCACATAATGCTTTGTTACTAGCCTTCCATATTTACCAAACAACAACTAGAGGAATTGATTTACCAAAAATTTGTTTAGAGTCAGAACTACCCGCTGTTAACCACCAACTAAGAAAAATAATAGACAAATTATTCCTATCTATCTTCACTAGTGAATTTGAAAAGAAATACAATAATTAAGATGCCATTGAATAGTTAATGAACAAGTAAGAAGGGGATTCTTCTCTTTTGTTACATTTATGACATCAAGAACCCATTCTAATGCCTAACTACATAACATTGTCGTCAATGGGAATATAATTGTTTATGATTCTCCACACATTTATTGAATTTTTCTTAGGAATTTTTGCATCCCGAATATTGAAATGAACAATGGATGAGGGAGAGTGGATCTTGATGAAATCATATGCTGATGATAAAGAGAAACTACCTAAATTTTCTAACTTCCAAATTATCTTATCCTCTTAAGGTTCCATTTGCTTTAAACATTCTTCTTCCACTTGCATCATGTGCTTCCAGGTATGAGAACTCCCCTAGAGATGTTATGCCAATGCTTGTATCTGTTAGAATATAATTTAGACCACAAGGAATATTCAATTTTAAACTTCTAGTACATTCTCATACTAACAGCCTTAGTAAGAAAACCAAAGTCTGTAAAGCCCATTCCTCCTTAATTTTGATCTTTCCATAAAGCAATCCAATTCTTCCATTGAAATTTCCAGCCCTTCTCTTCATTCCCTACCCAAAAGAATTTATTCAACATCACATGAATTTTATTAAATACCAACTTGGGATCATTAGTAGAAGCTAAGAGATATGAAGCTATAGATGAAAGCAGATGTTTGATGAGAGTGAATCTGCCACTTATTGAAAGGATTTTTGCCTTCCACCCTGCTATTTTGCCTCTTAATAAAGAAATTTAATGTTCATAGTATCTGACCTTGTTTTTCCCTTTAAATAAAGGACATCCCAAATATTTAAGAGGGACGACTTTAGAGTTCAAGCCCAAAGCTTCAACAACTTTATTTTTGTATCTAGGAGGCATCTTAACATCTACAGTGAAAGAGATTTTAAAAAAATGATTTTTTGTCCAAAGGTGCTAGAGTAGGTCTTAAGGAAAGCCATCACATTCTTCAAACTTTTAATGTCCCCTACTGAAAATTACTACATCTTTTGCAAATGCCAAATGTGATATCATTGGACTTCCACTTGGCATATAGAAAGGCTTAATTAACCCTTCATGCAACATAACATCCATGCCTCTACTTAAGTACTCAGCTGTAATAAAAAGGCTTAGGGAGATAGGGCCCCCTTACCTAAGACCTTTATTTGACATGAAGAAACCAGTAGCTTTCCCATTGGTCATTATAGAAAACAAATTGTTGGAAATGCATATCCAAATCAAATCTATGAACCTTTCCCCAAAACCAAAACCTCTGAGCATTTTGATTAGAAAACCTAAGTGAAGACTGTCATAAGATTTCTCCATGTCCAATTTAATGATAACATTACCTCCATGAATCTTCTTACCAAGATTATGAACCATCTCCTTAGCAAACAACACAATTTCTTGAATAGATCTCCCTTTAGTAAATCCACTTTGGTTTGGAGAAATTATAATAGGCAGAAGCTTAGCAAGTCTTGTACTTAAGATCTTAGAAATTATCGTATAACAAAAGTTGCAAAGGCTAATAGGCCTAAAATACCCATGGTACACCCAATTCTTGTAAGATTGCATTATCCCACGTTTTACTAAATGATTGTGTACCACTTCACCACTATACCGATATTGATTCATACATTCACTACACAAACGCTGGATAATACCGTTGTTGTCCGCTTTGCCCATTGCAAATTAAATAGAAGATCTCGCCCCCTTATAATATTGCTTACCTAATAATCTCTACCTAAGTGTCATCCAACTCTTGTCCTCCTTATCTGTTATACCACTAATTAAAAAATTAAATAATAATGATTAATTATTTCACTACATTATTGTTCGGCCTATAACACATTATGCTATATCCCGACAATGATAATTAAAGAGTGGATTACAAGATACCATTTAAATAGAACATTACTCTTAATGTCAATAATGGGATTCAATATCCCGACAACGATAATAGTTTAACAACAACAAATATTTCTTACTCTTTTTTACTTATTTCAAACTACATATAAAGCTAAAATTGAAATGCTAATGAGAATAAGTAATGTTTTGATTTAAACTGAAAATTAAAATAAAGCTTACCCGAGGTTATAAAGAGTCAAATAAAATCCAAAATTAAGTGCTCATAACACTGATTAAATGGGAAAACAAAACACTACCACCAAGGCATTGTTAGAATTTCCACCCCTTCACATACCTTATATGCTTATTTTCAAATGAAAAACTAGAAAATTCCACCCGATAGTAAGAAAAAATGCCAAAACTTGAGTGATGTGACTAAGGGATGCAATCTAATTTAAACCCATATTGTAAACTAGGTGAATAAAACCAATTCCCCCTATTTACCAATATACACACCTATGAATATTAGATTTGTTCAGATAATAAAACCATTTCCACCAATTACCAAATACTCTTCCACTACATATTTCATCTCTGTCTCTCTCACACACACATATATTGGTAAAGATAAATATATTATTGTAAGAGGGTAGTTTAGATAAGATGGAGGCGTAACCCCTTTTTGAGTACAGTAATGATAAGTTAAATAACAACACTATTGATTAACCATAGGACATTCAAACATTACTCAATGAAGATAAATTCAGTTTAAGATCACATATCTCTTGTGTATAACTCAGAAGGTAATAATGAACTTTAGAACTAACTTAGCTAAGGGAGAGATAAGTAAGCACCCTAGATACCACCAAACACACTAACCACCCTCAAGAATTTATGTCAAGTATTAAAAGCTTCGTAATAAATGACAATGGTGGGCATGTAAAACTCCCTCTGGTTCGTAATAACTCTCTCTGATGTATATTATCTCTAGTAACAACTTCTGAACTCTCAAAAGATGAGCATATCCTCAGAGGTGGTTGGGGGCCTTAAATAGCCTACCACGCCACCCCCGAGGCAACTTCGCCATTAATGCTTGTGAAAGACATCCCTCATACTTTATGTCACAAATATTAAATACCTGATGCACTAGTTGTCTCCACGTCATAAACATTAAATGCCAAGGCATGCCTTTTGCCTAACCACTGTGTGTCAGAGGGCTGTTGTCACAGAGGTGGCTCACCAACTGCCTAACAGCCCCAAATACCACGATGGTTTACTCAAATGCAGGTCTAACATTGTCTAACTGGTTTGTGACATCAGATAAAGTAGATGTGACATTAAGTAGAGGGTTGTTTGGCTCACAACTCAATGCCCGATGGAACTCCAAGCTGCCCCGCCTGAGGTTCCGCGGTAAGGGTCCTTCGGTGTTTTACCAGGTGTATTTAAGATGGTTAGGAAAAGACCCAACAGTGCCTCACTTCTCAATCCTTCAAACCAAGTCCCTATAAAGTTCCCACGACGAGGTCGTTCAATAGAGCATGAAAGCTCTCCCAGGCCCTGCCAATCCTGGTCTCTCGTGAGTACCGTTTGACCTGACACTAAAACTCATTATTATTATCGTTACATCATTACAACCGTTATGGCTTATAGTCAATATAAACAAATATACAATATGACTAACACATCAAGCTAAAGTACGAGTTACCATGCTATGCTATTTCGCTAAGCTTCCATGCTTGAGCTCCCATGCTGAGTTGCCTCGGTTTCTTAATCACAAACACTGTTGATAATTGGGGGGAATTATCCCTAATCTCAGGATTACCTTCAAGCCCCCTCTACATTTGTCCCTTTGTGGAGAGATTTGTTATTGGAACAAGAAATGTCTACATGAAAACTTCTCAATCCAATAAACCTTCTTTGTGAGTAAAAAAATCTGGCATCCTTTCCTTCGTTAGAACCACCGCGTTAGAATCTCCAGGAAAAAGTAAAATTCTCCTCGATGTACCTGAACCGAAGCTCTACAGCTCATTGGTGCTTTGACGAAGGGACATTGCCACTTTTTTGTTATATTGAGCTTCAACCGTTCTAACTTTATTATTTGAAATTCTCCCGAAAGGCCTGCTAACCTTCTCAAATACTCGTTCTGATTATTGGTAAGTGAAATTCTCCCTTGTAACCCTTCGCTATGTTCGAAAAAGCAAAAATTCTCCCCGATGTAGCCGAGTCACCATTTAAACAATTTTTGGACTTATGGCGAGGGGACATCGTAACGTTTTTGAACCATTGGGACATCTTTTCCATTGGGAGCTATTGGATATGTCTGACAAAAATTCTGCCGCCAAAACTCAAACTTGATAAATAAGGAAACCCTTTTTATTCCCCAGGCGTCACTTCATAAATGATGTGGTGCTATCTTTTCAGCTGTCAAAACACCTCCAAAAGTTCCACGTGTCCATTTGAAATGATTATAGGTGGCCTTGCACGTGTGGTGGTAAGAAACTCAACAGACGAGTTCCTTAAAAGGTTTCAAACGTCTCTTTTTTCAAACACTTCTCTATCATTCATCTTCTTCAAGCTCATGTCCTCCTTAGAGAGAGAACTCTGTGCGAACTCCATTGTTTACCAAGCTCTTACCTAGCCTCTTCCTTCTCTCATCTTTTACACCATCACCTCTGGTTGTGTTCCTCCATCCTTGTTTCTAGCCCTTCTTACCCAGTTGTACCATTAATAGCCATTCTACTATGGCTTCTTCAATTGCTTTTAAGGTTTCCACCACCACTGCTCACCCAGGCTCCCCCTCTGCCACTTTTAGCATCGTTGATGTCCCTTGAGCCACTGCCCTGAATGCTGCTCATTAAGAAAAATTACGCTTCTATAGCGGGGCTCCCATCTTTGGCAAAGATGATAAATTTTATGATGCATGCAAGACTTGCCATTTCTCATCCAAGTTTGACCCTTTACTGTTGGGTGATGAGGATATGGATTCATCAAAGTGGGGCTATCTTCCCTTAGAGGGGAATCTGCGCTTTCGTTTGGACCGTGGTGAATTCCCCTATTCTCAGATTGACTTCGAAGCACCTGGGGGGTTGCCAGCCCATTTCACTCCATGGCATACACATATGTAGAGTTCTTACGCTGTTGCCCTTACAAAGGTTGGGCTTCATCGAGCCTACTGGTTTGGGGAGTCCACCCTTTCCAAGCACAATGCGGTGCTCCAAGTGCTAGTTTCTAGATGGAACATCATAACTCACACGTTCTTTGCTGCATGGGGAGAGTTCACCATTATATTGGAGGACGTCCGTGAGCTCCTTGGGTTTAAGCCAATGGGTGAGTTCACATATCATAATGAGGCTCTGGATGCCGAAGAGGCTATTGATCGAGTTGGGCTGGATCGAATCTGCCGCAGTTGCATTGGTTCCTTGAATGAAGCCACATTTACTCCTTTCATGAGCTTTTTTTTTAAGCTCCGACCTTGAAGGATGTTAATGATGCAACGGGTCGAGGTAGAGGTACATCCCTAGAACTACCAGCCTACATACTTGTGTTTCTTTCACACTTCTTCCTGACCGGAAAACCCAATGATCAGCCCAGGAGGGACCTTATAAATATTTCCATTCGTTTGGACAGGGGTTTCAACCTTCCTCTGGCCGCCATTGCCTTGGGTTCCCTCTATACCTGGTTGGATCGAACCCATATCGACATGGCACGATCACTAGGTCATTCAATTTGGCCAATTTTTCCAACACCATCATTTTGACGGGTTCCTTTATACCCATTTTCCTGCCATTACCGCCAAGTCTATTTCTATGCCTGTGAGCCAAGGTATCAAGCCCCCACGCCTCCTATGTTTCTATAAAAAAACAAAGTCGAAAGGAGATAATGGCAGTTTTTGATCGTTTGGACTCCTTTCTGATGAGGCCATATAATGAGTCTACATTTGCCCATAGTTAGGATTTCTTTCCTTCTGCAGCCTCAACGATCAAGTTCATCACAGCTGTAGAAGATCCCTTGTAGGCCTTAGTGCTTGTATTCACTCCTGGGTTTCTTCCTTCCTATACCGAATGGGGATACACCTTAGAACCCTACAACCGTGATAGATGTAGCAGGTAGTTCGGGTTTAATCAGGGACCCCTCACCCTGTGTTTCAACACAACCACTCAAGGGCTACTTTTGTTAAATCTTTCACCTTATATACTGCAACATCAGTTATTGGTGTGACTTCTACCATCAATGGGCGAGTCACCCTTCCTAGTACCACTAGGAAGGGGGTGTATCCACCTCTTTTTCCACCGAGTTCCATTGGGAGCAGCAATATCCCCCAGTCCTTTTTTTCGCTGCTTCTGAACTGGGTCTTAAGGGTAACTCCGTTCTTGGAGTTGAGTTTCCCTTGAGTAAAATCATTAAATAATCTCCCCAAGAGCTACCCACATATTTCCCAATGATCTCCACTGCCACCAAAAAGCCTAAAGCCATTGTAACTCCCAAATAACCTGCACCTTCGATAAAAGCTACAACAAGCAAAGGGCCTTCTCAGCCACCTGCCAAAAAGACCAAGAAGTCTAAGTCCTCAAAGTCCAAGCCCCAAGCTCAAGCACCAACTCCTTTGGAGGAGTTCCCTATTGCCTCCGCTCCCCCTTCCATGCCTGCAGAAAAGGTCGAGGAGTTAAGAAGGAAAGCCTGGGCAGAGGTAGAATGAATAAACGCTGAGTTTGAATAACGCGCTGTCGTCATTCCTCCCTCGACTGCTTTTCCCACGATTTTGGTTGATCCAACTGATCCATCGGCAAAGAGGAGAAAAAGGTTAAGGGTACCTCAAAGTGGTTATGCAACGGGCACAAGGAAGAAAACTCTGGGCACTAAGTCCCAGAAGAAATTAACAGTCGAGATACCTCCATATTCTACTCCCTCTCTTGCTGCCTCCTCCCCGCTTTCACCAATGGTTATACCTTCTCGTTCTCCCTCTAGGTCTTAGGTATGTGTGAATGTTTTATTTTTGTTCCCCTTTTCTTAAGGCAATCTGCATTTGCTTATTTCTTTCATAACCTTGGTGCAGGGAGATGAAGAAAGGCCCAGTCCCCCTGGTTTCCCCTTGAGCTGTTTCATGGGGGGCGTTTCGGTGTCTCTCAAACTGATGTTACTCCTCCCCATTCCCCCATGATAGGCCTTACATATTCTCATCGTCTGCCCTCCCAACGGGCTAAAGAAGTTGTTGCAGGGGCTGCTACCGTTGGATCTATTAAAATATCTGGCAAACCAGAGGCAACTACTCCAGCCTCCTCTGAATTACCATCCGAGCAAGAGGTCCCTCTGCCCCTCATTGTGGTCAAGGAGATTGCCCCTAAGTTAAATTTTGAGTCAAGTCTCACATTTTTTATTTGTCCCATTACTTTTTTTATCATTCTGATATGTTGGGATATTTTAGGTGGAAGTGGCGTCTCTGATAGCTGATATTCTCCTTCCCACTGCACTGACGAGACCTCAGACCGTAATTCCCCTCTTTGGTGGCATAACGAGGGTAGGTAACGCTTAGATGTATTACTGCCCTTTTCCTGTACTTGTTCCTTGTGTCTAACACTTGGTTTTGTATTTGCATCTTTCTCCAAGTCTCTCCCCACCCTTTGCTCTTAGTGGCCTTTTCCTTTCCCAGCCTAAGGTTGATGCTACTGTTCCTCGTGTTAGTTCTTCTGTATCCACTAGCGTTGAGGTATTTCTTTAAGGTCCAACATTTTCTTCTGATGATACGCCCGTGTTGGCCGTAGTACATTATTGGTGAGGGAAGTTTGCCTACCGTTGAGGCTTCTTCAACCAAGGGCCCCGTTGAAGCTACTGAGGCAATGAGCCCGCCCCTATCAGTTTCTACCATTATGGCCCCCGTGATGACTCCCATTCTCGTTCCTACTTCTGCAAAGGTACTTCGCTAATTTCTCTGCATTTCTCAATTTCTCAAACTTCACCTATGTTTGCGACTTAACAATGAAAACACTTGTTAAGGTTTTTTTCATAAACTCCACCTATATTGGTGACTTAACAATGAAAACACTTGTTAAGATTTTTCGTAAGCTCCACCTATAACGGTGACTTAACAACGCAAATGCTTGTTAAGATTTTTCACAAACTCCACCTATATTGGTTACTTAACAACGAAAACACTTGTTAAGATTTTTCATAAACTCCACCTATATCGGTGACTTAACAACGAAAATACTTGTTAAGATTTTTCCATAAACTCCACCTATATTGGTTACTTAACAACGAAAACACTCGTTAATATTTTTCATAAACTCCACTAAGATTTTTCATAAACTCCACCTATATCGGTGACTTAACAACGAAAACACTTGTTAAGATTTTTCATAAACTCCACATATATCGGTGACTTAACAACAAAAACAGTTGTTAAGATTTTTCATAAACTCCACCTATATTGGTGACTTAACAACGAGAACACTTGTTAGGGTTTTCCATAAACTCCACCTATATCGGTGACTTAACAACGAAAACACTTGTTAAGATTTTCAAAAACTCCACCTATATCCGTGACTTAACAACGAAAACACTTGTTAAGAATTTTCATAAACTCCACATATATTGGTGACTTAACAACGAGAACACTTGTTAGGGTTTTTCATAAACTCCTTTTTTCCTTTAACTATTTTCAGGTTGCTTGGGAGGATTCTCCACCAGTTCCTTTGCCCATTGCCTCGCACCATTGGGAACCTGTCATTTTAGAAGATTCTAGCCATAATGATCAAGGTTCCACGATTGGTGCTGCCACTGAGAGGGAATCTGTCTATGAGCTTCCTCTGCCCGACCTAACTCCTCGCACCTTCTGCCTCATGATGCTTCAGCGTTCCCCTCAAATGCCTGCCAACCATCATTTGATAGTTGAGCAGCTTGTAAATCATCATCCTGAAACGTTCACGGTGGATTTCTTGCGTTTAAACATCTACGTTATGAGTTATAGGCTTCAAGGCATGGCTACCGTCGTTGCTGAAATTTCCAATACCCCGACCTCAAACGTTACCAGACCCCTCCTTACCTAATTTTTGGGTTATCTGAGGGAGTTGGGTCACACCGGCTTCTATTTTGGCTGGCTCATCACGTATTTGAAGACCTTGAAGAGTCAACTACTGGACAGCCAGAGGGAACTCCTGTGGAAACATCAGGAGGATCAACGGGCCGAGGAAGCTAAGTTAACCGAGCTAGCACCTCTTCTTAGAGCTATTGACCAGGAGGTGGAGGACATCAAAGAAGCTCTGTGTTTGGCCAAACTCAAATAAAAAAAACTCCTTATCGAGCGCACATAAGCATAAACGAGGTTGGAGGTTTCTATTAATGCCCAACGGTCTTGCCTAAAAGCTTCTTCGGGCCTTCCTGGAGATTTTTTATCCTCCTCAGATTTGTGGTTCCTCCTAGGCCAATGAGCTTTTGTATATATTTTTTTTTCTCTCCTTCTTATGTAATTCTTGGGCAGTAGTTCCCAATTTTGTAATGCCCCAAGGTTTATGAATTAATAAAGATATATGTTTTCTCATGCTTTTCCTTTGTGTTATAACTGCTTGCGTACATTATGAAGTTCTATAATTTTTTCATCTTCACTTGGGTTATAATAAAAAGAGCTTGTACACTCATCATAAAAAATAACTTGTGTATTCATAACAACAACTAGATACATCAGTGGTCCAAACATAATTGCTTACACATGATAAAGCTTCAACCATTTATTATTGATTTTGAATGGTTTGTCTTCTTCCATCTTATAAATTAAGCAATAATCTGAGTCATGATCTTTTTTTACAATAAAAGGTCCCTCCCAATTTTCTTCAAACTTGGGTAGAGGAATCCCCCTGATGTGTTTCACTACTTCTTTCAATATGAGGTCTCCCTTCATGAACTTCCTTGGTCTCACCAAGTTATCATATGCCCTGAAGAGTTGTTTTGTATACATTTGAAAGTATTGCATCGCGTTATCTCTGTGTTCATCCAACGCTTCCAGTTTCACATGTCTATTATGAGGGGCATGCTACTTCACAAAGCATATCGAGCAGGTGGAACTTCTAACTCTATTGGGAGAATCGCCTCGGCCCCATAGACAAGGGAGAATGGGGTATACCCTGTGGGCTTTCTCTTAGTTTTTCGATAGGCCCACAACACAGTTGATTCTTATCATCCCATGTTCCTGGGAAATCCTTCATTATTTTAGCTAAGATATTAACCAAAGTTTTGTTAGTTACTTCGACCTGACCGTTTCCCTTTGGGTATGCCACCGTCGAAGTATGATGGATAATGGAGTATTTGTCTGTGAGTATCATTACTTCTGAATTGACAAATGGGGTTCCATTGTCTGAAAGGATGACCTTTGGGATTTAAAAATGGCAAATGATGTATTCCATGATGAAGTTGCTCACCACCCCTGTCGTTTACCTTCTCAGTGGTATCGCCTCAACCCACTTTGTGAAGCATTCCGCTGCTACTAGTAACCATATCTTCACCCTCGAAGAAGGGTGTATTACCCCTACCAGGTCGAACGCCCAAGTGTGAAAAGGGTAAGGCGTTGCCAGGGAGTGTAGGTCTACCAATGGGGCATGGATCATATTTCCATGTAGTGGACAAGCTTTGCATTTTCGAACAAACTCAACGGAGTCTTTCTCCATTGTTGGCTAATAATATCCTAATGTCATTAATTGGTCGTATAACTTGGCCCCTCCTATGTGAGATGGATCGTGCACCTATTTGAGGACCTCGACTGCATTATCCTTCATGATGCAACGCAACAACCTGTTGAAGTATACCATTCAATAAATTTGACCCTCCTGAGCGTAGAATCTCGAGGCCCTCCACTTGAGTCCCACCACGTCAATTTTTTATGCTGGGCAACTCCATCTCTGATAAAATCAATATAGGGTTTTCTCCAAGTAGGCTGAGCTTCCACAAAATGACATTCATCCACTTCGAAGAATAATTGGCATTTATCGCAATTCCATTGAATCTCCATCGCGTCCTGTTTCATTCTGGGCCAAAAATACCCCTCTCTTTGCATTCTTCGGGAGAGGGGTATCTCAGTTGTTTTGCAGTGTTCTTTATGTGATTTCTTCAATCTATGCTCTGCCTTTTCTGGATTGATAAACCTCGATAACCATCCTCCTACATTCCTAAAGTAAAGGTTCCCTGGTTCATGAAGTATTGGGCTAATTCCCTCAACCCCATTGCTCCTTCCCCAAATTCCAATTACCCTCTAATCTCCCCCTTCTAGTTTGCGTCGTCCTCCATTGATAGAATTAATAGTACTATTTAAGGAGTTATTCTTCGTTAGATCATGACGGTAGTTGTATCGTTTCTCATGACCATCTTCTAGGCAATGGTGGCATAGGCATCTGGTTAACGATTCATCGTTCTGGGCTGCCTCTTAATCTTGGTCCGATGGAACTGGCAGAGGAGCCTCTGAATGATTATTCTGTATGGTGCCAGGCTCATGTGTTTCAATGCGTAATCTCCATTCACATGCTAAACCACCAAATTTAAATCACCTTTGATGCAAAGTAAACGAATCCCCCTTCGAAGAACCTCTAGCAACCCTAGCACCAATGCTTCATATTCTGCTCGTTATTAGAATAAGGGAAATCTAATTTGTAGGAAAGGCAAATCTCCTCCATTCCTTTTGAAATAATAACCCCTTCTCCTCCTTTCCTTTTCATCGAATATCCATTAAAGTGCATTATCCATTCCTCCGCCATTGCGTCTAGGTGATTGGCCTGCAAATCGTCTCCTAGAATACTTTCTTTGGGTGGCTCAAACGTTCCTGAGGGGAAGATTGCCAACAGATCGGCGTAATCTTAGCTTTTGATCGTGCGAGGAACCACACACTTCAAGTCATATTCGGAGAGGATAAGGAACCACGTAGCTACCCTACCAATCAATATATTCTTTCCAACAAATACTTAATAGGATCACATCTAGTTACAATATGAATTGTAAAAGACAACATATAATTTCTAAGTTTTTGTGCTACAAAGACTAAGGCTAAACAATGCCTTTCCAAGATATTAGATCTCACTTCTGGCCCATGTATGATTCTGCTGAGGTAGTAGACCGGTCATTCTTCCCCATCAATCTCCTGTGTAATAAAGCTCCCACGGACCTCGTGGTGGATGTGAGGTATAGCTGCAACGGTATTCCTGCCTGTGGGGGAACCATGATCTGTGGTGAAATGAGCAGCTTATTCAGTCCAGTGAGAGACTCATGGTGAATCTCCTCCCACTTGAATTTTGTGTTCCCTCGTAGCAGGTGCATCAACGGATGTGTCATCTCGTCTAACCCAGGCACAAATATCCTAAAATAAGAGACTGTACCGAGGAAACTCTTCAGCTCCTTCGCCATTCTTGGACTTGGCATCTCTAAGATCTCTCGCTACTTGTCCTTGTCCATCTGCACCCCTTTTCGATCAACCACGAAGCCTTGAAATTTCCTACTTGTTACCCCAAAAATTCACTTTAGTGGGTTCATCCTTAATTTATACTTCCTGTATCGGGAAAACACCTTCCTCAAATCGTCTAAATGGGAATCCTCCTTCCTTGATTTGATGACCAAATCATCCACATAGAATTTCATGAATTGGTGGAAGAAGTCGTGAAAAATGGCCATCATTGTTCTCTGGTAAGTAGCCCCAACGTTCTTGAGTTCAAACCGCATTACTCAGTACATAAAATTTCCCAACGGGGTTCTGAACGTTATTTTCTCTGCATCCGAGGCGTCCATCTTGAACTGGTTTCACCCTATATACCCATCCATGAAGTTAAACATCTCATGACCAGTCATTGCATCTATCAAGCAATCGATGGAAGGCAGAGGGAACTCATCCTTGGGGCAAGATCTATTCAAATCTTTAAAGTTCACGTAGATCATTATTTGGTTTTTATCTTTCTTGCCCACCGGGACAATGCTAGACAGCCAAAGCGGGTGCTGCATTGGTTTGATGAACCCTACCGCCAATAAGCATTAGACCTCTTCCTTTATCTTTAAGTCTAATTCAAGCTTGTACGTTCTTTTTGCTTATTTCACCGGAATTTTTGAAGGCATTACGTCCAATTTGTGATAGCTGACTCCTTCATCCAGCCCTTCCATCTCTATGTATTTCCAGGCAAAAAGTCTATAAACTGCCGAATCAATATAACCAAAGCCTCTCGTTTCTCCTTACTGAGATCTTTCACGATGAAAATGGGTCTTAGGTCCTCCTCTTCTTTCACCAGGTTCAACTGCTCTAGTTCTTGCGCCTGCAGTTTTGGTTGATCCACCATATATTCTGGTTCCTCGACGACTTCCTCTACTAATTCCTATACGTTGGAGTTGTCTATAACCATACATTGTCCCCGTTGATCAACCAGAAAGCAGTCATATATCGGGTCAACCTCATCATCAGTTTTTTCGGTCGCTTTCTCACACCATTATAATCGATATACCACTTTTCCTTATTTGGTAATGACTTTCTTACACTGCCTACTGGTAGCGGTGACTGCCTTCCTCTTCTCATCTCTAGAAGCCTCGGCCACTCTTTTTTCTAGAGAACTGGCTCAGCACGCTTTGTCGTTGGACCTTATGTTCCCTCGGATACACTCTAGGCCTCATCCTATCTCTGAGCTATTTCAAGATGTTTTGGGGCCGAGGGACCACCTATTGAGCTTCTTCGATCATCACTCTTACGCTTCTTGCAACCTCTTCACTCTTCTCATTTAAGGTCACCATCCTTTCTCTGATCGAGGGAACCCATGATCCCTCCATTATTCTTATTAGGACCCACACATCATCCTTAAATTCTATGTAAAATGTCGCATCCACCAAGTGAGCTTCCTCGACAGCGAAGGGCCTCTTCGTAGCCCTAATGGTCACCTTTATTCCCTTGATGTTCACCTTAGCGCATTGGTGGTATGTAGAAGGAACTAGCCCTTGGTTGTGCATCCACACCTTTTCTATTAACAAATGATAGGAAGTTCCACTCTCTATTACGTGGAACTTTATATGGGAACTCAGATTTCGGATTACAATCCCAACATTGACCTAACCAATGTATTTGGAAGATTGGTTATCATACCCTGAAATCACCTAAGGCATGAGGACCAACCTCTCTTCTAGGATATTGGCTGGGTGGAAGGAGTTGATTGGCATGATGTTGATGGAAGCTCCCCCATTCATA
This sequence comes from Sambucus nigra, assembly GCA_949130495.1. Classification (NCBI taxonomy): domain Eukaryota; kingdom Viridiplantae; phylum Streptophyta; class Magnoliopsida; order Dipsacales; family Adoxaceae; genus Sambucus; species Sambucus nigra. The sequence continues at coordinate 527,389,978 of OX422209.1, forward strand.
AGAGTCCTTGCGAAACTAATTCCGTTGACGCTGGCAGTCACATACAATGGCCTTTTATGAGGGAACCTTATAGCTCTATCTGCATTGCTGAAGGTTACTTCTGATAGAAACCTCCTCACCAACCTGGACATGGGTCCCTTGCATCTCAGCGAAGGGAGTGAGTTCTTCCTCGCAATATTAAGTATTGTCTGGGTTATCTCCAACCTACTCTCTTTCGATATCCCCACTTAGTCGAAGAACCAGGTGAACTTTGGGGATTTTGAAACTGCACAGTATTATAAGACTGGGTCTGCTTCCTCTCCTTTAATGTTGTATACATCCTCCACATCCTTAGCGCTTGCTTCGTCGTAGGACAATACTACATTATCCATTCCCTTCATACAATCTTCCAGAGCATCCTCGAATTCCTCCTTCTTCGATATTGGCTATCTTCCTTCTCTCTCGGCCTCCTCGTCATAGGCCACCACTAGATTGGCCCCATCTGCTGGGAGGGGGGTTTTGTTAACGTTCTGCAGAGGGATTTTCAATGTCCTTGCCTTTACGTACTTTTCGATGATTCTCCTCGGCGTGAAAAAACTCTCTGTTGGTTATTGGATCTTCCGATGGACCTGGCAATACTTGGGATCTGCCCTTATTGCCGCATCGGGTTCCCCAATAGGAATACCCTTTGGTTCGTAGATCGTTCCTCCTTGGACCATCACATTGTAACAGTTGATAGCTTCCTCCACTGTACAAGGCAATGGTGGTAGGTCATCTCTGTCTCTTTAAAACTTCCTCTTATTGTCCTTCTTCGGCACCTTGCCCCCATCTGCTCCGTCGGTGTACCCTACTCGCAGGTTGTATCGACTGCCTAAACATCATGGGCACCACCATCGGATTTGTTCGCACCACCAAGGAGATATTTCTTATCACTTTTAAGAACACCAAAAAAGTCCCCTCACGTGTTTCATTAATGAGATGATAGATGTACTCGGGGAGGAGTCCTTATGCATAAATTTATAGTAACTTGGAATCTTTGGCCTCCTCCCTCACATCGAGGGATATTTCCCTGAACCTTCGAACGTACACCAACATTTCTTCCCCTGGTCGGTGCTTCCCCCTCCCCAGTTGGATCAAAGTAAACTCATCTTCCGGCAGAAAGAACTTCTGGACGAACAAAACATGCATTTCTTCCCATGTAGAAACACTCTTGGGAGCCAAATGAGAATACTAGGTATATGCCTTATCGGTTAAAGATTTAGAAAACTCCCTCAACCTGAGCTTCTTATTATTACAATATGCCCCTAAGTGTTCAATAAAGCGCTTAATGTGCTCCTTAGGGTTCCCCCCTTTCCCTTTGTATTTTTCAAAAATAGGAGGAATATAGTCCTTTGGATAGGGCTCATCGTTGTATTCTTGGGGATAAGGTGTTCGAAAGTCATCATAGACCGAAGCTACCTCACCAGAAGATTATGAGGAGGCCTGCATGAACCTCAGCATCTCTTTCTTCATATCCTTCCTCATTTCCTCCATGGGTGATGCCACTGGAGCAACAACAAACGGGACCACGGGCTGAGTGTCCGCTATAGCTGGAGCAGTCATCACAGTTGGGGACATTGATACTCCTGATGTTCCCACTGCTGGATTCACAATAGAGGGTATACTCGCTAGGACTATTCCTGTTACACCTGCACTTGGTGGGGTTGCCACTAGTGTTACGAAGGAGTTGGGTTCAAATCCTCCTACCACCATCGAAGATACCGAAGTTTGCAATAACTCATAAAACTTACTCATGAGGAGTGCCACCTGAATGGGTCCCAACCCTGCACTCGTGGAAGCTTGTGTCACCCCTGGAACGCCTGTCTTCGCCTGAACTGGAGGTACCTCTATTACAGGAGCCCCATACCTTAGATCCTCCTGTTCTCTTACTACATGTTCTTCATTGTGTTGAATGTCATTAAAGTTGAGACTTCGATTAACATTATCTTGTGCCATACTCCTTACTTAGAAGAATGTCACCCCAGTAGAGTCGCCAAATGTAAGAGGGTAGTTTAGAGAAGATGGAGGCATAACCCCTTTTTTAGTACAGTAATGATACGTTAAATAACAACACTATTGATTAACCATAGGACATTCAAACATTACTCAATGAAGATAAATTCAGTTTAAGCTCACATATCTCTCGTGTATAACTCAGAAGGTAATAATGAACTTTAGAAGTAACTTAGCTAGAGGGAGAGATAAGTAAGCACCCTAGATACCACCAAACATACCAAGCACCCTCAAGAATTTATGTCAAGTATTAAAAGCTTCGTAATAAATGACAATGGTGGGCGTGTAAAACTCCCTCTGGTTCGTAATAACTCTCTCTGATGTATATTATCTCTAGTAACAACTTCTGAACTCTCAAAAGATCAGCATATCCTCAGAGGTGGTTGGGGTCCTTAAATAGCCTCCCCGCCACCCCCGAGGTAACTTCTCCATTAATGCCTATGAAAGACATCCCTCATACTTTATGTTACAAACATTAAATACTTGATGCACTAGTTGTCTCCACGTCATAAACATTAAATGCCAAGGCATGCCTTTCGCCTAACCACTGTGTGTCAGGGGGCTGTTGTCACAGAGGTGGCTCACCAACTATCTGACAGCCCCAAATACCACGGTGGTTTACTAAAGTGCAGGTCTGAAATTATCTAGTTGATTAGTGACATCAGATAAAGTGGATGTGGCATTAAGTAAAGGGTTGTTTGGCTCATAACACAATGCCTGATGGAACTCCAAGTTGCTCCGCCTGAGGTTCCACGGTAAGGGTCCTTCGGTGTTTTACCAGGTGTATCTAAGATGGTTGGGACGATCCCCAACGGTGCCTCACTTCTCAATCCTTCAAACCAAGTCTCTCTAAAGTTACCACAACGAGGTCGTTCGATAGAGCATGAAAGCTCTCCCAGGCCCTGCCAAGCCTGGTCTCTCGCGAGTACCGTTTGACCTCACACTAAAACTCATTATTATTCTCGTTACATCATTGCATCCGTTATGACTTATAGTCAATATAAACAAAGATATAATGTGACTAACACAACAAGCTAAAGTATGAGTTACCGCGTTAATTTGCCTCACTGAGCTACCATGCTGAGCTCTCTCGATTTCTTAATCCAAAACACTGTTTCTAATGGGGAAATTATCCATAATCTCAGGATTACCTCAAGCCCCCTCTACAATTATAATATAACAAACCCCACTATACATATGGCATTTATTAAATTTAAAAATTGTGCATTAAGAAAGTAATAAGATTGACGAAAAAAGAAAATCCAAGCACCTGATCACATAAATTAGGGAGAGAAATTATAGTGGATCAATTGTAGAATGACGGTGGACATGGCAGAGAAAAGTGGTGGAAACGACAGAGAACAAAGACAGAGAATCACAGAGTTAAGAATGGTGGCGGTGAAGAACAAGAACGACCGAAGGTTTTTTTAGGAGCAGAAGGTTTTTTTGCTAAGGGACAAAAGTTATTTTTTTAGAAGATGGAGTTTTTTTTTAAAAGCATGAGTTTTGAGAGAGAGAGAGAGAGAGAGAGAGAGAGAGAGAAAGAGAGAGTGTGTGAGTGAGAGAGAGTTTTGGATGAGAACAAAACGTGGAGACCTAAATCACTAGACGGTGTGTTTTATTCTTAGAAAAACTACATTTCACGACATGCTTTATATGACGCTAAAAGTCTATATAATTTTGAAAAATGAAAATATATCGCCAAAAGTAAGGGGTAATTCCACAACATCAATACACTATCACGGAAACAAGGCACCATTTTGTGACAACAATAATGTGTTGCCGAAAGGAGAGAACCAAATTCGAGACATCAATCGGATCTCTCCGAATGTAAATGAAATTGGTGGGTGAAATTTTAGTGTGTAGCCTTCCACAATAAGATCTTTTCCCGACAAAAAATGGTATGTGTCTCCAAATGTATGGTCTTTGGAAATATGGAAATACTAATGCTCCTATAACATGTCGCGAAATTTATTTTTTCTTAATATGAAGCTGAAGTTAGGTTTAAATTGGGATATTGCATATTTGAACTTCTAGTCGTGTTGAATGATATTAATCATCCTAGAAACAAGTTATGTTAATTAATATATAGTGGGTTAGTTAAACAGAGATGTAACAAATTTTACCTGATTTTCCATTTTTGTTACTGAACTTTTTTTTGTGTGTATATAACACTAGACTTTTTTTTAGGACTTTAATACCATTAACTTATAATAACGAGGCATGATGTGTCATATGATTGTACACATGATGTGCCATTCATGTGGTAAAAAACTTTTAAAATAATTAAGAATATATATAATATATGATGTGGCCTTTAATTAAAATAAAAAATGACCCACACAACATCACTCGACCAAAAACCAATTAACGACCAACCACCACACAACCCCACAAGACAAACCCCACAACACTACCAGACAAGACCCCATAACAAAACCTCCAAATCACTACCTCAAAGTATTGGAAATCAATCTAAAAATGATGAAGATGTCGATTTGGATTTGGGAGGTCCGATGGATTCGATTTCAAAATTGAATTTATTCTTCTTTGAGATTTTATTTCATTTCACTTTTGGTTTATTCAAGGGGTTGTGTAAATCGATTCTTCTTATTGATTTAGGGGAAGTTCTCCAAATTCAATTCCATTTTGTTTTTGCTATTGATATCAATTTCAGTTTTGAATTTGATTTAGGGTTTCATAATTTTTTTCGGGTAAAGGGGTTACGATTTTATATATTTTTTGTGGGTTTCGTAATGTAGAGGGTTACTCACTCACTAAATGAAATGAATTTTATAAGATTGGGGCGAGGGGATCCACTTAGAGTGGCACCACTACCCAAGATTGACATGTTGCATAAGAAAGGCTCAACGTGAGGGAACTCACCTTGAGTGACCCCTTTGCTCAATATTAATGTTACTGGAGATGATTTAAGGTGAGGGGGTCCACTTCGAGTGGCCCCACTACCCAAGGTTTAGATATTGCAGAAGAAAGGCACAGGGCGAGGGGACTCACCTTGAGTGACCCTCTGCCCAAGATTGATATTATCGAAGAGGGCTCAGAGCACAGGGATCCGCCTCAAATAGGCCCACTGTCCCAAGAATAACTCATTACATAAAATAGCCTAGGGCGAGGGAGTCCACTTCTAGTGGATCCCATTGCCCCAAGGTTGACTTGCTACAGAAAATAGCCTTGGGCGAGGGGTCCACTTTGAGTGGCTCCCATTGCCCAAGATTGACACTATAAAAAATGACAAGGGGTGGGGGACTCACCTTAAGTGCCCCCTGCCCAAGATTGACTTCACAAAAAATTACTCAAGGCGAGGGGATCCACTTTGAGTGGTCCCTTCCCCAAAATATAACCTAGAAATGACTTAGGGTGAGGGAGTCCACCAAGAGTGGCCCTATCCTCAAGATTTCTACTTAAAGGTTAATAAAGTACTGATGATTATTTTTCTTGTACAGGTAGCCTTAGTTGAGTAAGAGGGCCTAAGAAGGCCAGATGGGATCTCCTGATAGTTATGGTTTAGAGGCTGAGAGACAAGGTTCATTGAGTAATCTCAACCACTTGACATTTTAAGATAGAGATAATACTAGCATAGGGACTCTAGGAGTCACTCGAGCACTCGCAGATCCCACACATAGAAAAAATAAGTGAATATCCCAGAAGGAAAAAATAGTTTTATATAATGTAGTTTAGAGAGGGTGGCTCTGAAGGCCACTCTCAAGTTTTCACAAAGTTTGTACAATAATTTACCATTTGAAACGAAACTTACCACATTAAATATTTTGTCAACATTAGGGGACACATTTTCTTTTTGACTTTGGTGGGCACCAGGTGTCGCCTATCAGAGGGGATAGGAAACTAACAGATAGATAGGGACAAAAGGTCCATTGCAGACTTTATCCCTAAGTTCTTTATCATTTTTAGCGTCCAAAAGGCCCTAGTCAGCACTACCATATACCTATAAATAGGACCCTTTGGTAAGGTCAATACATGAAGAGAAACTCACATTGTTACTCTGCCAAAATAGAACCAGAACTAGTATTCTCTCCATGCTCTCTCTCTAAGTGTCAAAGTTATTTCATCTTCACTCCCATCATTACAACCATTATTCTCGGGATATCTATCTTTCCTAGATATTATTATTTCTTGTGAGGCTTGCTCTTTCAGGAAGAAGGTCATAACATTTACTCCACTGCTACCAGAAGAGAAATTTTTTCTATCAGAGCGACCCTTAAAACTTTGAACACCTTGAGGACAGAGTCCATTGGAGTGGGTCACGCCTCACCTGTTCAGTTCTTCACTAACCCTAGTTACCCCACTCTCCTACATTTGGCGACTCCATTGGGGAGATATCCTCATTACCATGAACAAAAAAGGTTATAATGCGTCTAAGTAGCTAATTTTTTAAGACATTTGAACTGTTAATGGGGTACAGAGCGCCCAAACCACACAAGAAGAGATGGTGGTGACAGTATTGGGAGCACCAACTCCTCGGGTGGGGCAGGCCAGCACGGCAGCAGCAACGCCATTGGCAGCTGTGAACATAATGAGTATGTTATTTGAATTTTTAAAGAAAAATAATGTTGATTTATCAAGCCTAATGTCTCCATCGCAGAAGGTTATAGCAGAGAAAGCAGTGACACCAGTGACTTCGCTAGTAGTGAAGAAGGTTAGACTTGAGGAATATCCTTCCAAGGATGTCACTATAAAAGATGCAAAGAAGTTGTTTTCCTCTCAGAAGGAAGCCCCTTATATGTATGAGGAGCTAAAGTACCCTTATACAGAAATTATCAATGTAAAGCCATACCCAAAGGGGTATGTTCCTCTAAAGTTCATCAAGTTCAATGTAAAAGTAAAAACCCCTATTTAACATGTAAAGAGTTTCGTAGAGTACTTTGGTGTACATGGAAATAAAAAGACTTGAAGTTACGAGAGTTATAAAAAACTCTCATAGGTAAGGCATGCACCTACTACTCTTACCTTGCACCTAACAGCATCCCAATATGGAAACAGATTCACAAACAGTTCCACCAAAAAAAATCATAGCGGAAGATGAGTTCACATTGAGGCACCTCGCTCAAGAGGTACAAAAACCAGGTCAGGAACTGATGCAGTACATCAAGCACTTCTACGAGAGGGCGTTGGATAATCATGAAGATTTGGATGAATCAAGACTTTTGCAGATATACGTTGAAGAACTCCTAGAGGAGTAAAAAGCCACTTGGTCAAAAAACTAGGGATGGGACATTTAGAGAGTTCACGTGAGCAACCATTAACATTGTAATGATCATCAAACCCACACTGTCAAGTTGGATGAAACAAGTTCCTCTAACCTTAGGAATATTTCATGTATCTAGAAGATAAGATGTTAACTATGTGGATGGGAACTAAAATGGCAATAAGGGGGGCTTGGGGTTTAAAATAAGTAGTATAGGAAAAGAAAGTTTAGGGATGATGTTCCACCACCACTACCATGTAGCATGGTGGAGGCCATGGACTACGATCGCACTTTGGTGGGATAGGGAGTGGTGGGTTCGCCCACTCCAATGGGCAAGTCCTAATAACAACAGAGAAGGCAGATGCCAAGTATTGTGAACTTCACCAGAGGGTGAAGCATTTTTCTAAAGACTTTTTACCTACAGAGGATTATTTTTGAACAAGTGGCTAGAGGTAATCTCCAGGTACCAGTCATATATGTTAATGAAAATCACCTCCTAGTGCATCACTATGGCACCACCAATATGGTGTTGGCATACGATGAAGAAGAAACTCAAGACCTGAAGGAATGATGTAGTAATGAGAGGATATGTGAAGAACTGAGGGGTTGAGCCTCGATAAAGAATAGTAGAAAAATGAGAGGGCTGAGCCTCAATAAAGAAGAGGAGAAAAAGGAGAGGGTTGAGCAAGTAAACCCATTGTAAGGTAGATCAGATGTAATTATTTCCCTAGATGAGGGGGTAAGATCCGAGATAGAGTATGTATGTAATGCACAAACATACAAATTAGAGCTAGATTTAGAGTGTGCGGCTATAGCGAGGAGCCCAAAGTTCAAGTGGATTTTTGACCAAATTAAGGTGAAGAGTGACACCTGCATGGTCATCACAAGGAGGATTTTAGAATTAGTCCAGCAACGATGGTATCCTTCTCTTAATTAGCATGGGCCCATAGGACGATTCATAAAAACATACACCTAAGAGGAGGTTTTTTCTAAAGTGGATAGGCGAGTGGCTTACTTTCATAACCGTCCTCTCTATGTAATTGCCTTGATTAATAGGATCAGTTTTCCACGAGCGTTAATGGATGGTGGATCTTCCATCAATATCATGCCCATCACCACGTTGTATGAGATAGGCATCTCACAGGAGAAGATAGTATAGTGTCGTTGACGATTTCGAGTTTTGATAATGCTGGCATGTAGTCACTAGGCTATGTGAATGTGGGAATCAATCTAGGTAGCTTTACTTCCCATATTAAGTTTCATATCATCAAATCCAATACCAGCTACCAACTTCTAATAGGGCGGGTTTGAATGCACACTCATGTAATAGTGCCCTCAACATATCACCAATGCGCTAAGGCTAACATTCGTGGTACTGAGATAGTGATAAAAGTGATAAAAAAAAACCATTTTTTATTGAAGAGGCCCATTTAGTGGATGCGGGTACACCGAATTGGATGAAGAAAGATGGAACTCAACAAAAAATTTATTGGGGATGTAGGTCGTTGGTGGATATACTTAACCAAGAATGTCTGTCCATGACCGACTAGGTCAAAGAGTTATCCCACAAGAAGAAAAAGAAAAAGGAAAGAGGAAGTGTGAGGAAGTGGTTATACCACCTCGTGCAAGCAATAAAGTTGTGCTATAGGATGGGAAAGTTATATACCACTTATAACTGTGTACACGGGCGGTCTTCTGGGATGAGAGCATCGACCCAACACTAGAAGATGATTCACACATCATTGAGAATGAGGAAGAACCCAAAGAAGCACCAGAATGTATGCAAGATGTTTCAAGGGAGGAGCTCCATGAGTTAGAGGAAATAAACTTAGGATTAGAAAGGGAGGAAGGAAGACCCATTATAATCTCCAAAGGGCTAGATCGAATGCAGAGATGGGGGACATTGGTTTGCTTAGGGAATTCACGGATGTGTTTGCATGAAAGTGTACAAAAATGCCTGGGATAGACCCAGAGGTGAATTCTCACAAATTGAATGTCCTTCCCAATGCCCTGCTAGTAAGACAATCCACTCACACATACAAAGCGGAGTTGTACCTAAAGATCAAAGAAGAAGTGGAAAAGATATTAGCGAAAGGGTTCATTAAGTCCATCCAACACCCAATATGGCTCTCTAGTATTATGCTTGTAGCTAATAAGGACAAGATTTAGATAAAAATTTGTGTGGATTTTCGAGATCTAAAACGTCCTGCCCAAACGATGAATTTTAACTGCCCAACATCGATAGCTTAGTGGATGCCACTGTAGGCCATGAAATGTAGAGTTTCATGGATGGGTATATAGGATATAACCAGATTATAATGGATACGGATGATGCCAAAAAAATTGCTTTTCACACCCCATTGGGGAACTTCTTTTATAATGTCATGCCATTTGGGCTAAAGAATGCAGGTGCCATGTATCAACATACTATGATGGCAATATTTCATGATTTATTTCATGACATACCGTAGTTCTACATGGATGATCTGGTGGTGAAGTCAAAGAAAGAGATAAGTCACATCCAAGATCTGAGACGGGTGTTTGAAAGGTGCCACGAGTATAAGATGAAAATGAACCCCTAAAAATGAAATTTCGGGGTAATAGTCAAAAACTTCTTGGGTTTTGTACTAAATTGGTAGGGAGTACAGATGGACGAAGAAAAGAAGAAGGTCATCCTACTAATGCCACCGCCAAAGATCCAGAGGCAGCTTAAAATTTTTTTATGGAAAGTTTCTTACCTAAGGAGATTTATACTAACATTGGTGGAGGTGACCCATCTGTTCGGTCCGCTGATGAAAGGAAAAACCAAATGGGTTTGGGGAGATGCGCAAAAGAAGGCTTTTAAGAAAATCAAAGAGATATTAGCATCCCCCTCAACTATGGTATCACCAGAGGTGGGCGCACCATTGATGCTTTACCTAACTTCGACGGAGAGGTACATAGGATCCTTACTTGGACAAGAAAAAATAGGCACCAAGAGACCTGTATACTACTCGTCGCGTGTAATTTTGAGCACCGAGTCAAGTACACCAGCGTGGAGAGGCACTGCCTAGCCTTAGTATTTATTTCCCATAAGTTGAGGCACTACCTACTGTCCTTCACAGTAAATATCATCACCAAGTGTGATCCTATCAAATACCTTATGGAGAGAATGGTCTTTCTAACAAGACAAGCGAGGCGGTTCCTGATCCTATCTAAATACGATTTAAAATGCATGGCCCCAAAAGCTATCAAGAGTTAAGTGGTAGAGGATTTTTTAGCTCACTTCCCAAGATAAAATTTCAAGCCTCCTAGCGAAGAATTTCTAAGAGAGAACTTTCAATCCTATTTAGCTGAGGAAATGGAAGAATGGAAGATGGAGTTTTATAGTTCATACGCCCAAGAGTAGGCGGAGCGGGCATCATTCCCCCAATAGGTAAAGAAAAAGTCACCCTTTCTTTCAAGCTTTATTTTAAGTGTTTAAATAATGAAGAAGACTGTGAGGATCTCATCTTGGGTCTATTGGAAGTGTTGAGGAGGTGGATAAGGTGTTGTGAATTCATGGGAACTCTAACTTGGTCGTGAAATAAGTTAGCAGAGCATTTTACCTCAAGCATGCTAGCCTATCCTCATATCGATTAATTATTCAAAGACTTCTCAGTCAATTCTTGAAAATGATAATTTAGAGGCACACTCAGACAATGAATCAACACCCTGATGCACTGGCCAAATTAGTGCAGAAGCTAGAGATGGAAGAGCAGGAATCCCTCATCACGATATGGCTGCCAACCACAGAAAAATCATTATCCCCAAGTGATGAGAGGTATGATTGGAGGTTCCCCATAGTTACACAGTTAGAGGCAAGAGAAATGAAGATAAAGATATTTAAGTTATCAAATTACCACCTGCCCCAAGGAACACTCTACTTCAAGAACCCTCGAGGATTTTTATTAAGATGTGTAGGAGAGGAAGAATCCAAAGAAAGGTTAGAAATAATGCACAAGAGGCATTGGGGGATAAAAATATTTCCCTTTATCACCGGCTGTAGGGGATAGTATTGGCCCACCATGAGTGTCCACTCATCTGCAGTAAGGTTGCTTAAATTGCCAGACCCATTTAGATCAACCTATTGCGACCAACTTTGTGGAAGAATTTAAGTATTTGTGGCAACCCTACATATCATATATGAATGACGGAGCACTGCCAACAGAAAGGGTGGATAACATATATTTAAAGAAGAGAGCAACTCGCTTTTATCCGGTAGATGGAGAGCTCTATAGAAGAGGGTATAATGAGAAACCGTTGAAGTATGTGGACAAAGGGGATACTAGAAAGGTGCTAAAGGAGGCCCATGAGCCTTTTCACATGGGAGGAGCTAAGTTATATGATCAATTGATGACATTGGGTTATTATTGTCCGAAAATGGAGGCTGATTCTATCCATTATATGAAAAAGTGTAGGGCATGTCAAGTGCATGGTAATATAGTGCATGCCCCTCACTTGGTCTACAGATCTTAGTAGTCCCTACCCCTTCCACACTTAGGAATTTTAACTAGTAGGTAAGATCAACTTATCCATTCATGGAAAATATTTCATCTTAGTTATTACGGAGCTGTATAGAAATTCAGTAGAAGTAATCCCCTGAGGGGGTGACTTCTCAGGTTGTGACCTAATTAATCAGGGAGTACATCATATGCCCGTTTGGTATCCCGAAGGTGATTCTCACAAACAATGGGAAGCAATTTATATTCAAAGAGATGGAGATCTTTACTAACAAATACAAGATCATGCATAACAACTCAACCATCTCATATCCAAAAAGGAATGGCCAAGCAGAGGCCGCAAATAAGACGTTGATTAATATCTTGAAGAAGATGCTGGAAGATATGTTAGGAGCGTGGGATGAAAAGATATTTATGGTGTTATGGGACCATATATTGTCAAAGAGAAAGCCAACGGGGTTCACTCCATTCTCTCTGGTTTACGGTAGCGAAGTTGTCCTACCAGTGGAGTTGGCAATGCTTTTAGCTAGAGTGGCTTTAAGTAATGACCTCATACCAGATCCTCGACATGTTCAATTAGAAGCATTGTATGAGAATAGAGATAATGTTAAGGAGAAATTCAAAGTCTACACTCAAGAGCTATCTAGGTCTTATGAAAATCTGGTTAAGCTTCAGGAGTTCCAAGTGGGGGCTTGGTCTTATAGGCATCCACTCACCATCTGCGTAGCATGTTAGCATCTAAATTCGAGTCGAACTGGGAAGGCCTCTTTGTGGTATGAGGGGTAGGCAAGTGAGGTTACTGCCAAATATCCGAGCCTAAGAGTGAATCCCCTAAGTCCATCAATTGTAAGTGGTTAAGAATTATTAAGCCTACTTTTTGCCAAGTTTCATTTCTTTTTAAAGTTTGAATAGCTCGCCTTATACATAAATGTTTTTTTTTTGTAAAGTGAATCATGAGCACAATCATTGTAAACAATACAAACACTGAGTATAGTGTAAGAAAATTAATACTAGTCATTTTGACCGATATTTGATAATTTGTGCATGATTATTTACCTACATGGATTATTTATAGATTATAATTACTCACTCACCAAATGTTTTTCTTAAAAAAAACATGAAGTGGAACCCTCCAGTCGACTGAACAAGTTTTGAAATTTCAAAGTTTAATAGAGGGTCCATGGCACAAGGAACTTTCCTCATTATACTTGGGGGGTACATCTATCCTAAAGATAAAGTATAGTGAACAAAGTCCCTATAGACACAATAGTTCAAATATCCCACAGACCAACATGAGGTTGCCCTCCTAATAATAAAAAAAGAACAGCTTATTTTTAATGATTATTTTTCTGCAGATCTATAATCTAAGAACAAGTTTTAACTTACATTCTAAAGAATTACTTTCTTGATTACATAAGAATGTGGAGAGAGGGGTATACCACCCCCCCCCCCCTCCCTCCCCCCAAGATTTTTTTCTTACAGTTTAAAAGTTTCCAAGTAAAACAGGGAGCAAGGACCACGCAAACTAGGGGAAATTTTATTAAAAAAAAATAAATAGTTATCCTTTTTACTTACTTTGATTTTGGTAGTTATCCTTTGATTATTTGGGAAGGAGAAAGGGGTAACCCTTATCCAAGTTGTTCCCCTAAAAATGTATATATGAAAAGTACCCCACGATTTAAGGGGAAGCTTTAAAATGATAACTTGCTCGATCATGTGCAAGTACCCCACAAAGTATGAAGAAGTTCAATAAACTAAGGCTTTCACAGAAAATAGAGCAGTTCATAATAAACAAATGCCAAGTAACACAGAGGCAGAGAAAAAAAGAGAAGATAAATAGATGAAGATGAAATAATTATTTTCATTAGTATAAGAATGTCCTTTACATGTACAAGAAGAAATGGAGAGTACATAAAATAAGGGCAAAATCTACATCCCAGAAAATAACCTATCCACTAGATATTATAAAAAAAGATGTTATCCCATGAGTGTATATGTCGGTATAAGCTGGACCTGCCTACTTAATGAACTACTCCTCCAACCTAGCCATCTTGGCCTCATCCTCAGTATCACCAGCCTCAAGCTTGGCCAATTTGGCCTGGAGTGACTGAATCTTAACCTCAAATTTGAGTGGCTTCAGCCTAGTGCTGCTGAGCTCTGGACTATCTGGACACATGAAGCCTCATCAATTTCCTGAAAGGGATGCTTAGGAAGAAAAAAACTGCAGTGTCAAGCCAATCCAGCTGAAAATGATAGACCATTTGAAGATCATGGAGGGCCTACAGGAATAGTGAAGTCTGAGAATTAGTCAAGTCAGCAGGAGGAGTGGATAGGAAGTCATGGATGTGGATTGTAAAAGCCTTCAAGCTGAAAATGGTAAGGCTGTGAATGTTGAGAACACTCTAGGATGTGAATGTCTCCGTGTAATGTTAAAGATCATTTCTAGTACCTCACACTCGTGGCTTCGAAATCTCTTAGGTTTCTCCTCATGCCACAACTCCCTCATGAAGGCCTCATGAGCCTCCACCATAATATCATCGTTACCTGACACAAACTTAAAAGGGAGGAAGGAGGACTCCTTTGCCTGAACCACCAACACCATCCGAGTGAGTGGCCCCAGAACTTTACACCTCCTCACCAGCTGACTTAGCGGGAATACTCACGGGACCCTGAAAATAAGAAACATAGAAATGGTAAGTCAAAGAAACAAAGGCATATAGTTGAATGAATTTTCTCCGAAAAGAAGCAAGAAATAAAAAAGTTTACCCCAAGGCTCAAAGGGGTGAATACACTGCCAGAAAAGCGAGAAGATATTGTATAGGCACCACACTGACATGGAAAAGAAAAAACAAGTATGATGTTAGAAAATGCTTTCTTCAGTATAAGACTCTGAAGAAGAAAGTTAGAAAAAATTAGGTATGAAAGATTAATACCTAAGGAGTGCTCGGTGTAGAACTCATAGCTTGTTCCACAGAACTAGGAAAGTTAGCCTTGTTAACCTGAAAATAAGGAAACAAGAGTGTGATGGCATGAAAATTGCACAATAAAAGCAAGAATGAAAATGGGTAAAATAGAAAAGAGTGAGAGGTATGATAGTATAATATCTCCCTCACAGCCACTTCCCCAAGTTATCCCACAGTCATCGGGACGATTACATCACTAACCCGAAAATAAGAAAACGGGTAAGTGTTAGCGAACACTTACACAGAAAAAGCAAGTTGAAAAGAAATAACGCATTAATTAAATACCGAGGTAGTCTCTCCTGGGATTCTAGCCAGATGTTCCACATATATAGGAAAAAATGTTGCACTAACCTGAAAATAAAAAAAATAGGGAAGTGTTGGCAAATACTTGCACAGAAAAAGAAAGTCAAAAAGAAACAACATATAAAAAGAATAAGTACTAGGTAAGCTTCCTCTGTGATGCTAGTCTGGTATTCTATAGTCACAGATGTGCAATATTGACTTAAGAACAAAGATAAAGGTCCCATAGGTAAATGGACCTCAGCTACAGATAGGTCAAGAAAAGAGACTTGCACAGAAAGAAAAAATGAGACAAGTATAATAGACAAATATGTCATAAGTAATACCTGAAGAGTCACCGCCAGGATACTCACGACGGATCCCGCATGTAATAGGACCTCAGCCGTGCTAAACTAAATACAAGTAGATAAAAAAAATTGTTAGCAAGAAGTGTGGAAGTAAAAGGAAGAGATGTATGTAAAATATATAATACCTGTGGGGTCACCTCCCCTGGACTCACAACAAAAACAGTAGGCAAAGGCTCGGCAGTGCTAGTCTGAGAACAAAGAAATAGACCACTGTTAGTATATGATTACACGATAAAGTAAATCTCAAAAGAAAAAAAATGAAGTGAATAACTGGGGAGGCACTATCATGGATCCCATTATCAACCCCTCGGAACAAAGGGCCTTATTACTAGTTGGAGTCACCTTAGGAATCACCACATAAGTCACTGGTGAAGAAGTTCCATGAATCAACTAATACATAGACAGATAAAAACAAAGTCAAGTCTTACATGAAGTTGTGAACACGAGTAAAGGTAGTTCAAGAATAGCAAAGAAATGTCTTAAGTACCTGGTCCCCTAAGAGGGAGGAAACTTGTAAAACAACCACCAGAGTAGCTGATGCAGTAGTAGTGGTATGTTCATTAATAAGTATGTTAGAAATGAACACAATAAATGAAAGAATGACTTTGATAGTGAGATTAATACTTCAGAAGATCCAAGAGCCCATGAAACAGACTCATTGGAAGCGATAGTAAAGATCGGCTGAGATATAAGGGGATGGATGTGGGGCCTATTATTCATGGGCACATAAACTTGAGGGATGGATATCCTCCCACATGGTGATAGACCTAGAATAGTAATCCTAGTGAGCAATACCGTCCCCCAGTGATGGAAGGGCTATGTGAAAGGGGAGCCCTGTAAAAAGAAAGACAAAAGTAACAAATGCAACATAAGTTTTAATCATGCATAAGATCTTAGATGAAAAAGATGCTAGAAATGAAAAAAATTCAAATACCTCTAGAGATGAAGTGATAGAGGGCCCAACTGAAGAACTTCCATCTGCAGAAGATACTGTAAGTATGGTAGTGCGACCAGGAGAAATAGTCCTCCACAAATGCATAAATATAGACTCATCAAGATACGTTTAAGAGATAGCAAATCAAAATAACTATAGAAGTTATTTTTTACCTGAATAGAGCGACATGAAAAAGACTCTCGTAGTAGTGGGGAACACCGAAGAAAGATGCAGGGTCAAAAGAGGTAAAACATTTTAGTAAACATTGCAAAACTAGAAAGAAAGAGAATTTCTAGAATAAGAAAGGCAAACCTCTCTAGACAAGCCCAAGGAAAAAACAATCTTAGAGTTCCTTTCGCTTGGAAAGGGTGCCCAAACAAAAGGAGCAATAGGTGAGGTGGTGGCCCTCACCTCTGAGGAACCACTCGCCTTATAGAAGAAGCCTGTGCAAAGTAACAAAAAATTGTAGTTAGTAAAACATGAAGCAGAAATTTAGGAAATATGAAGTAAAGAGTTGAGTTGAACAAATAAATAGAAAAGGAAAGACTTATAATATTTTGCTGAGTGCTCTACCCATAAGGTAGTTTCCAAGTTGTAGGGCTTGAAGAGGAAAGGGAGTATATCATGTAATCATACTCATTCCAAGTTTCCAATTCTTACTTTAAACCAGTTTTATCTTAATTAATCCTAAACATGCATCTAGTGATTAAAGAAAGTTAAGTAAAGTAAAGAATACTCATAACGCCGAATGTACGAGGAAAAAACCCAAAATGGGAAAACAACCTCGGACGGCCCAAGCCATACAATCACTAGGAACAATGGTTTTACAAAGACAGATTAGCCTTACACCAAGCCTCAATCCCCACGGGTCTTGACGCTTCTTCTGATCTTCAACCGTTCTTCAATAGTTCCCACGCAGAAATTCCATCTTCCACGATACCTGTCCACAACACACGCATCTACGTATGTCTCAATGTCCACCTATATGGCTTTGATTTGTCTACGATGTCAAACAATAAGTCCTCATCTCTTCTTCACTGCAAAACCCTTTGTGTTCAATGTGTAGAACAAACAACTTTGGTGCATTAAGATCACGTAAGCATATAAGAATGATAACTCGGATCTTTGCAAACTCTAAGGCTGTGTTTAAGACTTTTAAACCTTAGAAAATATGTGAAAACAAGGTTCTAGTTCATAAAACTGTTTTCCAGAAAGCACACTTCCAAAACTATGATGAAAAAACTATTTAAATAGGATTTAAATGCCGCCTCAAAAAATATGTCGTTCGAACGACTTGAGGAACTCGTTCGAGCGACATCCCATCTCATTCGAACGAGATTGGATGTCGTTTGAACGACAACACGAAAGTTTGACTTTTTAACTTTTTGTTTAAAACGTCTCTTCCAATGAGAGAGATCCAAAAATGTCAAACTCTTTTACGAGTTTATCATCATAAAACATAGTGTAAACCCTTAAAAAACTTTTAAAACATTTAAAAACATTTTTTTCTTTATAAAAATTACATCCTTATCTTTTATAAAATAATTTCGAGCACCATTAATTATACACATTCATACATGAGTGATCTCGGAATGAAATTAAATTTGAAGACGATAAAACTTGCACCAATTTAAACTTCGGCATGATTAAATCTTTGAAGATTTTCCGCAACGTCTTCAATTTCCTCAATACGTCATAGACCAAGTGGGATCGTGACGAAATAAAATTCTCCCTATGATATATTACAAACACAGTTTTGTTCACGGAATTAAGTCAAAACAATACAGGGACTCAATTGGAAATTTATATCCTTACATCCCTAAGTTTTCTCTCATTTTTGGCATCCAAAAGTCCCAAGTTAGCCCTATTATATACCTATAAATAGGACCTTTCGGTAAGGTCAAGACATGAAAAGAAACTCAAGTTACACTGTTACTCTTCCAAAATAGCACTAGAACTAGTATTCCCCCCTAATCTCTATCTAAGTTTCAAAGTGCTTGCCTATTCACTCCCATCATTACTACCATTATTCTCAGAAGATCTATCTCTCCTATATTCCATTATTTCTTATGAAGTTTGCTCTTTCAAGAAGAAGGTCATAGCATTTACTCCAATGTTACCAGAAGAGGAAGGTTTTCTACCAAAGCTGCTCTTGAAACTTTAAAGACCTTGAAGATATATTCCATTGGAGTGGGTCATGCCTCACCCATTTTAGTTCTTCACAGACCCTAGCTACACCACCCTCCTACACATAAATCATTATACTGCCCTAGGAGTTATGAATGGGTTGACCATGAGTTGAGTCTTAGAGGATTGGTCAGTTGGAAACTAGTTTCCTGAGCTTATGGTAGTAGGCAATGAGGGGGATTGGGATTCCATCATCTGTTGGTAAAACAACAATCAAGCATATTGAAAAGAGGCACAAGCACTTTATACATGGTCAAACTAACTTATACAACCACTCCGTGTAATCATGGAACTTATCGATTTAGACTTCCTTCTAAATTTCAAATTTCTTAGTATAAAACTTAAGAATTGGGGGTTGGAGCATGAAAAAGTAAACTAATAATAAGGCAACCAAAAAAAGGCACAAACGCCTCACGTGGGATCAAACTAACTTTTAAAAATAACCCGTGTAGGCATACGGCTCACAGATTTCGATATAAATTGAAATTTTAAGTGTTAAATCTTAAAAATTGGGCATTGATGGGAAAAAATATAAAACAACACTCAAACGTACCAAAAATAGGGACAAACTCCTCATACATAATCAAAGTAACTTGTAAAAATAACTCGTGTAGACATGGGACTCGTGGATTTAGACATCATTGTAATTTAAAGTTTTAAGTATAAAACTTGAGAATTGGGGGTTGGAGTGTGAAAACTTAAAATAACAAAAATAAAGATTTGAAAAGAGGCATGGACACCTCACATGGGACTAAAGTAAGAATATTGTTAGGTCTTGTGGGCCATGTGAGATAATTGTTATATATTTTTAAAACTTGGACATGAATTCGGTGAACCTCTATATTGGTGGACTTAATTTATGTTTATATCAAATTGGTGAAAGGGATTTATTCTGCGGTAGACTAGGTTGCTAGTTAAGTCCAATCTTACTCCTATGTATGTATAATGGTATGCCCAAGTGTATCCTCATTTCTCCTTAAGGTTCAAGGCGACATTACAGAACATACTTCTTACAAGGGATCCAACTTCAGTGACCTTGGCCTCGTCTCATCCATGGGTCGAGACCTTTCTACAATCCAAGTCACGTATGATTGATCTCATCTCATAATCCTATAGGTCGAGACTTATTAACTTCCGCAGACCCACGTCAGCCTCGCCTCGACCAAACACCGCTATTAACCGAGACCACTATTTTATCTTTTCTTATACAACTGTACCATTGGAGGTGTTGCACTCATCCAAGCCAACACGTCCACAACTGGATATATTTAGCACTTGGCAGAGCACGTGGAATGGGACATGCATGGGCTACAAGCCCCACATGGACAAAATCATTGCAAGATCATCTCTGTCACTTGTGAGGAATATTTATCCATTATGACTTGCATGCATTGGTGACAGGTGGCTACAATACACTTGTTACTCCATCTTGTACATGAGTATTACATGCTTGGGGTTCACGCTACACCACCCCAGCACTATATATACTTGTCTCCTTCTACCTTGAGGAAGGTCCTTAATTTGAAACCCTAGCCAATACTCTGTGAAAATTACAATGTAGAAAGAGAGAGAGAGAAAGTTGAGTGACTTGTATCACAATGCCATTAGAGACATTTCATAGTGACATTAACTCTCACATACGCACAATGGAGTAGTCCTAAATAGGTTGAACCACTTATATTACTATATTTCTCCTCTCTGCCTTTCCTCCTACTTCATTTACATTATTTTGATTTCACCATTGGATTGAGCTCCTATTGATTTACTTGGTGGTACCATATTTATCACCATCATTTTGGTGTCGTTTATAGGAAGAGAAATCATCATCTTTATCCTTTCATTTGTAGCTTACTCTTCACTGTATTCTCTGGTGGTGGTCCAACCCCACACTTGGCTGGGTTTAAACCACCATTTAAAGAGATCTGGTTTGAGTTCAAGCTTTCTTATAGCTCATCCAGCTCTTCCAATACACCTCTTATTCTTTCAGCTCATCGACTTTCATGGAATCAGATCTCCCATAATGAGGTGGCCTTAGTTCCACCCAAGCACCTCCAGAATTTGAGATGGAGGATATCAGAGTATCACTACGCTCATTGGCAGCCAGTCAAGTTAAGATGCAGGAGCAGCTGACTGCCTTGAGCTATAATTTCTTACCCTAACCCACTGGAGTGATGATGAAAATAATAACTCCTTCCTCTAGGGAGGGCATACATTAGGCGATAGGGGGACCACCCCCGGCCCCATAGAAGGATGCACCACAGCAATAAAGGCAAAGAGACATTATTGACCCCAGGCGTCTATGTCTGGGGAGGCAAGGTCAAGAACATGAAGATAATGAGTATAATGATGACGTAGAGTGTTGGGAACTGTATCCATCCTCGGAAATATCCCCTCGCAGTGCGAGAGGATCCCTTTTAGGTCTCGTGCATCCACCTTCAGTCGGCATCAGTAAATAAGGTGAAAAATGTAGAGAAATAGAGTCACGAGTCTATTTTACTCAAAATAGAAAAAAGAAAAAAGGGAGACATCCCCAAGGACAGCATCCAAAGACATATTGATACATACGAAACCAAAATGATTCGACGAGGTTCCGGAAGCTAAGTTACAAAATGGGAAGGTGTTAGGCACCCATTTTGCACTTACGGTCTCTCATGGGTTGTTGACATTTTCCTTTATTTCCCCGTGATATGTGTGCATGTGTATACATAGTGGAGATAGGAATCATCGACTTGTATCATGGAAGAGATAAAGAGAGTTATCAATAGGAATCTTCCTAAAAGTAATATTAGAAAATAGGATTTATACAATTATCCTAGCGTCGATCATTATAAGGGAATGATAACGCATGTGGAATAATACACCATTAAGAATAAATATATATATAGAATTTAAAAGAGTTAAGTTTAAAGAATATAGAAAAATAGGAAAAAAAAAGTAGAAAAAAGGACTCGAGTCTCGGGTTTTACCCCGAGACGCCTACGGAGCCTAAAGAGGCATAAAAGTTCACGTAGTTCGTATGAAAAATGAGGGGTGGATTTATCCCATATATCCAATCGGGAACTTCTCTTATATGGATGTGTGTGTGTAAAAAAGTGTTTTAGTTGTGAGAAAAGTGTTAGAATTCCTGTTTGGAATTTATGAGCAAATCCTCTTTTTCTTGTTTTTTTTGGGTTTTATTTATATAAAAATAAGAGATGTGCGATAATACTAGATAAAAAGTATATTAAGATATGTGAGATGAGAGAATAAGTATTAAGTAACAAAACAAGTTAATGCGAATTTAGGGGAATTTAAAGAGAGAGTTGAGAAAGGTGGACCTTCTTGAAGATCTTGAGCTTGATCTTGGATGTTGGAGAGAAGCCCTTACACTTGGGATATGATGGAGGATACTTAATTCACAAATTTTGATGAAGAAAGTGATGAAAGGTGAAGATTGGAAAGGGATTTGGATGTGGAAATCACGCTGACTTCGAGAGGGGTTTTCTGAGCTTGCTGAGAGTGATGGATCTCTGATCTTCCTCCCCTTGGAATAAGGTCAGGACCTCCTTTTTATAGGCCCGTGGAATTTTCGATCAGCATAGCCCTGGTCTTGCCAATCGACAGGTGTGTTTAGGTACACTGCCGATAGGCAGGGCTTGGAACCTACCATTTGGCAGTGTCTTTCAGGTTCCTTCAAAAAATAAGTCGTAGAGCATGAACCATTGAACCGAATCGTGCATAGGGTAAACCATTAGAAAGGTATTTCAGATACCTTCGAAAGTACTTTGGACTACTCCCGGGTCCGGGAGTTGACTTTGGGTCAAATGTCGCTCAGAAGCGCTCGTCAGTCCTTTGGACGAGGAAACTTCGAACACAAACAGATCGTTCGTCCGCATGGTAAGTCAGAATCACGAATGGGGCAAACCGTTAGAAAGGTTAGGAAATATACTTCGACATTTTAAAGAGTTTGACCTGGTTTCGAGAGTTGACTTGGTGAATCGGGGTCTGGAAGCGTTCGATGACCTTTCGAAGTAAAATAGATCATTCCTTCGTACCGTAAGTCAGAATCATGCACGGGGGGATCGTTGGAAAGGGGTTTTAGTGCCCATTGAAGATTCATACAGTATCGGTCGAGCTGAAGAGTTGATTTTGGTCAAACGGATCCTGGGAGCATCTGGTGACCTCCTAATCGAATTTCAGGGGAAAATGGGTCGTTCGTTCGCATGGTAAGTCATAATCAAGCACCGGACAGACCGTTGGAATGGGGATTCAGTTCCCTTCGAAGATTCATTTAGTCTCAGTCGAGCTGAAGAATTTGACTTTTTGGTCAAACAGAGCCTGGGAGTGCCCGATGGCCTTTGGGTCAGTACCCAGGGTGAAACTTAGGTTTGAAATGATGAAAGGAGGTGCTAGGGACCTAAGTAGAGGTTAGGGGGTATTAGAATGGGGTGTCTACAGAGCCCCTCGATGAGTGAGTTTGGAACAAACGATAGTTGTCGAATAGACATCACATGATGCCTTTGATAGAGGATAACTAGAGGGTCGAGGTCAATTCCGAGGATCTAAGGATGACGATGACCGATTCTGCGGGTCGAAGCCAATTCTAAGGGCTTGAAGATAAGGGTGACTAATTTTTTTGGTCAAAGCCAATTCTGCGAGCTTAAAGATGAGGGTGATCGATTCAGCGGGTCGAAGCTAATTCTGATGGCTTGAAGATGAGGGTGACCGATTCTGTGGGTCGAAGCTAATTCTGAGGGATTGAAGATGAGGGTGACCGATTTTGCGGTCCGAAACCAATTATGCGACTTGAAGGAACATGCTGGGGATGGTCTTAAAGGAAGTGATGACCAAAGTAATGATGGGGGTGACTAATTCTGTGGGTCGAAGCCAATTGTGAGGGCTTAGGTTGTGATGATTGATTGTGCGAGTCGAAGCCAATTCTACGGGCTTAAGTATGAGATGACCAATTCTGCGGGTCGAAACCAATTCTACCGGCTTAAGGATGAGATGACCAATTCGCTGGGTCGAAGCCAATTCTGTGGGCTTAAGGTGAGATGATCAATTCTGCGAGTCGAAGCCAATTCTGTGGGCTTAAGGATGAGATGACCAATTTTGCGGGTCGAAGCCAATTTTGCAGGCTTAAGGTGAGATGACCAATTATGCGGATCGAAGCCAATTATGCAGGCTTAAGGTGAGATGACCAATTCTGCGGGTCGAAGCCAATTCTACAGGCTTAAGTTAGGGATGACCAACTCTGCGAGTCAAAGCCAATTCTGTGAGCTTAAGGTAAGATGACCAATTTTGTGGGTCGAAGCCAATTCTACGGGCTTAAGGATGAGATGACCATTTTTGTGGGTCGAAGCCAATTTCGCGGGTTTAAGGTGAAATGACCAATTCTGCGGGTCAAAGCCAATTCTGCGGGCTTGAGGTGAGATGACCAATTCTGCGGGTCGAAGCCAATTCTACGGGCTTAAGTTTGAGATGTTCTATCGAGAAAATTACCTCGTGATTTTGATTTGAGCTGGGGAGCTGATTGCTGGGCAAATCCTTGTGTCTTTTGGAGACTTTATTGGGGGAACAACCAATCTTCTACTGGGGAAGTGATTAGATGGTCCAGACCTTTGGGGAATAGGAGATGATCCTGAAGTTTTGGATATTTTTTAGGTCCTCTAGGGACGTCGCCGGGGAAGAGATTCGCTTGTCTTTTGAGAGTTTGGCTGGGGAAATAGGGGTTTCGCTTAAGGAAGTGCTAAATTTTCTTAGTGAAAATGTTCTAAATCCTTTCCAGGATTTTTAGGAAATTTTTGAGGATTTTTCAGGGTTTTCTGATATTTTCTAGGAATTTTTGTATGAAAATTTAAGGGAGGTGATGGTCAGCATGGTGTGGAGGGTGCCATTCGGTAGTGGCATGGACTTTTGGGCTGCCTTGGGAAGGCAAAGGATCAGTGCCGATCGATAGGTGGGGGTCAATGTCGATCGGCATGACCCTTGGTATCCTATATAAAGGGGGTGAATTCCCCTCATTTTTCATAGCTTCTTGCCTTCTCTCTTTCTGTGATTTTCTTCTGCGAATCATTCTAGCATTCCGATCTCTAAAAAATGGTCGCTTTTGTGAGCACTGCAGTACACAGGTAGTGGTTGGTTGTTGACAACTTGGCAAATGTGGAGTGGGGGGCCAGGGCGCCTCTTTCTATGGGGAACGAGAACTCTTTTGACGCATTCGAAATGATTGCGGATGAGCAGACCTTACTGCGGGAGCCTCCACGTCATCGCTCTTCGAGAGTGGTGAACCCTGGCGATTATGTAAGTAAAATGACTTTTGGAATTCTTTTTTGGTGACTTTTCCCTTTTTTTCTTGGATTCTGACAAGGTTTTTCTCTTTTGGCAGTCTGATGTTTCTTTGTCAAATATGCGTGCCCGCGGGACGATGGGGCTTAAGGATGTCTGGGAGCATCTTCCGCCTGTGGTGCGTTGGGTGGTATCCTCTGTAGGCTTTGGGAAGTTGACATTGTGCTAGATGAGAATCCTCATTCGACGACAGTCTTATGCGCTCTGGGGTAGAGGTGTTGGGACACTACCCACGCCTTTCATTTTGGTTTTAGGGAGATGACTATGACTCCCATAGATGTGCAACAGCTTCTGAGGCTGGATTGCGATGGAGAGCAAATAGAGGTGGATCGCTCTTTGTGGGTGAGGCCGTAGGCAGTGCGCGTTGTACTTGGTGATGTGGGGAGGATAGTGTCTGGGGACTCCATCCGTCTGTCGCTACTGAATGACATTTTATTGGGCAGAGTGATCGATGTGGAGGACGGGCTGCAGGTGAGGCAGATGGCCCGATTTTTCATTTTTCTAGTGTTACGGGGATTTTTGGTGGCATCGAGCGACGACGTTGTCCACTTATGGTTTTTACCATATGTGAGGATGTTTTCGAACATCCCTCTCTATGATTGGGGGAGCCTGACTTTGGCGACCCTTTATTTTTATCTGGATGCATTCAGCCGGTGTTGCCGACAGTCTTTCACTGGAGCCATGTATCTTCTTGAAGTATTCTTTAATTTGCGTATTTTTCTTTCATGCATTCGCATTTCCCTTATGCGTCTCTTTTTAATTGAATTTTTTTTTATCTTTGGCAGACATGGTTCTATGAAGTGATCGTGTGTAATACCCAGCTGATCGCTTTGAAGGATGATACCATTTGGGACTTTTGTTGGCTGTATCGATGGCGCAAGGCCAATCGACAGTCGAAGAGGTCTCTCTCTCTAGAGGCAGTGCATCAGGTCTTGAATGGCCTGACTAGTGATAAGGTAATACTTATTTCTTCTTCAGTCTAAGACCTTTGGGTGCTCTTATTTTGTATTTGACTTATATCTGCTGGGGATTTTTCAGGTGGCCTTTTACCCTTGGGGGACAACCGTTCAGGACATGGGGTTGACTGGAGTAAATGCGCCGATGAGGCATTTGTTGGCGCATGAGTTTGGCCATACTTGGTATCTTGGGGAGAGGGTAGTCCAAGAGATTACGGAGGGGGAGGTGGTGGTGCCACCTGTGAGGCCCCCTATGTCTATGAGGCGGGAGCGACTGTTGCCAAGGGATGCAAGGATCACGGCAATGATTGGCAAGTCCTACCTACTGTACACCGATACAGCTGTGCCATATGATTAGATGGACTTTGTGATGAGCTGGTTGATGGCGCCCAATATATATGATGCACTGCCCGTCCCTCCTGCGGGTTTGAGTCGGCTAGTGGGGTCCTCCCACAGCGGTGGCGATCCTTCGACATCTACGATAGTGGCGACTTCGGAGGTTCCCTTTGTGCGAATGCATACTCCTTCATACAATATCCGTAGGGCTGATGGAGGGATGGTGCCCATGCTGCACCGTCCTCATGCGATGACCCAGGGGAGTTGGGCTTGACAGAGGAGGTTCTTCGCCCTGAGGTATATCTTTTCCTCTCTTTTATTTTCCTTCCCTTTGGTTTCTTTTGATCTTTTCTTCTTGATATTGATTTTTCCTTTTCTTACAGCATGTCCGGGTGTCCACCACTTGGATGAGGGATATTAAGGACTGGATATCGTCGGCGACTGCCCATATTCGGGATGCAGTTCCTATTACTTCTTGCTTAGTGTTGTCTGCCTCATTCGGGGAGGAGTCTGGTTCAGGTAGCGGTGGTGCCTCATCTCGCCATCGGGGAAAGAGAGCGCATCGCAGAGGTGGAAGCTCTCAGGAAAGAGGTCAAGTAAGAGAGAGAATGTGGGTTCGGGCTGAGTCCCATTTGTTTTTTTCTTTTCTTTATTTTCCTGCAAAATGATGTAACACAGAAACATATATCTATGCAATGAAATGAAGTTTTTTTATTATCTTCTATTAATGAATGAATTGCACATGCACTTTTTACTTTGCTGCTGAGACCGTAAAAAGAAATATTTTTGGGATTTTGAAAAGAAGTTTTTTTTAAATGAGAATTTATATAAAGATAAAAGGGAGATTTTTGAAATTCTGTTTGAGAAGATCAATTTATATTGAGTTTTCTGAATTTTGACAAAAGAGGAAAAAGGAAAATTTCCAAAAGTAGGGGTTGTCGATCGGCAAGCACCTTATCCTGCCTATCGATAGGTCAGTCCAATCCCATCAATTCAAAGCTTTTATTGGTACCCTCTTCAGCTTTTAGTACCTTGTGGGGCAGGATTTCCTCTAATTTTTGCAGGGGTTATGTCTTTTGTGGGGATTTTTAAGTATAAAAGAGGGGTAAGAGTGGAGTGTTTTCCTCACACCCTCACATTCTTACTTTCTTATTCTATGAGATGGCCCTCCCTGGTAGCGTTGAGCTTGCCAATTACCTCAAGACTTTGGAGGCGATGTGCTCCTATAACGTCGACTATGATGCTTACAACATGCATCGAGTTTCTTTATGGCGTAATCGGCCCATAGAGTGGAACATGCTGATGGTGGAGGTACAATTCTGGTACCCTGAAGATTATGTATTCTGCTTTGGCTTGGAAGAAGTCTGTCCGACTTATGAGGAATTTTGTGCCATATGGGGGATAAATCCCGGCATTGCTGGGGCTCTGCCTGAGATTTTTCGTTTTCCTCGGGAGTTTTTAGCTGAGCTTCTTTGTATTTCGTCCTCAACGGCCAGATCACTGGTGGCAGGAGGTATGATTTCTCTTCCGGCGGTGTTGCAGTCCGCGCATTTATAGGAGATTGGTGATACTAGATATTCCGGAGTTGTCGTTATAGGCTTGATTTTAAAATTATTACTAGTGAATAGGGATCTACTGGGGGACCCAAAACTTGCAGCTCGTACCTCATGGATGTCCTACCATCACAATCCTGCGGCGGTGATACTGGCAAAGACTCTAAATGGCCTGGATGCCTGGCGAAAAGGTCGTTCTGACTTTATAAGGGGTAGCCCTATGATGCTGTTCATGTGGTTTTATGAAAGATTCCATCTGGTGACTCCTTCGGAATATCCTTTGTCGGTTGTACCCAATTTATTTTCACGTCATTTCATCGGTGTTGGCTTGGATATTGAGAGCTAGGAGAATTGGTTCGTGGAGTATGGGTCTCTAAATCTATACTGGTCAGTTCCTTAGTGGGGATAGCTACTGCCTATTCTGGAACTGGGAGAATACCCGTATGTTTTCCCTGTTGGTCTCAGACAGACCTCTTTTTATTTCCCTTAGCGGCTTATGTGCCAATTTGGCTGGGAGCAGATCATGACACCTCGGACACTAGATTTCTTTTCGGTAGAAGATTTGACAGAGTG
Source organism: Sambucus nigra (assembly GCA_949130495.1). Lineage (NCBI taxonomy): Eukaryota > Viridiplantae > Streptophyta > Magnoliopsida > Dipsacales > Adoxaceae > Sambucus > Sambucus nigra. The sequence goes on from OX422209.1 coordinate 527,418,190, forward strand.
TCTGCGCATGACACTTGGCTCTTCGACGTCCATCGACTTGTCCCTCTCAGTCTGCTGGGAGAGTTTGGCACTTCCCTGGGGATTATATGAATTGGTTGTAGAGGAGAGTAGTTAGCAAGATATTGGAAGTGGAGACTGGACAAAGATGGCTTGCCTTATCTGATACCGTGGAGGGAGGTGTGGTAGTTTTTCCGAGGCTGGTTCGAGCCTATCGGTCTACGGAGCGTCTAAGGCACTCCATTCAGGCAGGGGAAGCTTGGGGACCCCAGGATGTAGATGATAACGATGAAGCGGGATCCTCTGATAGTTATGGGTAGGACTCTTGGAGAGTTTGTTTTTTGTACTGGGGAATAAATTTGGGGATTTTATTTGGCTTTCTAGGAAGGTAGGGGGAAGGGAGTTATCCGATCCTATTCTTATGTAATTGTACCGTAATTTCTTATTAATGAAATAAACAAGTTTTTGATCATCTAGCTATGCCTTTTGATAAAATTTGTATTTTGAATTATCTATATTGATCACTAAGGCATGCATAATCCTTTTGTTCAAATACATGTTAAAATGAACTGTCATTCTTGGAGATAAGAAAAGAATAGTTTTTTTGTGAAAAAGAAGGGGGACGTGCTATGTAAGACGTATGAGTTGCCTACATACCTCTGGGAGTTTTTGAAATTTTTTAATTTTTATGAGAATGATTTTTGCAGAGGATCAGGCCCACATAGTTTTGAGTAGAGGGAAATGTAGAGAGATTTTTTTTAAAGGGAGATGAAAAGAGTCGTAGCGCGCCGAGATTTCAAACTAGGGGTAAAATTTCTTGAGATGATCCAGGTTGATTGGACGAGCCATTTCTTCTCCGTCTAAGTCAGTGAGCATGGCCGCACTGTCGGAAAAGATCTTCTTGACAATGTATGGGTCGCTCCAATTGGGCTTGAATTTCCCTTTAGGGTCCCAGATAGACTCTACTATTTCTTTGAGGGATAAATCCCCTTCTTGGACACCGCGGTCCTTGACTCTCTTATTAAATGAACGCTCTATTCGGTGATGGTACCCTTTTATGTGATACAATTCTGTTAATCTCCTTTTGTCCAGGGGTGACAGCTCGTCGAGGCGGCTTTGATGCAGTCCTCCTCACTAACCTTGCCTTCAAGCATGAAGCGTAATGAGGGTATTTGTAGCTCCACGGGTAGGATTGCTTCCATGCCATAGACTAGAGAGTAAGGGGTAGCCCCAGTAGAGGTTCAGATCGAGGTTTGGTAGCCCTAAAGGGCGTATGGGATTCGGTCAACCCAATCTCGACAACTCTCGATCATCTAACTAATGAAGGCTTTGAGGTTCCTGTTGGCGGATTTGGCTGCACCATTGGTTTGAGGCCGGTAGGGAGAAGATATATGTATATGGATACCATACTCGTTGACCACTTCTGTGACCTTTGCCTCGAAATTCAATCCGTTATCTGATACTAGCTCATGCGAGACCCCATATCGACCGATGATTTTTTTCTTGATGAATTTGGCCACTTTCTTAGCATTCAGAACTGCGTATGACTCAGCTTCGACCCATTTGGTGAAGTAATCAATAGTAACCAGGATGAACTCATGACCGTTAGAGGCCTTAGGTGTAACCTTCCCTATAATGTCGATGCCCTAGGTGGAGAACGACCAGGGAGAAGTCATGTTGTATCATTATCGCAGAGGCAAGTGTTTAAGGTTGGAGAACTGTTGGCATTTGAGGCATCTTCGGACATTGGTGGTGCAATCCTGGATCATGGTGGTCCAGTAGTAGCCCTGTCATATGATCTTCTTGGCAAGCATGTGACCACTCATGTGGGGACCGCATTCCTCGTGGTGGATTCTCTGCATTACCTCTTCAATGTCAGCCCTTGCGATGCAGTCTAGATGGGTTCAATCGAAGTTTTTCTTGAACAGTGCTTTGTGTAAGATGATGTAATGGGCAACCAGTCTTCATAGGGTTTCCCGATCTTTCTTGTTGGAACCCTCAGGGTACTTACCGTATTTGAGGAGGTGCCAGATATCATAATACCAGCAGTTGGCTAGCTCAGGATCTTCTTTGGTGATGTGCTCAATGTGGTAGCAATGGGTTGGTTTATCTTGCTTTTGGACCAGGAAGGGGGCCATTTCCGGCATGTCGACCATGGAGGCTAAGGTAGCAAGGACATCGGCTAGGTTATTCTTTGCTCGAGGTACGTAGTGGAAGGTGATGTCTCGGAATTAGGAGGCTAGTTATTCTAAGTGGGCATCGAAGGGTTGGAGTTTCTTGTCCTTGATCTTCCATTTTCTGAGCATTTGACCAATGATGAGGGTAGAAAACCCCATAGACATCTAGGCATTGAATACCTTTCTTGAGAGCAACTTTGAGTCCTACCGTACACGCCTCATATTAAGTCATATTGTGGGTGTAGGGGAAATCCAATTTGATGGCGATGGGAGTGTGGGAGTCATCTGGGGTGATCAAAAGTATCCCAATGCTATATCCCTTTTTGTTGGCAGCACCGTCAAAGAACATTTTCCATCGAGAGTCATATTGAGCAGTGTAGAGGATGTTTTCATTTGGGAATTAGGAGACCCAAACATCAGTGTTGATACCAAAATTAATATGCTGATGTGGACGAATAATACGAAGACACGTGTCAGTCTACGTGGCACGATAGCAGCGAGGAAGTTCATTTCCCGACCAACCATGCTTCTTTCCGAGCAACGAGGATACACCGAGGAATTATAGCACACCGAGGAACTCCAGCGCACCGAGGTACTCTAGTTCTCCGAGGTACTCCTGATCAGCTAGCAGCTATGGCGGTCCGAGCTGCACCTCGGTCGTACCATTAATTGCCAGATAATCAACAGTTCAGATATTCATTGAATACTTATATTCTTGACGCACACGCTGCATTAAATGTATTACCCTTTCATATGTATATCATTTAATGTATTGAACCTTTCATGTACAGCCTCAAGGCTATAAATACCTGGTATCAAACCCATTCAAGGGGACCGGAATTTCTTGAGAGAACTTGTAATCAAGAATTCCACAAACACTCAGCAATAACATAACAGTGGACGTAGGCTTTATTCCTAGCCGAACCACTTTAAAAATCTTTGTCTTATTTATTTATCTGTGATTGAATAATTAGAGCAATCTAGTTTTTTACATCAACAGATTGGCGCCGTTTGTGGGAAACGACTGTTGCAATCGTTTTTCACCAAAAATCATTTGTTATCAATGGCAGATAATCCCGAATCCAGTAATCGAAATGCTGGAAATACTGGAAATCTTCCAAATCCATCTGCACCTCCAGATCTGGCTGGAATTATGACAAATCTGGCTCAAGGACAAACCGCCATGCAAGAATATGTGAGGCAACTCATTCAAACTCTTCAAGGCGGTGCACCTACCTATTCAGGGTATAGGAGTGATCGTGGGCAATCACAATCCAGACGTACTGGGTCATATCGCAATGGGGAGTCTACTGATTCTACGTATCAACCTGGGCGAACATCATCGATACGGGCTACGGATACAGATCAACGTGTCACACTCTCTCCGGAAAGAACCAGCGCTTTGGAAAGATTAAGCAGGGCGTCTCCTTTCAGTCGATTAGGACCAAGGAGGAATATGAATCCACCTAGAGCTCCGTCGAAAAGTTTTCGGCCATCATCAGGTTTGAGAGAAGGATCAACACAATCACGACCAGCTACTCGTCGAGATAAATCTCAGGAAGCTACGTCAGAACACTCAGTTGCTCGGACTAAGCGGCCTGAGGAAGGAAATGAAGCATGGAAAGGTTCCATTCAGCGGTTGGAGGATAGACTGGGCGAAATGGCTAAAGCAAGAAACCCTTTACAGAGGACTTTTGTTCAAGGGACACCTTTTGTGCAAGACATTGTGGATTTTCCTACACCATCGAAATTCAAAGCACCAGTAGTGACCCCTAAGTACGACGGAAAGACAGATCCTGTACTTCATATAGAACAATACCAAGCTGCTGCTGACATCTATGCCGTACCCGATGAAATGAGATGTAGGGCATTCTCGGGAACTCTTACCGGATCTGCACAGATATGGTATAACAATCTTCCTCGGGGTAAGATTTCAACTTTTATTCAATTAGCCGAGTTGTTCATTGGCAATTTTTGCTTTGGCGCGAAGCCGGTAAAACGAGTAGCACACTTGTTAAGTGTTAGACAAAAATCAGGTGAAAGTACTAGAGATTACATAACTCGTTTTAATAACAAGAAGTTGGAAGTCATAGACTATGAAGAAAAGACAGCGATCACTGCTTTGATGAGTGGTTTACTGCCTAATAAGTTGTACTATACTTTGGCCAAAGATCCACCTAAAACTATGTCGGAATTAATGGCTAAAGCGGCCAAAATCATGAATGCCGAGGAGGCTATGACTGCGAAGAAGAATATGGATAAAGAAATCAAGGTGGAAGTTGACAAGTCTAAGAAAAAAGATCAGAAAGGTAATGGTGGTGACAAGCATCCCAGGAATAACAGGATGGCCTTGGAAGTCCTAAAGAAGTATGATAATTATACTCCATTGAAAATGGGTATCAATCATGTTTTGGAAGAAATCAGGAATAGCGAGGAAATCAAGTGGCCAGAGAAACTGAAGACAAATCCCGATCTGAGGAATAAGGCCAAATATTGCGAGTTTCACAAAGATCATGGCCATATGACAAAAAATTGCATAGCCCTTCAGAACGAGATTGAAATACTCATCCGAAGAGGAAAGTTGTCAAAGTATGTAGATCGCCGAGGTGAAAGGAAGAATGATGACAGAACTAGGGAGAGATCTAGATCTCCTCGTCGTGCAGAGGAGAAAAAGAAGAGGGACCATGAAGATGATCTAGATGATGACCCTGATCTTCCCAAGAAGCCGAGGAAGCCTGAACGAGAAGTATTTTCCATACGTTTTGGGTCATTTGATTGTAATGTTATTACAGGAGGAGATGCAGGAGGAGGAGACCTTACTGCAGAAAGAAAACCTTACCTCGGAGAGGCTCAAGCTTATTCATATATTCAGCGAATAAATCTAGCCGAGGATGATCGTCCGAGGAAGGTGAACAAAGAGAAGTTAGTGATTGGTTTTTCAAAAAACGACCTGGCAGGTGTTCTTTACCCTCATGATGATCCTTTGGTGATCAAAATGAGGATGAAGGATGTGGTCATTTCAAGGGTGTTAGTAGGCAATGGTAGTTCAGCAGACATCATGTACTATTCATGCTTCGATAGCTTGAATTTAAAATTATCTCAATTGGAACCTTATCACAGACCCCTTCTGGGTTTTGCTGGCGAGAAAGTTTTTCCTGAAGGCCCTATATAGAGCACACCTAGGATTTGCTTTTCGTGCTTTAGCTATATAGGACTTCATCTAGTTGGACTTGAAATTTTGACAAAATATTTTTGTAATATTAGGATTGTGTGTCCCCATATCGACTCTAAGCTCTCTCTGTCCATCTACATCAAATGTGATCTCCATTCAGTCCGCCATCTCAGAAAAAGGTAATCTTATGGCTCATAGGAATTTCTGTCACATAGGACACAATACCACGTTGCATTTTGCATTTTATCATATCTTATGATAATATATTTTGTTTTGTCATAATAAAGTTTTTTTTTTAGTTCAATATTTTTATTTGAAGCTTTTATAAAAATAAATATTTTTGTGAAAATAAAATTTTGACACAAAATATTTCTTTTAATAAAATTTTCGGAATAAAATATTTGAAGTTAAGAATATTTTTTTTTGAAATTAAAAATACATTTTGTTATTTTATGTTAACTGTGCATATGCGTATTGTTATATATATATATATATATATATATATATATATATATATATATATATATATATATATATATCTGTGTGTGTGATATATGTTGTGTGCGTGTGCATAATATTATATATATATGCTAGTAATATGTTGGCATGTAGTCCTATTGTTCTATGCATGCGTGGCTTTTGCCAAAAGGCTGTTGACCGACTTGACCCCAACTGTTATCACCTAATAGCCATAGCTGTCATCACTGTTTGGCGTGACGTGTTCCCCTGTGACGAGTTTACCGCCCCTTGTTTTTTTTCTGCACACGGTTTTCTTGTTAAACCAACTGGTATTTTCAAAAACGACGTCGCGGTATATTTTTCAGAAACTATTTTTTGAAAACGACGTCGGTATCATTTTAGTTTTAAAAACGCAGAATTAGTTTCATCTAAAACGACGCAGTTTTATTGTTGGTGTAACGGTAATATTTGTAGCGTCTTTGGTACGCAGTCAGTTTTTACAGCTAGCTTTATCTGTTACAAAACTACTGTGTTTTAATAAACGTTTTGTTTATTAGTCTGTTAGTGTGTAACAGCTTGCACAACACGTGTCACATTTTTAACACTATACTTTGTGTTTCTTTGTGAGCCCTTAGATATATTTTTATCAGTGGCTGGTGTGTATTCTTTGTCAATCCGTGTGAACCTTTTTACACCAATCTGCACACACTTGTGCACTCTATAAATAGATACCTTTGGGTATTCATTTTAATGGAGCTGAGAAAATAATTTTTGTAGTTAAACTCTGTCAAAATTTCTAGAGAGAGAGAGAGAGATTAAACCAGATTATCTTTGTGTCATCTTCATGTATTGATTTCTGTCAAAACTAAACTGAAGATTGGACTTCTCTCTTCTGAATCTGCACTTACGATTTTCTAGAGTGTATAATCTTTGTAAGTGAGTTCTCTCATTTGTGTGTATTTTCTAGATCAGTCTTTAGATCTAATATTTGTACACAACACACACTATTCACGAATTTAATTTGTGTATGTAAATATTCTGTTTGTGACTTGATTGTGAGATCTTGTATGTTTTTAAAACGTTTTGTTTTAAAATAGATTTTTCAGAAAATATTTTTGTAATATTCAGGTTTGTATTGTTTGAGGTTTAGAAAGTTAAACCTAAGATTTCTTAGATCTGATTTGTGGAAGACTTAATATCTTGACTGAATATTATTTGCATGTGTGTTTAAGACTATTTTGATTTAATCTGAAATATCTGTGAAAATAGTCTTGATAATATTTTAGATTAAAATCTGATTTAATCTAATAGTTGTTTTCTGAAAAACAATATTGTGAATATTTGACTGTCTGTTTTTATTGAATATATTTTCAGTCATATTCTGTGAACACTTGTTTGTGTTGGTGATTTTCAGAAATTGTTTGCATCTCATATCACTCATATAATCACTCACGTTGTATTCACGTAGACACATCTTGGTTTGTGTAATATCTGAACAAGTCTAGTGTTCGAGATTTAAAGAAAGAGAAAAGAAGTTTTTCAAAGGTGTATTCAAAGTCAAACTGATTTGATTTGAATAGCACAAGACTTGCAAAGATATAGGTGTTATATATTATGTTGCATCACACACACTTCACTTGAAAGTAAATAATAGGCACTGAGCTAACCTGCGCTTAAGGAAGTTAAAGGGGAGGCGTGGAAGTGAAGAACGCAAAAACAAGTGAGGACAAGTTAAAGAGAGAATAGAATAATCAACCAGGGTAGAGACTTGGTCGTGTGGTGTAATAGCTAGATCATTCTTCTTTAATTGTTAAGTTTTTTGTTTGTAACTCGTTCCTGTTGTTTTATTGTTTTAGTGGAAGTAGTTTAGGTAACTCCTAGAGGAGTTCGTCGTTTTTCCCGGGGAAGGGTTTTTGCGACGTTAAATAAATACTGTGTGTTGTACATTTCTTGCATTTCACCTCACACGAAAAGGTAGGACTCAATAATTAGAAACTCGCCTAAAAATTGAATCTGTTTTGGACTTTAATTAACTTTGAAAATTAAAATTATTTTCATAAAAGTTAATCAGATTAAGTAAAAGTTTAATTTGGTCCCTCTTGGCATCATTCATATAAACTCGTAGGTTTAAGGTGTTTACTCAACAATAGTTTACTTCCGCATATAAAGTCTTTGCGCACCGACCCGCATTTTCGGGGTCACCTCAAGTGGTATCAGAGCTAGACTTTTAAAGATCGTTTTCAAAACTTTTGTTAAACACTTTTCACCTTGTTTTAATGGATGATTCAAGTCAATTACTTAGGCTTGGTAATTTTAGTATTCCTCCTATTTCTGATGAATCAAACTGTGTGGCATTTTTTGGGAAAGTTTATGATTGTTGTGGAGATGTGTACTTAGCAGGAATGACTGATTCCGAATATGATTCTCATTCTGAATCTGAATCTGATGATGTGCTTGATTTAATTGATGCTGCTAAATCTTTATTAGCTAGTCAGCCTTCTATGCTTGAAATAACTGCTCCGTTTGATGCTAAACATGCATTGTGTGATACTGAATTTGATGATAGCAACAATTCACCCACGGACACTAATGAGCATGACAATTTTGTTGGCTATGATGATTACTCGGAATTGTATGTCAGGACTTTGCAGAATAGACAAGAATTATCGAATTTGGTTAAAATGCTTAGTGAGACCTTAGAGAACCAATATAAGATTGTTCAACAAAATTCCATTGAAATGAACATTGTCAAAACTGATTTTGAAAAACAATCACTTGATTTTAAAATTCAGATTACGACTTTAAAAGAAAATTTATCTTCTTTTGAAGAAAAATATAATGAAGCACTTTTGCAAGTTGAAAAATCCAAACAAGTTTGTGAAACAGCTTTCAAAATGTGTCGTAGTCGTGATATAACATGTTTTGACCTTGACAAATTGCTTGCTGAACAACGATATAAGGGTGATACTAGAGGGTTTGGTTATGATGGTCCTATTTCAAAGACTGATGATTTTACTAAACCAGTCCCCTTTGTAATAGCCCAAGAAGAAATGGCTCTTCCGTTGGAAAGTAAGTTGTCTGAAAAGGATAAAGGAAAACAAGTTTTAATTGAAAGTGATTTTGAAAATGACATTGATACTTTCATTGAAAACTTTGTTGAGGCGTCTACATCTAAATATTGCCCTGCGGCCAAGAGACTCTATAGACCTCCTAAACCATTTATTCGTAATGAATCTTTCAAGCATGTAGAGGAAAAACACTACCAATCTGATTTACCTTCTTCTAGTAAATTCTGTACTAGGTGTGATGTTTTTGGTCACCAAATCTGGGAATGCCTTGGTAATCGCAAGAAAGGTACTCATTTTAAAAGTCATAACTCTAATGTGAAGCGATTTACAAATTTTCCTAGGCAGCGCACTAATACGAATTGGAATCATTCCTTCAATAAGTCTAGGCCTCTTGTCAACAAGAACAGATTTTCGAAAAATAAATTTTATCCTAAATTCCAAAAGGCACAAAAACCTTTGAAAACTTTGCCTATTTGGATTAGGACTTGTGACTTGAGACCTCAAATAGATTTTTTAAAATCGAAGAAATGCCCAACTAATGTATGTGACGCTTGCGAGAATAAGAAAATCATTTTGTCTCCTCACGTGAAGGTTAAGGACTTAAACACTACCATACCCTTAGATTCATTCAATGATGGGGGAGGTAAGTTTAATAAAAATGGAGTTTTCAAGTATTGTGACACTAATGGATATTCGTACCAGTTTAATGCACCAAAAACTCATAAACAAATTAGGGTTATTCCTTCTATTGCTTGTGATTTTCAGCTTGTTGATATGCTGTCTATGTCTTGTGATAAGTCTTGCTTACATGTAACTTCAACATTTGATTGGAAAGATTGTACTTGACTGTTTTGCTTATGTTTAAACTGCGTACTTTGATTACTAGATCTCCGAGGTTTTAGGATAAAGGTATCTACTAATAACCGGTATCTCTTAAAGCCTTGTTTAATGTAGGAGACACTTATTTTGCAGATTATGAACACTTATTTTTTTTCTTTTCGATTGTCTAATTTAGACAAAATGGGGGAGAATTGAGTACATATTCTAGTCTTCTGTTGATGATATTTTACGTACATATCCTGTCTTATAGTTTTTGCACATTTAATTCTTTCATTTTAATATTTTGGTAGAGCAAATGCTACTAACTTGATTTCTTGGCAGATTGTGTATTTATGTTTTGCAGGTTTTCTTAACCGTGCATCCGATCGAGTTGTGTCTTTTCTTTTCTTTTCTAAGATGGGTGGGTAGTTAGATACTCTTTTGTATAGGACATATTAGGAATTATTTTTCCTTAGTATATCATTTGATGTACTCAAGGGTTTTGTCAAAATTAGTCCAATGGGGGAGTTTGAAGGCCCTATATAGAGCACACCTAGGATTTGCTTTTCGTGCTTTAGCTATATAGGACTTCATCTAGTTGGACTTGAAATTTTGACAAAATATTTTTGTAATATTAGGATTGTGTGTCCCCATATCGACTCTAAGCTCTCTCTGTCCATCTACATCAAATGTGATCTCCATTCAGTCCGCCATCTCAGAAAAAGGTAATCTTATGGCTCATAGGAATTTCTGTCACATAGGACACAATACCACGTTGCATTTTGCATTTTATCATATCTTATGATAATATATTTTGTTTTGTCATAATAAAGTTTTTTTTTTAGTTCAATATTTTTATTTGAAGCTTTTATAAAAATAAATATTTTTGTGAAAATGAAATTTTGACACAAAATATTTCTTTTAATAAAATTTTCGGAATAAAATATTTGAAGTTAAGAATATTTTTTTTTTGAAATTAAAAATACATTTTGTTATTTTATGTTAACTGTGCATATGCGTGTTGTTATATATATATATATATATATATATATATATATGTGTGTGTGTGTGATATATGTGATATATGTTGTGTGCGTGTGCATAATATTATATATATATGCTAGTAATATGTTGGCATGTAGTCCTATTGTTCTATGCATGCGTGGCTTTTGCCAAAAGGCTGTTGACCGACTTGACCCCAACTGTTATCACCTAATAGCCATAGCTGTCATCACTGTTTGGCGTGACGTGTTCCCCTGTGACGAGTTTACCGCCCCTTGTTTTTTTTCTGCACACGGTTTTCTTGTTAAACCAATTGGTATTTTCAAAAACGACGTCGCGGTATATTTTTCAGAAACTATTTTTTGAAAACGACGTCGGTATCATTTTAGTTTTAAAAACGCAGAATTAGTTTCATCTAAAACGACGCAGTTTTATTGTTGGTGTAACGGTAATATTTGTAGCGTCTTTGGTACGCAGTCAGTTTTTACAGCTAGCTTTATCTGTTACAAAACTACTGTGTTTTAATAAACGTTTTGTTTATTAGTCTATTAGTGTGTAACAGCTTGCACAACACGTGTCACATTTTTAACACTATACTTTGTGTTTCTTTGTGAGCCCTTAGATATATTTTTATCAGTGGCTGGTGTGTATTCTTTGTCAATCCGTGTGAACCTTTTTACACCAATCTGCACACACTTGTGCACTCTATAAATAGATACCTTTGGGTATTCATTTTAATGGAGCTGAGAAAATAATTTTTGTAGTTAAACTCTGTCAAAATTTCTAGAGAGAGAGAGAGAGATTAAACCAGATTATCTTTGTGTCATCTTCATGTATTGATTTCTGTCAAAACTAAACTGAAGATTGGACTTCTCTCTTCTGAATCTGCACTTACGATTTTCTAGAGTGTATAATCTTTGTAAGTGAGTTCTCTCATTTGTGTGTATTTTCTAGATCAGTCTTTAGATCTAATATTTGTACACAACACACACTATTCACGAATTTAATTTGTGTATGTGAATATTCTGTTTGTGACTTGATTGTGAGATCTTGTATGTTTTTAAAACGTTTTGTTTTAAAATAGATTTTTCAGAAAATATTTTTGTAATATTCAGGTTTGTATTGTTTGAGGTTTAGAAAGTTAAACCTAAGATTTCTTAGATCTGATTTGTGGAAGACTTAATATCTTGACTGAATATTATTTGCATGTGTGTTTAAGACTATTTTGATTTAATCTGAAATATCTGTGAAAATAGTCTTGATAATATTTTAGATTAAAATCTGATTTAATCTAATAGTTGTTTTCTGAAAAACAATATTGTGAATATTTGACTGTCTGTTTTTATTGAATATATTTTCAGTCATATTCTGTGAACACTTGTTTGTGTTGGTGATTTTCAGAAATTGTTTGCATCTCATATCACTCATATAATTACTCACGTTGTATTCACGTAGACACATCTTGGTTTGTGTAATATCTGAACAAGTCTAGTGTTCGAGATTTAAAGAAAGAGAAAAGAAGTTTTTCAAAGGTGTATTCAAAGTCAAACTGATTTGATTTGAATAGCACAAGACTTGCAAAGATATAGGTGTTATATATTCTGTTGCATCACACACACTTCACTAGAAAGTAAATAATAGGCACTGAGCTAACCTGCGCTTAAGGAAGTTAAAGGGGAGGCGTGGAAGTGAAGAACGCAAAAACAAGTGAGGACAAGTTAAAGAGAGAATGGAATAAGCAACCAGGTTAGAGACTTGGTCGTGTGGGGTAATAGCTAGATCATTCTTCTTTAATTGTTAAGTTTGTTGTTTGTAACTCGTTCCTGTTGTTTTATTGTTTTAGTGGAAGTAGTTTAGGTAACTCCTAGAGGAGTTCGTCGTTTTTCCTGGGGAAGGGTTTTTGCGACGTTAAATAAATACTGTGTGTTGTACATTTCTTGCATTTCACCTCACACGAAAAGGTAGGACTCAATAATTAGAAACTCGCCTAAAAATTGAATCTGTTTTGGACTTTAATTAACTTTGAAAATTAAAATTATTTTCATAAAAGTTAATCAGATTAAGTAAAAGTTTAATTTGGTCCCTCTTGGCATCATTCATATAAACTCGTAGGTTTAAGGTGTTTACTCAACAATAGTTTACTTCCGCATATAAAGTCTTTGCGCACCGACCCGCATTTTCGGGGTCACCTCATTTCCACTTGGGACGATCAAGTTGGATATACTCATTGGAACTTGGCCTGCTTGTCGCACAGAAAGAATACGCTTCTTTGTGATGGATAAGAATGTGCAGTCAGCCTACAACATCATCATGGGAAGAGTTGGATTGAAGAAATTCGAGGCAGTTCCATCTACAGTACATCAGTGTTTGAAATTCCCAACGAATTTTGGAGTTGGAATTATGAAAGGTGATCAAAAAGTAGCTCGGGAATGCTATTATTCGTCTGTCGAGCAAGAGGAACTTGAAGAGTCAAAGAAAAAGGCTACTACTTACCAAGTGGAGGAAGGTACAGAAATTGAAACTCTTGACCCTAGGGATGAATCTCAACTCGTAAAAGGGCAGGTTGTGGAATCTACAGAAATTGTTATCCTGGACGACGAGCATCCTGAACGAGTAACTCAGATAGGATCGTCGTTGGATGTTTCAATAAAACAGGAGTTGATAACTTTCTTGAGAAACAGGAAGAATACTTTTGCTTGGAGTCATGAAGACATGCCAGGAATAGATCCAAACTTCTTATGTCACGAACTCAATGTGAATAAGGAGATCAAGCCTGTGAAGCAAAGAAGAAGAGTGTTTAGTCCCGAGAAGAACCAGGCCATACAAGAGGAGGTCGAGAAACTCCAGAAAGCCCAATTCATTGAAGATGTGAAATATCCAGATTGGTTGGCAAATGTGGTGATGGTAAAGAAGAAGAACAACAAATGGAGAATGTGTGTTGATTTCACTGATCTTAACAAGGCATGCCCAAAAGATCATTTTCCATTGCCCAGAATTGATCAACTTGTGGATGCTACCTCGGGACATGAGCTACTCAGCTTTATGGATGCATATTCTGGTTACAATCAGATCAAAATGAAACTTGAAGACAGGGAAAGTACTTCTTTTATTACACCAAGGGGAACTTATTGTTATAATGTTATGCCTTTTGGTTTGAAAAATGCAGGTGCAACATATCAGCGGCTGATGAACAAGGTTTTTGCCGAACAAATCAGTTGCAATATGGAAGTCTATGTCGACGACATGCTCACCAAAAGCAAGAGAGCTACTAATCATCTAGTTGACTTAGGCCAGACCTTTGATCAACTGGACAAATACCAAATGAAGCTCAACCCGACGAAGTGTACCTTTGGAGTACGAGAAGGAATGTTCCTCGGATACATCGTCAATCAACGAGGTATTGAGGCAAATCCAGAAAAGATCAAAGCTCTTTTAGGGCTGCGATCCCCAACGACGAGGAAAGAAGTACAAAGTCTTACCGGACGAGTTGCAGCGCTCAACAGATTTGTATCCCGAGCAACTGATAAATGCCTCCCGTTCTTCAAAACAGTGCGAAAAAGTTTTGAGTGGACTGATGAATGTGAGAAGGCCTTTCAAGATTTGAAAAAGTATTTGGGAGCCCCACCATTGTTGTCTAGGCCAGTAACTGGAGAGAAGCTGTACTTGTATTTGGCAGTATCAGAGAATGCAGTTAGCTCGGCGTTGATCAGATTGGAGAATGGAGTCTAGAAGCCAATTTATTACACAAGCAAGGCCTTCCGAGGTGCAGAAATCAGATACCCAAAGTTAGAAAAATTGGCACTGGCATTAATTGAAGCAAGTAGAAGAATGAGGCCATACTTCCAGGCCCATACCATCATCGTGTATACCGACATGCCATTAAGACAAGCCCTTCACAAGCCAGAAAAATCAGGAAGATTGATGTACTGGGCAATAGAACTCGGTGAATATGATATTGTTTATGAACCCAGATCATCATTGAAGGGGCAAGCTGTAGCAGATTTTATAGCGGAATTCACATACCCTGGTACCCCCGAGGAACAAAAGGTACTTGCTAACCTACCTGTGGACGATACAGGATCAACAGACACAAATCCAGACCAACCAAGGTTGGTAAAAGGACTTGTGGATGTAGAAGAATCATCATGTTCAAACCCGGATGGACTAAGGTTGGTAAAAGGGTACGAACAAATGACCGATGAGGAGAGAAAGATAGCAGGGGATGATGAAAGAAAATTACAAATATTTTGCCGAGGAACTCTGACAGACAAGAAATTTGAAAACGAGGTACCTACATGGAGATTATATGTAGATGGATCATCTTGCACAACTGGTTGTGGATCAGGGATTGTTTTAAACATCCCAGATGATATTGACATGGAGTGTGCCTTGAGATTCCAATTCAAAGCTTCCAATAATGAGGCTGAATATGAGGCTATGATAGCAGGTTTTCGTTTGGCGAAAGTCATGGAGGCACGACAAGTAGTTGTTTTCAGTGATTCTCAATTAATTGTGAATCAAATGATAGGAATATATGCAGTGAAGGGGGAATTAATGATGAAGTACCATGCAAAAGTGATGGAATTATTGGCAGACTTTGAAGCCATTCAATTGGTAAGAATACCAAGGATGGAGAATGCTAGAGCAGATGCATTGGCCCGATTAGCATCAGCTACGCGCACCGAGATGCGAAGGACAATACCAATTGAAGTACTGGAAAGTCGGAGCATAGAGGAAGACCTGATGGTGAAAATTATTACCCTTGATTTAGGACCATCTTGGATGGATTCTATCAGGGCATACATTGAAGAAGGAGTGCTACCGGAAGACAAACTAGCTGCCAAGAAATTGAAGTATAAAGTTGCTCGGTATGTGTTAACTAATGGCGTTTTGTATAGACGAGGAATTATGGCAGGTTTGCAGAGATGTGTGCATCCATCAGAAGTCAAAGAATTGATTGAAGAAATCCATGAAGGATCTTGTGGAGCTCATGTAGCAGGTCGGACTCTTCTGCAAAGGGTGATGACACAGGGATATTACTGGCCAACGATGAGGGCTGATTGTATAGCATATGCTAAGAAGTGCGACAAGTGCCAACGTTTTTCCTCCATCCGACGAACGCCACAAGCATTGCTAACACCAATAACTTCCCCTTGGCCATTTGCCATGTGGGGAATTGATTTGGTTGGACCACTGCCGACCACCCAAGGAAGATTCAAGTACCTCGTCGTTGCAGTGGATTATTTTACTAAGTGGGTAGAGGCTGAACCACTAATTGATATGACGTACGAGAAGGTATATCAGTTCATTTGGAAGAATATCATTTGTCGATATGGTCTCCCACATGCTTTTATCACAGACCATGGAACACAATTCGATAATGAAGAATTTGTTGCCTACTGTCATCAGTCGAACATTTTGAAGTTTCATTCAGCACCAGGCCATCCCCAAAGCAATGGACAGACTGAGGTGACGAATAGAACATTATTAAATGGATTGAAGAAGAGGCTAAATGAGGCCAAAGCAAATTGGATTAATGAGCTACAATCAGTTTTGTGGGCTTACCGAACAACTCCCCGAGCAGCAACTGGAGAATCACCATACATGCTGGCATTTGGAAGTGAGGCTGTAATACCTGCCGAGTTAGGCCTACCAACACACAGGGTGTTGAATTTCAACTCTCCGATCAGTGATTTGATGAGGAGATTGGATTTGAATATGCTTGAGGAGGTTAGAGAAGAGGCAGCCATTAGAAATGCTGCTTACCAACAACGCACAGCTCTGTTTTACAACAAAAGGGTGAAGAAATGTGACCTAAAAGAAGGGGATTATGTGCTAAAGAAAGTCATTCAGAAGCAAAATAAGTTGGAAGCAAACTGGCATGGACCTTACCGAGTTACAGAGGTTGTTTGTCCAGGAACTTACAGAATAGCAACTCTAGAAGGAGAAGAATTTAAGAATGCGTGGAATGTTGAACACCTACGCAAGTATTATCAGTAATGTAAAATGTAAAGCTTTTCCTTCAGTATGAATAAAATGAGGATGTTTCACCATTTTCTTTCTGTTGAAAGTTTTTCGGGGAATACTAGTGTAATACACTACAAAAGTGCTCTAAGGAGCCAAAAGTGCTATAAGTAGCCAAAAGTGCTCTAAGGAGCCAAAAGTGCTATAAGTAGCCAAAAGTGCTCTAAGGAGCCAACCTCCTTTGGTTAGGAGGACAGCTCTAAGGAGCCAAAAAGTGTTATAAGTAGCCAAAAGTGCTATAAGTAGCCAAAAGTGCTCTAAGGAGACAAAATTGCTATAAGTAGCCAAAAGTGCTCTAAGGAGCCAACCTCCTTTGGTTAGGAGGACAACTCTAAGGAGCCAAAAAGTGCTATAAGTAGCCAAAAGTGCTATAAGTAGCCAAAAGTGCTCTAAGGAGCCAAAAGTGCTATAAGTAGCCAAAAGTGCTCTAAGGAGCCAACCTCCTTTGGTTAGGAGGACAGCTCTAAGGAGCCAAAAAGTGCTCTAAGGAGCCAACCTCCTTTGGTTAGGAGGACAGCTATAAGTAGCCAAAAGCTCCAAGGAGCCAAAAAATATTCCTTTGGTTAAAAGGTGTACACCAGCATGATCAATTTCGGTTGGTAAGATAAAAATATACTCTCATATTACAACTTATGATTGGTCGGGAGGTAATATTATTACAAAGAGTTCTTTGAAGAACAAAATATTCAAAAAATACACCAAGTATAGTTGGTCGGGGATAAAAACCCAATAACTATAGTTGGTCGGCGAGGACAAATTATTGATCTTAGTTGGTCGGACGCATTTTTATAATTGAACCAAGTATAGCTGGTCGGGGATAAAAACCCATCGACTGTAGTTGGTCGACAAACATTATTTACCCACCTTGGTTGGTTGGAAACAGTTTGAATAATTTACATTCATTACTTTATTGATCAACCTTGATACTTCTAAATTTTTAAGTTGGTTGATAAATAGCACGATATTGCCATCCTTTTAAATACATAGATACATATGCACAAATATAAAGGTGTTTGATAAACACAAGACAATAGCAAAATTGGCAAACAGAAAATGAAATTCTTTCATTAAATTTAAGATTACAGGATACAAGAATGTACTAATTGTTACATTGATATTACTATTCTATTGGTTTCTTGCCCTGTGCTTTAGAAACAGGTTCCTCGCCGGCAGGAGGGTCTTCTAGGCAAAGGGGAGAATTGATGAAATTAACATCTCTGAGCATTCTGACGTTCATAACAGAAGGTGTATCCAAGAGATGCTCAGGACGAGATAATTCAACTTGGGAATGAAGGCTATAATCACCAAGGTATTTTGAAATTAGGCTGCGAGGAATGGAACGAGCTGGGATCCATGCCATGTCCAATTTGAAAGGTGGTACAGGCAGGTCTAATAATGATGGAGCATGATAATCCCATAAAAAATGCCCTTGCTCCAATTTTAACACACCCAGTGCATTCAACCATCCTTGCTTGTAACCTTCATTGTTGGCATGTTCAATACGAGCATCCAGGTGAACAAGGGCTTCATTGCATCCTGCCATCCAGAATTCCCTTGGCTGTTTATGGAATTGGAAGGTTAATCTATCCAATTGTTCATGAAGGCTTTTGGCAAAAAGATCCTTATTGTGCAAGGCAGATTTCATCGATGTAAGCTGATCTTCCAGAGACAGATTTTTATTGGACATTTCAGTCAGAGCACGGTCTTTTACTTTCAACTGGAATGCTTGAGTTTCCAGAGTAGACTGAGTGCGAGCCTCTTCAACATTTTGACTGAGGACTCTTCCTCGCCCCCGAGAACCTCTTCCTCGTCCCCGAGCAGTTCCAGAAATAGCAGATCTTCTTAAGTCCTCCAGCTCTTGCCTTAGTTTGGCGTTTTCGACCTCTAAGAACGAGAAGCCTTCATCAGTAACTGGTATTAATGCAGTACAAGATGAAGCAGCAGATTCATATTGAGCCAACTTTTTCTGCAGATTATTATTTTCTTGTTCCAGGATCTCAGCAATCTGCCTACAAGCTTCAACTTCACCTTTTAGGGTTCTCTCCCTAACGTCATACCCAGCAATGATCTTCTTATGGCATGTTTCTGAAGAGAGCTGCTGGTATCTATTTTCATAATCCTTATGCAACGAAGCCATTGATTCGTTGTGTTGATTTTGAAGATCCTCTATGGAACCATGAAGCTCTTCAATAAACTCATAGTAAGCGACATTGTTGGCCACTGCTCGGTCGAGTAAAGCTTTCAAGTACTGATAAGCTTCAATTGCCTGCTCTGAGGCACCATGGCCAAGAATATCAGCAATTTCTGATGTACTAAGGATTGTATGACCAGCCTTATAGTATTGGTGACATTGCTGCATCAGCTCGGTATCATGTGAAGAGATCAATTCCATTCTAGCAACAAACTAAAGACGAGAAAAAGACAACAATCAACAAATATAAATCATCAACAACAGAGATGAGCAAAGATATATTTTATTAGATCATCAAAAAGTTACATTGTTCGATTACAAGGAAATATAGAAATGATACCGAACAACTTCACACCTTTTCCTTGTCCCCCAAGACTTTCTCGGGAGGCTGGGACGAGGAGCTCGGTTGCTCGGTGGTAACAACAGCTTGATCGGTAGGAATCTTCTCGGGAGGAGGAGGCATGGAAGAAACGTCCTCGGTGGCAGAGGGTTGAGAGGCAGAAACTTGATCACCCATAGCCATAGAAGACTCATCTGAGGCAAGCTCATCTTCTTCTTCTTCCATAATTGGTGGAGGAGGACCAGGGAGATGTTGTAGGAATAGCTCAGAATCGTCTTGGACCTTTAGCTCTTGCAGAGCAGCTACCCAGCCATCATGGAAGTATTTCGACTCCCCATATTGGACTTGGGATGTCATTGCAGCTATCCCTCTCTCCCATCCTTTCTCCCAACCAGCACTGAAATGTTTCTTGATTGCGACATTTCTCCTCAATCTCTCCGAGGAGAGTTTCACCTCCAATTCCTCTTTTTTGACCTTGATATCTTGCAAGGTAGATAACTCTTCATTTGCCTTTTTCAGCTGGCCATCATATTCTTGATGTTTAACCTCTAAACCCTTTACTTTCTCCTCCAAATTCTTGGAGGTTTCGGCCATTTTCACCTTTTCAGCCTCAGCCGCAGCTAATTTCTTCTCCCAAACAGCTTTTTCGTCAATATATTGTTGACGAGATTCCTTTAAAGATTGGGTCAAACCCAACAGAGCATCCTCTACACCTGACGAGGAGCTTGAAGCTTTAATAGCTTCATCCTTCTTCACAATATTATTGAAATAATTCACCAGCTGAAAGATGAGAAAAAAATAGCGAAGTCAATATAAAATGCAAGCTTTCGGAGAATGAGAAATCATAAGTATGAGAAACTTACTGAAGCAAGGTGACGAGCAGCTAGGGATGTCAGCGTATCCCTAGGAATTCTTTCATCAAGACCATGGACCTCGGGTACGACCGAGCTCATTGCAGAGCTTGGAAGAATGATATTTGGAACATCAGTACCACTAGCAGGTAAAGAAGAGGCAGTTTCAGCTGGAGTAACCAAGGATGATTTCCTCAATCTCTTCAACGGGCGGTCAGAACCTTCAACCAGAGAGGTCTTGGTCGGGGAGATTGTAATTACATCTGCAGGAGCATTTTTCTTGCTCGGGGCCACTGGGGGCTTCTCGGCAGCTTTGGAGGACCCAGCATCTACTTTTTTAGTCCCTTCTGGGACATCAATTTTGCCTTTCTTGGCTCCAACAGCAGAGGAAATTTCATCAAATAGAGCAGGAGGAGCTCTTTTCTTGCCCATTCTCTGAGATAAGGGGATATGAGAATCTGAAGATGAACCTTCTGGTGTTGAAGCTGGTTCAACAGGGCGAGCAGTATAAGAGGTTGTGTAACTCTTATACTGTAGCAAATATGAAGCAGATCTGATGTGTTCGTCTGCAATGTTCTTATGCAAACCCCAGATAAGTTTCAGATGTTTAATATTCACTTCTGATTCCTTTGGAGTTTTTCTTTTGCTATCAACTGCAAATAAATACATGTTGAGATATCAATCTTACATTTTGTCAAACATGATGAAAGCATAATTTCATAAGTAAAATAAAATGAAAAATAAACCTATCCCATTGCCGTATGGGGGGCATCTGGGACCGTTGTATACTTCATTCCCAGATAAAGGCGCATGTTGCCAATTTTTTATGACCAACCCATGCTCAAAATAATCCCTATTTGAGTCAGGGAGATTAACTACAAGAGCCCTATTCAGATACCTAGTTTTTAAATAATAAATATTATCTAGAGTGGCCCATTTATAACAAAACATAATTTCAGGGATCCCAATACGAGTCCCATGAGTTAGATTTAATTTGTGCACCCCGTTAATTATTCTCCATGAATTGGGGGCTATTTTTGCAGGAACAAGATCAAAATATTGACAAAACTCAAGACATAATGGGTTTGGTGGAAAGGAAAAACCACATTCAGCAACAAAAAGACTGGGGAACCAATGTCCCTCAGCCAATCGAAAGTAATCTAAAGGCTCAGAAAGAACCTCTAGAGTTACCCACGAAGGAATGGAAAAATCAGAACGGAATTTCTCAACAGACTCCACAATATAAACCATATTGAATAAAAGAGATACAGAAGAAAGGAAGAAGATCTTACAGAAAGAAAGGAGGTGTGTTGACAACGAACGGAAACAAGGATGAACGCACAAGAGAAGAAGAGAATAGAAAGCTTGAATGCAGAAAATGGAAAACGTAGATGACAGTATGGTTACCAAAGAAGTTTAAATACTTTGCATTGGGAAGCGGTGAAAGAAATGATTACCAAAAAGAAACTACTGAACTTCCGGCGGCTAAAAGGACAAAAAGTGCACAAAGATCGAAGCGCTTATAAAAAAGGCGGAAACAGCGAAATAAGAAGGAAATTTGAATACAATGTTCCTGAAACCCAGGAAGATTATTTAATATCGCCATATACTGAGAAAGAATGTTCCATACTCCTCTAAGTTTGAAATATGAAACATTGGGGGCTTTGTTGATACCAAAATTAATATGCTGATGTGGACGAATAATACGAAGACACGTGTCAGTCTACGTGGCACGATAGCAGCGAGGAAGTTCATTTCCCGACCAACCATGCTTCTTTCCGAGCAACGAGGATACACCGAGGAATTATAGCACACCGAGGAACTCCAGCACACCGAGGTACTCTAGTTCTCCGAGGTACTCCTGATCAGCTAGCAGCTATGGCGGTCCGAGCTGCACCTCAGTCGTACCATTAATTCCCAGATAATCAACAGTTCAGATATTCATTGAATACTTATATTCTTGACGCACACGCTGCATTAAATGTATTACCCTTTCATATGTATATCATTTAATGTATTGAACCTTTCATGTACAGCCTCAAGGCTATAAATACCTGGTATCAAACCCATTCAAGGGGACCGGAATTTCTTGAGAGAACTTGTAATCAAGAATTCCACAAACACTCAGCAATAACATAACAGTGGACGTAGGCTTTATTCCTAGCCGAACCACTTTAAAAATCTTTGTCTTATTTATTTATCTGTGATTGAATAATTAGAGCAATCTAGTTTTTTACATCAACAATCAGCTTCTTCCATGGGGTAGTCGACGAGGTAGTCAGAGATGGATATTCCTTTCATGGATTTTTGTGTGACATACACAATATCAAACTCAGATAAGAGCATTAACCATCGAGCCATTCAGCTGGACAAGGTGGGTTTCTCAAGAAGGCACTTGATGGGGTCCATTCAGGATACAAGTTTAATGAGGAAGGCGAGCATGTAGTGTCGTAATTTTTGGGTGACGCGCGATGCATGATTTTTCCAAAGCAGTGTAGTTGACTTCATACTCAGCCAATTTACAACTGGCGTAATAGATGGCTCTTTCTTTATGAGAATCCTTAAGGTATTGGGCTAACAAAGCCCTAATTGTAGTATCGGTTGTGGTTAGGTATAGGAGCAAGGGGAGACTAGGCTGTGGTGGCATGAGTATCGGAGGTTGAGTCAGGTATTGTTTGATTTGATTGAAGGCTCCTTGGCAGTCCTCGTTCCAAAATTTGGTTGAATCCTTTCGAAGGAGTTTGAAAATTGGTTCACAAATGGAGGTGAGTTGGCTGATGTATTGCAATTTTCCAAGGAAACCTCGGACCTCTTTCTCCGTTCGGGGAGGTGGCATCTCAAGTATGGATTTTATCTTGGCAGGATCTGCTTCTATCCCTTTTTCACTGACCAGGAATCCCAAGAGTTTTCCTTTTGTAATGCCGAAGACACATTTCTGTGGATTGAGTCTCATCTTATATCATCGTCGTCGTTCGAAGAACTTTTGGAGAGCGGGAACATGACCTTCTCTAGTTTTGGATTTGATAACCATATCATCCACATAGACCTTGACTTCTTTGTGAATTAGATCATGTGGGATGGTTGTCGCAGCCCTCTGGTAGGTAGCTCCGGCATTCTTGAGACCAAATGGTATAATAGTGTAGCAAAAGGTTCCCCATGGGGTGATGAATGTGGTTTTTTCTTGATGATCTGGGTGCATTTTGATTTGGTTGTATTCAACAAACCCATTGACGAATGACTTGAGAGCATGATTGTTCGTGTTGTCCACAATCATGTCGATATTGGGTAGTGGGTAATCATCCTTTGGAAAGGCTTTGATCAAATTCTGGTAGTCTACACACATCCGAACTTTCCGTCCTAATTTCGGTGCAGGCACTATATTGGCTAGCCATGTGGGATATTCGATCACACAAATGAAGCCCACGTTCGGTTGTTTGACCATTTATTCTTTGACTTTGAGCAACTATTCGGTGCGAAGATTTCTTAGCTTTTGTTTAACCGACTGGTAATTTGGAAGAGTGGGGATCTCATGCTGAGCAATTTCAGGATCAATGCTGGGCATATGGTCATAGGACCATGCGAAGACATCCATGAATTCCTTCAATAATTCTTTGAGTTGTGCACGCTCATGTTCGTCGAGGGTAGCCCCTATCCTAATCTCGTGCAGTTGGCTACTAGAATCGAGGTTAACAATAACAGTCTCTTTTTCATTAACTTGAACACGGTTATGTTATTTGTTATTAACCTTTTTTAGATCAGTTAAGAATTATTCATTGGCAAAATCATCATCATCAAAATCTTGATTAGAATCTAAACAATTATTGTAAGGCACAGCAAGATACTCAAAATCTTCGTTTATTTCATTGATAGGAAAAACAGCATTGAGAACCTCATCAAAGGACTTCTTGATTACATTTGAGCAAGGATAGACAACAGAAGAAGAAATGGGGTAAACATTGGAGTTAGGTGGGATTTCAATAGGTAGAACTGGTGCAGCATGCCAGTTGAGGAGAGGTGTATCAGCAGCTTTAATCAGGTGGGATGGATCTAGTGATGTAGTGCTTGAATGAACCATGCAGAGTGTCATCCCCAGTGTCTGTAAGTCGAACGAGTCCTCCGAGACACTTTCCTCAGTCTCATCGATATCTTTTATGAGCGGTTGTACATGGCGTTGGGAACTTTTGGCCCATGGGTAGCTGTCTTGGAAAAATATCTCCATTCTGAGTTTCATATTTTTGTCTGTATGGTCATACCATGGTTAAGGAAAGCCGCAAAAGGGGAAGTCCTCACCCTCCTTGATGAATCGTCCATTCAATGAGACACCTGAGATAGTCTGGATGCGGTCTAGTCTTCTTTTTGGTCGAGACTGGCGGATCGTTCTCAGCTCTTGTTTTGATGGTTGATACCCCAAACCATAATGAGGGAAAGCTTTCTTCAGTTAAATGGGATTAAGTATCCCTTACTGTCTTTTTCCTAGCCCCAGTCCGGGCATGAAGTGCATCTTTCTGAACATCTGAATCACATTGACATTGCCATGAGGGTCGTATTCTGGACAAACCCTTTCTTTGAAATCATCCCTCGCCAAAAGTAAGAGTGGCTCAACTCGGAATCCCTATGTTGTATCTCGAGGATTGGATTGCTGGTACTTGCACCCTCGGCATTATCGTCATCGCCCAAAATGGTGATGACTCATCCGTCGGCGAAGAGCTTCAATTTATAATGGAGTGAGGATGACACACCCTTGATACTGTGGAGCCAAGGTCGTCCGAGCAACAGGTTGAAACAAGCTAGAATGTCAATAACTTGGAATTCAAGGATGGGGTTTATAGGGCCAGCCCCTATTACAAATTTTATGGATCCCATCACTTCTCGACGAGTATTATCGTAGGCATGTATAGCAGTGGAGGTTGGAACGAGGTCACTTTCCTTTAGTCCTAAGCATTTGAAGGTTCTTAATGGGCAGACATTCAAGGAGGATCCATTATCAACAAGAGAGAGTGGTACGATTTTCCCCATAACTTCGACGGAGATGTTGAGTGCATGATTGTGGTTTAGACCAATCTTGGGGATTTCTTCTTCAGAGAAGGATAGCATTCAGGTAGAGGTCAAGGATTCGACTAAATTTATCCCTTCTTCTGGTGTAGTAGGGGGGGGGGGGAACTATGGGTCCAGTGAGCAACTTGAGCAAAGCATTTATGTGCAGCTGGGAAGGCATGAAAAGCCCCCATAGAGTGATGTTAGCTTCAGTTTTCTTCAGTTGATCGGGGATCTTGCTCTCCTCGAGGGTCATTTCTGGCATAGGAAGGTTTTCAACCCCCTTCCCCTTGTCATTGGCTGGTAGTGAGCTTGGGATCTGGTAATACCTTCCTGATATGGTCATGTGATTTACTAAAGAAGGGAAGAACATGAACCCTGTTTCTTCGTCGATCTCGGGTTGTTCTTCTACCTTGTTTAGTTCTCCAAGGATATCCTCAAATGATATCATCTCGCATATGTCGGTTACTGAACCAGTTTTCTTAAAAACTTGTTCTTTATTCAGATTTTCAAATTCTTCCCCCCATCCAGTGGCAACAATTCTGTCTTTCCATGTAAAGTCAATGCATTCCACAACTTCAATGGCTTCTTCATACAGGTCTTCCCATTCTGTGGGGATATATAAGGGTGAAGGGACCAGGCGCCCTTGTAATTTCAGAGTATCAAGTAACTTGGTCATACTGCAAATATCGTTGGTTCGCCTGAATAATTCTGCCATGATATGACAACATCATCCAAGCTGACTTCATCGGTTGTTACCACCCAACTGTCTGACTTTCGGGCCCATTTTCGTGCTTCTAGGAATAGCGTGCTGAACCTATGGTAATCAATGATCATCTGTGAGGGCAATTTCAGCCCGAACTCTAGTAGTTGGTTTGACACTTATGATAATTCCATACTTCCATTTTCAGAATGGGTACGGACAGCGATGCATGCTCTGGTAAGGAGTGACAGTGCCTGGTCAGCGAGGCTAACAGGGTGTAGGAAGAAATATAGGCAAATTTGGAGAGGTTTGGGAGAGTGTCTGGGTGTGATTTGAGTTGAGGGATCAAATTCTAGATTCATTTCTAGGAAGATAGCATTGATATGATTCGGGAGTGGGTTGTGAGTAGTGTTTGGCTTAGGATTGGTTGGTGGGGCAATGGTACCCCGGTCAATTAGACCTTGGGTTACGTTTCAAAGGTGAAATAATTTGTCGATGGTATGGTGAAAGGCACAATGGGCATCTGCTTTGATGTTTCTCAGAAGTGGATTGGGCAATGGACGGGGATCCAAGGGTTTGATGAGGTTTCGGCTTAATAGGACTTGATAAACTTTGGCGAGGGGATCATGGAGCCCGGTGTATTCCTTTCGGACTGGGACATGGCGGATTTTTAGTGCCCACAAAGTGGTCGGTTGAGAGATGTTGTTGATGGTTGAGACTGCAGCACTGGCAGGTTTGTCATATTTTCTGGGGGTGAACTGTCCGGACACCTTCTTTGTTTCAACCTCTATTTTAGCAAGACCTTCCTCGATTTCTACTCCTTCTTATCTAAGGGCTCTAAAGTGGGGATAGTATTGTCCTCCCATGGTTGCTCGGACATGGGGAAAGAAGTTCTTATTCACTATGTTGACTTGTTCTTCCTCGGATGGTCGATTGGTCATAGTGGCTCCCTTTTCCCTTCATCGGGCTATGAAGTTACTGACTGATTACCCAAAGTTCTATTTAAAAAGCTCTAAATCACGGCGGGTGACCTAAAGCTCTTCGTTATATTTGTACTGTAATATGAATTCACGGGCTACATCCTCCCAGCTATGGATTCTCGACTCCTCGAGAGACAAAAACCATCGGAGAGCGCTATCCTTCAGAGTTTACTGAAAAAATTGGTCTATCACTTCTTCTGAAGCCCCTAGGAGAGTCATGTAACGGTGATAACTACGAACTTGAACAATTGGGGGTCCACTTCCTTCGAATTTCTCGATATTCGGCATCTTGAACTTCTCGGGTAACCTTGCCTTAGGATAAGGAGATATGTGGGTGTAGTCCATGTAATTTTTGAAGATTCTGACTTGGTCGAACTTCTTAGTTAATACATTGAGATCTTATTTGACCTTGTTCAACTCTTCCTCTTTCGGATCAATGATCGCGGGCAAGTTAGCCCCAGGCTGGGCAAGGTTTGGCATAGGAAGTTGGGCAGGCAACGGCCCATTAACAGGAGGGGCATGTGGATCATGTTGATATTCTTTGAGAACCCAGATAGGCTCGGTTGGACCCATAGCACGAGGGAATAGGGCCTCGAGATCTTGAGGAAGAGGAACCTGGTTTCGTTGCATCTCTCGGACCTTAGTTTGAAGGTTGTCAATCTTGGACACGAGCTGAGCTAAAACTGCCATCAGATATGGCTGTGTAACTGGTGCTTGATATGTGTTCTCAATGGAAAGCTAATGGATACCGAACTCGAAAGAGATAGTAGGGGAACAGACGGAGCTCCGGGGTGAATTGACTGAAGACCGGAGCCAATAAGGAGCCAGGCCAAGGGCGTGCGATCGACTTGAGAAGGCGTAAAATAGGATTTATTTTTGACAAAAAAAGGATGGAAATATTTTTGACATTTTTTCTTTTTGAGATTGGAAGACAAAATATTTTTGGATTTTTTGTAAAGAAAGGACAAATGTTTTTGGATTTTTTATAAAGAAAGGAGAAATGTTTTTGGAAGACGGGTCTAAGCATGATTATTATTATGTTCTCGCTTGTATTAAATTTTCCTAAATGCAAAATAAAATGTCGGATGGGACACGAGCCTGGAAAAGTTGGGTTTGTAATATATGCAAAACTATGGTTGTACTTGTAACCAAACTCAAGGGTAGGGTCCCGTTTTAAAAATACATGAAAATTTGGGTGGCAGGCTAACCCAGAATTTTGGCAGAGTTTCAGGTGGAAATCGACAGTCTAATATGTGTGTCCTAGGCTTGACACCTCTATGCGGGTATGCAGTTGGTTGGGTGAATCGGAAAGGGTTCCCCCCTTTGACGTGGTTTCCATGATATACGTCTTGATTTTTTAGGGCAATCGGTACGTGTGTACAAGACATTTAATATACCTGATTGTACGTGAATTGACTCACTATATACCTCATGGGGAAGGTATGTGTGAGAGAGAATTCAATACACTCGGCGTACGTGAACGAGTTCCCTGCGATAAACCTCCCGTCATGACCTCGGTCAAGAGGTACGATGCGGGGGAACCGTTTGATATACATCGAAGGTACTTGGCCAATGGAAGGTGAGAGTCATATCACTTAGGCTAACTGCGCCCTGCCGAGCCAGTGCCCATCACGAAGTGACCCTCCAGTTACTAGACAAAATTTGGTCAATCACAATGCCCTTTGGTGATATCGTGTGAATCATGCATGATTCTCTTATTAGTATCTTCTGATGAGAGTATCTTTCTTGATCATGCCCGATAGGGAGCAAAGTATGAGTACCAATGGTATACCAAGTATGGGTGATACGTGTAACATGAGGATATATGTGATCCTAGGTGCACGTGGTATGAAGTGTACATGGAGACTACAAGTGTGTGAATAGAAGCATAAGCATGAGGTACACATGAATAGCAAAGGGGAAAATAGGGGATATATAAAAATAAATAAAATTCCCATGTAAATAGAGTCTATCCCTCAAAATAGAAAAATACCCAACAGAGTCGCCACTGTGGCCATCCCCGGGGATCGGTCCCTTCGCGGTGGGAGAGGATCCCTTTTAGGTCCCGCACGTCCCTCTCGGGAGCGCTTCGATCAGCGTCGATAAATGAGGTGAAAACTATAGAGAGATAGAGTAGCCAGTCTATTTTACTCAAAAAAGATAAAAGAAAAAGGGAGCCATCCGAAGGACACCATCCAAAGACATAATGATACATACGAAACCGAAATGATTCGAAAAGGGTCCGGAGGCTAAGTTACGAAATTTGAAGGTGTTAGGCACCCATTCCGCCCTTACGGTCTCTCATGGGTTGTTGTTATTTTTCTTTATTACCCCATGATATGTGTGCATGTGTATACGTAGTGGAGATAGGAATCATCAACTTATATCATGCAAGAGATCAAGCGAGTTATCCATAAGAATGTTCCTAAAAGTAATATTAGAAAATAGGATTTATGCGATTCTCCTAGCGTCGATCATTATAAGGGAATGATAACGCATGTGGAATAATACGCCTTTAAGAACAAATATATATATATATATATATATATATATGTGTGTGTGTGTGTGTGTGTGTGTGTGTGTGTGTGTGTGCAAATACATAGAATTTAAGAGAGTTAAGTTTAAAGAATATAGAAAAATAGGAAAAAAAATAGAAAAAGGACTCGAGTCTCGGGTTTTACCCCGAGACGCCTACGTAGCCTATAGAGGCATAAAAGTCGACGTAGTTCATCTGAAAAATGAGGGGTGGGATTTATCCCATAAATCCAATCGGGTACTTCTCTTATATGGGTGTGTGTGTAAAAAAGTGTTTTAGTTGTGAGAAAAGTGTGAGAATTCCCGTTTGGAATTTATGAGTAAATCCTATTTTTCTTGTTGTTTTTTGGGGTTTTATTTATATGAAAATAAGAGATGTGCGATAATACTAGATAACAAGTGTATTAAAATATGTGAGATGAGAGAATAAAAGTATTAAGTAACAAAACAAATTAATGCAAATTTAGGGAAATTTAAAGAGAGAGTTGAGAAAGTTGGACCTTCTTGAAGATCTTGATCTTGATCTTGGGTGTTGGAGAGTAGACCTTGCACTTGGGTGATGATGGAGGATACTTAATTCACCAAGTTTGATGAAGAAAGTGATGAAAGGTGAAGGTTGGAAAGGGATTTGGATGTGGAAATCACGCTGACTTCGAGAGGGGTTTTCTGAACTTGTTGAGAGTGTTGGATATCTGATCTTCCTCCCCTTGGAATGAGAACAGGCCCTCCTTTTTATAGGACCAGGGCATTGCCAATCGGCATATCCTTGTTCCTTCCAATCAGCAGGTGTGTTTAGGCACATTGCCGATAGGGCAGAGCTTGGAACCAACAGTTTGGCAGTGTCTTTCAGGCTCCTTCGAAAAATCGGTCGTAAAGCACGAACCGTTGATCCGAATCATGCTTGGGGTAAACCATTGGAATGTTATTTTAGAGACCTTATAAATTAATTTGGACTGCTCCCGGGTCCGGGAGTTGACTTTGGGTCAAATGTGGCTCGAAAGCGCTCATCGGTCCTTTGGACGAGGAAACTTCAAACGCAAACGGATCGTTCATCCGCATGGTAAGTCAGAATCGCGCACAGGGTGGACCGTTAGAAAGGTTAGGATATGTACTTCGACATTCCAAATATTTTTACCAAGTTCAGGGAGTTGAGTTTGGTCAACCGGGGCCTGGAAGCGTTCGTTGACCTTTCGGAGTAAAATATATCGTTCGTCTGTATCGTAAGTCAGAATCGTGCATGGGGCGGACCGTTGGAAAGGGATTTTAGTTCCCTTTGAAGATTCATTCAGTCTCGGTTGAGATGAAGAGTTGACTTTGGTCAAACGGAGCCTGGGAGCGTCCGGTGACCTCCTGATTCAATTTCGAGGGAAAATGGGTCGTTCGTCCGCATGATAAGTCAGAATCGCGCACGGGATGGACTGTTGGAAAGGGGATTCGCGCACGGGAATCGCGCACAAGATGAAGAGTTTGACTTTTTGGTCAAATGGAGGCTAGGAGTGCCCGATGGCCTTTATATCAGTACCCGGGGTGTGACTTAGGTTTGAAATGATGAAAGGAGGATCTAGGGACCTAAGGAGAGGTTGGGGGTATTAAAATGGGGTGTGTACAGGAACCATATGAAATTTTAGGATATACTGTGTGCGCCCTATTCAAGCAAGTAAGGGAAACACTGTAAGGCCGAGCTGAAAAGGACGATCTCATCCTTCACCATTTGATAGACTTAGTAGGGGACCTACTTTTGACATGCTCAGTCCTATAGGTGATCTTTGAGACTGATTATCTAGGTCTCGCCGTAGAGCAGGATCCAGAAGAAATGGAGGGTGTGCCGAAATATGACCCCCCCCCCCCCATGGCCAAGACGAGGAGTAATGTGAAGTCGATAGACATCAGAGAATGGCCGGTGGAGAACTCGTCCAGCGCCTGATCGAGAGGGAAGGGGTCAGCGATAATGCTTCTCTAGCCGTGAGAGATAATGCCATAGTTATTGATGTTAATAAACCACGGAATAGATCTAACTAAAGATTAAAAGACAAATCGAAGATTTTCTGAAGAGTTGAGACCTTTTGCAGAGGGGTTGCATGGAAGTGTCGTCATTTGTTGCCCAGTTGTGAGTTATCCTACCCTAACTAAGTTATAGCTGCCAGTGGTGAACCGAGATGTGATGGGAGTACTAATCCAGTCCACTATGTGGAAATGTATTAATATACTGCAAACATCTTCTTGATCTCGAACGAGATAATATGTAGATCATTCTCAAGCACTCTGATCGATGATGTGCATGTTTGGTATACTTCTCTCCCAAGGAATTCGATTGAGAACTTTAAGCAACTTGTAGAGAGGTTCATACATAACTTCTATTTTGGGGTTAACCCGAGAAAGAAAACCACTCACTTATTGTACATGAATAAAGGAAAGAATGAATCTCTGCGAGACTACATAGCCAGCTTCAACAAAGAGAAATTAGAAGTCGAAGACCATATTGCAATGACCGCTCAAATAGGTGGTCTAGAGAAAGGAAATCTCTTGCGAAAGTTGGTCGAGGACCCTTCTAATCCATGGAAAAACTCCTGGCTACGACCGGGAGAGTCGTGAATGCCAAGGAGGCTATGGCGTCGAGAGGCGAAGACGAAAAGGGTGTTAGTGGGAGCAAGTACCAAAAATTCAAAGGCAAAGGAGATAAGAAGAGGTTGACGAATAAAAAGTTCGTTGACTACACCACATTGACTACCACACCATGAATTATTTTGAATGAAATCAAGAATGATAGGTCCTTGAGATGGACAAAGAAGCTCAAAGCCCCTCCTCACAAGAGGGATAAAAGTAAATGGTGTGAATTCCACCAAGACCATGGATATACAACTGACAGATGATTTTCTTTGAAAGATGAGATAGAAAAAATGCTGAAGCAAGGAAAGCTGAGAAAGTATGTGGATAAGAATAGTTCAAGGGGTCACTAAGACGACACCCGAAAGATAAGAGACGACATATGTAAACCCAATAATCCAATGTATAAGGACAACGATGCATCAGACAATTATGAAGAGGCCGACCCTGACCTCCCACCAAAGATAATTGATCCCAAGGGTCGGTTGCATTGTATTTATCATAATGTGAAAATGATTTGTGACGGTTTGGCCGGTGGTGGTAAATAGATAGCCTACCGTAAGGCTCATGTTGAAGAAGCAAAAGCTCTTCGTAAGTCGGAAGTAGTCAATTCGGCCATTGTTTATTCAAATCCAAGGAAGAGAAAGAAAGTATACATGAATACTCTGATAGTTGGATTTTAAAGGGATCCTAGCCCCACATGAT
This sequence comes from Sambucus nigra, assembly GCA_949130495.1. NCBI lineage: Eukaryota > Viridiplantae > Streptophyta > Magnoliopsida > Dipsacales > Adoxaceae > Sambucus > Sambucus nigra. The sequence goes on from OX422209.1 coordinate 527,450,851, forward strand.
GACCCTATAGTGATCACCACTAGAGTACATGGGTATGAAGTCCATAGGATATTGGTCGATGGTGGCACCTCAACCGATGTAATGTTCTAGGAGTGTTTTGAAGGCTTGGGATTAAGCAAGAAGAGGCTCATACCGTATCATCAACCACTAATTGGCTTTAGTGGAGAGAAAGTCCATCCTATCGGTATTTATGAAATGGGTGCCAGAATGGGGAACACTTGGTCAAAATGTGTCACAAGAAAGATCAGTTTCTTTGTTATTGATGAGATTATATATTTAGCCTACAACATAATTATGGGATGAGTATCCCTCTAAGAGTTTGAAGCCTTACCTTTAACATTTCACCAAATGATAAATTTCTCGCCTCCTTATGGAGTAGGGGCAGTTCAGGGTGACCAGGTTGAGGCACGTGAATGCTACTTTAATTCGACCGAGGAGAGAGAGTCTCTTAAAAGGGACAACACTATTTATAACATAGACACTCTTGACCCCAAGAACGAGACAAAGCTGAAAAAGGGTGAAGCAGCTGAGAAGTAGAATCCAGCATCCTCAATGAGGACGAGTAAAAAAAACACCAAAGTCAACAAAGCCCTAAAGAAAGAGATAAAAAAGAGTTGATTAAATTGTTTAGGAAGAGACAGAGAATTTTTTCTTGGAGTCGCGAAGATATGCTGAGAATTGACTCGAAGGTCCTCTACCACAAATTGAATATGGCCGATGGGGCTAAGCCAGTTAGACAAAGGCGGAGGGTCTACTCTAGGATTATACAAGGTGATAAGAGATTAGGTGAAGTTTGAGAAAGATGACTTCATCATAGAGGTTATTTATCCATAATGGTTAGCCAGTGCTGTCATTGTGCCAAAGCCCAATGGAAAATGGAGAATATGTGTTGATTTCACATATCTGAATAAGGCATACCCCAAAGACAGCTTCCCTCTGTTTAGAATAGATTAAATGGTTGATGCGAGGACTGGGCATGAATTGATGAGTTTTATGGATGCCTATTCAGGCTACAATCGGATATTCATGGACCGAGTCAATACCGAGAAGACCTCATTTATTACGGACAAAGGTACATATTGCTACAAAGTAATGCCCTTCGGCCTCAAGAATACTGGGGATACATACCAGAGGCTAGTAAATAAAATGATTAAGGACTAGATACCAAGATCGTGGAGGTATATGTTAATGATATGCTCACTAAGAGCCTCAAGGTCGAGTCTCATGTGGTCGACCTTGAGTGAACTTTAAACACGATGGATAAATATCGGATGAAGTTGAATCCCTCAAAGTGCATCTTCGGAGTCAGAACCGGCAAGTTTTTGGGTTTTATTGTCAATCAATTAGGGATAAAAGTTAGCCCATAAAAAATCAAAGCTTTAATGGAGATGAAGACTCCAAAGACCATAAAAGAAGTCCAGAGGTTGACCGAATGAGTGGCAACGTTGAATAGGTCCGTATCCAAGGCTACACACAAGTGTTTGCCCTTCTTCAAGGTGTTGAGGAAAGCTTTTGAATGGAATGAGGAGTTTGAGATGGCCTTCAAGAGTTAAAGATCTACCTCGGTCCCCCCCCTCTTATTATTAATGCCTCTTTATGGAGAAAAGTTGTATTTGTACTTGGTCGTGTCTGAGTCAGCCATCAGGACAGTAATTATAAGATATGATGAGGGTGTCCAAAAGCCAGTCTATTTCAATAGCAAGGCTTTTCAAGGGGTTGAGCAGAGATATCCAAAAATAGATAAATTGTCTTATGAACTCATTCATGAATCCAGAATGATGAAACATTACTTCCAGGGCCATACTATGATCGTCCAGACAGACTCCCCTCTTAGGAAGGTCAACCATAAACTCAAGAAATTGGGTAGGTTGATGGCCTGGTCCATAGAATTGGGAGAATTTGACATCGTCTATTAGCCGAGAACAACCATCAAGGGGAAAACTCTAAATAATTTTGTAGCCAAGTTCACATGGGAATAGGTCAATGTAGAGGAGATTGTGAATCCAAAAAATGAACCCGAAAGAGTAAGTCCTAACCTGACTAAAGTCGAGATGAGTACGTCCAGGACAGTGGTCACTGAGAAAGAAGAATAAAAATGTATGTTCAAGAATGGAGCCTTAGAAGAAGGTAATTTATTTGAAAAAGGTACTGCGTGGAGCCTCTTTATTGATGGTTCTTGTTGTAAGGAAGGGAGTGGAGCTAGCCTCATAGCGTCAGCTCCAAACAAAACTGATATAGAATATGCTTTGAGATTCAAATTCAAGTCATACAACAATGGATCCGAGTACGAAGCCCTCTTAGAAGGTCTCTCCCTCGTAAAGGCGCTGAATATCGGCTAGTGGGTGGTTTAGAGTGACTTTAGGCTGGTAATGAACCAAATTCAAGGAGTGTATAAAGCAAAGGACAAGAGGATGGCTAGATACCTGGACAGGGTTAAAGAAGCATAAAAAAATTCAAGGAGGTGAAACTGAAAAGGATCCCTCGATTAGACAATGGTCGAGCCGATGCACTGGCAAGACTAGCGTCAGTAACTAGGACATAAATTAGAAGGTCAGTACCAGTGGAGATCCTACACCGATCGAGCATTGAAGAAGAAGAAGAAGAAGAAGAAAACACGGTTGAGTTCTGATTAAACCTTGAGATAGATGAATCTTTGATGGACCCTCTCGATCGATACATAAGAGATGATGAACTACCAGGCTCAAAGTTATAAAGGAAGAAGCTAAGGTATAAGGCAGCTAAGTTCTCAGTCATTGGGTATATTTTATACAAGAAAGGATTCCTCCTCCCTCTACTTCAATGTGTCCATCTGATAGAGGTGGAATACATCTTAAAAGATATACATGAAGGTTCCTACTCTAGTCACATAGGAGGGAGTTTGTTGGTAAAAAGAGTATTAACACAGGGGTATTGGTGACCGACTTTGGCCAGAGATGCGACTAGTTATGTGAAGAGGTGTGACAAATGTCAAAGATATGCCAGCATCCCTCACCAACCTCATCATCTTATATCTTTTATTACCTCTCCTTGGCTATTTACTGTTTGGGGAATTGATTTGGTAGGACCCTTGCCTAGGGCAACTGACAAATATAGGTATTTCATCATAGAGATTGACCATTTATCCAAATGGATTGAGGTACAGGCCATGATAACCATTATCGAGTTGAAGACCTTCAAGTTTATTTGGAGGAATATCATTTGCAGATATGCTCTACCTCATACCCTCATCTCGGACAATGGAAATGGATCAAAAACTCATCTTTAGAGGCCTATTGTGAGAGCGTCGGCATAAAGCAGTTTTACTCAGCTCCTCAAATGGCCAAACGAAGGTGACAAACAGAACCATATTAGATAGGATCAAGAAAAAATTAGAATATGCCAAAGATATTTGGACTGATGAAGTGCATGTTATCCTGTGGGCCTACAGGACGACATAGAGAACTTCAACAGTAGAAAACCCTTTTATGGTTGCCTAAGCTTCGAGGTAGTGAACCTAAAGAGGTAGGCCTACTAAGCCACTGAGTTTAGATGTACGACCCAGAAGCGAATTCTGAGGAACGAAGGTTAGACCTAAACCTCATTGAAGAGTGAAGAGAAGATGCAAAAATTTGGTAGGCCTCCTATCAGCAGAGAACTACCAGATTATACAACAAAAGAGTGGAGGCTAGGCCATTAGCGGTAACAGACTTGGTTTTGAAGAAGGATTGGTATAGGACGAATAAACTTCATCCTAATTGTCATAGTCCCTACAGGGTAACAGAAGAGGTAGTTCCTGGCACGTTTTGGCTCGAGAATTTGGAGGTAGAGCCATTATCCAATCCTTAGAATGTTGATCATTTAAAGAAGTATTATCAATAGGACAATGTAAAGAGGTTTTTTTATCATTGTACCATTATACATTGTACAAGAAGAAAATTTATGAATGGAATATTACGAGTGTTCTCTCCTATTCTTGTTGTATGAGTGATTCAAATTGTATGTTTCAATTGATCCTAAGCTATAGAACATCACTCATGTGGTGAATTAACGTTAACTCACTCACGTTAACATAACAATCCGGATGGGTCTAACCTTGTCCATGTATTCTCAATAACACCAATGGGGGGAGCAATATGATAACATTATTAATTTGGTGAAAAACTCTCTCGGTCGAGACGATAGTGTAAGACAAGATGTCTCGTCTATACACTCTCAAAAGGATGAGGGGGTACTTATGATTAAACAACATAATTTGGTGAATTCAAATTCAAAAATCGTTTCATTATGGTTTACCTTAACATCATTAATTTGGTGAAAGCTCTCCCGGACGAGACGACAGTGTAGGACGAGATATCTCATCCATACACCCTCAAAACGATGAGAGGGGACTTATGATTAAACACCATAATTTGGTGAATTCAAATTTAAAAATAATTTCATTATGGTTTACCTTAACATCATTAATTTGGTGAAAAACTCTCTCGGACGAGACAATAGTGTAAGACAAGATGTCTCGTCCATACACTCTCAAAAAGGACGAGAGGGGACTTATGATTAAACATCAAAATTTGGTGACTCAAATTTGAAAAATTATTTACATGATTATACTTATCTCGTCTTAGGACGAGACGAGATGTGAGAAGAATATTATTAACTGGTGATATCAAATTGGAAATCATTTCACTATGGTTACTTGTTAAACATCAGTAGCTTTTATCAAACAAACAAATAGTGCAAAGCTAAGATAAGAAAATATGATATAGTAAGAGGAGATGACAAAAACAAATAATACAAGCATTTGTCATTCAGATTTTAACCAAATGCTTACAACAAAGAGGTGTTTAAGGAGTATACAGACATAAAAGTAAATCATCAGAATCCAAAAATTGTTCAAGATTTATATCAGTTAAAGGGCATACATGGCCACAAGCGATCGTCCAAACAAATTAAGGCTCTCAAAGTGTCTCCTGAGCAGTGGTCTCCTCTGGAAGTAGGACAGTGTTGTTAGCCGATATTTTAGTATCAACCTCATTCTCGTTACCACCGTAATCGGTCATATTTAATTCTACCTGCTCAAATGTCTCGACCACAGTCTATTCGGTGACCTCAACAGGGACTTTCTCAATAGTTTCTATATCGTCCAATATCGTACAAAGAATGTCATCAGTGAAGTACAGACCCTTAAATAGTGGAAAAGTTAGGGTCCCAACCTCAGCCTATTTTATTTTGGCCCAGCGACAGGCCGTCTTCACTCCCCTCTCAAGATATTCAAATGCATAGCCTTCAAATTCCTCAAAGGACTTGAAATCATCCACGACCTAGGCCTTAGCAGCATCTAAAGCAGCCTGAACTGCTACATCAATATCGGCATGCCTCTTCTCATCCAGCTCTTTCAAAACATTGGCGTGATCGTTTTTTAATTTAATGATCTCATTTGAGTTCTCTCGGATGGCTTTCTTGTAATCACAATATTTCTTTACCAAATCATCCTTTAGGCCCTTCTCAATGATCTCAGCATCTTTTCGTTTCTGAATTAAGGTAATCTTCCTCTCAACCCAGTCCCCCAGACGTTCTTAATGGATGTCATATTCTTGCATGCTCGTATCTTTCCAGTGTATACATCCTTTCTTTTATAACGACTTATGATTCAATAAATACTTGCATTATACTTTGAATTATTATTTTTTGGGAACATTCCTAAGGATGAATTCACTTCGTCATTTTCCATGATGTGATTTGAACGATTATATTCTTCATCTATATTATGCACATAAGCACACACTTCATGGAGTCTAACAAGAGAAAATTAACACATGCCCATAAGATATCGAAAGGGAAGGATGGGTGCCTAACAACTTCCCATTCCTTCACTTATCCCCAAGACCTTTTAACTACTTGGTTTCACAAGCATCAATATTTTCCTTGATATCATTTTCTCGAAGAGGCAACATTTCTTTTTCCTGTTTTATGCAAAATAGGCTGGCAACTCTATCTCTATATATTACCCTACATTGACAATGGTCGAGCATCTCGAAAAAGGGTGAAATCCTGCACGCACACCAGAGGGAAGCCCTCCCAGCACCCCTCGGTATGGCCACAGTGGCGACTCCATTGGGGACATGTTTTAAGAGGACTAGACTCTATTTCTACATAGTTGTTATTCTTTTCTGCATGTGTTCATATGCACCTACCCATGCATTCCCTTTTATAGCCTATTTACCTTTTGTGTATATCTGCCTCATCTATATATCACTTTTCACTCACTTATACACTTCACACACTTGTATATACTTTCCATGTACACTTAATACACTTATACTTAGCTTCACTATTATTCATGTGCTTCACACACCACTTAGAATATACATGCTTAGGTTTTACTAGCAGACACCCACACTTCCCACACTTGAATATATCTCCATTCTCACTTATACATATCACACACCACATGTAGTTAATCCATGCATAGGCTCTCTACCACACACTCACTTGTATATATTTCCATGTCACTTACTCACTCATAAAATATCCATGCTAGTCTTCATACCCCATGCTAGATTTTTTCTTCATGATACTTGTATATGTTCCCTCATTAGTGTAGTTCTCCCCTTTACTCATCATGCAAATAAAAAATAAAATAAAATACACTATCTCTATAATATGTTAATTAAGACTCGTGCATTTTTTCACACTACATCACCAAGAGTATGGCAATATTCACCAAAATTGTGTCTCGTACTTGGGGGTCACTTTGTGATGGGTGCTGGTCTTGTAGGGCACAGTTAGCCCAAGAGATATGACTCTCACCTTCCATTGGCCTTGTACTTTTGACATATGTCAAAAGATTCCCCCGCATCATACCGTTTGACCGAACTCATGACAAGAGGTATATAGCAGGGAATTCATTCGGGTATGCCGAGTATATCAAATTCTCTCTCACATGTACTATCCCCACGAGGTATTTAGTGAGACAATTCACGTACACTGAGGTATATCAAATGGCTAGTCCATATATACCGATGAATGATTTCCCTTATAGGCAAGAGGTATATCGTGTAATTTATGCCATAGGCGGGAACCCTTCCACTAACCCAACAATTGCATAAAACTCATACATGTTCAAACCTAGGGAACTCATATTTAGTTTTTCGATTATAATGTGAAACTCTACCAAAATTCGAGTCGGTGTACCACCCGAATTTCGATGCTATTTTGTATTTTTTTTCTAAACAGGGCCCTATCCATAAGCCTGGAAACAAGTCAAACTGTGTCTTAAATATTTTCAAACCCTATTTTCCCAAGTTCGGTCATGTTTGACGTTTTTTCTGCATTTAGGCAAATCTAATACAAGTGAAAACCTAATAATAACATTAATGATAATAATCATGTTGAGATTCCTTTCTTTTTTCCTCCTTTTTCGAAAACCAAAAATGCCAAAAAAAAATTCTCCTCCTTCCAAAGTACAAAAAAAAATCCCTTCTTATTTCAAAAATAAATTCGAACCATTTTTCCTCTCAGGCCGATCGCATACCCAATTTTATCCTGCTCCCTATTGGCTTAGGTCTTCCCGCAAACCATCCTAATGCTCCACCACCTCTTCTTCTACATCGTCCGAGTTTGGGATCTACCTCCACGATATCTACATGTAGAACACTGACCAAGCACTAAATGTGCATCACAATCTGATGGTTGTCTTTGCCAAAATCAATGCCAAGATTGACAACCTTCAAATCGAGGCCCGTGAAATGCAGGGTCACCAGGCCCAGATTCCCAAAGAACTCAAGAATATCTTTCCTCGTGCCTTGGGTACACCCACTCTGATCTTGTCTAGTTCCCAGAAGAGTATCAACATGATCTGCATGCCCCACCTTCCAATGGGTCACCACCAGCTCAACTCTCGATTCTGAACTTTGCCCAGACGGGGGCTAATTTGCTAGTACCCGTGGATCCCAAAGAAGAGGAACTGAATAAGGTCAAGGAAAACCTCAAACTGTTGTTTAATAAATTTGATCAAGTCAAGATATTTGAGAACTACATGGATTACACCCATATGTATCCTTATCCCACAGCTAGACTACCAAAGAAGTTCAAACTGCCAAACATCAAGAAGTTTGGCAGAAGAGAACCACCAATTGTTCACCTTCGAAGCTATCATCAAGCCATGGCCTTATTTGGTTCCTCTATAGAAATAATAACCCAAATATTTCAGCAAACCTTGAAAAAAGTGCCCTCATGTGGTTTCTATCCCTCAAAGAATCCAGGATCCGTAGTTGGGAGGATGTAGCCAGAGAATTCATGTCTTAGTACAAGTACAATGAGAAGCTAGAGGTTACGCACTGATATATAGAGCTTCTTAAGAAAAACCCTAGGAAAACAGTCAATAGCTTCATAGGAAGGTGGAAAGAAAAAGTCGCTACCATGGCCAACAGACCCTCCGAGGAGGAACAAGTCAGTATTGTGAAGAAGAACTTCTTGCCTCATATTCGAGCATCCATGGGAGGACAATATTACCCAGACTTTCGAACCCTTCGAAAGGATATTGTAGAAATTAAGGAACGCAGCACCAAAGTGGTATCTAAACCAAAGAAAGTAACCAGACAGTTCACTTCCCGAAAGTATGAGAAGCCTACTAGTTCTACAGCCTCAACCATAAAAAACATTTCCCAACCTGCTACCTCTTGGGCACCGAAAAGTTGCCCTAATCCTGCCAAAAAAGAGTACACTGAGCTCCATGTTCCCCTATCCAAAGTCTACTAGGCCCTGTTAAATCTAAATCTCGTCAAACCCTTGGACCCCCATCCATTACCAAATCCACTCCCTAAAAACTACAAACCTTATGCCCATTGTAATTTCCACCAATCCGTGAGTTATACCACTGACTAATGCTTCCATACTAGGAGTGTGATCTAAGGTCTAATTGATTGGGGTATCATCGCCCCACCAACTAATACTAAACCTAATACCACTCATAACCTACTTTCAGAACATACAAATGCCATATTTTTAGAAAGTGACCCATAAATTGACCAATTCACTCAAATTGTGCCCAACAAAGCACCCATCATCCTATAGTCTCAACCAAACCACTCAATATTTTCCCATATTTTCTCTTACACATTGTATGCTTCATCGATCAATCTTTGTCACTCCTAACGAAGGCATGCATCGTCATTCGCACCTGATATGAAGGGTAGGCATGGAATTATTGGTTGTGTTGAATTAGCTCTTGGTGTTTGAGCTCAAATTACCCGTCAAAATGACCGTTGATTATCAGAAATTCAGCAGCTTGTTCATGGAAGCCCAAAAGTGGGTTCGGGAATCAAATGAATGGGTATTACCTGTTGAAGAAGTTAATCTAGATGATGTGGCACAAACCATGGATGATATGTTTCAATAAATAAGAGAAATCTATAGCATTTCTGAGTTACTCATCGCTTTGATGCTCCAGGGACGGTTAGTCCCTTCAATCTTGCACCTCCCCGCTGAGTGGGAAGATTTGTATGATGAAGCCATTGAGATCATCGAGTGTATTTATTACTCTTTGCAAGAAGAAATAGTCTCCACCGGATGGGGAAATGATTTTGATAGCTCAGATAATAAACCAAGTCAGGAAGAAGTCGGTCCAGTTGCCATCTTATGTGGAATGATATCCTTTAGAGATCTGTTGAGGTAAATCAAGAAGGTATATCCATTTAGCCCGAGATAGATAAAGCCACGTGACTCTTATTCTTTCCCGCTTCTGTGTACCTTGTGACCAAGTTAGGGAGACAATACAAAGATCTGAATCCTCAGTCACTAGGGGTGGATAAAGGAAAGGGAGTTACTGAAGAAGTTACCATGCCAGAAACGACCATCGAAGAAAATAACATCCTTGACTAGCCTAAGAAGACCTAAGATAATATCACCCTATGGGAGCTTTTCATGTCCTCTCAGTTGCATCGAAATGCCTTGATAAAACTCCTCACCGGGCCCACGGTCCCTCTTTTCACTATTTTTGAAGAAGTTGTAAATATGGTTGGGTTCCTAACCTCTTCCAGACTCCTCTCCTTTTTCAAAGAAGAGATACCAAATTTCAGCCCTAATCACATTTATGCTCTCAACATATCTATTGAAGTCTTGGGAAAGACACTCCCATAATTATTTATCGATAATAGTTCTACTCTTAATGTTTGTCTGCTCAGAACCTTCAACTAATTAGGATTGAAAGTCAGTGATCTCACTCCCACTTCCACCATTGTACATCCTTTTGAAATAATCTTTGAGAAGTAGCGGGGTCCATAAAACTCACACTAAGGGATGGCCCTATCAATCCTATCACCGAGTTTTAAGTCATTGATATACCCGCATGCTTCAACATTCTCCTAGGCCATCCATGGATTCATAGAATTTGAGGAGTATCGTCTTCCCTTCGTCAAAAACTGAAGTTCTTCGCCAAAGGGTCAGGTTATAACTATTTTAGGGGATGAAAATAGTGCAGATAATACCAGTGCTAGCAATTCAGTATTAGAAATCCAACACGAGACGAATGAAATGCTCCTCTCTAGTTTCAGAATTGATCCCCTCCCCCTCCCAGTAGGAGACAACCTCGAAGATCGAGTCTTTCCAGAACACAACCCTCATGACAATGTTAATGTGATTCACATGTTCAAGAACACGCACTTCATGCCCATAATGGGGCTAGGGCAACACTAGTAAGGGATCTTTAAGAACATAGTCTAGAAGTAGGACTTTCCCTTATGTGGCTTTGGTTACCAACCTTCACCGGATGAACTCAAATCACTCTGTCGATTGAGACCAAAAAGAATCTTGGAATATGAGAAGACTATTTTAGGAGACTCTTTTAACAAAATATTTGTTAAGAAGGGTGAAGAATTGCCCTTATGTGGTTTCCCTGAACCCTGGTACGATCATGTGGATAAGAAGATGAAACTGAGGCTAGAAATCTGCTTTAAAGACAGTAAATCTTAGGCCAAAGACTACAAATATATGTGCAACCTCTCACCGAGCAAGCCATGACAATTACCAAGGAATTGAATAAAAATGATTTTGAAGACTCATTCAACCAAAAGACACTGGGGTTGAGTCTCTATATGATTTTCTCAGACATCGTGCCGTCGAACTCGTCCGCTCAAATCAAAGATGTTGACATGCCTCTCCTCAATCGGAATGTCATACCAATCCAACTTGCTCAAACTCAACCTAACCCTACTATTTACCCTATCCAAGTCTCTTCACATGTTGTTGTTTTTACTTTTCCTGATATTGATATAACTGAGACCTCTTTTGACAAGGTTCTTAATGCTATTTTTTCATAAAAATGAAATAAATGAGGATTTTGAGTATGTTGCAGTGCCTTACATTAATTGTCTTGTTTCTAATCAAACCTTTGATGATGGTGATTTTGTAAATGAAAAAGTCTTAACTGATCTTAATAAGGAGAATAAAAAACAAAATAATCGCATTAAGATTGATGATGATGAGACTGTTGTTATTAATCTCAGTTCTAGTAGCCACTAGCGCAAGACTAGGATAGGGTCCACCCTTAATAAGCATGAACGTGCATAATTTGAAAAACTACTGAAATAATTTGTGGACATCCTCGCATGGTCTTACGTTGACATGCTTGGCATTGATTTGAAAATATTTCAACATGAGATCCTGACATTACCAGAATGTAAGTCGGTCAAACAAAAGCTAAGGAAACTCTATAACTAATAGTCGCTCAAAGTCAAAGAGGAATGGGTCAAACAATTAAATGTGGGTTTCATTCGCGTATTCAAATACCTAACATGGCTCACTAATATCATCCTCGTGTCGAAGTCATGAAGATAAGTTCGCATGTGCATCGACTATCAAGATTTTAATAAAGCATCACCAAAGAGAGATTACATGTTGCCCAATATCGACATGGCCATGGACAACACAGCTATACATGCCTTTAAATCATTTTATGATGGATTCATCAAATATAACCAGATCAAGATGCACCCTGACCATCAAGATAAAACTGCCTTCATCACCCCATATGGAACCTTCTGTTATACTGTTACGCCATTCGGACTCAAGAATGCTAGGGCAACCTACAAAGGACTTCCACAACCATCTTATACGACACATAAATGCATTTTTTGCATCACGAAAGGAAAACTCTTGGTATTAATGGTAAGTAAGAAGGGAATCAAAGCATACCTTGCTAAGATGAAAGTCATACCTGAGATGCCAACACCACGGACGAACAAGGAAGTCCAAGGTTTCCTGGGTAAACTAAAGTATATCAATCGATTCATCAGCCAACTGACTTTTATCTGCAAACCCATTTTTAGACTTCTTCGAAAGGATTCAACTAAAGTCTAGAATGAGTCCTGCTAAGAAGCCTTCGATCGAATCAATTAATACCTCACCCGACCTCCCATGTTCATGCCTCCACAGCAAGGTCTCCCCTTCCTCTTATACTTGACTTTAACGGATAATGCAACAGGGGCTTCGCCAGCCCAATACATTAAAGAATCCCGTAAGTAAAAAGCCATTTATTAAGCCAGCCATAAACTGGTCGGGTATGAAGTCAACTACCATGCTTTGGAAAAAGCATGTGTCGACCTCTTCTGGGTCACACAGAAGTTACGGAACTACATATGCTTGCATTTCCCATCATACTAGTATCCCGAATTGATCCCATCAAATACATGCTATAAAATCCACCTTTGTTTAGTCAAATGACCCATTGGTTAATGTTGTTAGCCGAATTTGATATTATGTACATCCTGCAGAAAGCTATAAAAGGGAGATCCATCTCTGACTACCCTGCTAATTACCCCATGGAAGGGATCGATGTTTGGGTCTCTGAATTCTCGGATGAAGATATTCTCTGCACCTCTCAAGAGGATCTTAGATGGAAAATGTTCTTTGATGGTGCTACTAGGGGTGGTAAACAGATGGATATGGATCGGATACCATGTTTTCCATATTCGTATCCGCTATCTGGATGCATTATCCGTATCCATATCCGTATCCGCCCAGATAGTTAAAAAAACTATCCATATCCGTATCCGCTCGGATACCTTGGATTCGGATAACATCTGTATTCATTTACATTGTTTAGCCATCGCAAAAAATATTTATTAAAGTATCCAATCCAATGAAATTCAATCCAATCTAAATAATTATATAAGAAAACTACTACCTCCTAACATCAACAATTATGGCTTCCATAATAATAGTAGCATTCCATAATGATAATATGGCTTAAGGCCATCCATACTTTACAACAATATAAGCATAAAGCCATCCAAAAAAAATAATAGTAGCATTCCATAACAATAGATATAAATATGCACATTTTAGATTAAATCAAATTTATTGAGAATGATAACCTCATGGACATTTTAGTCTTTGAAACATATTGATATTTTTATTTTAATAAGTATACATTTTTATTTTGTATATAATATGCCTATTGTTAACTTCAGTTCTCATCACAGTCAAAACCATCTCTTTACTTTTTTTATTTCTCTCGTCCATTAATTTATAATTAAGGAAACTAATGAACAACCACATGAACAATATATAAATAAAGATATATATTTTTATTTTTATTTTGTATGTACCTGTTATTGATAACTTTATATTGTAGGAGGAGGGCATTTGCATCGGTGGAGCGACGGAGTTAATGCACAACGGAGGGATTGATGAGAAGCAGTGGCGGGGTTGATGAGCAGTGGCGGAGGGGAGGTGTCGGAATGAGGGTTTTTGTGGAGTGAAATGAGGGCTTCTTTTCTCTTGTTTTGTACGAAAGAGAAATGAAATGAAATTAGGATTTTTTGTTTTGAGTGGAGTATATGTTATTTAGTGGGTGTATGTTACGTGTGAAAGGGTGTATTGTAACTTTAGTATAACTCCATGATTATATACCCATTAAAATAATAATACATGGCATTTTATAATATACATAATAAAATAATAACTTTAGGGTGTTTTTTTTAGTGGAGTATGTGTTTATTTTGTTTTAGGGAATAAACGATTAAGTTTTTTTTCATATTATTTTATTAGTAATACTAATACTAATATTATTAGTAATATTTTAAACACATGTTTGATGGATATGGATATTCGGTAAAAGGGATACTTTGCAACGGATACGGATACTAGTATTATCCGTATCCGTATCCGTATCCGTTTTCTCTTATATTTTTATAGAGTATCATTATTCGTATCTATTTCCATTTTTTAGATAAATATTTGCAAATTCGGGTTTGGATAGTGGATGGATGCGGATTATTGAATATCCATGTACAGCCCTAGGTGCTGCTAACAAGAAAGGATACAACATTGGGAATCTCCCGATCACCCTTGATGACTCTCACACCCCTATTTCCATCAAACTAGACTTCCTTCTCATCAACAACATGAATAGGTATGAGGCATGCACTATAGGCCTCAAGATCACCCTTAAGAAAGGAATCTGCCTCGTAGACATCTACGGATACTCTGCTCTTATCATCGTCTAAATCCTCAGGAAATGGAAAGTCAAAGATGAGAATCCCATACACTTCCACTACCACCTAGAAGAACTGACCTCTAAGTTTAAAGATGTCGCCTTCCACTACCTTCCTTATACAAAGAACAACCTAGATGATGCCCTCACTACCCTAGATTCCATGGTCGACATGCCTGAGAGAATAATAATGGCCCCTTTCCTGGTACAAAAATAAGTTATGCCCACCCATAGCTAGCACATAGAACTTGTCACTGAGGAATATTCTGATATGGTTGGGTTATGTTAATATGACATTTGGTTCCTCCTCAAACATGGTAGGTATCCCCAAGATGCAGATAAGAAAGACCATGCGACCCTTCACAAATTGGTTGCCCAATATATCATCTGGGACAGAGCGCTTTTCAAAAGAAACTTCTATGGAACCCATTTGTACTACATAGGAGTTAATGTTGAAGAAATGATGCAGAAGATCTATAGTAGGGAATGCAGGCCCCACATTAAAGGTCATATTCTTCCCAAAAATCTCATTCACCAAGGGACTACTAGACCACCATGGTTCAAGATTACACTGCCTATGTTCAAAGATGGCTCAAATTCCAGCAGTTTGCTAATCTCCAACCCTTTCCTCATCGATAACTATACAACATGAACTCTCCCTATCCTTTCTCCACTTGGGGCATTGACATCGTAGGGAAGGTTATTCTGAAAGCTTCAAACGGTCATGAATTCATCATGGTTGCTATTGATTACATCACCAAATGGGTCGAAGCTAAGTCATATACAGTGTTGAATGCTAAGAAAGTGGATAAGTTTATCAAAAAGAACATCATTTGTTGATACGAAGATCCCCACGAGTTAGTATTATATAATTGACTCCACTTCAAAGGCAAGGTCACAGAACTAGTCGAAGAATACGGGATTCAGAGACACAAATATTCTCCCTATCAACCCCAAACTAATGGTGTTGTCAAAGCCGCCAACAAAAGCCTTAAAACCATAATCAGACAGGTGACTGACTGTTATTGGGATTTAGATGACCGAATCCATTACACCCTCTGGGGAAACCACACCTTAATCCAAATGCCTACCGGGGGATACCCCTTATTCTTTAGTGTACGGCATGGAAGTAGTCCTACCCGTTGAGCTAGAAATGCCTTCCCTATATGCCATGCCCGAAAGCAAAGTTGGCGAAGAAGAATGTGGATCAATTCCGCTTTGACGAACTATTACTCTGTGATGAAAAGAGACTTAAAGCTCTATATCATATATTGGAGTGTCATTGCCGGATAGAACGATTGTTTAAGCCAAAAGTCAAGGACCACGGTGTCTAGGAAGGAGACCTTACCCTTAAGGATATCATAGAGCCCGCCTGGGACCCTAGAGGGAAATTCAAACCGAATTGGAGCGGCCCCTACATTATGAAGAAAATTCTTTCAGGCGGTCACGCTATGCTCACAAACCTCGGTGAAGAAGAGATGACTCATCCAGTCAACCTGGACCATCTCAAGAAATTTTACCCTTAGTCTGAAATCTCGGCGTGCTATGACTCTTCTCAACCCCACTCTATTCTAAAAAAAAATTCTTCATTTACCCTTACCCAGAACTACGTGGAACTTGATCCTATAAAAAACATTCCTTTCCAAAATGAGACTCATGAAAATTTTCAAAACCCCCAGAGGTATGTAGGCAGCTCATATGCCTTACATGGGCACTGTCCCCTTCTTTTTCATAAAATGTTATTCTTGTCTAACCTCCGAGAATGGAGGTCCATCTTATCATTTATATGAACCAAAGGATTATGTATGACTTAGCGATTGGTATGGATAATTAAAATGCAAACTCATCAAAAGGCATAAAATGTGATAAAAATCATTTTTATTTATAATGAAGGAATATATTTACGTTATATGAAGTACCAGTGAAAGGAGCTATGCAGACCACCTCCTTCCACTGACTAAACCATCTTAAACAAACCTAATTCTTACCAGCTTCACAAAAATTATTCCAAACCCCACAAAAAAACACAAAAATAGACCAAAACACTAAAATTACCCTAGCTTAACAAAATAACACACCCCCTCTTCATCATCCTTCCTGGCCCTCGAAGGTCCCCAAGTCCCCCACTTCTGGTTAACACTTCGTGTGTACTCCATGGAGCGGTACGCCCTCACAAACCTAGAAAAAACCACAACACCTTCCTCCATAGTATCGAAGGCGACGATCTACCTTTGAATAGTCTCTTCCTCCATGATCTTATCCACTACTCGCTTCCACAACCACTTCAGGTAGTCCTTAGACACATGTCAGGCTCCTCTTACAGATTGTGACAAACGGGTAGATGGTTAGCAACGCTGCCACAAAGATCCAAGCACCATCTGTAATGATTCATTCAATTCCTCCACAGGGAAGAAGTTGGTTATGTGACGAGGCATAATTTTTTCCCATCTGACTTGGTACAGAAGACGTCAGGGGAAATAAAAGGAAGTCTGACGAAAGCCAATTAAGCACACATATCGGTACTCTCCTAGATGTAAAATAGGCTGCAAGTTTCCCTACCATGGTACTAACTAACGAATACATTAGGCTTCGTGCTTCATAAATTAGTTGACCCAGTTTTCTGTCGATGGGACGAAACTGAAGAAAGGTTAGACAAAGAAATTAGGCACAACCCTAAGGGATACTCAGTTGGGCCCGCCAGACAAAACCTCTCGGCAAGCCATATGAACAACATTATCAAGATCCCCCTCAAAAATTTGAAATTTTCCTCTTTCCAAGCATCAAGACCATTCAGGGTATCAGCCAACACCAGCGCTGCATGATTATGGTAGTAAGACATCCGTGCCACTATCGCATCCACTTGGGGATCATCCGTCGAGTCCCCTATCACCAGTAAAATCCTCGTAGTAAGTCCCAAAGTAACAGCTCCGGCAAAGCCAACATCCTCAAAACCCCTTAGGCGCATTGAATACGTAATCATTTGAAGATAAATAGTCCCTCTAGTAACCAACGATCGAGCAGTCGAAGGATAAATATGGAATAACTCCGCTAAAAATGTTTGAGGAGAACGAGAAAAGTCGTGCATAGTAGTCGGAACACTGGGGTTAACCCCAAACATTGATAAGAATTCCTCGTAGGTAGGATATACCTCGTCTAGGGAAAAATGAAAGACATGGTCCTCGGGGTACCAGAATTGTATTGATACTGCTAGCAAGTTCCAGTCTATATCTCGATTACGCTACAGAAAAACTCAGTGCGGGTTAAAAGCATCATAGTCAACATTGTAAAGGCACATGGTCTCCAGACCTTCAAGATAAGATGAAAATTAATCATGCATGGGAAAAGCCATTTAGGGGATTAGAAAATGAGAAGCAAGAAAATAAATGTGGGTGTTGGTGAAGAAAACACACCCCATACCCCTTTTTTTATAACCAAAATTCATGATAAAAAATTAAAATTTCTGGAAATCCAACTAAATCTCACCCCTACGAAAGTACACTGATGTGCAGGATAGTGCAATCAATGCCTAGCGATGATTTGACTTTACCCCCATGTTGATAAGCAGGTTAAGGGGTATGTCGATCGACACCCCTCTTATTTTGGAAAAATTTATCTTTCCTCTTTTACCAAAATTAATTTCCAAAAAAATACTTATTTTGAAAATCTACCCCCGGGTCATTCTTTTTAAAATTACTCCTTTTATTTAATAAAAAATTTCATCACAAAAAACATTTTCATTCTTAAATGAAGTTCTTACTCAAAAATCTATTCCCTAAGTTAATTACTTTTACTCCCCTTTTCTAAAAACTAAACATTTTGCCTTTTATTGTCATTTCCATACTTATCTCTATCTTTGCATGAAATAAATAGTCTTAGCAGAAAATTAAAAGTGCATATAGGATAAGTCACTAAACCAAGAAAAATACAAAAAAAATGCATATTTTCATAAATATTCTTGCTTCACATGATTAGATTTTCTAGATAGAAAGAAAAACAAAAAAATACAAACGGGACTTTGCCTAAACCCTCAACCTTCCCCTCAAACCATCAACCTCCGCGGCAGACACTCTTTTTTCGATGAAGAGTGGTGGATCCTCCACTCCCAGAATAAAAACCATCACCTAAAGTGGAAGGAAGCATAAAGAAGGAAGGAGTTGACTTCTTTTTATACTCATACATGGAGGACATCCAATCCTTGATATCTCGTAGCCAATTGGTCAGCACCCAAACATACTGCAAATAAAAGAAGCAACAATAAGAGACAAAACAATCAGTAAAGACCAAGAAAAAATAAATGGAAATAGAAAAGAGAAAGAGAATAAATATACCTCGGGACGAAGGGACTCATCTGTAAGACCCGTCAACCCAGACACCAAAGCATTGGTGCAGTACAACACGCTCAATGACTCCTTGTTACTCAGTTAAAAATTATAAGAAGAAGGAGAAACCTGAATGATCGGAGCCTCTTCTGCCACCGCCGATGTGCCACCACCTGTGTTTTGGGCCAATCACATCACTTCACTAGTACCCCTACTCGAACCCATGGCAGATGGAGGCATGTTATACACATCATAGATACATGAGGCCATCAACCAGCTCGTCATAAAGTGCAGATAATCATAGCTCGCCACCGTATCCGTGTAATATGTGTAGGGCTTTCCTATCATCACTACCGCCTTGGAATCATCTGATATCTTCCTCACCCATCGCATATACATAGGGGGCGTCGACAATGGGACCACCACTTCCTCCTCCATAATCTACCTCACAACCCTCTCTCCCGAGTACCATACGTACCCATATAAATGTGCAATTAACCGTTGCATTTGTGCATGCATGCCTATCGTCCTCGTGTCCCGTGGAGTCACCCCGAGGGGTATAAGGTCACATGTAATCCCCAAATAAATAATCAACATTTACTTAAGAAATAAAATTCCAAGAAAAACTCAGAAAGGAAAAAACGATAACCTGATCGCTCGTAAGGGCATTTAGAACCCGCCACACGTCCGCCAAAGATAAGGACAGATTTCATCACCGGTTGGACTTTTTCCACCTGAACATCCAACAAAAGTCCCTTAAGTCGTCATCCTTGCAGTCCATCAATCCCTCATTGTGACTAATTACCTATAAGAACCACGTCTACAAAAGACAAGAATCAGCAAAAAGAACAAAAGAAGAGCGCAAAGAAATGCATAAAGAGGCAAAAAAATCCAAAACTATTGTTAAAAAGCATTTGCCTCCCATAGAAGTCTGTTAGAAGAACTAGCTAAAGGCATCCAAAGAATAATAAAGGGACGCCAAAGTCAGGCTCCCCCAATCGTACAGTTGGATGTCAGAAATCGTCCTCAAATACGATAAGAATGAAAGATGGACGATGTCGTCGCTCCTTGCCACCAAGAAACCAACAAGAAATGTAAAATAAATAGTCGGGTCGTTTGTCTCACCTGTAGTCCATTATTCATGTCCAACCTCCTCCACAAGAGAGTCTCCCTCAAAATATATATCCGGATATAATCCCCCGATAAAATTCTACCTATGCCCCATAAAGCATCCTACACCACCTCTGGTGTCACCCTCAATGTGCAGTCCACCATTATCTGGAACCCCTAGCAATCCAGCCCCAACAGCTGCTAGACATCTATGGGAGTAATAGTCATCTCCCCAAATTCAAGATGAAATGTGTGGATAGTGTCCCACCATCTCTTTCCCAGAGCACATAACACTGCAGTAGAACGCAATATCTCATCCAAAGCCTACTCCAACAGGCCAAACCCAATGTATGATACCATCCAGCACATAACAGCAAGGATCTTTTCCTGAACCTCCTTCAACCCAGTTATCCCCTGAGACCGAACGCTCAAAGGAGTTACGTCAGTCTGTAAGAAGAAAAGAAGAAAAAACCATCCATTAGCGCAAGGAACAAAGAGAAAAATAAATTGGAAAACCAAAAGTCGCCATACTTACATAGCCACTAGGGTTATTCACCCTAGACGAATGGTGATATGTAGGATCTCGTAGTAGATTACGCTCATTAGCTACAGGCTCAAACAAATCAAAAGCATTCTCATTGCCTAATGCAAGGGGCACCATAGACCGCATCTCTAGTCCGGCCCAATCATCAACAGCCAACCACTCATTATTGTACACATCGCTTGAAGAACAAGCCATTTGATGTCTTGAAGAAAAAAGGATATAGGAACTTTTTTAGAGAGAGAAAAAAAAGATTCAAACACTTGAAGGTGTGAAATATGGGTAGGGGAGCCCCCTTTTTATAGAAGGTTGAAGGGCCTGCCAATCAGCATCCCCGGCCCATACCGATCGGCAGCTACCTTTTCCTCTTTCCAAGGAAGCCCAGGAGCCCATATCATTGCCGATTAGCACCCCCTTAAGCCTACTAATCGACATTCCCTTCCAAATTTTGTACAAAAAATTCGAGAAAATTTAGAAATTGCTCAGAAAATTCTTAAAAAATTCCTAAAAAATATGGAACATATTTTCCCTTAAGAAAATCATTTTTTAGCACTGAGACCCTAACAAACTCTTAAAATCCCTAGCGAGATTAATCTTGCTCTCTTATCCTCAGCATATTCCATAGTGGAACCAATGATGCGACCGCATCCAAGTCTACTACAATTTCTCGGTCGTAATCCCAAAACTAAACATCACCCAGTGGAGTCTGAAGATAACACAATCCCCAGTGGAGAAACAAGCGCAACTGCACCCCTAAGATAATTTTCCCAGGAGAGTTATTACTAAGCTATAGCTTTAGGTTCTCAAAATTGACCTCAGCCCTCAGACTCGGTTGTCACCACTTTAGGTCCTCAAAATTGACTTGGCCCTCAGAATTGGTTGTCACAACTTTAGGTCCTAAGAATTAACTATGGCCCTCAGAATATATCGTCACCATTTTTTGTACTCAATATTGACCTCAATCCTCAGAATTAGTCATCACAACTCACCATAAATGACCTCATCCCTCAGAATTGGGGTCACAACTTTAGGTCCTCAGAACTGACCTCGACTCGCAGAATTAGTCATTACAACCTCGACCCTTATAATTAGTCATCCCAACCTTAGGTGCTCAGAATTGACCTTGGCCCTCAAAATTGGTTATCATAACTTTAGCTCCTCGGAATTGACCTAGGTCCGTAGAATTGGTCGTCACAACCTTAGGTTCTCAAAATTGACCTTGGCCCTCAGAAGTGGTTGTTACAATTTAAGGTCCTCAGAACTGACCTCGAACCTCAGAATTGGTCGTCATAACTTTAGGTCCTCAGAATTGACCTCGATCCTCATAATTGGTCGTCACCACTTTAGGTTCTCATAATTGACCTCGTCCCTCATAATTGGTCATCACAACTTTAGTCCCTTAGAATTAACCTCGACCCTCAAAATTGATTGTCATAACTTCAGGTCCTCAAAATTGATCTCGGCCCATAGAATTGATCGTTATAACATTAGGTCCTCATAATTGACCTTGGACCTAAGAATTGGTCATTACAACCTCGACCCTCGAAATTGGTCGTCACAACTTCAGGTCCTCACAATTGACCTCGACCCTCAGAATTAGTCGTAATAAATTAACCTCAGCCTTTAGAATGGGTCACTACAACCTCGGCCCGCAGAATTAGTCGTCACAACTCAAGGTCTTCAGAATTGACCTCGGCCCTTATAATTGGTCATCATAACTTTATGTCCCTATAATTAACCACGGCCCTCTGAATTAATCACCATGACTCAATGTCCTCAGAATCGGTCGTCACAACTTTAGGTCCTCAAAATTGACCTATGCCCTATGAATTCGCCATCCCCAGCACAACTTTAGAATTAATCTCGATTCTCTGAATCGATTATCCTCATCTCCTTAAGTCCTTAGAATTAACCTTGATCCACTGAATTAGTCACCCTAACCCTTTAGAATCAACCTTAACACCTCCTTGACTCGTCATATCGGTCATACTTATCTCCTTAGGTCTTCAAAACTGAACTTGAATCCTTAGAGGTATTTGAATACCCTTTCCAACAGTTTGTCCTATGTGCAAATTGGCCTTACGGTTCAATCGAACAGTCCGTTTTACCCTGAAAATTGATTTGGAGGCCACCGAGTGATTATGGGCCCCATTTAACTCTAGTCAATTCTCCATCTTTAGTAAATCTCAATTAATCTTTGAAAATCTCTGAATTCCCTTTCCAATTGTCCACCCCGTGCGCGAATCAGTATTACCGTACGGACGAACTACATATTTTACTCTAAAGGGTCATCGGGTGCTTTCGGTCCCTGTTTGACCTCAATGAACGATTCCAAATAAATCTCTAAGGGAATGGAACACCCTTTTACAATGGTCGATCCCATTCACGAATTGGCCTTATAGTTCGGACGAACGATCCATTTTTCTCCGAAAACTTCATGTTTAGTGACCAACGGGTGCTTTCGAGCCCCATTTGACATAGATCGACTCCCGGGCTCGATAGTGTCTCAATGGATTCTAAAGTTCTTTAAATACCCTTTTCAACAATTCACCCGGTGCGTGATTCTGACTTACGGTTTTACAACGTTTTCTCAAAAAACCTGTCCCAAACTACTAAATGGCACCCTCAGACCCTGCCTATCGGTAGTGTGCCTGAGTATCTATGCCTATAGGCAGGTCTATAACAATACCGATCATCACCCCATTGTACTTATAAATAGAGGCCATGACCTCACTTTGAAAAGCATCCCTGAACATCCCTCTCAGCAATTAGAAGAACATTCTCTCGAATTCAGAGCTTCTCTTTTTCTAAAAAGCCCATTTCCCACATTCCTTCCATCCTTTTCATACTTCATTTAGTAAATCTCCCCCCCCCCCCCCCGACCATATCCTCGTACCACCTTCACCTCATTGCAAGTTCAGTGTATCTACACTCAAGATCCACTTCAAGTATTCATAAGGAGGTCCAATTATCCATCCTTATCTCTAAATTCTTTAATTTTAGCATTAGTTACTTTATTTCATTTCATTACATAAATTAATCTCAAATCGTTATTACTAGTGCTTCCACATACTCTATTTTTTGTTAAAAAAATAAGAAAAGGAGTGTTTATCTATAAATTCCAAAAGAGAGATTATCAGTACACATCCGCACACTTAAAATACACTTATCTCTACACACACATATATAAGAAAATTATTCGTTTGGATTTATGGATTAAACCCCACCCCAGGTTATATTTGAACTACGTAGACTTTGATGCCCCTTGGTCTATGTAGGCATCTTGGATAATTCCCGAGAATCGAGTACTCCCTTATGCACATTTGTTATATTATTTTTACTATATATATATTCATAATGGATGTCATATTCTTGCATGTTCATGTCTTGTCTGATGTATACATTCGTTCTTCCATAATGACTTGTGATTCGACAAATAGTTACATTATACTTTGAATTTTTATTTTTTGGGAACACTCTTAAGGATGAGTTCACTTCCTCCTTTTTCATGACGCGAGTTGAAAGATTCCATTCTCCATATATATTATGCACATACGCACACACTTTACGGAGTCTAATAGGAGAAGATTAACACATGCCCATGAGAGACCGAAAGGACGGGATGGGTGCCTAACACCTTTCCATTTCGTAACATAGTCCTCATAACTTTGAACTACTTGGTTTTGCGAGCATCAATATTTTCCTTGATGTCGTTCTCTCAAAGTGCCAACATTTTCTTGCCTATTTTGTGAAAAATAGGTTGGCGACTTTATCTCTACATAATACCCTACATTAACAATGGTCGAGCACCTCGAGAAAGGGCGCGATCCCATGGGCAAACTAGAGGGAAGTCCTCCCATCCCCCCCCCCCCCCCCCCCCGGGATGGCCACACTAGCCTTTAATATATTGCTCCCGCAACTTTAAGCCCAAAGGGCATAACGTTGTAGTAAAATGTACCTTGACTAGTGATGAACGAGGTTTTTTCTCAATCTTTAAGCTTCATCCTTATCTGGTTGTACCCTAAGTACGCATCCATGAAGTTAAGCAGCTCATGCCCATTAGTGGCATCGATCAGCAATCTATTCGAGGTAGTGGATAGTGATCTTTTTGGTAGGATCTGTTCTGATCGATAAAATCAACACACATGCACCATTTTTCATTCTTCTTTGGTAACATAACAACATTCGAGAGACAATTTGTATATTTCACATCTTCAATGAAATTTAATTTCTTCAATTTTCCCACTTCTTCTTGAATAACCATATTCTTCTCTTCTGAGAACACATGGCATTTATTTTTTATGGGCTTCACATCCTTTACAATGTTGAGTTTATGGAAAAGGACAGTTTGATCTATTTTGGGCATATCCTCTTGACTCTCCTTGAACACGCTCTTTCTCTTCCTCAAAAAGACAATACCTTCTTCAAAGCTGGGTCTAAATACAAGCCGATCTAGGTTGTCCTTTCTCGATGCTCCTCGTCTAATTTTACTACCTCAATCTATTATACCACTTCGCATTTGACCATATTATCTTCATTTAGAGGATTTAATATCTCTATCTGACAAGTTTGTGCCATCTTCTTTTTTCCATCATGTTTTTTGGATGTGTAATAACATTCTTGGGAATCTACTTAGTTTCCTTTCACTACCCTCACTTCATTTCTCATTGGAAACTTCAAGCACTGATGAACAGTAAAGGATACAACCTCAAACTTCTTCAAACCAACCCTGCCAAAGATAATATTATAATCCGATGCCACGTTCTTTTATAAGAAGAAAAAGTGCATCATTTTTGTTTGGTAGGTCGATCATGTCCTAATAACGACTTCCATCTCAATTGTTCCCAAGGGATACACAATTTTCCCTATGAAACTAATAAGTGGGCGGTGGTACACCTATACCTTTCTGTCCACCATCTTTAAGCTCTTGAAATAGTCAAAAAATAGTATATCTATGGAGCTACCATTATCCACCAAGATCCTTGTAACCGAT
Organism: Sambucus nigra; assembly: GCA_949130495.1. Taxonomy (NCBI): domain Eukaryota; kingdom Viridiplantae; phylum Streptophyta; class Magnoliopsida; order Dipsacales; family Adoxaceae; genus Sambucus; species Sambucus nigra. The sequence continues at coordinate 527,476,284 of OX422209.1, forward strand.
CTCTCACAACCATTATGGTGACAACCATAGGGTCATCATGTGGATACAATACACCATACAAATCATCTTTAGAAAAACAAAATATTAAGTGATCTTTTTTACCTAACGAGGATATGCTTTCACCACTTCGTCCATGCTCACTTTGGTGATGAACGCGCAATATTTTGCCTCATTTAGGTTTAACTCTCCTCCCATTGCTTCGTCTTCGCTAATATCATCTCCTCCACTAATTAAATAACACCCAGAGGAAATCATCCCAAAATTATCTACTGGTTCCTTAGGCTTCTTTGACAGATCATGGTCAATTTTATCATGTAATTCATCATCTTGGCCTCGCTTTTGTCATATTTACCCTTATAAGGAGACTTTAATTATCTCTTAGGTTTCCAATCGACTCTGGGTTCAGCTACCTGTCCAGAGTTATCCACATATTTCAACAGCTTACCTCTTCGAATTAAGGCCTCAATATCATTCTTCAAAGTTGAGAACTTGTTATTATTATGGCTATGGTCCTTGTGGAACTCATAATATTTTCTTTTATCTCTCCTGTCAGGTGATGCCTTCAATTTTCCCATCCACTTAAGATTTTCACTGCCTCGGATCTCGTCAAGAATGTGATGAATGCCCACAATGAGCAGTGTGTATTTGTGAAATATTTTTGACTTATTGGACTATTCTTTATTTTTAGAGCTTCTATAACCATCGAACTGTACATAACTAAATTCTTTCACATTCATTGCCTCCTCCGCATTCATTATCTTCCTCGCCTTGGCCGAGAGATCGGACATTGTGTTCAGCGATTCTTTTGTAAGAGCCTAATAAATATTTTTAGGTAATAGGCAACTCATAATGGTAGTAATTACAATCTTTTTATCATAATTTATCACCTTAAAATTCTCTGTGTTGAATGGAGTGATGAAATCCCTTGTCGTTTCATCTGCCTATTGGCGAATGCTTAACAAGTGAGCCACCATTTTTCTAAGATAAATGCTGAAGAAAAAGTTGTTCATAAAGAAGTCAGCTAGTTGCTTTAAGTTGTAAATATGCCCTCTAGGGAGGCCACTATACCAAACCTGAGTTGATCCTATGAGAGTACTGTAAAAAGCCCTACACCGTATCTCGTCTGAGATGGGGTGAATGTCAGAGACAGCTTGATATTGTTCTAAATGCAGCATTAGATCAAACTTTCCATAATATCTGGGAGAGATAATAAGAGGATAAAACTTAGCCGGTGTTGGATTACTCACTACTGACACTGTGAATGGAGACCCTTAAACATAACCCCTCTATAAAGGGTCATTTGTTTTTATGAAATTACTCAGCCCATCTTCCAAGCATTATATTGTCCCCTTCCAGGGATGCTCATTTCCCTCTTGATCGTCTCTAATAACCTTCTCGGCTCACCTGTAACACCCCATAAAATCCATAAATTGATTAATCATGTCTAATACAAAAATCACGGGAATAAAAAATATTTGGTAACATCCGCAACATAACTAAATAATTAAAACTGAACAAGTCATAAAATGATATAATGATATACTAAATAGAGCAAATCCAACTCTGATACCAATCACAACTACTACGAACTAAACCAATCCTTGAAACATAAAATGCATCTCATATAAAAGTTTAAATCTCAATATAAATACCATATGTACAAAAATAACTTGAAACAAATCGTATAATCATACACCCTGCTGATATCAAACAAATATAAGAAGGGGATGATCTACTCTGCTCGACTCCTACATCCTAGGAAGGAAATGTGAAAAATCACTATTGGTGTTCCTCCAATGAACCTAAGTCCATAGGAACTACTGCAACCCAACACTTATAAAAACAGATTTAACAACAAGGTAAATAGTAAGTCTATGTTAGAATAATATTATAATCGAATTTGGCCACATTATAGCTACACATATTCCTATCGTCTTTTAGTGAATTTCTAGTTATTAGTTACCCAACCCAACAACTAAAATGACATGTGGTTCTATATCCCTGCCCATATGTAGCCTATGTGATTAAAGTTTTACCTCTTTAATATTTACCATTACAATATTAGGTTAATATCTTTTATTATGTATCACATGATGCACTAACTTATCAAACCTAAGGTACATCTCACTAAATGATCAAGTCTATCGACATTGGTCTATCTCATGCCAATAATGTAATATACACATCTCTAGCCTAAGTGATACATAAATCTGAGTCATAAGTGTATACATAAGTGTACATACTATAACTCATATACATCTCTAGTATAACACATAAACATGTACATCTATCTCTAGTATCGCAACACATAATTACATAAATTAGGATGAAGACAATACCTATGCCTAACATTCATATATAGGTATATCCCCTAATATGTACAAGTAAATGGATATCTCACATGCAAGAACATAATGAAGTCCTATCCCTATGGCCTTCGGAGATCACTCGCGTGTACTAGTAATAGTTATAGGTAATCCCGCCCTAGAACCTCAAATCATAAACAAGAGATAATCACTAAGCTTTCCCATCGTTTTCATAGCCTACCATACCCAAGAGTATACGATGACCATCAGTCGCATATTAAATGGCTATACGATGCCCACCCCCGTGTATTCTCCTCTCGGGACACGAGTATGTGGGTAGTAGTGTTAGGGATAAAATGACCAAGGTAAATCCCATCTCTATCACCGCGAAATCATGCTCTGCGTAGCATACCCCCATATAATGGATATCCCCTCAAGTAAGATCGTCTCGAGCACTCACTCATGGTATGCATTGCAAATAAAAATACATAGGAAATTATAACCCTCACAAATGGCCTAAACCAAACACATACAAAACCCTCACTAACGGATTAAGGTAAACCACGTACACATACCGACCCAACACTACTGGGTCACACCAGCAATGCTAACGTAAAAAGGTAAAATATTTCTTAGCCTCATATTCATCCCATACTATATTAACCCAACACGCAGGGTTCCCAAATCTAGGTATAGTCTCACCCTACCATACCCTAAAAACACACATGAAAACTATATTCAATCTCATATAGTCCTAGCATAATTTTAAGGTATAAACCCACACCTAATGTATGCAAAGCCATTGAAAATAATAACTATCCATTCTAGGGTTTTTAACTCCATTCTAATCGCACCTTAAAGGATATACACCCCACTAGTCTATCACAATAACTCTAATAATCTCGGTCAATAATCCTAAACCACCAAACTTCTAAAATCTCAAATAATAACCCATCCTACTCTTGGATTTGCAAACAAATGCTCTATACTTAATTTACCCCATTAAACCAATCGAATTCACTAATATTAAATTAATCCAAACATAAATTTCTAACATCTCAAATCATTAGAATTTATCTCTATTACAGGTATAAGAAATCTATATGCCAATCGACCATTGCCCTAACTCCCAATACCCAACAATCTAACCAAAATAGCAAAAGCCTAAACTAAGCCAAACCTAGGACTATCAATCGATCGAGGGTTTAGGGTCGATCGATATACTATCCCAAAAAGTTGGCACTCCTCCTTTGTTACGGGATTCTTCATCTTCAAAACCCCATTTCTACCCCTAAAACTCCATTAATGAACCCAAAAGCTTCATTCAATACCCCAACCAACATCTAAATGATAAAACCATATCATATAAATAATTGGAACCTATTTTTAACATCAAATCCCAAGTTTTCATTGAGATTCAAAGTGTTGCCCAGAAAAATACCCAAGAGGGGGTGAATTGGGATTTTACAAACTTTTCTGATTAAATTAATATTTCAAAAAATATTTAATTTAAAACACTTAACCAAATTTAAGGTAATAAATCTTTGATGACTAAAAGAGTTAATATGATATATAAATAATACCAATCAATTAAAGAAGTTTAATTTACAGATTAAAACTCCCAATAAATATTGAATCAATATACGTATTTAACATTAATTAATATTCCAAAATAAATTATTTACTTTAAAATAATTATTTCGACTTTAAATAGTTCTAACAATTTTCAGAATAAAAATATTTGTAAGTTTGAGTGCTGAAAAATATGAAATCATGCTAGCACAAGTAAATAAGAAAATAAAGTACGGAAAACAAATGACACCAAAATTTAATGTGGTTCGATCAAAACACGACCTATGCCATGCACCTAGAGCTTCCATCTCCTTTGCGCTTCACTAATATGCGGTCCACTTGTGGGTAGGATCAAATCATTACGTACATACGAGTAGCTAAAAATCGACCTACTTGTACAACCTCTTGAAGCTAAATCTGAGCTTCAAAGCCATGGCCCAATTGTGAGTAGGAACCAATCACTATTTACAATCTAAGTAAATTAAGCCGAGCTACTAATAATTTCAAAATATTTGAACAATATTTACTGAAACACGAAACTCTCAAATAATAAAAAAAATTATATGAGTTTATCTCTCAATGAGACTTCCAAATAAATATTATGTCTGGCTCTAATCTTCTCTTGATCAAAAGCTAAATGGAATTTTAGTTTCTCCTCACCTTCTGTTGAACACTTGAAGAATATTCACTAAATATCTCTTGTTTGAGTGATAGCAAAATATAAAATCTATTTTATCTTTCTCTTGAGATGGCGTGAATAATAATAGAGTAACAACTTCACATTCTCTTCTTTTTTAGTCTTATGTGTCTTCAATTCAGCATTTGGATGCTTAAATAGTAACCGAAAAAGTAGTTATTAGAGACATCTCTTGAGAGTATTAAATTCTACTGATTGTTGAGAATAAGATGGCTGAAAAATTATCTAAAAATATCATTTTGTCTTCTCAAGAAAATATGACTAGTGAGATATGAGCATGGAACCCTAAAACATTGAGGTGTGAATGTAACTTTGCTAGATATTTCAAAATAGCTCCTGCAAAAATATTAGTACAAAGAGAAATACAGAGAGAAAATATGTTCTGATATGCAAAATATAAGTCATTTTGATATGTGTAAATGTTTAGATTGCTCTATGGAGAGATTTTTATATGTCCAAAGGATAATAATTTATACACTGTTATTTAGACTATATTGTTATAAAAAAATTGGACAGTAATATATTATATAATAATATATGTAAGGCAGAGACTGATGATATAGCTAGCGAAATGAATATATATACATAAATTATATATCTATCAAAATAAGATGTTTTACAAAGGTGTGAAGTCCAAAAAGATTATGGGGCCCTGTGACACCCCGCCTACTAAAATACCAAGTGGTCAGCTCGTGATCATAATAAAACGTTGGTCTCATATGGGTCATTCTTAACATCACTGTCGAAAAACTTTTTTAAGTTACTAACCACCAAGTAATTTAATTAGACCGATGCAAAATTTTATCTTTCATTAAATAACAACATGCGAAAATAAATAACAATTAAACCATCACACAAATTGGTAACACAAATGAATGATATAAATAAAGAGGACTGAATCAACTATCGGTTCAACAATATACAACTTCAAACTGAAATCATAACCTTGATACACAAAGCCTAATAAATAACTGAATACTAAATCTGAGGTAACATACCCAAATGACTTATGAAATAAATATCCTACACAAGGAATAAATAAACAAATGAAGCGTCTATAGCAAAGTCCTGTAACTTTCACATGAGCTGCAGCTGCGTATCCCTAGATAAAATCTTCAAACTGGGCGTCTCAGTGGCTGAACACCTAAAATGATTTGGAAAATATTTTGGCACAGGTCAGAGCCCAAGTAAAACATTTTGAAAATATTTAACAAGCAGTTAAATTGCAATAATTAAATATGCGCGCACACTCTTCATATTTAGATTTGTGTCACACTCTCATGACGTATAACTCACTCATCATCTAGTTTGAACACCTAACGCTTGCCTACTGACCTTCCTAGTTATGCTACCCCACCTAATTATCCAGATCACACTTCTTAACCCCACACTACTCTAACCCGAGTATTCTTACTTTGATTATTAAGTTATCTACTCGTTAACTTATTAATCGGTTCAACTATATTAAATCATATAACGTTCACACTAGTTATCTAGGAAATTCCCCTTTTTAAATTGTCTAACTTTCACCCTAGTTATTCAAGAATTCACCCTTTTAAATCAGATAACTTGCGCACTAATTATATAAGAAATACATTCACACTTATGTATTAATCCCGTATATAATTATCTACACACATTATATACATACTAATATACTACAACATTCACACACATGTCACGTATAATAACCATTCGTTCCTAAGTAATAACTCACCGGATACTTTTTTCTAAAATGCTATTATGTCCCAGGCATGCTCACTCTAATCTGGCCGCCTCAAGTCAGACTAACTCATACCGAACTTTGGCAAAAATAATAAGCATAGTGGAGATGGTCATATTCCTTCACCGAAAGTGAAACCGAATCATACCCAAAGCGGTTCACCTCTGAAAATAAATCACCCAATACAAAAATAGGCGATATGACTTGGGGATTATACTCTCCCTGCTCCTCAAGCCAGGGGATTCACCCACGTCGCGCAACCTCCTATGATAGAACTAGAGGGGTATGTATTCCTATAAATATCATTCATATAGATATCTATAAAGCACACAAATATATATACATACTATCACACTACTGTATACATATATTTAATAAAGGTCCGGCTAATCCGTGCCTAACACTTGTAGCACTAGCCCAAGAATACCCAAGTCTATTTCCCGACTTGTAACTTAATTAATCATACATTAATTAATTCTCATTCGAGTTGTATCACCCAACTACAGTACCCACCCAGACTCACTCATTCGGTCCGTATCTTCGTCGATTAAAATTTATTACAAAAAATCCCACGATTTAGTTTAACACCCCTTGTTAAATTTAATATTCAATAATTTATTATATAGCTCTATAATAGATTAAATAGGCTACCTCGTGCCTAACTCTTGTAACACTCAGTCTATAAATATCTGAGTCTAATTCACGACCATTAATTTAAAGAAATTTCACCTCAATAAATTTTATCTAAGTGGTGTCACTCAACCACAATACCCAGACTCCCTAACTTAATCTGCACTTTAAACTTATGAATTGTTTCCCAAATTCTAGTTATTTAAATTGGTATTTTACCTAAATAAAATACATCTTAAAACCTCACTTCTCAAAGCTCTAAATACTTTAGCTATATCAATATTTTTCTCTTACTTCTTTCCCCTTAACTCTTTTGTACACTAACTGAGTCAAGAAATTAACACAACAAAACTCAAGGCTAAAATGAACTGATCAAGCCAAGAAATATCCCCAACCTCAAAAAAAAAAGGAAATTGGTGGCATGTTTACAGCGTCGCTGCTGGTTTCTCTCACTTCTTCATCTTCCTCACATTCGCTGCTGCCATGGCTGAATCCTCAATCTCTTAAACTCTCCCAAACCTTCAACCGAGATATACCCCGATATAAATCATGATTCCTCTGTTATCAGTCAATCATATACCATTCAACACACATCAACCCCAAAGGAAACTATACCGAAAATGTCAGGTTGGACGGTTTTGCCGTCGGCAGCGGCGGCGTCTTATTCCTCAGATGATTTCTTATGCAGTTGTTCCCAAAAATTTGTGGTTCCTACTCAATCTCATTTAACCCATCATAGAAACCATCAACCATTTACAGTTTCAACTATTATCAACTTAAATATGAAATGGTTCTATGAGGGTTTACTCTATTCTCAAACCTCACTTCAATTTTATATCTCTTCAATTTCGAATTAGGTTTTTTATTCAAGCAGTAGACCTGAATTTCTCCTCATAAACATTAAAAATTACACCACGTGTACTACCCAAATCCTCAAAACACATTTTATACGAAAACTCATACCAACACGAATTTGAATTACACCCACCATGATATGAATTGTAATACTGCAATTAAATTAAAATCAAGTTTAACTACTTGCCTGAATAAATTCGTATGGTTTTATTCCCTTTGATGTAGACAAAGATTTGACGAAGATCACTCCATTTTCTTCTTCGTTTGTCTCCCATAAGCTCTCCCAATTTCCCCCTCTTTCCTCCTCTACAAAACTAGAATTTTTTAAATGAGTTGTGTCTGCCACAAACTCCCTAGTGTAGGTTTTATAATGCTAATACCGAAATTAAGTCTATGGGTTAATATAAAATGACCCAAACACTCCCATGTGAGCCCAGTTATGCCTAAAAATGCCCTGAGACCCTAAATATTACCCCCGGGTACTCTTTTTCGACTATCTCGACCTATTCGAAATCAACCGTGCACTCAGAATCGCCATCCGAGTCACTTTACTAAAATTCTCCAATCTCGACCTCAAATTACGTCACATGAAATTTTAAAAATTAACCCAAATTAAATAAATATTAATTCACAAATTTAATTAGGTCCTCCCGATTAATTAAATCCTATATCACCAAATTGATTAAATTTTGTATCCTCAGAAATGCGGAGTGTTACATCCTTCCCCCTTATAAAGGAATTTTGTCCTCAAAATTCAGATGATTCTAGTAGTCGAAGCCTTAAATGCTTTCTTACTCACATGCCTTAAAGATTGCTATACATATCTCTGCCCCTTCTAATCGCAAATTATATTAAAATTGAATTAATTACCCAGGGCGCCCATACACCCTGTACCCGTGCCTATCTGCACCAATGTTACCCGACTCTACTAGCCTTAAATCGTAATATAACTTTCAACTCACAGTTATAAGAACACATATGTATAATAACAAAGGTACTAAACCTATGTCCTAATGACCAAACATCTCTCCACTTCCAACGTTGCGCTAAGTTTCATGTGTGGGACGTCTCACTAAGAGAAATCCAAACAATGAACCCCCTATCCCCCGATATACTACTACCTAACATTGTAGGTCGTTGAGATCTGTTAGGCCCTCAGTCCATAACACGTACCCCCAAATTTCCATCTCTTGATATATGAGTATACTCGTCCACTCTCATGTTATAAAATACATCATACAATACTGCACCCCTTACTATCACTAGTTTCTTAGCGCGAATCAATCATGAGCTATATCTCCTCGCTCGATAATAATCATATCCATCCTGAATTCCATCGATAAACGTCCCTACTCCCCAGGATTAAATACAACAACACAAACATTTCCTTATAAGTCTATCATGTAACACACTATAACATATATACACGTATATATAGGTTAGACCCTCTTTTAGGTGATAACTAGTACAAGTAAATCATATCTCAAAACACCTAACTCAAAGTCTCACCATACTATATACTATAACCCAAACATCACAGCATAAATATCACTACGTCTCGTACGTAACACATTTATCTCAAACTCAGCCCGCACTCTCGGTGTGGCTATATCATACAGGTATTCTCGATTACCCCAAAATTAGCAATTTGATTCTTATCGATACTACCCCACCCTTTAACTTGTGGTACAGACGTTTTCTTAGTGCTGCGATCCACTTGCCATATATCGTAATAGCTCTCAGCTTAAAGTGTTTCCTCTACACATTTAATAATTTAACATTTAAAACTGATGCACTAGCATCCAACAACGTTTCACTACTCCCAATGTTTATTAAGGTCCATGCGTGTAACATCCCGCAACGAAGTTCAAAAACTTTCCCCCAATGCACTATCCCATAGCATTGTAGATCATCGAGATTCGTGGGTCCAAAGCACATAAATAAGATATCACAAATAATGTCTCCCGACACATAAATCAAATCATCTATGCCTATATCTCTCAAGGCATCATATGATATGACAACGCTCTCACTATCACTAACACTACACCAAATCTGTTGAATTGTCACGGTCATTGACCTTGACAAGTTCAACTTGTCAAGGTCAATGGCCGTGAAAATTTGGGGTGAGAAAAAAAATTGTGTCACGGACTTGTCACAGTCATTGATTGTGACAAGTTCGTTAGAATTATCACGGTTGTGTCATGGTCCCTGATCGTGACAAGTTTAGTCACGATTAATAATCGTGACAAAGACTTGACCCTTTTTAAAAATATTATCACGGTCAATGACCGTGACAAGTCCGTGACAACCTTATTTGTCAAGGACTTGTCACGATCAATGACCCTGACAATTCTGGGCAGAATTTAAAAAAAATCTGCTGGGCAGTATGGCCACTGCCACTGCCCAGCAGTATATTTGTACCTGTTATAGCAACGTTGTACCTGTTCAAACATCATATATCCAAATAAACTAAATATAATGCAAATATACATTCAAAATAGAAACAATATACATGACGATATAATCCAAATATAATTCAAATGTACCAACTTAAAAATAATGTCACTATATGTTTGGGGTAAATATGAGGTGAGTAGGCCACACGATATACGAATTGACACACCCACTAATATACATCGTGCCGCATTATTTTCACAACCACAATAGGGAGTTCTCATTTTCGGGTATCACATGCATGACGAACACCTTGGACTCGATCTCTTGAAGCTCACGTCCATGAACTATTCCACCCTCGACGATATTCGGGTCCCCCGCCCTATCCGCTGGCCATCAAATATGTCCAATATGAACACGCTCGGCCAACCAAGTGTCGACATCGGTCTGTTGAAGGGAGCCAAATGGGGAAGTGGATCATCGAAGTACGTACATGTCGGTGATGAAGCAACGAGGTCCACATCCTCGTCATCCTGCACCTCGTCCTCCCGCACCTCCTCCTCCATCGCCTTCTCCTTCCCTTTCCCCTTGCAGTCTCCGCCCAACGTACGCTTCATGAATGAGTACATATCTTAGACCATCGCCTCCAAACAAGACAGCTTCGTGTCATATGAATCCACCGTTCGAGCTAACCCGGTGTCGCTCGTCTCCAATTCGATGATCCTAGATTTGGCCACCCGCGAGCTCACCTCCTTTTCCTCCCCTTGCATCAGAGCCAAGCACTTGGCTAAGTGCGTCTGTGGACAAAGATGTCTTGTCGGCATCAGACTACGACTCATGCACTTCCTTAAGTTTTGCCTGAAATGATAAAAATCACATGATTAGTAAAATAAGTAATCTAAAAAATTATAACGTAATTAACAAAAAGTAAACTGTCAGGTTACTTAAAATCGTGGTCGCGACGCTCGGGGACACCTCCTTGTCCTTCCCCTTCTTCGTCCGAAGAGCCACATAAGTATCGAGCCTATGTGGCTTACCCCTAAAGCCACTCCCTATCCCTTGAAATAAAATAAAGTAAAATTAGTATCGGCCCCGCAAAGTAAAATAATGAAGAATAATATATTTTTGTAGTTATAGACAAATTAAATCTTACCATCATCCTATGCTCCACTTCGGCGTAAGACGTCCGGCCGGAGTAGCGCACGTCCGTCTTTTTTACCCGATTTTCCCTCCCCGATTGGCGAGATGCCAATTGTCGCTCCCCGATCTCATTGTCTGTGAACTTTTGCCATTGTGCCAATGAGATCGGCTCCTTCGGCGGGACGGATTCACGCCTTTAAATAATTGACTCTCGTGTTTTCCCAAAGTACCGTGTCCGCATATTTTTCTTCCACGTCTTGTGTTGCTCCCTCAACTGCTCCAAGACGGAATCACGTAGCTTTGGATCCAAGTTGAATTGTTCCTGACCAACAAATACAATGTTAGTTGCGAATAAATATAAATATAAATAATAAAATGAAATTGAAATCGAAATTGAAATTGAAATTGAAATATTCATATAAATATAAATATATTACCTGTAGTGCCTCCCAAACAGCTAACCTGAGCTCATACGGCACCTCCTTCCAACTCATATACCCCGGGCCGATGACCGTCTTTACCAGCTCGAGGGATCTCGCTAATAGCTCCGACTTGTTCTCGATGGTAATCCCAAATTTGCTATATTTGGAGAGCCTAGGAGTCGAGGAGCCCTCGTCGCCTCCGCTACTACCGAGCTCAGACGACATCATCTTAACCAGCATCATCATCCTCGCCTTACTACCTGAAGGAGACATTTTCTGTAAAAAAATGTTATTAGTACAGATAAAAAAAATTAAAATAAGACATGCAAATATGTACAATTACTACAAATAAAAATGAGCACTAATTATTAATTTACTTTCATACACCCCCTCCCCCACCACACACACGCACACACACCACCCCCTGCCCCCCACCACACACACAATAATTATTTTCATCAATTAAACTAACAATTAAAATATACAATTATTAATTTACTAATTTACAATGAGGAGCAATCCTACTTTCATAATTAATCATATATTAATTTACTAATTTACAATAAGGGGCAATCATATATTAATTTACTAAAAAAATTAATAATCAATCAATTCTTTTACAAGGGACACTACGCACATACACACACAGACACACACGCAGCTCCCCACCCCTACCCCACCACCCACCACCCATCCCTGCCCCCTACCCCCACCTTGCCCCACCCCCTTCCCCCACCCTGCCCCCACCCCCTCCCCCACCACACACACAATAATTATTAATAATATAGCCATTTTCAGCCATACCAAAAGATCCCTACTTATCTTTATTAATAATATCTAGAATTAACCACTAAAGAATACCCACCAGATACACCTAAAAATCCACATTAGCCAACCCCCATATGGAAAATAATCGAATAATTATTAATAATTATATATTGTTCGATATACAAAGTAATTTTCAAAAAAAGTTAAAAAAATCCCACCCCCATATGGACAATAATCCAGTGGTAATGCCACTTTTACTGTTAACCAACCCAACATCGATCCACTATAATCCAACAGCAATGTCAACAACAAATGTGTATCCCGTACTCCTTCTAATTCATCTACTCAATTAATTCATTTCATCAATTAAAGTATATAATTATTAATTTACTAATACACAATGAGAGGCAATCCTACTTTCATATGAAATGGGCACTAATTATTAATTTACTTTCATCTAAAACTATACAATTAAAATTACAATTAAAGCTATACAATTTATTAATTAAAGCTATACAATTGTTAAGATTGCCCCACCACACACACACACACACACCACACACACACCACCACCACACCCTCCCCTCGCCACACACACACGCACACACCTGAACACACACACACACCCCACCACCACACCCCCTGCCCCCTCCCCCACTACACCCCCTGCCCCCCTCACCCCACCCCCACCACACCTGCACACACACACACACACGTGCACACACAGCCCACCCCTCCCCCATCACCCCCTGCCCCCCTCCCCCACCACACACATATATACACACACATATACACATATATATATACACACATATAGAAATGAAAGAGAAAGAAAGTAAAAAACATACCTTAGAGAGAGAGAGACCTCGAAATTGCTTAGAGAGAGAAAGAGATGGATGAACCAAGATCGGTGGGAAAAAAAGGGTAGGGCTTTTTTGCTGTGTAAATTGTCACGGACGTATCACGGTCCTTGACCGTGATAATTATTTTAAGTATTGTCACGGGCGTGTCACGGTCAATGACCGTGACACAAAACGCGTGTTTTTTGTCACGGTCAATGACCGTGACAAGGGTGGCCGGCTGAAAGGTGATAATTTGTCCATTTTGGTGTAGTGTAAGTTCTCACCACATAAACAATAATGTGCTAAATCTCTCCACTCAACGATAAACCCGATATACCCTGAATCACATCAGTAAAAGCCCCTATGCACCGGGATTCAATATAACTAGACAACTATTCTCTCTGAAGTCTACTTTATAAAAATACCTCCATGAGCTCGACCCTCTTTCAAGTGAGACATCGTAAAAATATACATCCTATCCCGGAACAACGAACACCATAGTCTACTGTAACCGCCCATCATCGCTTAACAGTCCGTACCCAGGATCAAAACATATCTCGAATATCACCTCTCAAAACGATCTATCCTTATAAAATATATACTCTCCGTGTCCACACCTGCTCCCCTGTAGATGGAACTAAAGAGAGCCCCGTTAATTCAACGATGAATATGTACTACTATAGTGATATTAATGATACCTCTACTAAACCAGTTTTCCATGCGAATCTAGTGCTAATAAATTATTGTGACTCGCTCGTGTCACACAAAACAGACCCCATCACCCCGGGATGAAACTCATACTTTCAATAGCCAATCGCACTGGTGGTTCAAATGGTTCCTGAACATAAAACTCTCATCTCAACTGAACCAAAAATTATGTTCCCCTACTGGACATCCTGTTCCTGTCCCCAAATTCACCGTGAACAATATCCACACATGTGTTCCTACTTCTTACACATAAGACACCTCTCTGTGTCATTCCCCTTTCTCTGGCCCTACTATCCATGTCGGGATTGTCTTTCTCACGGACCTGGTAGTCTTTACCCTAATTTCTACCCCCGTTATCCCTTTGGCTCTGTTGGCCCTATGGGACTCATTGTCGGCCTTGATGGCCCTGACTGAATCCACCGCTACCTGGTAGGAATTCTATTTATCTCAATCACTAAAATGGGTCCTCCACTGGGTATATCCTCATATGGTTATGGTGACTGACTCCTACCACTACAACGCATCTCCTATAAGCCAAAATTTCGCCCAAAATTAAATTTTGGGTGTCATTGCATTCCACCCTACAAAATTACCTTTGGATTTTCTCCTTCCATTGACATGGTGACTTTTATCACGGTCACCGTTCCCAGAATATTCCATGGCTTCTTCTAAGCCTCTCCCCCTGTAGTCTTTCTAACGGCCCTCGCTAATCGTCCAAAGTTTTTCGATTTATGAAGCCCAACCGAACCCGTATATGAATCACATCAACTATACTTAATAGTAGGAGACCGTAAGTCGCATACTTAAAGGAATACAATAATCCTATAATAAGGCTCTGTATCAAATAACGCTACGTTGAAACGTAATAAGTCGCACAAATCCTAAGGACTCTATAACCTGAGACTCTGATACCATCTGTGACTCCCAGCTTACTAAAATACCGAGTGGCCAGCCTAGATCATAATAAAACGTTGGTCTCGTATATCTCATTCTTAGCATCGTTGTTGAAAAACATTTTAAAGTTACTAACCACCAAATAATTTAATTAGATCGGTGCCAAAATTTATCTTTCATTAGAAAACAACATGCAGAAATAAATAACAATTAAACCATCACACAAATTGGTAACTAAAATTCAACACAAATGAATGATATAAATAAAGAGGACTAAATCAACTATCGGTTCAATAATGAAATACAACAGTAAACGAAAATCATAACCTGGATACACAAAGCCCAATAAATAACCGAATACTAAATATGAGGCGACATGCCCAAATGAGTACTGAAATAAAGACCCTACACAATGAATAAATGAATGAATGAAGCATCTATAGCAAAGTCCTGCAACTTTCACATGAGCTGCAGTTGCATATCCCTGGATAGAATCCTCAAACTAGGCGCCCATGTGGCCGGACACCTAAAATGTTTTGAAAAAGATTTTAACATGGGTAAGAGCCTAAGTAAAATATTTTGAAAATATTTAGCAAGCAGTTAAATTGCAATTATTAAATATGCATGCACACTCTTCATATTTAGGTTAGTGTCGCATGGTCTTGGGGTATAACTCACTCCTCATCTAATGTGCGCACCTAACGCTTGTCTGCTAAAATTACTAGTTAATCTACCCCATCTAACTAGCCGGATCACACCTCTTACCCCCACACTACTCTAAGTCGAGTGTCTTACTTTGGTTATTAAGTTATCTACTCGTTAACTTATTAATCGGTTTAACTGTATTAAATAATATAACGTTCACACTAGGTATATAGGAAATTTCCCTTTTTAACTTATCTAACTTTCACCCTAGTTATATAAGAATACACCCTTTTAATCAGATAACTTGCACACTAGCTATATAAGAAATACATTCACACTTATGTATTAATCCCGTATATATTTATCTACACACGTTATATACGTACTAGTACACTACAACATTCGCACACATGTTGCGTATAATAACCATCTGTTCCCAAGTAATAACTCACCAGATGCTTTCTCTAAAATGCTATCACGTACCAGGCATGCTCACTCTAACCCGGCCGCCTCAAGTCAGACTAAATCACATCGAACTTGGGAAAAAATAATAAGCGTGGTGGAGGCGGTCATATTCCTTCACCGAAAGTGAAACCGAATCATACCCAAAGGAAAATATACCGAAAATGTCAGGTTGGACGATTTTGCCATCGGCGGGGGCATCCTATTCCCCGGACGATTTCTTTTACAGTTATTCCTAAAAATTTGTGGTTCCTACTCAATCTCACTTAACCCATCATAGAAACAATCAACCATTACAGTTTCAACTATTATGAACTTAAATATGAAATGGGTCTACGAGGGTTTACACTATTCTCAAATCTCAGTTCAATTTTACATACACCTCTATCCGCCTAATATCTCCTGGATTTCGAATTAGGTTTTTAATTCAAACAGTAGACCTGGATTTCTCCTCATGAGCATTAAAAATTACACCACATGTACTACTCAAATCCTCAAAACCCATTTTACATGAAAACTCATACCAACACGAATTTCAATTACACCCACCATGATATGAATTGGAATACTGCAATCAAATTGAAAGCAAGTTGAACTACTTGCCTGAATAAATTCGTAGGGTCTGATTCTCTTTGATGTAGACAAAGATTTGACAAAGAACACTCCAATTTCTTCTTGGTTTGGCTCCCACAAGCTCTCCCAATTTCTCCCTCTTTTCTCCTCTACAAAACTAGGGTTTTCTAAATGAGTTGTGTTTGCCACAAACTCTCTAATGTAGGTTTAATAGTGATAATGTGCGAGGTCCAAGGAAGACTTGACAACAAAGTCTACTACAACTTTCATATGTTAACAGACAGAGAAAGTTGAAAACAAAAGCTACAAAGGATGTTAAAGGTAAATATAATTTAAATGTTAGTAACTATACAAAAATAAAAAGAACATAGTGTGGGTGGGGTTCAAAGTTGACGATTGCCTACGAGAGTAAGAGGCCTGCGGCACTATGACAACTTACGAAATATATATATAATATAATAGTAAGGCTTAAATCAACTTATATAAATATAAGAATAACGTGTATATATATATATATATATATATAAATATATAAACAAAAAATATAATATTTATATATAATATAACTGTTATATAAGTATAATATATACATAATTATATGAACAAAATACATAAAAGAGAATATAGTATTTATATAAATAGTTACATAAATAATGAACTATTATACGACATATATATTATAGATAGTATATACATATATATTGTGAGATTATTATTATTATATACATTAATTATTATTATTATTATTATTATTATTATTATTATTATTATTATTATTATTATTATTATATACATTAATTACAAGTAGGACAATTAAATATAAATTAAAGGATTAATTACATTTTTATTTAATATTCTCTCCATTTTTCATGATGACAATAATCATTCACAATTATATATAAAATGAATAATTTAAGCACAATTAGTGAATCAAATATATTTCTCCCCCTTTGACATTATCAAAAGTATTTTTCATATAAATCGAGTGTCAAGTTTAAAAAAAAAAAAAAAAAAAAAAAAAAAAAGGGGGCTCCTTCTATCAAAAATAATTTAAGCAGGGGATCCAACCATAAATCATTAGAAGCATATATAAATATCATGAATTTTTTAATAGGCACATATTTGATCATAATTTTCTGAAAGCGAATATATATCATCAAATAATGCACAAGCCACCAAGATGACAAGATCAAAAATTTCAAACGTATAATGAATATTTCACAACTCAATGTTTTCAAATTATCTGAATTAAGCACACAACATGAATAAGTGAATATTGCAATATCTATAATAATGTAAGCGAATATATTAAAATTCAAGATCAGGCATTTTTCTAATAAAATATTTTAATAAACATTTATTTCTCCCTAAGGGTTACCAATGAAGGCTTATGTGCATATAACAAATAATGTGCATCTTCTTCATGAGATAAAATACATTCAATATTTGCATCAATGGAATTATTTTTAACAAATCTCAATATATTCATAAATCATTTTTAATAATCATATTATTTTTCAAATCAAGCACAAATATCACAAATGTCATTTTCTTTCACATGAAATATTCTTCAAGAAAGTCATTGATATTCAAATGATCAGACTAATCATATAACATGCCATGGAGCTAAGTCATAAAAATAAATATGTTCATATTATCAAAGCCAATGAATGCCTATCTCAATATCAACATATATAGCTCATACATACAAGCATATTTACAAATGACATTTTCGTTTCGAATTAATCCACAAGAAAGTCCAGAATTAATTTAATATAATCAAGAACAAATATATATATATATATATATATATATAAAGAGAGAGAGAGAGAGAGAGAGAGAATCTCATGAGGAGCTCTGTTTGCATACCGCTGGCGCGGACCAATTTTGATAAAATAGTAAAAAAATATTTTTGTGTTAATTTTTTTTATATATTTTTTAAACATTTTACTAGGGCCATATAAAAAAATCAACTCAAAATGAATTTTTTTACTATTTTAAAAAAATTGGTCAAACTTTGTCAGTTTTTAACAACTTAAAAACTGACAAAGTTTGACTGATTTTTTTAAAATAGCAAAAAAATTCATTTTGAGTTGATTATTTTTCTATAGTCCTATTGAAATGTTTAAAAATCATAAAAAAAAAATCAATTCAAAAATATTTTTTTTACTATTTAAAAAAAATGGTCCTCATTGAGGGTCCTCAAACAGGGACCTCACTTGATCATTTCCCTATATATATATATATATATATATATATATATATATATATATATTCATCTCGAGACTTTACTATCAAATTTAAATATGTATCTAGATGCAACATCAAAGTCAAGAATATATGAATTTTCATCTCAAAACTTTAACATCAAAATCAAATATATGTACAAATAAATACACAATGGAATCATATCAATTCATCAATAAATATAAGATATTTAAAATTCAAGAAAGGTGTTACATACCACCTTACCAATACCAATGATATTTTCATGAAATTCTCTTCAAGTGTAGTATTTTCAACTTTTGGCAAAGATACTTGTAATGTCAGTTTCGCTACCGATAACAAATCATATGCTTTAAAAATCCACAACTCATCTCAACATGCAACCTACATAACTTTGAAGATTTCCTCTTTTGATACCAAGAATGTGTTAGCTCCATAATGCAATATTAAAGCACAAATTTTTCAAAATGCATTTTCTTATAAACCTTTTTTTTAATTCAAGCATAGGCATAAAATCACATTTGGCATGTGTCTTTTTAAGTGTAATAAATTTATTTTCAATATCTTCATATTTTTCATATAACTCATTAAATGCATCTTGTAATTCATTATAATCATCAATAATATCATCATCAACGTCATGATTCATAATATGGGTAGAACAAGATTCATTATCAATAAATCTAAGGTTAGAGTTACCTCCTTATTATCATTTACCATGAAACAAACAGAAATAATATCAAATTTATGTGGTTCGGCCCAAAATGGTGTTTGTGTCCACAAATGCAGTGTTCGTTGTGTCAAATTACTGGGTGGTGTGTGCTATTTATAAGCTGTTAAATGGAAGAAAAAAGTGGCAGTTATGTGGCCTGCCTTTATAGGTTAGACAGGTACACACTTTATATACATGGTGAAGAATAATCATGAGTTATTTAAAGGCACATGGAGGAAAAATTTGTGTATCTCCCACATGTAAAGGGGTATTAAAAGTTATTGACATCATCCAATCACACAGTTCATGTTTTCCATAATGGAGTTAACTAACATTGTTAAATATCTGTTAACTAACGGGGTTAAATTTGTTCGCGGTTGTCCCATGTTTATGGTATAGCACTTTGTTCTATTGTTTTGGATGCGAAACTACAAAATTAAATTTCTAATTTTCCACTACAAAATGGAATTTTTAGTGTTGATACTGCAAACTCATTTTCATAGTATAATATCGCAAATTTGATTTTGCAACAATTATTTAGAAAAGTTATGAAAAAGTAAATTGTATGTGGCCCTTAGAATGTACAAGCAATTTCAATTTTGCCCTTAAAGTATTTTTTGTACCTATTGAGTCCCTAAAAGTATCTATATTGTTTCAATCAAACCCTTCCATCCATTTTGCCTGTTATCATTAATTGAATTAGGGACAAAAACAGTATTTTGTTCCCATGCATGGTAATTATAATAATCCTTAAAATGTTATTTTGTGCCTATAAATAATCTTGCAACTAATATTTTGTCTAAATGGTAATAGAATAATTCTTAGAATGGTATTTTGTGCCCATATAAATTAAAAGAGCTAAAGCCAAAAATAGTTATATTATTAGACAATCAATTAAATTAAAAAAAAAGGATCAAATACCAAAAAGTCCCTCAAATATTTTTTAATACACATTTAGTTCAAGCCTTTATTTTGTACCAAAAAGTTCCTTATTCTCTTATCTTTAAAGATCCGCGCCAGCGCTATGGTAAAGTATTTTTGGCATGGTAAAGGACTTTTTTGTGCAAAATAAGCAGGCTTGGACTAAACGTGTATTAAAAAAAGTTCGAGGGGGTATATGCCCCTTAAAATAATCCCTTATTAGATTGTTTTCTTTGATATTTATTTGTTAGAAAAAATATCAGGAACGAGGACTTTGGGAGAAGATGAGACGTATTTAGGTAAGTTGATTTAAAATTTTAATTTTATCATTGGGTTCTCCACACAAATTGAATTTTTTTTCCTCATATTTGTGTAATAACTTGATACAAGATTAGAAAGTCTAACATTCGGATTTTTGTTCCCTTTGATACAAGATTACAATTGGTCTAACAGTTGTATACCTGTTTCCAAAAATTAGGACAAAACATCTAAATAATAATTAGACTACCAGTAAATCTAATTGTTCAGTATTGAAATGTTAAACCAAGATTTTGGAAAACCAACTATTAGACTAGTCTTAACCCATTTGAGAAATAAAAAAGTTCAGTTAATATCACTGTTCTAAAAAATCCGCCTAGGCTTGAGGCTTGGAAGAAACGCCCCGCCTTAAGATTATGACGCCTTATGCTTGATAAAACCCTTAAAGCGTACTTTTTCTGTAGAAAAACAATGCTTTAGTGAAATGATATCGCCTTTTAAATATTTTTTTACAAACCGGACCATTATCTCATCCAAAATAATCAAATAGTATTTTTATTTGCAAATATTCAGATATATTTTTAGGATATGTACAAGTTTAGTATTTTAATAGCCTTGTTATGGTTAAAAAATATTAAAATATATTAAACAGACCTAAACGCCTTTTCACGTTTTTTTACGCCAAGGCGCCCTAGGCTTCTAAGGCTTAAGGCTTGGCCTCCACGCCTCGATCACCCCCGCATTTTTTAGAACCTTGGTTAATATGGACCAACCAATGACAAAAATAAATTTTTAATAGAACTAAGTAAAAAAATCTCATCTTTTCCCCAAATCATCGTTTCTTTGAATTTTATTTTATAATATTTTTTAACAAATATAATATCAATGAAAACAATCTAATATAAAATTTTATTTTTATTTAATTTATTCCTTAATAATATAACTATATTATACTTTTTAATTTGTACGGTTATTATGTACACAAAATAAAACGGAATATTAATTTCTTGATTATTCATGCGTACAAAATACCATTTTAAGGATTATTTTGTTGGGGGCACAAAATACCCATTTTAAGGTTTACTTTAATTACGATGGGCCCAAAATACCATTTTTAGCTCTAATCCTTGAAAGTTAATTGACAAAAAAATGAAGGGCCAAATTGAAACTTTGAGGGCTCAATAGTCACAAAAATATGTTAAGGACTCAATAAAAGTTGCTTCTTTACTTTAGTATCACGTTGATAATTTACTATTTACGAAACAATAGATTTTTTTTGTTTTTAAGGCATTAAAAAACTACAACCATCCTTAAATTTAAGTTTAAATATTACAACGTTAATTTGCATGTCAAGCAAATTTAACGTCATTAAAGTGCACTCCTTCCAATTATTGTCAGAAATATCTAGTTATGAAACTCAATCTATTACTGCATGCAGTTGAGATAAAATAAGTTGTCATCTAGACAACAACTTTTTACTAATAAGTAAAACATAATAAAATCAAGACAGCGACCAATGAACAAGCCATGTGAGCATATTTAGGTTGTTTAGTTACGTTAAAAAACAACGACAATAAATCCCAATAGCTTCAGTATTAGTAAGGAACACACATGAGACTTAAGGTGATTATAACCTCTCTCTCTCTCTCTCTCTCTCTCTCTCTCTCTCTCTCTCTCTCTCTATATATATATATATATATATATATATATATATTGTAGGTGTTCATGAGAATATGATCTTTTTTTTGGTGCTTTGGTAAAGATTGACAATAGGATATGAATATGAATATGGTAAGCATACATAACCAAGTCTGGCACCATGTTGGACATTTTTGTTATAAACAAATTTCAGTGACTAATTTCATAATTAATGCATGCCCTATACTGAATATGTTAAGTTCCTTTTATACGCATTGCGCCTTCTACTAATTGAGTAATTCTTCTGTTTTCTCTCTTTTATAATAAAATTTTTCGTTCAACGTAACTTGATAGAGAAATATATAAAGTTGATTATGTTAATTAATACTGTTTTGACAATCATAAAAACCGGATATAAATCATAATGTTACATCACGTTAAAAACAGTTTTGTCATGAATCCAGGATGTTTAATCTTCATATAATCACAAAATCATAAGTTCTTTATAACTATGATCAAAACTGACATTTGTCCATTGCAATTGATTGGAATAAGGTGACTTGAATGCTCATGTCAAAGCGTCATTTGAATCCCTTCTTGAATAGCCCAGAATTACTCTCTTATGTCCCCGGAATATTTGTGAGAAAATACGAATAATAAGAATTTCGGATTTTCTCTCCCTCCTTATAAACAGTGTGTATTGAGATGACTCTAGATGGTGTAGAGGTCTCTATTTATAAGGGAAAGAGGGCCGGAATCCTAGTGGAGTTGGAACTCTTTTCAAGTCTCCCACTAATGCCACTAACCATCATGTAACTAACGGATAAGGTTTACCCAATCTTTTAATATCTTTATTTATCACATTCCTAATTAATTATCTGACATTTATTAAAATCACATAAATGGGAAATTCAGAATTTAATACAATTGAAATTAAATAATTAATTTCGTCACTTAACATTAATTTTCAACACTTTCCCACTTGGTCTTAATAATTCGTATAATTATATTAGGTATCAAAAGGTGCACAATCATTGATAAATTTGGTTTGCTAAATCAAATGATTCACGGATGCGAGTCATGGCGGTTCCATGTTATTCAACAGCATGGTTCCTTCCATGTACCACAACACCAATGTTTCATTCAACTGAGCCTTTAATATTGGGTATCATAATGGCCTCATAATGTCCTTTTGAATAAGGACTATTTCTGTCAACAATAATTCATAATTTATGCATGCATTCACAAAGTACAGAAATAATAGAAATCAGAAACACTTTTATTGAATTCAAGTAATAGTGTCAAACAACTAAGTCAAAATAGAAATCATAATCTAACTAATCGAGATTCATCTCTTTGACATCTTCCATAAAGGTCTTCGGAGATAGTCCTTTCGTAAGAGGATCTGTTATGTTATCACGTGTACTAATGTGATCAATTGACACTATTTGTTTCCGAACTTCTTCTTTAACTGATAGGTATTTCATCTCAATATGCTTAGCAGCCTTAGTATACCTATCGTTCTTCGAGAAGAAGACTGCTGCGACATTATCACAATAAATTTTCAGCGGCTTAGATATTGACCCCATAATTTTAAGTCCTGAAATAAAGTTTCGCAACCATAACCCGAAGTTCTCTTCCTACTGTCAAGGCATCCCCCAAAATCTGAGTCTGAATAACCAATCACCTCAAGGTGATCAGTCTTCCGATATGAGAGCATGTAATCCTTGGTCCCTTGCAGGTACCTCAGCACTTTCTTTGCAGCTTTCCAATGGTAAATCCCCAGATTTCTTTGATATCTGCCTAGCATCCCAATGGAAAAAATGATATCCGGCCTAGTGCAGACTTGTGCATACAACAAGCTCCCTACGAGCAAAGCATAAGGCATGCCTTTCATGTGCTCCCTTTCTAAATCACTTCTGGGGCATTTACTTAAGCTAAACTTATCCCCTTTCTAAAGTGGAACATCAATGGAATTGTAACTTTTCAGGTTAAATCTCTCTAAAACTTTGTTAATGTAAGCTTTCTGAGACAATCCTAACATTCCTCGTGATCTATTCGTACTTTCTCATAAATATTTCGGGCACATAAGAGAGTAATTCTGAGCTATTCAAAAATGGATTTAAAGGACGCTTTGACAGGAGCATTCAAGTCACCTTATTCCAATCAATTGCAATGGACAAAGGTCAATTTTGATCATAGTTATAAAGAACTTATGATTTGGTGATTACATGAAGATGAAACATCTTGGATTCATGACAAAACTATTTTTAACGTGATGTAACATTATGGTTTATATCCGATTTTTATGATTGTCACAAGCTTCCTACGAGCGAAGCATAAGGCATGCCTTTCATGTGCTCCCTTTCTAAATCACTTCTGGGGCATTCACTTAAGCTGAGCTTATCCCCTTTCTGAAGTGGAACATTAATGGGATTGCAACTTTGCATGCTAAATCTTTCTAAAACTTTGTTAATGTAAGCTTTCTGAGACAATCCTAAAATTCCTCGTGATCTATCCCGAGATATTTCTATCCCGATCATGAAGGATGCCTCGGCTAAATCTTTCATTTCAAAGTTTTTAGAAAGGTACTTCTTGATTTCACTTAATAACCCAAGATCACTGCTGGCAATAAGTAAGTTATCAACATATAGTACTAAAAACACAAACTTACTCCCACTGATCTTCAGATATATACACCGATCAACAGTGTTTTTCTTAAACCCAAAGGATGTAATGGTATTGTGGAACTTAATGTACCATTGACGAGAAGCTTGCTTTATACCATATATTGACTTCTTTAACATACAGACCATGTCTTCCTTTCCTTCCTTTATGAAGCCTTGTGGTTGTGCGATGTAGACTTCTTCTTCTAAACTCCCATTTAGAAAAGTTGTTTATACGTCCATTTGGTGCAACTCCAAATCATAATGATCCACCAACGCTAATATGATTCTTAATGAGTCCTTCTTTTTAAACTGGAGAGAAGGTCTCATT
The DNA here is from genome assembly GCA_949130495.1 of Sambucus nigra. Classification (NCBI taxonomy): domain Eukaryota; kingdom Viridiplantae; phylum Streptophyta; class Magnoliopsida; order Dipsacales; family Adoxaceae; genus Sambucus; species Sambucus nigra. The sequence continues at coordinate 527,501,670 of OX422209.1, forward strand.
ATAATCAATGCCTTCTCGTTGATTAAAACCTTTGGCAACAAGTCTAGCTTTATGTCGTTCGATATTTCCTTTTAAGTCAAGTTTGGTCTTAAAGATCCACTTGCACCTAACTCGTTTTTGTCCTTTTGACAATTTGATCAACTCCCAAACTTTATTATCATTCATAGATTTTGTTTCTTCATTCATGGCATCAATCCATTTATCAAAATCATCACTATTTACAGCTTTTTCATAAGAAACTGGATCATTAATATTCCCTATGTTAAATTCGATCTCTTGAAGGTATACCACATAATCATCCGGAATTGTCGATCTATTTTATCTTTGATATCTTCTTAATGGAACTTCATGTGGTGCTTCAAAAGTTTCATCGGTTATAGTCTCATTATGTGGTTGTTCAGTTGGTTGATCATTCACTTATTGTTCATTGTTATTGATTGGGTCAGTGACCGGTTCAACAACTACATTGGGAACAACAGGTATGTTATGAACTCTGGGTATAGGAATTTGTACCCTGACTTCTTAAATGATTACCTCCCTTTCTTTTATACTCCCACTTACTTCACCTTCTTCAATAAATTTAGCATTTCCAGTTTCTATGATTCTAGTTGTATGATTTGGATAGTAGAATCTATATCCCTTTAACTTTTTTGGATACCCAATGAAATGACATGATAATGTCCTAGGATCTAATTTCTTTTCATGAGGGTTATAGATTCTAGCTTCCGCTGGGCATCCCCACACACGTAAATACCTTAAATCGAGTTTCCATCCTTTCCAAAGTTCAAAAGGGGTTTTTGAAACTGACTTACTAGGAACCATATTTAATATGTGTACAGCGGTCTTTAATGCATGTGTCCACAAAAATGTAGGCAATTGGGTCCTACTTATCATACTTCTAACCATTTCTATAAGGGTACGATTTCGCCTTTCAACTATACCATTCTGCCAAGGTGATCCTGGCATTGTGTATTGGGCGCAAATACCTAATTTTTCAAGGAGTTTAGCAAATGGTCCAGGGCGTTGCCCTAACTCATCATATCTACCATAATATTCACCACCTTTATCAGACCTAATAATTTTCACCTTTTTGCCTAGTTATCTCTCAACCTCATTAATGTATATTTCAACGACGTTCACAGACTAAGATTTATCATGCAACATGTTCAAAATGCAATAATGAGAAAAATCATCTATAAAGGTGATGAAGTATTTTTCTCCACCAATGGATGGAATATCAAAAGGTCCATATATGTCTGTATGTAATATTTTAAGTAGTTGGGTGCTTCTTGTGGCTCCTTTCTTTGTATGTTTAGTCTGTTTTCCTTTAATACAGTCCACACATACATCATAATTGGCCCAATCCAGGTTATGGAGTATTCCATCTTTAATGAGCCTTTCAATTCTCGGCCTGGATATGTGCCCTAATCTTTTATGCCACAAATAAGCAGATTTTTCATCATTAAGTGTACGTTTCGTTCCAATATTAGGATGCAGGGTCACAAGGGCTTCAGAAAAATTCTTTTCAAGATTCAATTGATATAAACCATGTAATAAAAATCTAGAACCAACATTATTAGAACTTTTAATCAAACCAAAATCATTGTACTTAAATTCAATCGCAAAACCGTCTAAAGCAAGTTTGGAAACGAAAATTAAATTCCTAGAAATTGTGGGAACATAAAAAGTTTCTTGCAAATCTAAAATAAATCCAGTGCTTAAAATCAAGCAAAAGACTCCAATAGCTTCTATTTTAGCCTTTGCTTTATTGCCCGGCTAGAGAAAATACTCATTTGGATTTGTTTTGCAGATCGAAGTGAAGCCCTGCATCGAATTAGAAACATGACACATAGAACCAGAATCAATCCACCAAGTGTTAGAAGGAGCGTTAATAAGGTTTGATTCGAAATAAACATAAATAAAGGGCTTACCCTTTTTCTCGAATCAGGCCTTTCGTTTATGACAATCCCTCTGGAAATGGCCCTTCTTTTTACAGAAGTGACACTTGTCGTTCTTTTCCTTCTTCACATCATTAGTTGATGGTTCAGCTTGATGAGACGGCCCAGGACCTTTCTTAATACCCTTGCCGAACTTCTTCTTAAAACAAGCTCCTTTGACTGTCAGATTTTCCACCTATCCCTTAATCACATGGCCATTCTGTTGCTTAAGCTTTCCTTCCACCTGTACCAACAGTCTTTGTAAATCATTTATATTCCACTTATCTTTTATAGTGTTGTAATTGATTTGGAAAATCCCATACTTAGAAGGTAGGGAGTTTAGGACGAATTAGACGAGAAAAGACTCATCCAGGGTCATGCCCAAAACTCTAAGTCTAGCAGCCAGATTGGTCATCTCTATAATGTGCTCATTCATGGTTCGAGTACCATCGAACCTCATAGTGGTCAAGTCAGCCATCAGTTTCCTAGCAAGGGATTTATCAGCAGTGCGAAAGCGTTCCTTAATATTGTTCAAATACTCTTTCGCTTTCGTAGTTTCAGGTAGAGAGGTCTTAATGTTAGCAGCAATGCACATTCACATAAACATAAGGGCCAGCCTATTGGATCGAGACCATGCTTCATGGATAACAGTTTCATCCTCGCTATTGGCATCAGTAATAGCAGAGGGTTCATCACACATAATTGTCATGTCCAGGTCGAGAACCTCTAGGCTGAACTCAATTTGCTCATTCCATTCAGAAAAATTAGTTCCATCAAATTTGGAATAGGACTGAGCTTGAGCTTGCGAATATAAGTTAAGGGGAACTGCAATTAATAATAATGTTTACAAATTAAATTTTCGCACACAATAAAAATTGCAAGGGTCGAATATTGAATTGTTGACTAAAAATTTTGGCATATTTCATTTACAATCTGAATATCACGAAATGTGTGTTAATCATCACATAATGCTCAAGTTGTAAAGATATATTACCCTATAATTCATTTATCATGGTCCCATAATTTTGGCATATGTGTTTGTTGTCTAAACATTTAATACCATGATTAATGGACTTAATGTCAACTATTCTGTTTTTCACAAAAAAAATTCTAATGTTGTTCAATTCAGAAATTAGCATGTGTTGCGCCTCAATCCAATTTTATAACTAACATTAGAATAAATCTTTAATGCATGTAAGTGTATTATTCGTACATGCAGTCTCAGCCTGTGTTTGGCCTTTTGACTTAACTCAAATGAATAATTTCTTACATGTCTCAATTTAAATATAGTTAATCATGCATTAAATATTAACTATAATACGTAATCTATCAGTAATTACAAATATACTAATAGCAGCTTAAATGCCTCAAAAACAGAATTGCCCAGGTATAGTAAAAACACAAAATACAGAATTTTGTCAAAAATGGCAAAAATGAGTTTTCACCATAGAATCGAAGTAAAACATGCCAGAAAATCAAAACTTTTTGCGGAACGTTAATATCAATTTTCTGTTAAGATTTATAAGCCCCAGAATTATTTCTTAAAATGGTAAAAACGGGGTTTTGAGGACCTTAACGGACTCTGATTGTCGAGAAATACATTACAACACAGCCAAAGGTGGTAAAAATTCGATCGTTGGCCCGTTTCCAGTCAACATATCAAGTTTCAAGTCAATCGGACACCAAAAATTTCGAAAAACACTATTCACTGCGCCAAAAAAAAATCTTCTGAAATCTGTTTTGCGTCAAATCACAGTTTTCACTTAATTAATCTTAAAAAAAATCGTTTTCTTATCATGATCAATAAAAGTGTTTTTCATAATGCTTATACAACTTGAAACAATAAAATCATGTTAACGGCATATTAGGATTCTTATAACACGAAAAGGGGTTGAACAATAATTGGACAGCTTTCATAAGATAAGGACTTTAGCAGTAATTTCGTTCTTAATATCATACATAACACAAATTCGAATTACCATATGTACGATTATCATATTGCTTAAAAATTCCAGATTTCCAGAAGAAAAAAAATTCCAGATTTCCAGATTTACCAAAAATTCCAGATTTCCAGATTTTCAAAAGATCATAAATCAGAATAGTTATAAAGAAGTTTTCATTTACGAAAAATATGAGATTATAAACCGAAGACTCTGATACCACATGTTAATTAATACTGTTTTGACAATCATAAAAATCGGATATAAATCATAATGTTACATCACGTTAAAAAGAGTTTTATCATGAATCCAGGATGTTTAATCTTCATGTAATCACAAAATCATAAGTTCTTTATAACTATGAATAAAACTGACCTTTTGTCCATTGTAATTGATTGGAATAAGGTGACTTGAATGCTCATGTCAAAGCGTCCTTTGAATCCCTTCTTGAATAGCCCAGAATTACTCTCTTATGTGCCCGGAATATTTGTGAGAAAATACGAATAATAAGAATTTTGGATTTTCTCTCCCTCTTTAGAAACAGTGTGTATTGAGATGACTCTAGATGGTATAGAGGTCTATATTTATAAGGGGAAGAGGGCCGGAATCCTACAAATTTATAATTACATTTGAGAATTCTACTTTACAAATTTAGCATTGTTTAATCTTGGGCAAGAGGTCATCCATTTGTGATTTGCAAACAAGATCAAGAGCTCGGATCTTTCTGCTAGTAAATATAATAAATCAGAATTTCGGAATAACTTATAGGTGGATACATGTGGTAACACAATTTCTTAAAGGTGAGATTGTGTTGTATCTATTGATCTTCTTACTCAAGACCGGAAACAAGGCTAATAAATCTCAAAAGATAATGAAGAGCAAAAAGAGAGAGAGAGATTCTGTAGTAACTGAATTCCTTATATAGATAGCAATAATAAACGCATATAGTAGATCACATAACAATATAGTGGAAGTAAATGATGAGGCCCAATACCCTTATTTTACTATATAGTGCACCCAAGCAGTTTGAAACAATAGACTAGCATGTCAAGTCTCAAACACTATACTATTTGCATTGGGTGACTTACTTTAAATCAGTAATTCCATTCACGTACTATATATATATATATATATATATATATATATATATATATATATATACACACAACACTTGCTCCTCATTACTCTTAGTTTTTATGATAGCGTGCATCTTGGTGATCTATGACAGCACCAACATCTGTGTCCGCAAAGTTCTTACAGCTGCCTTTGGCACCACTGCCAGAGATGTAAGTGCATGGATTAGCAGCAGATGGTGGTACTGGACCCTTGGGGAGTGACTCCGTCAGTGGAACTTCCACTCCTCCTTTATTCAATACCTTCATGGCATTAACATGTCGTAAACTAATTGACATGAACAATATGGACAAAATCAGCATGTTTTTGGAGAGACTCTTCTTAAGCAAAGCCATTTCTATTTGGAACTTAAGTGTCACCTTTTTCTCTCTTGGTGGGGAAAGATAGAGAGTGGGGTATGGAAAGCTTGGAGGTGATTTATGGGTATTTATAGAGGATGAGCTTAATTGTGAGTCATGTCACTGTTTGTTTAGGACAAGTGCAATTGCTTTATTTGACAATGGCAGATCCAAAATCATTCCTTTGAACTGTCAATTTACCGGTGGAATGAATTTAATATTCTCGATGTTTAATCCGTTCCCAACTAAAATTCATAATACCCCTAGAGGCGTAGCACAGTGTTGAAGGGTGCGATAACAAGCATCTAACATGGGTTCGAGATTTACCGTGCTCTGCGTGTCTTCGACTCACATTGTTAGTATTTTGTGAAGTCGAGCTTTGTTGATCGTGAGAAAAAATATGAGAAAATATTTTAGATAATAAGAAAATATGAGAAGTTTTTTTATGAGAAGTTTTAAAAAAAAGTAAAAATAAGAAATTCTAATGAATTCATTGGTTCTCAATTTTAGATAAAAATATTTTAACGAACATGACCCCATGCCACACTAGTGTAATTGTGTAGTGAAATAATGTCACTATTGACTTAGAGACTAGATTATTTCTAAAAGACAAATTTTATTTTCCTCATTTACCGGCCAACTCTATAATATTCGGGACCTAGGGGAAAAAACCATGCAAGGAATCATTTTACATAAAAAAATTAAATTAAAGAAAATGTTCTCTTCATGCATTTTTCGATGCAAAAATCAATTTTAATACACCAAACCAATTTTAATACACTAAAATCGAAATTACCCCTTGTTCTGCTCGGTACAACCTAATGTAAACCAAAATCGAATCATGCAGTTTGCAGCAAAATCAATTTTATTTTTACTAAATTCCGAAATAACAAAAACAAATTAAAAAATTTATCAAGTAGAAAACTGAGCCATGACCAAAATAATTGAAAGCCAAAATATAAAAATTAACTTTACAGCTTATCTAACTATTGTTACTGTTTGAAAGTATCAAAAACTTTCAAAAAAATAAATTAAAAAAAAATATATCAGATTACATCATTTTTATTTAGTCAATTTTGTAACCGAAATAATGATGTTTACCAAGTGACGGAAATAACTTATTTTTGCAAAAAAAAAATTAAATAAGGATTAGCATCATTTTATGAGTCAACTTTTTTTTTACTAAAATAGCAATGCACACCAAAACTTTAAACCCAAAGATTGTAAAATAGTTAAAGTTTCTTCAACTAAGGTTTAAAGAGGGCAAGTAAGGTTATTTCTAAGAAGGGTTTTGGAAGGAGATTCTCACATCCAACCGATATGGGATTTTATCATAGCACTCGAAGTCAATTTTTATCATTTAGTATTTGGCTAAAATTATTTAACGGGCGATTTTTTTTTAAATTGTAAAAAAAATATTGAGCTGAATTTGTTTTTATGAGTTCTTAACATTCCACGATTACCCTGTAAAAAAAATTACCACAAAAGGAATTGATTTGCTCCCTTAAAAAAATGTTTCAAAAAAATGTCAGTTTTTTTTATCTAATTTAACCTAAACATTATTTTCAGGCTTTGTCACCCAATTAATAATATAAATCAACAACGTTTGTGAATGAATGTGTTAAAAGTAAATGGGTGAGTGTTCTAAAAGTGAGTTAAGTTTTGTGAGTTTAATGTTATATTGGGTTTGAATTTTGGGGGACCTTTTTTAAGTAGTAAAAATGTTTAGTATTAGAGTGGGTTTATTTTTTGAAGGGTTTTTTTAAGTGGTAAACTCTATTTTTTTATAACTATATTGTTTTAAACAATTTTTTTATACCTAATTTTTTTATACTAATTTTTGTTTTTTAAATTTCGAAGCCTTGATTAATCGAGATTCTAGGCGACAACCTAATTGGCTTATGCCTAGAGACCCTTGCTCATTTATCATCCCTATTAAACTACAATTAATTAATAAAATGTTGTGAGGTTATCTAAAAGGGAAAAAATTAGGAAAAATTACTGTTAGGTCCCTTGCAAAAATATTTTAAACACTAAAGGAATTTTGACACACTAGTAGTATAACAAGTGGACCTTATAGCAAATTGTCCTTAAATGTTTAAAATTTGTCAATAATGGATCTAAGTGTAAATTGCCCAAAAAATTATAAGAGCCACACAAGCGATGAAAAGAAATAAATGCTAAAGAGCGGAAGAAAATAGACGTAGAAGAAGCCCGTGGTTTAATCTAACTAGCTGACCTAATTTCCTTTTATCAATAACAATAAGTGTGTTGCATTTACAAACTTACATTTCCTTTTTGGTCAAGAAATTTAATTTTAACTGTAAAAGTTAATCACTTTCCTTTTTGGTCAAGAAATTTAATTTTAACTACACAAGCTAATCACTACTATAAGCATATATCTTGGATTGATATGGGTTGGCACCGTCCTTCAAACATTTTAAATATTTCGAATCTAGGCTTCAATCAAGAAGCACTACTTTGAGTCGTTTTCAAAATTTATTCAATCACTCTAGATTTTGGATGTTAATTTTCGTAATGTGAATAACTTTGAGATTTACTCTCCTTGACATATTTGAGATGAGGGTAATAAATTGTGAAGTGGACATGCTTCATATTGAAATTCAATATACAAATTTGAGCAATTGACAATTTAATTCCTTATTGACAATTTTTAAATATTTAAGGACAATTTACTATTAGATCCACTTGTTAGGCCATTAACGTGGACTTTTACAAAAAGAGAATTAGTGGACCTAAGTGTTTAAAATTTGTTAAAATTCTTTTAGGGTGTGTTTGATTGCAAACCTGAAAAATGCGTGAAAATAGTTATTTGGATGAGAAGTTGGAATATGTGCGGAAAAAAATATGAGTTTTTGGTCTTACTTTTTCTATTTTCCATGGAAATCAATTCTTTGGTAGGTGGACAAGAAATATTTTTCAATAAAAATGAGGTTTAAGATGGAACACTTGTTACTTGAATGTTGGTTGTTCTTATATAAAGTATTTGCAATAAAGGTACTATAAGAAAAAACATGAGTTGAAATAAATATTTTTCATGGCAAAAAAATTCATGTCAATCAAACATACTTTAGTGTTTAAAATTTGTTTGTGAGAGACCTAAAAGTATTTTGTTATACAAATTTTGGGTGGCATTGATATTTTAAGGAATTCAAAGGCTTAATATGACATTCCAATATAATTGGTATATTAATGAATGACTTAATAATGGATAATTTGTTGACTCTATTTAAAGAGTTAGATTTTTTAATTGGTGGAAACATTAAAAATAGTGCAATCCACTGTAATATGATTGGTCAAAATATGAATGACTCAAAAATGGAACTCATAATATTTAATGAATTGTTCATGTTTCAACCAATTACATTAAAGGGTCATGTTAACTCTCCTAAAGAGGATCAACAAATTTAAATGCGTACTTTGACCCCGTGTAAGAAAAATGTTCTAAACACTATATTGCTTAATTATAATAGGGTAATTTACATTTAGGTCCCTTAGTAACAATTTTTAAACATTTAAGGACAATTTTCAATTAGGTCCACTTGTTATCCACTACTTTGGAGTTGCACAAGAAGAGAATTAGTGGACCTAAGTGTTTAAAATTTATCAAAATTCCTTTAATATTTAAAATTTGTTTGTGAGTGACCTAAGATTACTTTCCTCATTATAATATAAGTTTAAATTATTGACGTTTTTCAAATTATAAATAACATGGCAAATAAATGGTATGTGCTATAATATCAATGGCTTAGTATAAGTATTACAATATTTACTAGTTCTCTGCCAACACGTTGTTTAGTTGATATAATAGAAAAAATATACTACCTTCGTGCATGTAATATCTCATAATTTAGTGGTATTTATTAACAGTTAAATTTTAAATTAGGAAAAATTCTAATTGATTATTTATATGAAAATGAAATTTGATATAATCTTAAGTAATAAACAAAGTTCTATATAATTAGTATAGAGTGAAATGTAATTAAATTGAAGTTATGGGAATTATTGTAATTATAGAATTTTATTTGAATTATAGAATTTATTTGGTGAATTGATAAAGTTTTTTGGCCTAATTGTAAAAAAATTAAGTATGGGCTTTAATTATAATTATAGAAAGTAAATTGAAGGTTTGATAAAAAAAATTATGATTTAAGATAGAGGGTACTTTGGTAAAAAGGTAGTTACTTAAAGAAAGGTTAAGGGTTACGGTAAAAAAAAATTATTAGATGGGAAGCATTTAAAAAAAATTGAAATTTGAACAATGCTTGAAAATTGAGTGCTTGGCTATTTCTCCACATTTGCCTTCAAAAGGCGGTAACAATCCCTATTGCCTTCCATTTATAGTACATAATGTGACCCTTGAACCTCATCTGAATTCTACAACAATTATATATTCCAAACCCTAAAAATATACTCTTTTATTCTAGCCAAAAATTATATTTTTCTAGAAGATTTTTGGGACAACATTTGAATAAATTTTAATGTGCTTTTGGAGGGCCAGTTAAAGACATAATCCAACTAATTCAAAAAGGCTTTCTCTGCACTATTTTCAAGCTTTTGAGAATTGATTTTCTCCAATTAAGGCAAGATAATTTCACTATCTAATCTCATGAGATAAATAGTATTATCTACTTAAATAGATTTTTATAAATTCTAAAATATGTGTTAAAATACTTATGGTTTATATTGTTTTGATCTCACCTTTATAAATTGTGGTTTTGGTGAATAAATTAATAAATTCAATTCATGAAATGGTGTAGTTGATTAATTTAGTCTAGTTTAGCATAATTAATTGGATTCTGAATTGTACATTCTTGGTAGAACTCCAATGTTAAAGTATAAAAAATTTCATGGTTAGAATTACACGTTCTAAATTATTATCTTATTATGAAAATTGATTTTTCCTTTGAATTCTAATGTAAAATTCGGGTATGAATTATATGTTGAATCTCTCACCAATTAAATAAGAGAAATTAGGTAAAGAGGAATTGAAATTTGGGTAAATGTGTGTGGACATACCTAAAATCTTAACTCGAATTATATATTCATCTATTTTTCACAATGTACTTTAACACCCCGCCTGCGCCCGAGGAGAGCAGAGCGGAGCGCTACTGCGATAAAACTAAACTAATCCACAACTAACAAGGTATAGAGCATCTAAAACAAAACCACAATACAAAAGAAACCACTAATCTCAATTCTTCAAATTAAATACAACCAAAAGTCTCTCGAAATAATACAACTATCTATCTCGAAATAAAATAAATCGCCAATGCTCTATACAACAAAAATAAATACAAATCTTCTCATTTGTACTCTCGAATATTCTTGCCAAAATATCTAAGCTAAAATCAATCTCCATGGTGACCCAAAATCCGCGCTAACCTGCCACTAAAAGAAAATATGGGAAAGTACAACATATAACAGGAAAGATGCTCAACAAATATTAGCGGTGAATAAAGCGTAACAATACGAGTACGAATATTCAAATCAAATGTAAATCTCATAAGCATTTTATCAATATAATTTCTCAACAACACATTAACCGGATCACCAGGCCTCACCATACCGTGACATACTTTATCAAGTAGACGGAATAGGAATCTTGGCGGGTGCCCAACCTCCGTGCCATATTAAAACCTCATGACAACATGCTCAACACAATTATAATACCACATGAATCAAAATCAGATTCCAACAATAATTTTCCAATTTCAAATGAATTTAGCAATTCAAATATGAGTTCAATAATCACATGAAATCAAAGGGAATAACTCTCGAGAGATTTAAAGAGCATATTGTGTAAAATCCCATACCTTAAATCACCTAAAGGAACCAATATAAATCTGCTCGGAAACTCATCAAGAATCATCACACAAATATCATCAAAACTCCTCCAAGATCCAACACCAAAACAGCCCCAAAGAACACCTACAAACCTAGGGTTGAATGCATGATATAAAGGGGCTATGTGTATATAAAAAGAGAGGAAATAAAAATATGTTTACTGCATATTTTTGTGATAAAAGTTTGCTCACAAATGGTCACCCACGACCTCATTTTATAAGGCAAAAAAGAAAAGAGTTTAAACCAAAACAAACTCCTCAAAAACCTTGCAGCGCACGAAATCTGCAGGGGTACCCTTAGCGTCGATCGATCGATCGTCCAGTTATTTCGACAATTCCTCTTAAAAATATTTTTATAAGGGATAAACTTCAAAAATCCATTTTAATTCCGATTTCGAAACCGATTGAAATTCTCGTCTTTAAAAATAAAATCCAACATATTTGAGCAAGAAAAATAATTAAATCTCAAATTTTATTTTTTCTCTAATTTTTCCAAAATATTTATAAAAATACCCCAAAAATTACGCAGGTTGTTACATGTACTAAATATTAAAGAATAGAACACCATATGTACGATTAATAATTTTAGTCCATTGAAATTATGTAAGGGTAATGGGTTGGGTGTGTTGATTAGTAGGATTGAATTTTGGATATGAGTCACTAACTTATGATAAGTAACAAACACCCCGTGAATTATATAATTCTAAAGGATAAAACATAATTGGTATGTTTAGCCTCCATATATAGAATATACGTTGTTAGCCCCTACATATAAGGGGTGGGTATAAATTATTAAAAGATAAAATATACTTCTTGAATATCATTAAACTACACACTATGGGCCATATATAACTGTGTTGTTTTATTTCATGGCTCGGATTATAGTTATGGTCTTGCCATACTATTTATATATATTGGAGGCTCGCAGAAAGGTGTGTTATTTTATTGTGTCCGTGTCAACTAAAAAATAGAGGACCAATATGCTAGTAACCCCGTATATAGGGATTAGTCACGGGTTATTTAGTGTATTAGTGACCTCTCAATAAATGAGGGTTAGTCTCGATATATATATATATATATATATATATATATATATATATATATATATATAGAGAGAGAGAGAGAGAGAGAGAGGCAGACTCCTATGCACATTAAGTTTGCACATGCGCTGGCGCACATCAATTTTTAAAAAATATTAAAAAACTATTTTTTAGTTGATTTTTTTATGTGATATTTAAACATTTCAATGGACCCATATAAAAAATCATCCCAAAAAATATTTTTTGCTATTTTTAAAAAATCGGTCAAACATTCGCAGCTTTTAAAGTGCTTAAAAGCAGCGAAAGTTTGATCGATTTTTTAAAAATTGCAAAAAAAATTGAGTTGATTTTTTTATATGGGTCCCTTGAAATATTTAAATATCACACAAAAAAATTGACTCAAAAATATTTTTTTTTTACTATTTTAAAACAATGATGTGCAAACTTAGTGTGCACAGGAGCCTGTATATATATATATATATATATATACATTATAGTTATTTGGTTTATATACTTGGTTATTATATTGTATTTGCTAGTTGTCTCTTCTTATATTGAAACTAGTGGGATTTAAATGCTATTATTAAAAACAATGATTAAAGGAGAATACACCGGTAAGGGTGGGGATTGTAACGTCTCGACCCGAATTTAAAGGTTATTGAAGGACTAACTCAATCCGGTTCGTACGTTAATTGTGAAGTGAAGTGGAACACCCAAAATAATATTTTTAATCCTGTTTTATACATATTTAACATTGCACTTATTAGCATGCGAGTCCGATTTATATTAACAACATGGCAGGACCCAAGGAAAATGCCCTCAAAGCCAAGTAAACAGAGCTATTAATCGCAAAAGCAAATAGTTACTTACATATATAACGCTCTCAAAGTAAGGAACATCATACAACCTGCCACAACAAGAGAAGGGATGCGAGCCGAATGCTCAGTGGGATCATATACAAATGCAGTGTAGAAACGAACAGCAGAAAGGAGTACTCACACGCTACATTACATGCATGTGAAAATATGTATATATACCCTTGAAAATGCATGTACCAATGTATTTAACCATTCATTCCAAAAACGTTAATTAATACCACTTGACTTTCTTGACCTTACAAAATAGTCATTTTTTTATTATCGTGCATTGAAAACTAGCAATCGTTCTCATTAACTCACCCAGCTAGACAAATGGCATTCGTTAGGAAAAACCTTTCATTTACTTTCAAAACGTTTATTACTCAACGTTCATTAACTCACGCCTGTGTTACTTAACCATACTTTAAGACTTCCATTCAACACACGTACATACCGTATCCAGAAAAAAATACTATTTCTCTTTGAAAGCCTTATGTAACACACGTTTGTGTTTATTGTGATTCAAACCTTATTAGGTAGCTTAATATCATTAAGTCACCTTGCTTAACCATTTCATTTTTTTATGTACATTAGATATTATTCTCAATTTACTTGTCCATGTTACATTAATCGGAACATTAATTATTCACACAAGTTAGGTTACTTTCATCTTATAACCCGTTCCTTATCAAGTTTCCAATTACGTCATTATCTATGGGATTTAGCCAACAACCACAGACTTCGTGGCCTTTCTCTACCGGCCTCCGCCGCCATATGCTACTACAGTTATTTTGGGGTCTTTCACCACTAGGGACATCATGTCCTGCCTAATTATTTATCCAGCATCATCCGCATCTTCCATTATCCTTTCCAATGTGTTTAACATTTTTTCATTTTCATGTTAATTTCCCTTTTTCAAGCCGAAGCCAAAGCCTTGGACTTAACCATTCATTTTTCCATTATACATTTAGGAAAAATTCTTATAGTCCATTAAAGTCCTTTTTCACGCACGCGTTGATTTTTTTACATCGAATATCATTTCCTCTTTAAGGACTTAAATTATTCTTTTCACATTAGTGTCAAAATACTCTTTAGCATTTTTATTTCATAAAGATGTCACACTTCAAGTAAACTGTCAATTTACCTCTTTCTCTTTACCAAAACATGCAACCTTACCCTTATTCAAGTGTTATTCACAAAAATACCCCCTTCGAGTTCCAAACTCAACATTTAGGCATTTTAGTTATTAAAATACTTATACAACTTCTCACTTTGCCAAAAATTACACATTTTTCATTTTAACCCTTTTAATATATAAAATCACGTTTTTTTACATATTAGAGTCTTATTTCTCATGTTTAAGCCTACACACTTTAATTATGAATTTTAATGCTAAAATCCCATTTTAGTCTACATTTCAAACTTAGTGTCACACACTTTAATTATTAATTTTTGCATAAGGACCCATACTTAGTCATTTATTTCACACTTAGTCTTCTTTACTTTTATTATTTACATGAAGACTTTAGTTTCACATGTTTACTCATTAAACTCACTTTATTTACTTATGATGAGTTCACACACTGTAAAATACCCCTTTAAAATGAAAGCATTCCTTCACATATAAAACTCTTTAGTTAATGTAGAAAAATACATATTCAAGCTACCAAATGGCATGAACAAGATCAAACATCACTTATCATAGAAATCACGTTCTCCTTATTTAAAACACACTTTTAACCCATTTCATTTCATAAAATGTCTATAAATAGTGTTCTGAAAATTTAACACTCTTATAACTAATTTAAAACCTTCTTTTAAATGCCTCTTTTTACTCAAAATATTAAGGGTGCAAAAAATAAACCCATAAATGCATTATACCTACTTTGTTACACATTATTACACCCAAAATGTGTAGAAAAATAATCTGAATTTTTACCAATTTCAAAACCCATTTGAAATATCTCTTTGAAACCCATTTGCACATAAAATCATAAATTTCAACTAGTTAACCCCATAGATGCAAACTAACTAACATCGCACATATATTAAGTCTAATACATGTAATTAAAGTAGCTAAAATTATACTCAACTTCAAACCTAAACCAAGGTTAGTATTCCCACCTAAGTATCTCCAAAATGGTGGTGAAAATGGTTATTTAGGAGGAGCAAACCCCACCTCCAAAAGTAACCTCAAGGGGTTATCAAAATCTCTCCAAATCAAGCTCCAAGAGTCCTCCATCTCCAAGCTCAAAACCCCTTTCTACAACTCCCAAACCTCATCAAAAGCTTCTAAAAAACTCTCCCTACAAGTTGTCCCAAAACTCCAATGTGTTATAATAGTGTTTGTGATCTCCACAATGGTGCTTTTATGGTGTAAATATGGTGGGAAAGAAGAGTTACGAATTTGGGGTGAAGAAAGAGCTCTTGCTTGACCATGGTGATGAAGAAAATCTGATGAAAAGAGTGAGATATTAATGGCCAACTCAATTTCCCTCCCATTTCTCTTATAAGGTATTTGTGGTAGTCTTCCACTCTTGACCAATCACCCAAGAGTTTTTGTATCCCAAATGGTGCAAGAGGGTTCCTAAGGTCTACAATTTAAGTGAAAAGGGACAATACAATGCAAGCAACCTTGGCACATGTGAGACTCAAGACCCACCCAAAATCAACCCCAAAAGGTTAATTTGCGTCATTTTCACTCTCTAAATTTTATTTTTTGCATTTTTAACTTGATATTAATATTCCTTGCATTTTTTTGGCTAAAAATCTTATTTACAATAGTTGTTTGGCCTCCCGGATTGTCCTTTACAAGGCTCGTAAGAATCGAGACCTCCGCGCAAAACATTTTTTTTATTTTTCTTTGCATGGTAATATTCCTTATATTTTTATGAGTCTAAATATATGGTTGGAATATTTTTTTACTTACCAATTTTCGTAAATAATTCGCACAAAACTGGACTTTCGCAGTGTTGCGCACCGTCTGAGAATTTATACTCAGGCTCGCGTAGCGCTCGTTGCTTGTCCGAATCGCCTGAAACTTAACCGAAGTACTTAAAATAAATATATAAACTCAAAATAAAACTCCTGCGAACCATGCGACATAAAACTTTCTCGTTTAATTCACATTGCGATATTTTGCTTTTCGTACCATTTAAATGTCGCGTCGTATGAATCTTGTTCGTGTTACATCTGTTCCTTGATATTTTTCTCTCAAAATTAATGGACATCCTAGACAATACTATTAGAGGTTAAATACGTTTTAATGCGACACATTCATTGTGGGATTTTTTTCATTTAAACTATTTACGTAATACGCCACCTTACGTATTACTTGACGTGTTATACTTGGATTATTTATTCCTCGAATTTTTCTTTGGACAAAAAACTTCAAATAACGTTAAATACCTATTTTTAGGGCGGAGTATTACAGGGATAATGGCTAATTTAACAATTTCTAAAATTATTATTTATACTCGTGATTGATAGTTTTACTAATTCAATGCGTAGATATTATATTGTTGCGATGGGACTCGCCCGTCGCGTGATTTCAGGTGCTCCAATGTAGCCAGCATAGTTCATCACTCTGTCATGCAGTCTTCCATTCCCAGTCATTGCCAAGTTTTGGAGATGTAGGTGTTAAACCCACTTTTATATTTATTTCATTGATGTTGAAAGATGTGAGGTTTACTTTATTCCTAACATTTGTACTTAGTTTTGATTATGAGAGAGTTAGATGTATTAGTATTTGGCTGACAATTGTTACTTTACTTAGTAGTGTTGGTTGTTGACTTCCATCGACATTTTAGTATTTGAGGATTTCTCACATCATTCTTCATTTTCAGTTATCTTCATTCATTGATTCTTGTTGCATGCTAAAGATGATATGTAATTGTTTTAACAACCTATGTAATTTTAATAAATGGACTTGAACAACCTAATTATTAAAAATATATGGGGTGCCATAGTCCCAAATTAATAATCGTTGTATGAAAATGACGATTTTTAAGGATTCACTCAATCAATAACCAAGCTCAAGCCTTATTCATTATCGTGAAATTTGGCCCGTCAATTACGTTCGAAAAATAAAGCGATTACTAATTTTGGATAACTCAAAAATGAAATAATGGTAATTGATTTGGAACATGGGAGTATATGTTCACTGGTACAGATGTGGGTATATGCATATATTTTTAGCACTTTTGTAACTTTACAACTTATAAAAATAACTTTAGGGCCCATTTGATAGGTCTTTTTTCCATAAGTGATTTTTTAGAAGATTTGTAATTTCTTAAATATACTTTTCTTCCAATTGTAGAATGATGACCATAGTAGTCAAAAGTGTTGAAAAATAAATTATTAAGTAAGTAGAATAACATGATCTTAAACCATTTTTTTACAATAATATGAGACAAATTAAATTTGATATTTATATTTAAAATATAGTGACCAAATTAAAACTACTTGATTTGATTATTTAAGAGGGGATTCCTCTAGATGATGTAGCACGCGTCAGCACATGTAGAATAGGCATTGTGTCGGTCATTATTTTAGGTCCTACGTCAGCGGCACCGCTTGCGATGAGGCAAGTGGGATAGACGGATCCATTTTCATCATCGAGGATATGGATCTTGAAATGGTGTATTGCATAGGGACTGTCCCTCTTATGTGTGTTTTATTTACTTCCGCTTGGTGAGGGACTCCTCCAGACTTACCGATAGAGCATGAATTGGACACTAAAGGTAGATGCCTTCGTGTGTCGTATATATGTAAGGACATATATAACTATATAAATTAATTAACCATAAATTCATGTAGTCTAATGATGTAGACAATAATTAATAAACACAATGCTACGTAAAATATATGTTGGGATGAAATGATATTTCTTGTGGATAGTATTATGGGGATTATTCTTGGGACTTAAATCATATGCGTAGATGTTTAGTTCCCGTTTAATATATGTGTTATATGCCTTTGATATTATCACGTTAGTGTAGTAACCGAACTTCACATTTGGACTTGGGTTGGAATGTGTATAGTATTACACTTATATTAGGGGTGATATACTTACGACCCGTGAGTGCCGATGGGCGACGTGTAATGTGAATTGACTACATAATTATATGTTGGTTTTTTAAGTTAATTCTTGCAACTTTAGGGCACTTACCTAAATTATAAAAGGTTTTTTCCCCAAGTTTTCCTAGGCAAGTTCAATAGGGTTGACAGGGGATCAGACTTGTCGTTGTACTTGATCATTAGCGGATTCAGTTCATTTAATTGTAGCATAGGTTGCTACTCTCTATTTCAGTCGTTTTATTATTTCAAAGATTGTATGGTAATAAGCCCAAGATTGATTATTTTAGTCATTTATTTGCTAGTTATATTTGAGATGGATGTTTTATGACTTATGGGAGTCGAGATTTAATTATTGGCAGTTATTACTTTATATGATTTTTTATTGTGCGTGCGTGTTTAAATAAAAATGTCATCTTATGGTTTGATGCTAATAGTGGTATAAATTGTAAGGAAAGCCCCCATCTTCAGTGAATTATTTCTGTCCAACCTTTACGTGAAAATGGGGATTATTACAAACATTTGATATTTTTGGTATAGGACTGATTGGCACTAAATCCAATGGATAAGTAACTCATGGTTGCTCTAATGATGCTCTATTGGTGTTATACCTAGTGTGTCTAGAAAGGATAACTCATGTCCTAATTTTGAATTGATTCTCAATCCTCCAAACTAATTCCCTCGCGGGTTCCCACAATGAGGTTGTTCGATAAAGCATGGAAGTTCTCCCAAGCCATGCGAGACCTAGTCCCTCGCAGATACCAATTAACCTCACCAACACATTACCATACATCTCATAAATTTACAATACGTCTCATAAATACATAACTTAAGTACAAATGAAATACAAAGCTTCCACGAACATCTCCTTTGGGAAAACTTCCTCGGTACCTACTTCAATTGCTTGAAATGGCTTACCTGATTTCTTCATTTTTTTTACTGTAATTAGCTTATGAGCCTGCTCACTTGACTTTGTGCATTCCTTTATTTCGGGGATATCTCTAATTATAGTTTTATCTTTACGCTCCCACTATATTTTCCCCTTATTGGAGAGTTTTGTTGAGTTAACAAGAAATGTTTGCACAAAACATCTCAAATCGATAAACCTCTATTCCGTTAAACCTCCTATTGTGTTTCCACGCATAGACTTTTCCCTGGTAAACTTCCAACTAGGGAACTTAGAAAATATCATAAAACTCTTTATTTGTCAACAAGTTTTAACTTTTTTCGTGCATGCCATCAATTAATTCTGAAGTCTAATCGCCTAACACATCCATCGTCGAAGTGCCACGTGGCTTGTTAGAAGTAATTATTTCATCCTTGTCTTTCTAATAGTCATCATGCATTTTAAAATTCCCACTCTTAGGAAATCAAAATTTCAAGTTGTCTTCCAAATGGATATATTCTGTTATAACTAAACACTTAAACATTTTCTCTTCATTTTTCTATCCATTTCTTCCATTGTTATTTTATAGCTCAAGTTTTTAGAGACTTATTTACCATCGCGAAACTCCATCTCCACATATCGCTCCTTTTCCTCTCCCTTTATATGTTAGTTTCATGTATTTTCCTCCATTAAAATCTTCTTACATTCACCCATGGCCTCAAGCAATCAACCAACTTCTATTTCTGACCAACTTTCTGGCTAGGCCCTAGAGGTTAATAAGGCGGTGTGTAAAGCCCAGTTATAGTTATACCGTCGTTCTCCTTGGTTCATGAAAGGAAATAAGTTTGGAGAAGAGTGTAAAGCCTTCTCTGCGCATATAAATGATAGGGCAGATGCTCTCACTTTGGGGGATAAACCTAAAGATAAAGAAGATTGGGGTTACTTAGCCCCAAAAGGAACTCTGAGGTTCCGTTTGGATCGTGGGGACTTGCCTTATTCTAATGTTTACTTCGAGGGGCCTGGAGGTTGCCCTGAGGAATTTGTTGCTTGGTCGAACTATATTCATGACATATACTCAAGTGTCCTTAAAACGGAAGGTCTTGGACATGCCCTTTAGTTTGGATACTTCATGTTGTTAAAACATAATATTGTTCTTCAGCTACTAGTATCTCGTTGGAACACACTATCCCACACATTTGTTACTGCTTAGGGTGAATTCACAATCAACCTGGAAGATGTTTGTGAGTTATTGGGGCTTGATCCCAGTGGGTTTTTTCCTTCTAGGATAGGTCTCTTAATGCCGACGAAGCTGTGGCTCGAGCTAACTTAGACAAGATCTTTTGTGATTGTGTTTGGGACTCCAATAAAGCCACTTTCACTAAACTCATCAAACATTATTTCTATGTTCCCCCTAAACTCACGCAGGCTGAATAAGCCGAAGGTAACATCCCTGAGGTAACCTATGGTGAAGGTAAAGACTCCCCCAAGAGTTATTTCCCTACATTATGTGTATGCTTTCTCGCTTCCTGCCGCCAAACAAGCCCAACGACCAACCTCGTAGGGTCCTCATAAACATTTCTCTGAGGCTTGCTGAGGGAGTTAATCTCCCTCTTATTACTATTACACTAAGATCTCTTTACATTTGGTTGGATATAACCCACATTGATATGGAACGGTCTCTCGGAAGGTACTAAGTTTTAAACTTTTCCAACAGCATTCTTTTAATAAGTTTCCTTTACATAAGGTTCCCCAAAATTTCTCCCTAGGCAATCCCCCTCATTCCTTTTGCTAAAAATCCCCACAGGTTGCTTTATTGGAACAAGAAGCAAAGTAGGAAATACCTAATCCCTTTCCTTAACAAATACATATAATTCATCGCAAGGCCTTATAATGGGGAAATTGATGCCCACACTTAATCGTTCTTCGTTGAGACCAATCGTCCTGTTGAAACGGTGACCAAAGAGATTATCACAAAGAAGCCTGCTCTTGTTGTTATGCTTCTTGTAACCCCTGGGTATCTACCCTCGTTCACTAACAGGGGAGTTTTAGTTGAGACCTATAACCTTAATCGATGGTCCTGTCAGTTTGTGTACAACAAAGGTGTTCCCCCAAGGTTTATTTGAGTAGTAATATCGAAAAACTCCCAAGTTTGTGTAGACTTTACAATTGTCGTTGTTGCAACACTTTGTAAGGAACTATATGGTTAACTCATCATTCCAAGCAATAATAATAAGGATGATTTATCCTTCAACTAGCTTATCAAATTTTGGCCATCACAACTCAACCAAGTTAGGAATTGGCTCAAAACTCCACTAGCCTACCCCTTAGTCAAAAAGTTTCCTCCTAGTGAACTGGGACTAAAAAACTCAGTGGTAGAGTTGAATTTTCTTTAATTACTATGAAGAAAATTCCTCCTTATGAGTTACCTCCTCTTACTCCAATGAGCAATGTGCCTAAAAAGGGGAAAAAGAAAGTTTTTTCCCCTATTGTTGCGAAAAGACCTTCTTCCTCCATAATCAGCTCATACAGTGAGGGAGCTTCTAACGCAGCTCCCAAAAAATCCAAGTCCAAAAAAATCTCAATCCCAAAAAAATGCTACTGAGTTTCTTGGGATTCCTCCAAAGACCATTCGAGAAGTAGACCCTGTGTTAGCGAAGAAATTTTGTTTGGAAGTTAAAGGGGTGTTACGTGCTTTCCAACCTTTACCTAATATTCCTCATGTGCGGCCCCCAGTTCCTGATGTTGTTACATCACAAGCTCCACTTAGGCCAAGCTCACGTGTTGGTCATTCTAAGAAGGGACCTTCCTCTGGCGCCCCCTCTCAACAGAAGAAAACTTTGGGCACTAAAACTCTGAGGAAGCGTGCCACACATAAGCGTGTTGTGATCCCACATAGTCCAAGTGCATCTCCACCACACTCAAGTTCCTCTGAACCCATTATTTTATATGATAACCCTATGGAAGAAGATGATGTGGTATCTCTGAATCACGTTATCCTAACGCCACCCCTTTCTCCTATTCATGGGGTAAATGCTTAAATGGTTTGTATAAGTTTTATTGAATCGTTCGGGTTTGACACTTTGTGTATTTTACTCTTTGTTCTTTAGGGACTTCAATCCCCTAGTTATTCACCCTCATACCTAAGGAACTCCCTAAGACCAATCATTGAAGAACCTCTTCCCGAATAATCTCCAGCTCGTCGTTCCTCAGTGATTGAGCTTACTAACTCCCAGTGTGATGCCTTCATTCGTGTAAGTGAGTTAGAACTTAGACTTTCGTTGGGAGAGGATAGTATTGGGTCCACAACTAGTGTTGATGGAGCTTCAATGATGCATGTGAAAACTCGCCCACTAACCTCTAACTCACCAATATCCAGTGTTCTACCCTTGGCTGTGATTCCTCATGCCAATCTATCAGAGGTAACTTATTTCTTTCCAAAACTTTTGAAATATGCTTCCTCAAGTTGTTATGTTGATAATACTCAATTGTTGTATGCTTTACCATGTGTATGTTGTGACTATTATTCAAGCACTCAACGACTCTCTTTTGTGCAATTTTGTATTCAAGCTACTGTGGAGGCTTAGCAATTTTGTATTCAAGATGTCTCTGTGTTGGCTGAGGGTTATTTCACCTCCCCAAACCTGTAGTTTCTCATAGGCTAGGGATTATTTTTTCTTGTATCTCTGGGCAGTCCCATGCATAATGTAACTCTGTTAAAATTGAAATATAAAGGCATTAATATCTTGGCATTCTCATTTGTGCATACTCTTTTACTTGGTTTCAGCATTTTTATTTATAATAAAAATGTGAAATTTCTAGCATATAATGGTTTGTTTACAATCTCTAAACATCTTTCAAGATTTTTTATCTAGTCTTGAAGGCAAAATGGAGTTAAAACTCAAAATGGGCTAATCAAATCTAAACATGATTAACTTTCAATAATTTATTGTTAACTTTGAAAGGCGTATCTTGTTCTACCTTGGAGATTGAGCAGTATCCTGAGTCAGGTTCTTCCTTGACTATAAATGATCCCTCCCAATTGGCTGAAAACTTAGGTAATGGGGCAGTCAACTGATCTTCCTAACAGCTGCTTTTAGCACTAAGTCTCCTTCCACAATCCTTCTTGTCTTAACTAGAATGTCATAAGCCCTAAAAAGTTGCTTTTATGTATATATGGAAGTGTTACCTCACATTATTTTTGGGCTCATCCAACGCCTTTAGTTGAACATGTCTGTCCTGAGGGATTATCATGTTTCGTGAGGCATATTTATACAAAGAAACGTCTAATTCGACTAGGAAAATTGTTTCAGCTCTATAGACCAAAGAGAAAGTTGTATTACATTTGGCTTAATTTTGGTCGTTATATAGGCCCATAGTACTACTAGAATTTTATCATCCCATCATCATCATCATCCTTTCCTTAATCCCATCACATGGGATCGGCCGCATAGATTCTCCTTTCCATTATAATATATTATAAGAAATATTTCCATTCAAGTTTAAATCCTTAAGATCTCTTCTAATAATTTCCTCCCATAATAGCTTAGGTCGGACCCTTCCTTGTTTACCCTTAATTTTCAATAATCTTCCTCTTATTATAGGTGCATCTACTAGACTATGCAAAATATGTCCATACCATCTAAGTCTACTTTCTCTTATTTTATCGATAATGGGAGTTACTCCAAACTTTTCTCTCACATAATGGTTTTTAATCTTGTCCTTTCTAGTAATTCCTATCATCTATCGAAGCATCGTTATCTCACTAACATGGAGACTTTGTCCATGTATTTTCTTTAAAGCCCAACATTTCGCTCCATAGAAGGTCGATGTCCTAACAACTATTCTGTAAAATTTTCCTTTTAATTTATTAGTTATCCTCTTGTCGCATAACATCCCACTTGCTTGTCTCCATTTTATCCAACCACTTGATATTCTACTCTTAACATCTTCATCAATATCCCCATCACTTTGAATCACGGAACCAAAATAACGAAATTTATTACTTTGGTTTATCACCTTTTCTTCAATCTTTAGCATTATGTTATCAAATGCCTCATTATTAAATTTATATTTCATAAATTCAGTTTTGTTTCTACTAATTTGTAGACCATTAGATTCTAAGGCATTTCTCCAAGTATCTACTCTCATCGCTAAGGCGTCCTTTGAAGTGTCTACTAAAACTATATCATCCGCAAACAATATACACCATGGGATAACTTCTTGTATGTCCTTAGTAATCTCATCCAATACTACGAAAAATAAGTAAGGACTTAAAACCAATCCTTGATATAAGCCCACTTTAATCATAAAATGTAAGGACATAATTTTATAAATGTCCAGGTAAAATCTAGGAATTTTTTGTTTTCCCTATATCAAATTTTGTATGTCTGGTACCGCTACATTCAGCACGTCATCACGATCATTCTCGACGGCCTTTATCCAAATCCATGCATCCATCATCTTCACTCGTGCATCAAGCTACATGTTATGTACTGCTCAACCGTTTCCCACAAACTCCACGACACATTATGAGTAAAATGATTAATTGGATTTGTTTATATTTGCATAAATATTTGGGAATTTTTCAGAAAATATTTTTTAAAGTCTGAAATTATTTTTTATCAAATGCAGAATTTTTTCTAAGATAAAACGGATTTTTTTAGAAGGCGTGCTCGTTCAAACGAGATGTCACTGTCGTTCGAACGACATAGACATCTTGCGCAATGTCGTTCAAACGACACGTGTCCTCGTTCGAGCGACATCCAATGCCGTTCGAATGACACCGCCGACCTCGATTTCTGTGTTAAATGCTGTCACCACTATTTGCTGGTCAAATTCCTTCTGCAACATGTTGAGCAAAATCAGACCCAAAATCTGCCATGTTTTCCTAAAGTTGTTTTTTTGGCTTTAAAACTTCCTTATAAATGCACACTTAATTCCCATTTACATGTGCACATCATAAACCTTCAAGAGATTATTTTTACTCATTTTGGAGTCTTTTATGGAGAAGCCGGTATCTTCTTCATTGTTGCCCATCTGAAATTCTTGCGGGAGATTCTAGCCGACGACATCGGAACCGACACCTACGGGTATTTTCGTATGTCACACTTATTTTCATTATAATCCGTGTAACCTTTCTTTACAAATTATAGTGAAACTAATATGGTTTTGCCCTACGGGGATTTTTTCTAATATGTTGTGTCACATGCTATATTTATTTTATTTGATAAATCATCTAAATTCATATTTTTAGGATTTAATTAAAAAACTGTGTTTAATTAAATAATTCCTTTATTTGAACAAAAGCGCACTCTTCAAATTGGTATCAGAGCCAATTACACAATATGCCGTGTAATTTTTCGCAAAATTCTTCTATGATATCAATTTTCTGAAATATTGATTTTTGAAAAAGGGTGTGTTCAATGGAGAAATTATATAATAAAATGCCAGTTTTTTACGGGACAAACTATGCTTACTGGAAAGCCCGCATGAAATCTGCCTTAAAAGCCATTGATGAACGTGTTTGGATTTTAGTAGAAAAGGGTGGACACCTCCCTCCGTCACTACTAATAACGTGACTAATTTAAAATCCGTGACTGATTGGACTGAAGAAGAATTTAAATGGTCATCTTTTAATTCTAAGGGTTTAAGTGCTATTTCTGGATCTGTCACACCTGACGAGTTCCGACGAATTATGACGTGCACCACGTCAAAAGAAGCATGGGATATTTTGCAACTTACCCATGAAGGAACTAATGCTGTGAAAGAATCTAAACTATAAAATTTAAAAACTCAAATTGAAACTATCATCGTGCTTGAAACTGAATGATTTGATGAATTTTATACTGGGTTATTTGATATTGTTAACACTAGTTTTAATCTTGGTGAACACATTCCTAATGCTAGAGTTGTTAAAAAGATTCTAAGATCACTTCCTAAGCGTTTATCCCTAAAGTCGTTGTGTTAAATTCTATAGGTAATTTAAACACGCTTAAATTGGAGGAACTTTTAGAAGACTTACAAACTTATGAAATTGATATGTTCCCTAAATCCTTTAAACTTAAAGATAAAGGTATTGCACTTAATGCCCAAGCTAGAAAAAGTGAGGGGTTTGCAAGAAAGAGAGTTGAGTCATCTAGAAAAAAGGAGATAGAAACGTCATATTCTAAGTGTGATTTTGATTTAGATGATTTGACCCTGTTTGCTAAAAATTTCAAGAAAATTATCAAATTCAAGAAAAATGAAAATTTTAAAGATAAAAAGATTTTTGAGAAAAATAAGAAAAATGAAAAAGATTTTAAATACCCTCCTAAGAAAAATAGTGAGAGGTATTATGAGTGAGATGGTAAGGGTCATAGAGCTTTTGAGTGTGCTACTAGGTTGAACAGACTTACAAAAGAAAAGGTCAAAGCCGTCCTCAATGCTACCCTCAGTGATGACAGTGAGGTCGAGTCGGTGGACTCTGGAGATGAGTCATCGCATGAATGCAACTTCACTACATTCATGGCTAGTCATACTTCTAGTGCTCCTCACGACGTTGAGAATGCTACTTCACAGGGACTCCTCGACAGAGAGAATGATGTGAGTGAGGGGGAGGATAATGCAAGTGAGAGCGAGTGTAATCTTCAACGCGCTTACGCTGAGTTATATAATGAGTCGTTTAAAACCAAAAAGCGTAACAAAGCCCTAGTTCTTATGATCGTCGCTTTAAAGGAAGATTTAGAAGAAGCGAGAGAGAGAGAGAAACCTCCACCTTCACTACCTTGAGAGAAAGAGATTATGCCTGTGTTAAGAAAGGAAGCTTATTTAGAGAGAGAGAGAGAGAGAGAGAGAGAGAGAGAGAGAGAGAGAGAGAGACTGTTTGGAGAGAGAGAGAAGTTTGAGAAAGAGAAAGGAGACTTGACTAAACAAGTGGCTAGTCTTACGAGTGAGCTCCATTCCTCCCTGGAGACTCGAAAGAAACTTGAAGCCCATGTTATCCATCTTACTCATGATCTTGAGCGAGCACGGGAAGTTAAGGTTCAAATCGAGGACAGATCTGGAAAGATGGGAAAGATACTCCTCGGTCCCACTTTAGGTTTTGGTGATAGGCTGGGAATAGGTTATGATAGTGACAACACGTCTCAAATTTCACATGGACCAGTTCCTGAGTTTACTACGACTCCATATGGCCATCGTCAAAAACTACGAAGGAGAGTTCGACCAAGAAAAACAAATGGAGGTCCGCCTAAGACTGTGTTCTTTTGTACGTACTGTAAAAGAAAAGGCCACCTCAAGGAGTTTTGCTATAGTTTGGGTCGGACACGATGTACTAATGCTCCACCACATCATACTGATGATTTTGCCAGTCTGAGAGAGCGTGTTGAGTTTTTAGCTACCACATCACAGAGTTTGATGGAGGAATTCCAACAAATATCTTTGTCGTTAGTAAATGCTTCTCTCATTCCGACTAAAACCAATAACAAGAAGCGTAAACAAAAGGTTACCACGTCTTGGGTACCTAAGAAAGACGAAAAGGCCCTTGTTGTTCATGTCGCTCTCAAAGCACATAATACCTCACAGTGGTATTTTGATAGTGGATGCTCCAGACATATGACAGGTGATGTCTCATTCTTAACCTACCTAGAGGATTATAAGGATGGTAGGGTCACCTTTGGAGATGAAAGCAAGTCTAGCATTGTAGGACGAGGTACAGTTGTGTTACCAGGATTTCCTAAGTTAGAGAATATTTTGCACGTCAAAGGTTTGAAGGGAAACCTTCTCAGCATTAGCCAACTGTGTGACGCTGACTTTGCCGTAAAGTTTGACCGGGACGTGTGTAATATCTATAATCAATCCGGTAAGTTTTAGTGCAAGGGGTGAGGAAAGAAGATAATTGATATGGGAATGTACCCACATCCTCGCTTGTCTGCAACAGCGTCACGATCACTCCTATAGATCTGTGGCACCAGCGTTTAGGTCACGTGAACGTAAGAGATTTGACATGTTTAGCTAAAAAGGACCTAGTACGTGGCTTACCATCTCTTGGAAAGCCAACTTCCACGGTTTGTGGACCCTGCCAGCTGGAAAAGCAAATTCGTAGTCCCCACAGGAAGTTGCATTCCATTACCGCCTCCCGTGTGCTTGAGTTAATTCACACGGATCTTATGGGTCCTACTCGTACTGAGAGTCTGGGTGGTAAGAGGTATATCCCGGTGATGGTAGATGATTTCTCCAGATATTCGATTATAGGTTTTCTGAGAGAGAAATCCGATGTCGTAGAGTTTTTAACGACCAAGTGTCGTATCTTGCAAAATCAACACAGAGTCACTATTAACAGGATACGTAGTGACAATGGCACAAAATTTAAGGAAGCAAAATTAGATCTTTACTGTAATAACCTAGGAATCAAATATGAGTTTTTTGCTGTGAAGACTCCTCAGCAAAATGGGATTGTTGAGAGAAAGAATAGGACGATTCAAGAAATGGATAGATCTATGCTTCTAGGTCATAAGGTTGCTACGAGATTTTGGGCAGAGGCAACGTCTATTGCATACCATACGGTGAATAGGGTCTAACTACGTACACACACACTTAAGACGCCTTATAAATTGTGGATTGGAAAGAAATCCAACCTTGCAAATTTCCGTGTCTTTGGGAGTAAATGATATATCATATAGGGCAGAGAGCAATTAGAAAAGTTTGACTCCTGAAGCGACGAGGGAATATTGCTAGGATATTCATCAAATAGTAGAGCGTATCGGGGTTTTAACCTGAAGAGGTCTAAGGTTATGGAGTCAATAAACGTCACAGTGCAAGATGACGAACCTTCGACGTTTATTGATCCTAGCCTTCGGTGTGAGGATGAGGACTTTTCTGGCAGCGACTTGCTTGTCCCTCACCCACACTCTGTGGACTCTACTCCTGTGTTAGGGGACACACCTGCTTGGGTTTGCAAGAGTCATGATCCTCCTGCCATTGTTGGCGATCCCACTTTAGGGGTCAAGACTCGTGATCAACTAGAGAACGTTGTTAGTCATTTTTGCTACACGTCCACAGTCGAGCCCAAGAATCATAAAGAAGCACTCAAGGATGAACACTGGATATCTTCCATGTAGGATGAGTTGCTTCAGTTTAAAAAGAATAATGTATGGAAACTTGTCTCCCGACCTAGTGAGACTAATGTGATAGGTACCATGTGGATTTTTAAGAATAAAATGGATAAAAATGGTACCATAATCAGAAATAAAGCCATATTGGTCGCTCAAGGCTATTCACAAATTGAGGGTGTAGGCTTTGGGGAGACATTTTCTCCTATTACGAGGCTTGAGTCCGTCCGCTAACTACTCCCCATCGCATGTCATTTGCGCTTCAAGTTATATCAGATGGATGTCAAGAGTGCCTTTCTAAATGGCATTTTATAGGAGGAGGTTTATATGGTTCAAGTAAAAGGGTTTGAAGACCCTAAGCACCCTGAGCAGGTCTACTATCTGAGGAAAGCCTTGTATGGCTTGAAGCAAGAACCACGTGCTTGGTACGAGAGGCTTTCTTCCTATCTCTTAGCCCGTGGCTTCAAGAGAGAGGGAGTTGATATGACGTTGTTCGTCAGGAGAGATGACGGAACTATTTTGGTTGCCCAGGTCTATGTGGATGACATAGTCTTTGGATCCGCGTGCTCCCATCATGATCACCACTTTGAGGAAGAAATGAAAAGTGAGTTTGATATGAGCATGGTAGGTGAGCTTACGTTCTTCCTTGGTCTCCAAGTTCGTCAGCTAGAGGATGGGATGTTCAACTCTCAATCCAAGTATGTTAGAGACCTAGTGAAGAAATTTGGTTTAGACTCCACTAAGCATGCTCGTACACCTATGAGTACTTCTATCAAGCTTAGTAAGGACACTTCAGGCAAGGACGTAAAGCAAACCCTGTATCGAAGTATGATAGGTAGTCTTCTCTACTTGACTGCTAGTCATCCCGACATAGCCTTTAGTGTTGAAGTCTGTGCGCAATATCAGGCGTCCCCGAAAGAGTCACACTTACTCGCTCTAAAACGTATTATCAAATACGTGAGTGGGACTCTCTCATAGAGTATTTGATATTCCTTTGATACCGATGACCGTTTGTTCGCCTATTCAAATGTCGATTAGGCCGGGGATGTAGATGGTTGTAAGAGCACTTTTGGTGGGTGTTTTTATTTTGGTTCTGCTCTTGTCTCCTGGTTAAGCAAGAAGCAAAACTCCATTTCTTTGTCCACTGCAAAGGCTGAGTACATCTTCGCCGGGAGTTATTGCACGCAACTCTTGTGGATAAAATAGATGCTGGAGGATTATGGGATTTCAGAGGACACCATGACCATTTCCTGTGATAACACGAGCGCGATACACATATCCCGCAATCCAGTCTAGCATTCGCACACAAAGCACATCAGGATACGCGAACACTGTATAGGAAAGCTAGTGGAGGAGAAAGTTGTATCCCTGAGTTACGTACCCACTGACCGTCAGTTAGCCGATATTTTCACGAAACCTTTAGATGCTCTTAGATTCGAATGTCTTAGGAAGTCTTTAGGGATTTGCACAGTTGACTGAGGGGTTGGTCCGTGTCTAGGATAGGATGATTTATCATGTTTATATCATATGATTCCTATTGCTAGATTGTATCATGTGTATTATTATTATTACTTTTATAATTTAAAAAAAAATGGAAAAACAAAATAATTTTCTTTTTATAAATTTTTTTTAGAAAAAAACAAAATGATTTTCTTTTTATAAAAATTTTAGAAAAGAACAAAAAGATTTTTTTATTTGCACCTTTTATGGATGAGCATTTAAGATAGCCAAGTCACAATTTCATTCCATTTATTCATGTGACTATTTGATAGTGTTTCGAGACAATATGTCATGTCATCTTTGTGCTTCATAATGTTTGGAGTCATTAAGATGTAATTAAGTGTTACTTCCTACATGTTTGACTCATGATTTCCTTTATTTCACACATGCACGGATTTGTTTGATTATTGTACTTGTCTTATCACATGTTGGTTGGGTGTTTTCACTTCAATCCTGTCCTTAAAATGAACCAAGCGTGATAAAACTTGGTAAGAAAGGTGTGCATGTAAAAATCGTTTGGTGAGATTGTGTGGTCTTTTGATAAACGGGGAGGAGCTACGAAAGGTAATTATTTATCCATTGCACTAAAGCCACCGTTAAAACGGACCTAAAAAATTGAGGAATTTTATTATCCGGGGTTCAAAGAGGTTAAAAGAGCCCAAAAAATTTTAAGGCAATAAAAAGCAATACATGCCAAATATGGGCCATTAGGTTTCACCATCAATTGTCCAAAGTTTGAGAATTTAGAGCACCTCTATTCAAAATATACATCTGAGGGAGTTTGGTTGGAAAATTTAAACGGGTTTGCACGTTCTTGAAAATATTGAAAAAGCGCTAAATAGTTTTGGACGTTATTGGTGTGGAAATCATTTTAACTTTGATTTGTTGATTTGATTAAGATGATGTCATCTAAATTCAACATTTTTTACACCTAAGGATATTTTTTATGTTCATTCGTTAGGATCTCACGTATCCATCGTGCACATATGATTGATTGAGTTTATTTACCTATCGAATGTGTTCACACCCCTACATTTACTCTATCATCGACTTGGTTGTTTTTGTGTTCTTTCATAGTGTGATTCTTTGTTGTATATTTTGTGTACAAATTTAAAAAAAAAATCAAAAATGAAGATTGTTTGATTCTTTGTTGTATATTTTGAGTAAAAATTTGAAAAAAATCACAAATAGAACACTTTTTGTGACATTTTTCATGTTTATTCTTCTCATATCTGTCAATTTGGGGACATCATAAAAAGGGGGAGAATGAATTATGGGAGAGAAAATCTTGTTAATTTATCTATGATTTTCTTAAGCAAATTTGATCTTTGATTTTTGCATATCATTATATTTCAAAAAGTTGCGTGTCACGGGTATTTGCTTTTTCTCATGTGTGTAGGTTCAAAATTGATATTTATTGGATTGCACACCCTGATGAGAAAAGCTTTAGAAATTTTTGAAGTGTTGAAGATTTGAAGATGTTGAAGTTTGATTGAAGACATGTCACTTAATATTTTCAGTTTGAGGGTATAATTGGGATATTATCTTATATGTCATTTATTTTTGGGAGTTTGCATAATTCGAATTTTTTTATGTATGTATCGGTATAGACATAGGGAGAGATTGTAAGGACATAATTTTATAAATGTCCGGTAGAATCTAGGAATTTTTTGTTTTCCCTAGATCACAGTTTGTATGTCTGATACAACTACATTCGGCATGTCATCATGATCATCCTCGATGGCCTTTATCCAAATCCATGCATCCATCATCTTCACTCGTGCATCAAGATACATGATACGTACTTCTCAACCGTTTCCCACAAACTCCACGACACATTATCAGTAAAATGATTAATTGGAGTTGTTTATATTTGCATAAATATTTGGGAATTTTTTAGAAAAATTTTTTTAAAGTCTGATATTATTTTTTATCAAATGCAGAATTTTTTCTAAGCTGAAACAGATTTTTTTGGAAGGCGTGCTCGTTCAAACGAGATGTCACTTTCGTTCGAACGACAAAGACATCTCGCGCAATGTCGTTCGAACGACACGTGTCCTCGTTCGAGCGACATCCAATGTCGTTCGAACGATGCCGCCGACCTCGATTTCTGTGTTAAATGTTGTCACCACTATTTGCTGGTCAAATTCCTTCTGCAGCATGTTGAGAAAAATTCGGCCCAAAATTTGCCATGTTTTCGTAAGGTTTCTTTTTTGGCTTTAAAACTTCCTTGTAAATGCACACTTAATTCCCACTTACATGTGCACATCATATACCTTCAAGAGATTATTCTTACTCATTTTGGAGCCTTTTGTGGAGAAGCCGATATTTTCTTCATTGCTGCCCATCTAGAGTTCTTGCGGGAGATTCCAGTCGACGACATCAGAACCGACACGTACGGGTATTTTCATATGTCACACTTATTTGCAATATAATATGTGTAACCGTTCTTTACAAATTATAGTGAAAATAATATGGTTTTGCCCTGCGGGGATTTTTCCTAATATGTTGTGTCACTTGATATATTTATTTTATTTGATAAATCATCTAGATGCATGTTTTTAGGATTTAATTGAAAACTGTGTTTAATTAAATAATTTCTTTATTTGAACAAAAGCACACTCTTCATAAAATTATTAGTTTCTCCACAAATAGTATTTACTCTAGTCTTCGTGTTATCATACATATCTTTAATAACTTTAATATAACTCATAGGGATTCTTTTTCTCCTTAAGGCCCACCATATTATATCCCTAGGTAATCAATCATATGCCCTTTCTAAGTCTATAAAGACCATATGTAAAATTTTATTTTTAATTTTACATTTCTCCATGAACTATATTAATAAGTATATACCTTCCATGATGGATCATCATGGCATAAATCCAAATTGATTGTCCGAAATAGTTGATTCATTTCTTATTCTCTATTTTATAACCTTTTCTTATGATTTCATAAAGTGATTCATTAGTTTGATTCCTCTATAATTACAACAGTTTTGTATATCCCCTTTATTTTTATACAAAGGTATTACGGTTCTTTTCTTCTACTCATCTGGTATGTTTCCTTCTTTATAAATTTTATTAAATAAACATGTTAACCATTCTACCCTTATACTTCTGAGGGTTCTCCACACCTCTATGGGTATTTTATCCGGTTCAACCACTTTATTCCTTCTCATTTTTATTATTAATATATCAACTTCATTTTCAATAATTGGGCATACCATTCCTATATTTGGTTCTATATTCTAGACATCTTTTTTGGGATATTTTTCATTCAATAATCCTTGAAAATATTGTTCCCATCTATCTAGAATTTTTTTATCGTTAATTATTTTATTTTGATTTATGTCTTTAATACATTTAACTAAACTCATATCCCTTGTCAATCTATCTCTATTCTTTGTCAATTTATATATCTCCTTTTCACCTTCCCTGGTACCTAATTTACTGTAAAGATTATCTAGTGTGTTTTGTTGTGCATTTCTAATAATATTTTTTACTTCACTTTTTAATTTCCTATACCTTTCTAAGTCTTCTTGATTTTTACTCATTTTCTCCTCTTTGAAACTTACTCGTTTTATTTGTAGTATATTTTATACTTCCTCATTCCACCACCAAGTCTCTTTTTTTATGAATATTTTTCCTTTAGTCTCTCCTAAAATTTTCTTACCTATTTTCTCAATATCCTTCGTTGTTCTTGCTCAAATGTTGTTAACATTATCGTTATAATTCCACTTCATGTTTAAGAGGAACTTGTGCCTAAATTCTATCTCTTTACATCCTTTTAAATCCTTCCCTTTTATATTTTGAAAACCTATTTTCTCTTTTCGATACTTAAATCTTTTAATGGCTAAATCTATTAGTAATAGATTATGTTGATTTGTTAAGCTTTCACCTGATGTAACTTTACAGTCTTTACATGTGTACAAGTCTCTTCTTCTAAGTAAGCAATAATCTATTTGAGTTTTACTCTCTCCACTTTTAAATGTAATTAGATGTTCATTTCTTTTTTTCAAATGTGTTTGTTTACACTAGATCGTATGCCTTAGCAAATTCTAAGATAGTTTTCCCTCCTTCATTTCTCTTACTAAAATCACAACCTACATGAATCCTTGGATAATCGCCCCTTTCTAATCCTACATGCCCATTCAATTCACCTCCTAAAAATATGGTTTCATGCATAGGAATTTGTTGTAATATTTCATCCAATAATTCCCAAAATAATCTCTTTACGTTATCATCCAAAGCTCTTTGGGGCACGTAAGCACTTATAATATTCAATAGTATTTAATCAATACAATCTTAATGCTCATTAATCTATCTCCTCATCTTTTAACATCCATCACTTTGTCTTTCATATAGTTATCAACGACAATACCTACTCCATTTCTACGATTATCTCTCCCTCCTGAATAAAATAATTTATATCTTTCTCCTATCTCTATAGTCTTTTCACCCTTTCATTTAGTTTCTTATATGCATGCTATGTTGATTCTTATCCATTTGAAGGTATCCAAAAGTTCTTCACACTTATCAGTTAGCATTCTTACATTCCAGGTACCAAATCTAATATTATGTATTTTATTTTTATTTGCGATTTTTCTTTTAATTAGAGAATCGATCAGTAAGAATTGACATAAATTTTATAGGCGGTTGTCAACCTGACACTAACCCACCTCATTTGACGTCCGGACTTGGGCACCAGCAATGGTAGAGCTAAAAGATTAATTAATTAGTTTATTAAATAATTAATTAAATACTCTTACAAATTAATGCACTAAATAAATGAGCTAAAACTAAAGTCAACTACTACAAACTCATCTCTACAAATGATGAAAATAATAATAATTCTAGAGCATAAACATTTTATGCTCGTACACAAAAATACGTAAAACTTCATGCAAGTTAAGTAATAATGAATCACCTAAAAAATTTATAGTAAAGGAATATACACACCTAGATAAATGGAAACTTTTCAATCAACCTGTGTCCTTGACAAATATACTCACTCAGCACAAATATGAATGTATCAAAACAATCAGATAATGAACATGCTAAAAAAATTGAAAACGAGTTGCGTTCCACCCCATGGACTTTCTTAGACCGAGTATAAGAAATTTCAACGCGTGTAGAACCCGAATTGTATATACCCATGTTGGTTAGAATCAAACTAAAATTATGTTTATTAATAGAAAAATCAAAAATCAACGCCCAACTAAGTTACAAACCAAAACATGTGTGATTTCTAATTATTTCAATTTATCTTCTAAACAAAATAACTGGCTGGAATTGTAACAACAAACCACTACACTAGCATAGTAAAAATGCAACGAATGAAAAAGGATTTTCAATAAAAGAAATGCAATGAATGAAAAAGGATTTTTCAACACAGTAAAAATGCAATGAATGAAAAATGATTTCTAATTTTTTTCAATTTATCTTATAAACAAAACAACTGGTTCGAATTGCAACTACAAACCACTACAACAACACAGTAAAAATGAAACGAATGAAAAAGGATTTTTAATATAGGATTTTTAACAAAAACTTTATGATTTTTTGTGTAAGTTGGGGAATTTTCTTAGAAAATGATTAATTTTATTGTCATTCTCGAAATCAAAACCAACCAAATAGATATGTTAGATTATTAAAACTTACAAGGGTCTGACTGATATGTAAAACACATTGTTCTTGTCAATAAATTACGAGATCACAAGCCAATATCAACAAGCATGTGGAAAAAAATCAACAGATATATGGAAATAAGTTTATTTCATAAATACTAAAGAGAAAGAAATCGGACACTTATTACCAGATCTTGGGGATGATTATTTTGCCACTGTTGGCTTTCTTATTGCCGGATCTATTCATTTATACCAGATCGGTTCACACTTGTTATACCAATTCTTCAAACTTATTGATTTCCTTATTACCACTCCAGATCTGATCTTGTAGAAGATCTGTAGTCCCCAATTTTTGAAGAAAAGATAGAGTGATTGCTCCATCATCTTAGCTAAGATGTTGAGCAAAATCATGTTTGTTGCTTCAGCTGGACCCTTGCCTTTGGGGTTGTCTACCGTTGAGGTGTGGTGTATGATCGAATAATTGTTTATGAAAAAGGCCATTGCCTTGTTGATAAATAAAGTTACATTATTAGACAAAATAACCTTGAAAATCCTAAAAAGATAAATTATTTACTCTCTAATGAAGTGTACCACTATGCCCGTTGTTGCTCTCTTCAAAGGTATTACCTCTGCTCATTTTGTGAAACACTTTGTGGCCTAAGTATCCAAATTTTTCACCTTGAAGAAGGGTTAATTTCCCCTACCAATTCAAATGCTCGGGTGTAGAATGGATAAGGAGTTGCGAGACAATAAAGGTCTACTGAAGGAGCATGGATCATATTTCCATACAGTTGGCACACCTTACACTTTCAAACAAACTCAATTGAATCTTTCTCCATGGTTGGCCAATAATATCCCAGAGTCATAAGTGGGTCATATAATTTGGCTTTCCCAATGTGAGTTGGATCGTGGGCTTACTTAAGTACATCCCCCACCTACACCTTCGTGATGCCCCTCAAGGGTCTATTGAAATATCATCCACGCTAAAGGTGTTCCTCTTGAACATAAATTCGTGGAGCTTTCCTTCCAATACCCTTGGATTCAATCTTCTCTGTAGGGATTACTCCATCTTTGATTAAATAAATATAAGGCTACCTCTAATATGTTTAAGTCTCCATAATGTTGCATTCACCTGCTTAAAAGAAAAGTTAACACGTAGTACATTCTCTTTGTATTGTTATTGTGTCTTGGTTCATCGTTGGTCAAAAATACCCCTCTCTTTGAATTTTTCGATGTAGAAGGATCTCAGCAATCTCGTAATTCTCCTTGTAGGTTTTCTTCAACCTTTGCTCCGCTTCCTATGGGCAAATGCACCTCGTCAACCATCCTTCAATATTTTTGAAGTATAAATTCTCTTGGCTGATGAAATACTATGCTAACTCTCTGAGCTTCATCTTTCGTTTTCTAGAATCAAATTACCTCCTAACTTCACCTCTCTAGTCTGAGTCATCTTCAGTACGATCGATAAAGTTGTTCTTCGTTGGATCACTAGTGTTTTTTACTCTTCATTCATGGCCACTTTTTGTGTAATGGTGGCATAGGCATCAACATGTCTATTCATCGTTCTAGGATTCCTTACTACTTTTACTTTATGGAACCAATTGATCAACCTTTGGATAATTATTCTATAAGGTGTCATATTGAGATTCTTCAATGTGTATTCTCTATTCACTTTCTTAACTACTAGGTTAGAATCTCCTTTATTGTAAAGAGAATGGAAGCCTCTTCGAAGAGCCTCTATCAATCCCAACACTAAAGCCTCATGCTTTACCTCATTGTTGGAGCAAGATAAATCCAATTTAAAAGAAAGACAAACTTCCATTTTCCTCTTAAAAGGATGACCCTTTATTTCCCATTTACCTTGAGCCAATAAGCCATCGAACCCTATAGTCCACTATTCAAGGTTGGCCTCCAAGAAATTAGATTGCAAATCATCACCTATAATGTTTTTATGGGGTGGCTCAAGTATCCCAAAGGAGAAACTTGCTAATAAATTTGTGTAAGCTTGACTCTTGATTATGCGAGGAACCACATACTTCAAGTCATACTCTAAGAAGGTAAGAAACCACCCCGTTTCCCTCCAAATCAAAAATTGTTCATGACAATAAAAACTTAATGGGATCATATCTTGTCACAATATGAATAGTCAAAAAATAGCATATAATGTCTAAATTTTTTTAGCAACAAACACCAAAACCAAAAAATGCCTTTCAACATTAGTATACCTTTCCTCTTGACCGTGAATGATTTTACTCAAGTAGTAGACAGTTCATTCCTTCCCATTAATCTCATGTGATAATAAAGAACCGATAGATCACGTAGTGAACGTAAGGTAAAGACACGACGTTACTCCATCCCTTGGAGGAATCATAGTCTATGGGAAAGTGAGTAGCTTCTTGAGCTTGTCAAAAGATTCTTGATGAGATTTCTCCCATTAAATTTCATAGTATTGTACAACAGATCCATTAAAGGATGAGTAATCTTATCCAAACTTATAACAAATATTCTTTGGTAAGAAACCTTCCCGAGGAATCTCTTAAGATACTTCGTTGTTCTTGGATGTCCTTCTTTTTTTCTTAGCCCTTCTATACTCCTTGGCGATCTACCACAAATCCTAATAATTTTAAACTCATCACACCAAAGGTTCATTTGAGTGGGTTCATCTTTAATTTATATTTCCTACACCTGTTGAAAACTCTTCTTAGGTTAATTAAGTGAAGTTCCTCTTTTATTGACTTGATTACCAGATCATAAACATAGAACTATAAAATTTCATGAAACAATTCGTGAAAGATTGCCATCGTCATTCTTTGATAGGTTACACCGGCGTTCTTTAACTCAAAAGGCATGATATTGTACATAAAATTTCCCAATAGAGTCATGAACGTTATCTTCTTTATGTCAGTTAAATCCATCTTGAACTGGTTATATCCCACACACCCATCCATAATGTTATACATTTTATGGCCTGCCATTGAATTTATCAGATTATTAATAGACGACAGAGTGAACTCATCTTATGGGTAAGCTTTGTTGAGATCTCTAAAATCAACACAGATGTATATTTAATTTTTATCCTTCTTCCCCATTTGCATAATTATGGAGAGTGAAATTGGATGTTAAGTTATCCTAATGAATCCGATTGTCAATAATTGTTGCACCTCCTACTTAATCTTGAGGTCTATGTATGGCTTGTACGCTCTGGTTGCATGCTTCACTAGTATAGTTGAAGATATAACGTTTAATTTGTGGAAACTCGCCCCTTGATCTAACCCCTCCATCTATTTGTACTTTCAAGTAAAAATGTCTTTGTATTCATGAATAAGCTCAACTAGCATCATTTCTTCTTAGCATCCAGGTCCTTTGATGTAAAAATTGGCCTTTTATCTTCTCCACCCTCATCCAAGTCAATCTACTTCGGCTCTTATGCCTGCGAATTTGGTCAATAGGTCATATATTTAGGTTCACCTTTAACTTCCTCTATAAATTCATGAATGTTGGAATTATCAATAATAAGACATTGCCTTTAATTATCCACCAGGAAACAATCATATTCTAGGTCATCCTCCTTTTCAGCATCTGCAGCTACTTCAAAGGCAATATACCACCATTCCATCCTCTACATGTATTTTCTTACACTGGGGATTGGGCAATGCAACTGCCATCCTGTTTTAATCCCTTTCGACTTCCTCTAGCCTTATCCCAAAAAATTTGCAAACGAGGTTCTACCACCTCACCTTATGATCTATCGGATCATTCCTTAGCCTCATTATATCCCTTAACTGTTTGGAGATGATTTGAGGCTTAGGATTGATGTTATGTGCCTCCTCAACCATTTGCCCAGTATTTTCCCCCGCTTCAACATGGTTGTACACATGTCCCAACCTCTCTTAAATCGAGGGA
Source organism: Sambucus nigra (assembly GCA_949130495.1). NCBI lineage: Eukaryota > Viridiplantae > Streptophyta > Magnoliopsida > Dipsacales > Adoxaceae > Sambucus > Sambucus nigra. Next base: position 527,541,865 of record OX422209.1, read on the forward strand.
AATCTAACTCCCTTCATACGTCATGCTAGAATATGTGCATTATATTCCAGCTCAGTGTAAAATAAAGCATCTACCAAATGGGCATCCTTTTGCACAAACAACTTCTTAGTTGTTTAGATCATTATCTTCATTCCCTTTATGTTATATTTGGCGCAATTATGATACATCGAGGGAACTAAGTCATGGTTATACATCTATACCCTTCCAAGAAAAAGATGGTATGAAGCGGCACTCTCTATCATATGGAACTTTATATGTGATGTGAGAGTTTCCATCACAATCCCAACATTCACGTACCCAATGGATTTTGAAGTCTGGTTATTATAATAAAAAATTTCCAATAGCATTGTTATCAATCTTGCCTTGAAGATATTAGTTGCATAAAAAGAGCTAATAGGCATGATGTTGATACAGGCAACCCTATCCATCAAAGTTCTAGCAAAGCTTACCAATTTACACTTGTTTTGACTTACATGAAGAAACCGTGTTCTCCTTTGTGATATCCAATATTACCTGGGTGATCTCCAATCTGCTTTCCTAAGGTATCCCCACTTGATTGAAGAATCATGAAAATTCGGGGGACTACGACATCGCTTGATACTCCAAACTGGGTTCCACCACATAGCCTTGCACATTGTACACTTCCTCCATGTCCCTAGCACTCAACTCGTCATAGGTAATAACTTGCACATTGCCATTACCTAATTCTTATGCATCCTTTTTTGTCTTGATTGTCCTCCTTTACCATTTGACATTCAATCTCTTGGTTTTCCTTATCTGTGAGGGTCATGACCCTCTTCTTCTACTCAGTCACAATCTGCTCAGCTTGTTTGTCCAGGGCCCTTTATTTTTTCAAGTTAGCTCCGACAGCTGCCAAATTAACCGATCTTCTTTGTTAGCTCTTAATATCTTCAAGATCCTCTAGTATAAATGGAAAACTAAAGTCTTTGATACATAAATTCCCCTTTTTTCTACCTCTTCTAAGGGATGACCTGAGACACTAGCCTCCTCAAAAGAGAAAAGGGGATCTAGGCCAATAAAAATAAAATCATCCTCTTTTTAGTTCTACCACTTTTACTCATCGATGGATTCGATCAAAATATTATAAAAGGACTCTTCCCCTAAGTCAACCCCTCTCGTAGCTTCACTGGTAACAAAAGTGGATATAAGGATAGATTCGCCACCGAACGCTATATAATTAGAAAAGATGACCGTGGGAACTGGAGTGAATTTTTTTTACTGAAGTAACAGTTAATTCTTACCTAAGAAAAATATGGATCGCTCTTCAATGAGGACGATCGTCTATCGGAGTACACCTTTTCCAAACAAGCTGAAGATCTCTTAAATTCACCTAGTAATCTTTTGGCTTACGATTCAAATAATGAACTGCACAAAAGGTGTAATCGATCAGTAACAAGCACAAAAAATATAAGTATATATCTTTAAGTATCCTTCTCCGATATGGGGAAGTATGTAACTAAGTTGCGGAACTTATCCCCGCCCTGGAAATGGTATGTGTCAATCCCTAGAGAATGACTCAGTTCGCAATAATACTTGATTTCGTTGAGACGAAGGTTAGTTCCATAGGCCTGGTTTATGGTTATTGTACCCATTACTATAAATAGAAACTACTGTTAGCCTGGATTAGAAGTATTCTATAATACTGGAGTACCTCCACCAATAATGGGGGGAAGGCTCATAAAAGAAACTTCACCACTATGAAGATCGAAGACATATTCATCTTTCGATGAAGTCCTAATAAATACCTCATTAGGAATTAGGTACTTGGTACAAAATTCGTCAAAGTGTTTTATGGCAAACACGTCATATTTCCTCATATGTCTAGACATGGCAGAAATATGAAGAAGAAAGAAATGAAAATAAAAAGAATTAGGAACTCTGGTGTAGAGGAACACTAGAGAAGATAGGGGCGGTGAAAATACCTTGTGAAGGTGGAAAATGCCTAAGGTATAAGGCTTTGGAAGCCTTATACCTTATTCCGCCAAGTATAATTAATTGGAGTCTGGTTATTAGGTCAAGCATAGACACCAATAGCAATGCAAAACACGTGCCCATGCGTAATGATTAGTCAGAAAGTATGCTATCAATTTGCGATACCCAAAGAGTGGGAAGCTTGCATATCAGAAAATGTTGATTGTTGCCCATTTCCTAAAGTGGGCATGTGTGAAGGAAGAAATGAAGGTTGAAGAAAGACATGATAATACGTGTCAATACACAACTCACAAGACCAGGACAATCATCATCAAGGCTAATCATCCCAGTCTTTAGGTAATTTGAAGATAAAATAGCCGAATACATGCCACATGGCTCTTAGTCGTCAAAAAGTGTAGTCGGTAGAAAATATAAAGAAGATTTGTGTAAATCTAGGAAGATGTGGGAGGAGGTGTGGATGACCAGACCTAATAGGACTCTATGACTTGTAAATAGGATGAATATAAAGAAACCTAGAAGCATAGGACCATTGTACTTATAAATAAGGGCGATTTCACCCAATTTGAGGGCATTGACTTGTATCTTTCACACAATGGCTTGGACTCTCAACTAGCAACCCAATACCACCAATAACACCTTGTTCTTATGATAAATATATTACTCTCCCTCCCTTCTCCATGGACGTAGAAAGGACGATCTGTTGAACCACGTACATCTTGTGTCTTTTGCTTGTTGCATTCATACTTTATAGGGCAAAATCATATTATTTCTTTTATTAATATCCCCTACAAATTCCATAAAGGATTGGTAATTTAATCTTTAAAAAAATTTCATTTTACCCTCAATGATTTTATTTTACAACACTTAAATTCAAATATTTTTCAAAATAAAAGATCGTTAATAAAAAAAATGAAATAGTTAGAATGTTGTCTTCGAAGACTATGTAATTCTAGAAGGAAAAAAAATAATTAGAATCAAATGTATAAATGAGATATATCCTAGTGTAGTGAACTACTCTTACTTACTAACATTAAACCTTTCATGGTGAGATCTCACAATGTCAAATGTCTCAATGATGAATTTATGAGATTTTTTTACCTAACCGTTATAATGATGACCTATTTGGACTTACCCCCCACCCTGCACCCACCCCCAGCACCGCATCTAAAATGAGACATAACCCCTTATTGGATGAATTTTAAGTTCCTTTAGAAGTCCCACAATAACACATATATTGACATAACCCTTAGAAATCCATGGACAATAATACCCTCTTCTCCTTAACCCTCACATTTTTCCCCAAGATCACAAGCCTTAATCCTGACTAAAACATATTAATTATAAATAACTAAACTAAACAACTTAATAACCCCTAATTAGATTCGACTGGAGAGATAAAATTTTGTACATTCTTGAGGGTACACGTACGTACCACTTATCATGGTAGAGAACATTAGCTATTATCAGTCCCCCATTGATGTAGTGGTTCTGAACAAAATGTCATCCATACCAAAGCTAGAGTATCAAACAGCTAAAGATAGTGAAGGTCCTTTTTAAAACCTAATTTTACATTCAAGCTTCTAGGAGATTGTTAATGCAGAAGACACTACACCAAAATCCTCAATTAGTAATAGACTATTTTTCATATTACTAACAATATTATACCATAATTATTTCTCACAATACATTACCGTTACTAATCTCGAGTAAGTTAAAAGTAATTCTTTTCTTAAAAAAATGGTTACTTTTCCCTAACCCAATGAATATATCTCGACTATACACGCTTTCTCTCCAAAGGTCAAACCTTCTCCAAAACACTTTCTCTCCAAAGCCTGAACCATCTAAAAATCGGGACTTCTTCGTCTTCCTCCAAATCGCGACCTGCAAATCTCGAAATCGTGACTTCCTTTCTCCAAATCACGACTGCCTTGGAAAAACTCTCACCTAGGGTTTGGAAGAATTGTGACCTAAGTACTTTTCTCTCTCTTTCTTTCTCTCTCCTTCTCTCTATATCTCTCTCTCTCTCCCTCTCTCTATCTCTTTATCTCTTTATATATATATAACACGTATACTTGTTTTTGATTTGGTAAATTAGGCCTTCTTGTAACTGTTTGATTTTATATGCTTTTTCCTTAGATCTGATGTTTACAAGTGTATATGTATATATTAATTTTGACGGACTGTAAGATTTTAGTTTGGAAGGGAAAAAATGTGGAATTGCATTTTTTATTAAAAAAAATTCTTTGGTTGAGTGAAATTTTTTTTAGTTTAGGACATGTTGAAAAGCATTTTTTAATAGATATGCAACGATGTTGCAATTGCCAGATTACTAAATGCAACAATTGTTCTTTTTTGTACAACAATATTTGGAGAGATATAAGGTGATATTTTTCTTTTCTAGTTTGGTGTAATTTTTATTGTATTATACTATGTCATTTTCTGGTCAATTATTATCCAGTACCAACTGAACTCTATTGATTGAATGTTCTTTTGCATTTCAGGGTTAGAGCTATGGTGTGATAAAAAACTACAAGTTCTAGTTGTGATTTTACTTTTACATGTACAAATAATTCTATTTTTTTATATTGTTATAGAACTTCTGTGTAAACCATGATTTTTTTTGTGGTGCAGAATTGTCACAATAATTGAACAAAGAGTGAATGAATGAGAAGAATTGAATAACTGAGGTGTACACAAATGGAGTCACATCTTTTATTCATTTTGAAATTGCAAACAATGGCCATCAGTCCTCGACCTTTCCTTATCCATGTGTTAAGTGTCGAAATAAGAAGTGTTTCAGTGCGGTAGGTAACAAGGATCATTTGATAATGCATGGTATAGACAGGACATATACTACGTGGGTTTTGCATGGTGAAACACTATCCTCGAACATAACATGTCTAGACCCTAATGAATGTAAAGGACATGATGAAGATGATAACATTGGTAACGAAAAGCTTCCAAACTTAGTTGATACATATTACGGAGTGCACAAGCAATAATGTGTAGAACCCGTCCAGGAAGGATTCTTTGAAAAATCATATGTCGACAATGAGAAGTATAATCAATACAATAGATTAGCAATCGAGAAATTGTACCCTTCATGTGAGGGTAGTGAGACTACTATCCCTTTAATTGTGAAATCTCATAATTTGAAGAAGAAGAAAAAGTTCAGTTAGTCGGGAGATAGCGTAACCGGTCTCTTATCAGTCTTAAAGATGTAGCCTCCAAAAGAAAACACATTACCAAAAAAAAGTATCAGCACATAACAAGAATGATGAAAGACTTTGGGATGAAAGTGAATTACATTCATGTTTGCATTAACAACTGTATTTTATGTTGGAAAGAGAACAAAGATTTGGAAGAATTTCCTCTATGTAGAGAACTGAGATATATAGTGACTTCGACGGAAGGGAAATGGTTACATAAATAACTGATGAAAGTGTTGAGACATTTTCCTTTAATTCCACGGCTAGTGTGATTGTATACTATACCTTGGATAGCACATGAAATGACTTGGCACCATCGAACAATAAGTTCACGGGATTATCACTGTGATTCACCCCAATGGATAATGATAAAAAGTAGATGGCCCAAATTTGCCGAAGAGGGGCCTAATATTTGGCTTGCGATAGAAATAGATGGGCTTAATCCCCATGGCATTCATTCGAGTAGTTATAGTTTCTGGCATGTTATGATTGTGCCTTATAATATGGGCCTTTCTTTGTCCTTAAAGCGTGAGTTCCAAATCTTATCTTTCTTGATTCTTGGGCCAAAGGCACCGAGTCAAGATATTGATATTTTTCTTCAACCATTAGTAGATGAGTTGAAGAGTTTATAGGAAGGAGTTCCAGCTATTGACATGCACAAACTGCAACCTTTTACGTCGAGAGCTATGTTGATGTGGGGGATTCATTATTTTCTCACATGTGGGAACTTATTTAAGTGTGTAACACATGGTTATAAGGCATGTCCTATTTGTGGTAATGACACTCCATCCATTTGGATAGAGCACGTCATATAGATAGTTCACACACATTATCGTATATTTCTTAAAATCGATCAACCTTTTAAGAGTGGTAGAGGTTTGGGACTTAGGATACGAGAATTTGGACGTCCCTCGGTTTAACTAAATGGAGATGCACTTGTGAAGAATTTAAGAAACATAAACTTTGTACCTGAAAAAGTCTCAAAAGTTCCCGATAAGAAGAGAAAGTCTAATAATATGAATGAGAGGACAATGTAGAAGTTAAAGAAGCTTGGTATCAAAAATTCATTTCCTTTGACATGGAATACTGGCAATATCACCAAGTTTAACATGTCCTTGGTGTGATGCACGCTGAAAAGAATGTTGTAGAGAATTTAATAAACACAATTAGTGATGCCAATAAAACAAAGAATACTGAAAAGGGGCGATTGGATTTGAAGGACATGGGAATACACAACGGTCTAAGCTTTAAGTTTATGGAGGCACTGAGAAAAAAAAAAGATAAAACCAACAACACCGTTTATTTTGGATAAAGAAGAAAAATGAAATTCTTGCAAATTTTGAAGGACTTAAAGCTTCCTACCAGTTTTTCCTCTAACTTAAGCAATACAATAATTCTTAGTCCCCTGTCTTTGCACTCTTTGAAGTCTTATGATTATCTTGTCATATTTAAACATTTGCTACCCGCATTGCTCCAATACACCTTTTCGAAACATCAATATTTGACAAGAGCAATCCAACAATTAAGTTTCTTCTTTAGCATGTTGTGCTCTAAGGTCCTGATTCGGTAAGATATCTAAAGAGACAAATACAAGGTTGTTAAAGCATTGTGCGTGTTGGAAAATATTTTCCACCTACATTTTTTGATATTATCATTCACCTCACTGCGCATCAAGCAAATGAAGCCATGGTTTGTGAACCAACCAATGCTCTTTAGATGTATCCATTCGAAATGTGATTTTTTTTAATCTTTTATTGTAATAAAATATGCACCATTTAAGTTAATATATCTTGTTATTAATTTTTGATACCTTATACATATAGGATGATGAAATATTTTAAAGATATAGCTAACAATAAGCATTATGTTGAGGTTCCATTACGGAATTCTACGTTGTTTCTCTATTAGATACTGCATGGACTACATGTCAAATCCATCAAATGGAAATCATAAATGCTCACCTGAATACTTTTTAGGGGAATATGGAGATTTCTCTGATGAAGGGCCTTTGGTGGATGATAAGACTATAACGTTGGGACCCGTATAATTTCAACAAATACGTCGATGGGTAGTATTTGGACTTAATGTCAATGGACTTCAATATTACTATAGGTTTGAGTTCTTTCATTTGTTTACAGTTAAAAATTAATTAATATATTGAGTTATAATTACTTATATCAAATTACATATTACAGTGAGTATGAAGCATCATTAAAATTCGTGTCACGTGCTAAAGGGAGTGGAATTGAAATGACAGAAGTGGAGAAACAAACTTATTTTATCCCATGGTTATCCGATAAGGTGATTACATAAATACTAATATTTTCATTAAGTTCCCTTTGTAATTATGGCAAAAAAAACTTTTTACAAATCTTTCCATTAAGATCCCTTTGTAATTATGATTTGTTTGCATCAAACAATTGTTGAAATCGGGAGAGACGAAGAGAAATAAAACATCATGGTGGTTATTTCAAGGGTTGAAATTTAAGGCTAAAACATATAAAAAGTATTGTCAAAATCGTTTTGTATTCTCTCCTAAGAATCATGATGATATTGTTATCACACAGGATAGCAATGTTTTCTTAAAGGCATGGATACAATTTTGAGATAGAAAAAGTGATAAGAATATCACAAATACTTGGACTATGTGGTATGGAGTTATCAAACAAATAATTCATATTAACTATACCTTATTTAAGGAGGTGGTGTTTTATTATGATTGGGTAAGAGTGGAGGATAAGACTAATGGTTGTAAGCTTTGTCCGAACCCCAACGTATTATGGTTTCCGATTTGTTTTTGTGTTCTTAAAGCTTGCCCATTAGGTTCATATTGCCCACTTACAATATTCAATTAACATTCGGTTTTTGGGTGGTACGAGGCTGAAATGAGACTATTGGAGATGACTTTGGGTCAGCTAATAGGTCTTGGCCCCATAAGTATGGTGCGAGGTTGAGACTGTTGAGGATGGACCGCTCTAGGGGTACCCATGATTGTCTGACTGGATGGGTGGGTAAGTTTGACTTGGTCGGGCTGAGGCTTGCCAAAGACGAGACCATACTTATGTATATCAGTTACCCCCTAACCCTTAGTCTTCAATGTGAGTGGAATATTAAGGAGTATAAATGTATGACCCACTATGTGGATGAGACTCCATGGTTGAGGGTGAGGATGTCCTTTTAATGTCAGACCTGGAACATTGGACATGAGTTCTTTATTGGACACTTGGCAGCTATCATTTGGGCTGGCGTATTTCCCAAGAGTAGCGGCTACAGGTCTGCCTTGGGATAGTGTGCCCTAATGATGGTTGTGTGGGAAAGCGTGCACAATCACTAGGCCATTTAAAAAGGCTTAAAAAATTTACTTTATCTTTCTTCTCCATTTTCTATCTTGTGTGCTCAAGCTCTCTCTGCAAAACTAGTATGTTTCTCTCTCCTCCCTGTTCAACGCTTTCCAGCTATCTCTAGGGGTTCTTCTAGCCTCTTTAATCTTCTTCTTCATCCAGGTAACGCTCCAACGCTCTTGCCCTAAGTTTTTTCGCTATTTTTTGGCTTTTTTTGGTGGTCTTGCATTTTCCATCCACTCTTGAATTTTCCCGGCGACATGCCGAGGTGACTTTAGGGTTGTCTTTAAGAGTTTTAGTGTTTAAGGGTTGTCTCTTGTCCTGCTTGTACATTGAGGAAGTCACCTATGCAAATCCGGTTGTCTTCTCCGATGAGGTTGATTTGAGTGTTCTTGGTATTCTTATTCAAAAACGTTTGAGTTTCCCCCTTTTGATCTTTTAGTAAACCTTGGTCAAACTTGTAACTGTTTAGACATTAAGGACTTTATACGAGTTGATATATCAATACCCTAAACTTGGGTAGAGACTCTTCAATGAGATACGCAAGTTTGAGATCGAGGATGAGGCTAAACTTAGGGCCGAAGTCGACCCAACACTTCCAATCCACCCAGTCCCACTAGTTGTAGTTCACCCTCCTATCACAGAGGTTAGTGATTCAATGTTTGAGTCATCATCCTCTTCAGACCATAACCCTTTCATCTCCTCTCAATCCGAGAGCGAGGATTCTTTTGTGGAAGGGATGAGGGTTCCCACTTCTAACCCTGAGGGGTCTGAGGCAGCCTCTTCATACACCTCATCTTCTCAGTGTGATGAGTCCTTCAATCATGCAGACCATTCTGTACACGAGATATCGAATTCTGACGAACCAAGAGTGGAGGTATCATTTCAACCACCTCTTATGGTTGTCCCAATTTTGGTGATATCTAACGCCGAATACATTAGAAGGTGTCAAGAAGGAGACGTGATTGTTCAGGTTGAGGAACTCTCTTTTGATAGTGATGAGTATCCACTTGACACTAGTTATGTGATGTGACTTTAAAAATGTCTCTAGTGCGCGTTTATATCGACTCAAGTGTAAGTCGGTCTCTTAAGTAATAATCTGAGTAAGTCGGGTATCGAACACAGGGAATAGGACGTAAGACGTGACGACGAATAGGAAAGATGAATAATCTAGAAGTTTGACTCTAGAAAATAAGGAAAAGATCCGTTAACTAACTAAAACAAGTAAATTACACTATTAACTTAACTATGCATGCGATGATAATGAATTGGTTTTAAACTATGTGAGAAGATGGGATCAGGGTACACTCCCCCACACCGTCGGTAAATTCGTTGGATATAAAAGGTTCAAAAAATATATTAATAATTCGAAGAAAACATTAAATCTTTTAAATCATAAACTATATGAGGATTTAACTCCGCACAATATTAAATCAATAATAAATCTAACGTGAATGATAAGATTGTCGGTTCGCATATTATACTCTCAAATACCTTCGTTACATAGGTCAAATGAGGAATACTTTTTTCGATAAAATATCAAACCTTCAAATTATCTCCAAAATTTTATTCGATTTTATACCCAACTCATCACCTAGGTTGGGTTCATATACCCCAACCCTCTAGAAAACTAGCCAAACATGGTAAACTACACTTAAACATAATATCTATGGTTAATGAAAACATTCTTACGTGACAAGTGTAATAAAACATGTAGAAAAGACTTCTAGCAAGTAAGTAATCAATCATAAACCGACCCACCTAGGCGTCACATACCTAGTAGGAGAGCGCGTAGGATACGTTTTGAGAGAGGTATACCTAGGCCTATTTATGTTTACACGCACTGCCAGAAGAGAGGACACCTTATGGACTTTTGTTTTAAGTTGGGTAATGTGTCACATTTTTCTACTACACGTGTTCACACACATGCACCCACACATGATGCTCCGGATAATTACACGAGAGAGTTTGAACATATTAGGGAGCAGGTAAAGTTTTTGGTCAAGACTTCACTTGACTTGATGGAGGTTTTACTTAGGATGTCACCACCTTTGGAAAACTTCACCGCACCTAACGGTTGAGGTTTAGACTTGTTTGCTAACATAGGATGATTTGCATGATGATATTTTTGCCTATTGCTAGTATGTATTTTTTTGTACTAGATTTTTGCTTTTGAAAAATTTGAAAAAGCCAAAAATATTTTATTTTGATAAAAATTTTGAAAAAGACAAAGAATTTTGTATTTTGTTTTTCACCATATATGGATGGACATTTATGATGATCGAGTCACAATTTCATTCCATATCCACGTGATGATTTGATAGTGTTTTGATATGCGTCATCATTTCATTCTTGTGCTTTACAATGTTTGGATTCATTGAGATGTCATCAGTTGTTACTACCTACATGTTTAACTCATAAGTTCCTTTAATTCACACTTACACAGATTTATTTGATTATTATACTTTTTTATCACATATTGGTCGGAGTGTTGTCATCTCAATTCTGTCTTTAAAACAAACCATGTGCGATAAAACATGACAATGAAAGTAGTGCATGTAAAAACCATTTACCGTGAGGAATTTAATTTCAACAAAATATGATAAGTGAATCACGGGAAAGCACTGCGAGAGTTCAAAATTAACTCGTCATGAAAGACACTGTTTAAAGGAGCCCAAAAAATTTGAAAGGCAATAAAAAGATAAATATGCCAAAAAGGGGCCAGCTCAAAAGAAAATATAAATGATTATTATTTATGAGGGAGTTTGGATGGAAAGAAATGGAAAATGGGTTTGCACGTCCTGACAGCGTCATAAAAAAGCCTTCGTAGTTCTAAACGTTATTAGTGTGGGAATCATTCTTGACTTTGATGTGTAGATGGATTGAGTCGATGTCATTTACATTCAACACTTTCGATACCTAAGGACGATTTTGAGATTCATTTGATAGGAGTACGCATATTCATTGTGCACATATGTTATGTTTGATTTCTTTTATTTACCTATAGAATATGTTCACACCCAATCATTCTGTTTCCATGATTTGGTTGTCTTAGTGTAAATTAATGGTGTGTGGTTTTTGTATAACTATTTTTGCATTTTTGTTTTAAAAAAATTAAAAAATCAAAAATAGTTTTTGGAAGCTTTTGAGTTACTCTTTGCTTGAGCGTAGTTTGGTTCATGTCTGTTATGCATTTTTGTCGTGACAACTCCATGTTTATTTTCTTTATTCGTTTCCTTGTCTATTTCGGACAAATAAAAAGGGGGAGAATTAAATATGGGGGAGTTTTTACATTATGGGGGTGATTTGATTATATTGATTGATTTATGCTTACATCATTTCAAACTCGATGCATTGCGAATGTATTTGCTTTGTCTCATGTGTGTAGGTACAATATTGAAGATCGTTATTTTGCACACCCTGATGAGAAAAAATTAAAGGATGAAGTTTTTATTATTGAAGATTTTTGAAGAAAAGTTTTGGACTTACATGTTTAGTACCTTTTCAGTTTTTGGATTCATGGGAGGGTATTAGATTTGTATAGGCATTTTGTTTTGACAATTCGGATATTTTTATTATGTACCGGCATAGACATAAGGGGGAGATTTGTAAGGATATTATTTTTATTATCCGTTAAACAATTGAGTATGTTGTATACCGCTACAAACATCGAATATTGTTCAAGATCACATATGTAACAAGATGATTCTGAATATCAAGTTCTTCAACAAGAAAAGACTCCGCGAGATCGATTTTGGTTTAGTCCCTTAACGGTTCACTTAAGGTTTTGGGATAATTTAAAAAAAAATTCTAAGTGTTGGAGCGGAATTTTTCGTCAAAATATATTTTCTAAATGTTGAGGCGGACTGGAATAAAAAATTATTTTTTCCTCCAGTCATTCGAGAGAGATTGCCACGTCGTTAGAGTGACAAAGGCATCTCGCACGAGGTCGTTCAAGCGACAACCCTGTTTCGTTCGAGCGACGAGCCGCTTTAGATTTTTATAAATAGAGTTTTCCAACTTCATTTTTAATCAAAAGACCTGAGAATTTTCAAGAGATGAAAATGCTTTGGCAGAATACATTATCTTCTCACTTTTAGGATTTCAAACCTTTTTGTTTTCAATTCATAAGATCCCAATAGTTTGTATGAATTATTTCCCAAGAACACATCTTGTGTCAAGTTTCTCTTGTAGAGAGGATCTCTACTGCTGATCTACGTGCTCTTGAAGGGGGTACTGGGCTGAAGACGACTGCATGTCAATAGGGAGTACTTGTGGGCGTTCTTAGGCTGAATTGGAAATGAGATTCTGGTTGACTCTAGGTTGCGTTCTATGAGTATTTTTTGTGGTTAACTCATTGCGAATTTTATTGTAATTGTAAGTATTATAGTGAAATAAAGGTTTTACCCGAAAGGGGGTTTTCCTAAAATCTGCGAGTTGGTTATTTGTGTTTATTGGTTTGACACACACTCACACGTAGTTGCTTGTTTAAAAGCTGATTTAATTTGGTTTAAAAATTGACTCTAATTAAATAAGTTTGTAGTTGGAATTTGCGAATTTATTCAAATCGGTATCACGCACGCCACTCTACAAAGTTGAATATAACTCTCACGTTTTATTAAGTGTTTCAACCTTGTACAATTCTATTTATAAGAAATAAATTTCAAAATTCCGTCAAACCGAACTGGTTCTATTTTTCTAGCCGATCAAATCGGTTCTACAAAAATCGAATCGGTTCTACTTTGAGCATTCCTTTGTTTTGCCTCATTGATTCTTCATCTTCAAATGAGCATAACTTCTTCACCGTAACTCAGATTAAGGTGTTGTTTTTTCCTATGTTCTTATAACTTCAAGATATTCAACTTTTCTTCAGGTGTTGCATCGGAATCCTGGGTGTAAAATTACATGTTTGTCCTTGACTTTTCTTTTTTTTCTTTCTTTCTTGATTTTGGTTTCTCTATTTTCTTCACATGCATCAAATACCTATAAAACACAAGAGAAATACACGAAACTAGATGTACTATATAGAAGATGTCAGTAGTAATGATATGAGATAAATTAACTCAACTTACACCTCACGAGGTGATAAAAGAATCTAAATTATGGGGATAAATATGAAGAATTTATGCCTCATAAACCCCCCTTAACTTAGAACTTTGATAATCTCAATCAATGTAAATGAATCAAAGCAAGGTCAAAACACTTAGCAAACATGTTATTAGGATAGAATACCTTTTTCGGGGACAAGCGATTGCATTTAGCGCATGCAACAAGTCTTAAACCCCTAAGTTACCCTAGTAGGACGAGTGGTGTCTCTTAAGGGTTTGCGGTGAATATACCCACAAAATTCATTTTTTGACTTAAAGAAAAAATTAAAATACTTAAAAATTATACGACTTAAACTCCCAAAAATAGTCACCGTAAATTTATATTCAAGTGTCTCAATTTGTAGTAGTGTGTGTGTGTGTGCGCGCGCGCGAAGCCGAATATTAAACCGCTAACTTCCACCGATTTATCATTACGTTACTTTCTAAAAATAAGTTTTGATTCAATTCTCACGGATGCACTCACAAACGAATCACTCGGAATGTGGCTATTTCTCTCGGTATGCATGAATCATAAGAGTAAATGTAAAGGAACACCAATTCACACACAAAAATTTGAAAGACGGAAATTTTATGGTGAATAGATCCCATCATCGGAATACGGTCATTGGAAAACGGAAAACATTATCTCTTAGTCCGCACCAATTAATCTCTCTTATTAGCTTTTCGTGACTTAGGCTCTTCACGCAGTAATCAATTTTATTATTCGAACTCGGTTAGGACTTTCTTGTGTTATGAGGTGTGGTGGGTAATATGGGAATTGTTAGGTAGTTTTGAGTTGGAAAATTTGTCTTACGATGTCCCTTTGCATTTTTTTTCGGGCATTTGCTCTTTTTTTTTCTTTTTCTAATTTTTTTCTTGTATTTTTCTCATTTTTCTATTATTTTTTTTTCTTTTTTTTTTGAGCATTTTTCTTCTATTTTTTTCTTGCCCCTTTTTATTGAACCATGTGGACTTTATTGATGGACTTTTATTTTCACAACTCCGAACTAAATGGGCTTTGGTGTTATCAAACGAAAATCAAGAAACTTATTCGGATCAAAATGGCTTGCAAAAGGATAATTTTTCGTTACTTTTTATGGCTAATATTTTTGGGTAAACAAACGATGGCCTAACTTCATTTATCTGAATTACTCATTATTTTACCATATGCGTCTCGAGAATATATTTAGTTTAGAGTTATTTTAGCGCGTATTCAAGACAACGTCTCACACGCTTCTCATAACCGATCAAAACAAAGGTATATAGGACTTCAACGGCTTTTTTAAAGAAAAATTGAACTTTGAGTTAACTATTAACTCAGATTGATTTAAATACTTCTCAAAATCGATAGGCTCGAAATCTCACCGGGTTAATTAATCCCCACATTTATTCGTAAAATCGTCAATTTTCGTTCAATTTTCATCTTTGGTCAATTTCGGCTTTGTGGATCGATTTTTTACAATTCAATACTTTAAAAAAAAATTATTTATATGTTTGAAAATATTTTAATTTCAATTTTTATTTACTTTGAAGAAAAATATTTTTGGCTTTTTCAAAATTTTTTAATTGTTTTGGAAATTTTAGAAATTTTCTAATTTTTTTTCTTGAAATTTTTGTCATTTTTTTATTTTTTGGGTGCATTTTAAAAATTTGTGAAGTTTTTAAAAGATCTACTTATCACCCCCCTAACTTTGACTTTTGCATTGTCCTCAAGCAAAAGGACTAAAATCTAAATAAGAAAAGTAGAGTGCGAAAATCAAACGATCAAAAATTAAAATGCAATATGACACTATATAACATCAACACACGACTCAAAAATACAACCAAAAAAATCACTCCATACACGTCGGGGAGGCGACGACCTCTCTCTCTCCTCTACAAACTCACCCGACCCCGTAAACGCGATCCAATACTCTCCTCGTCTCCCTCTTCCTCATATCATATACCAATAGTCGGAACGAGTTGGGACTAGTCCCATTGATAAGAGGGACACCTTGAGGCTCATGATGACTGGGATGAATAGGATTCTTGTAGGGTCCATTCAACGCACATCTTACCTATACTGACATGGAGAAAACATCTCGATCAAAATTGAAGGGACACGCTAAACCTAGATCTCTCTTAACTTCGGGAATGCATGGGTCGGGATCTAAATCGAACGAGACTCGAGTTCTCTCCGCAATCACATCCGAGGACTCAAGTGTCATGGGTGGATGGTCATAACGAAGGAATTCATCTATCCTATCTTTCCATTCGCTCTCTTCTAAGTGACTGAATGAGTCTAATAGAGATTGGGCTTCAACAGTGAGGCTCTCATCTAATATTTTCTCAAAATTTTCTAAGCTTATATCTCCTAGGTCTCTCTCCTCATCAATCTTAGACTCCTCACTCTTACTCTCATCACGGCTCTCTATCCCATTCACGCCTACGTGCGCCCTCGCTCTCAATAGTAGTCACTAAACACACCTCTTCTACATCACGCTTGATGTCATAATTATCGCTCTCCCTTGAGGTAACAAGGAAAACCCTTAACGGCTTAACGAGCTGGTGTACTGTCTCTTCCATAAGATCTGTTTCTCGCAATTCAGCCTCATCACCCTCGTACTTGGTGATTTTGAAAATGTTTATTTCGAGAGTCATGTTTTCAAACGTCAGTTGCATTTTCCCATTGCATGCGTTAATCGGTGCATTACTCGTAGGTAAGAATGGGCGGCCAAGGATCACGGGAATATGATTACTCGATAAAGCGCAGGGCTCGTCACAAATGACAAAATCGACCAGGAAGTAGAAAGTGTCAACTTGGACAATCACGTCCTCAACTACCCCCCCGAGGTATCTTCACGGAATGATCTGCGAGTTGGAGAGTCATCTTTGTGGGCTTAAGGTTCCCCAAACTTAATTGCTTATAAATGGAATAGGGGAGAGTGTTAACATTCGCCCCTAAATCAATTAGCTCTCTCTCAATTCGATTCTTCCCCATGATGCACGAAATGGTCGGTGAACCTGGATCTTTAAATTTTGGTGGAAGGTCACTTAAAAGTACGGAATTAACATTATGTGTTAAAAAAACATTTTTCTCTACCTTTAGCCTCCGTTTCACATTGAGTAAGTCCTTAAGAAACTTAGCGTACGCAAGAATTTTCTTTATGGTCTCAAGAAAAGGTAAATTAATATTTACTTGCTTAAGAACGTCTAAAACATCGTCACGGGAGGTCTCTTTGGAGTGGGATAATAACCGTTGAGGGTATGGAGTAGCAATGGGAGGTTTCACAACCATCTCGGACCGGACTTTGTCATCATTATCACTCTTTCTCAAGGGGACATCTTCGACTGTTTTCGTGTCGGATGAAATCTCTTTATCATTTTACTCGTCGTGTGGAGGAAATGATAAGTCAACAACTCTTCCACTGCGTAGATTGGTAACTGCACTACATTGCCCTTGATTTGCGTTGGAAGTAGGACTAACTTTATTTTGACCTTGGGGAGGTCTTTGGCCTTGAGCGGGAAATTTACCCTTCTCTTGGACACGTAAGGAAGATTGCAATTTAGAAATATTTGCATTTATTTCGGCAAACATTCAGGCATTTTGAGCATTGGTTACCAATTGAGATTGGATAAATTGGTTCAAATTATCCTCAATATTTCTCTACGGTGGGGTGATATATGGCGTAGGAGGTGGTGTTTGCATGTGGGGCTTGTTGGAAGTGTAAGAGTGCGCCAGCGAACAATGAACAAACTTGTTTAATCAAATTCCAATTTTGTTCCCAAAAAAAACCTAACTCTTGCAATTAATTGCGATTGACTAATTAAATAAAAACAAGCATGCACACAATCACAAATATAAGGAAAAATCCCCCAAAGGACCAAAACCTTTTATTTCACTATATCTTGTAACAAGTTACAAATACAGATATATACGGCTTGACACACGAATACCCGCAGGCATCGGTTCGTTGCCGTCGGCAAGAGATCCCGCAAGAGTTCTAATCATCGACAATGGAGAATCAGCCTTCTTCTCCACAAGTGTACTCCAAATGAGTAGAATAAGTAATCTAGGGTTTAAATGATTCACATATGAATTTGGGACAATTTGGTGAATAAAAATAGGCTTAAAACTTTAAAAATGAAGTCTTAAATTGCAGTTGTTTCTGCAAAAAATGGAGTTGTGAGACTTGGAAAATATGACTGCTAAACAGAGGTATTTATAGAAAAATTGAGGCGGCGCGCTCACTCAAACGATATTGGGACTTCGCTCGAATGACTTATGATTTCATTTAAACGGCTTCGTGCGACATGCATATGTCTCTTGAATGACAGTACTATGTCATTCGAATGACGTGAACGTCAAATACTGTTCACCTCAACACTTGGAAAAATAATTATCACAAAGGAAAACATTTTAGGTACTGAAAACAGTTTATAAAAAAATTTCAAATAAATATGTAATCATTAAAAACTTCAAATTAAATATTTTACCATAATTGCTAGTGGAGTAGTGGGAATGTTTAAGACGCACATCGAACGTTGCTTGGTGAGGTTGTACTACGCATGTATGAAGATAATGGGCACGTGAAGCTTCAGATTCGGATCAAGGTCATCATGAATGATCATGTTGATGTGCCGAGTGTCGCTTTATAAGACATACATGTTATGAGCTAGGACATTAGAAAATTTCCTATATACTAAACGGACATTTATAAAATCATGTCCTTACAAATCTCCCCATATGTCTATGCCGGTACATACATAAAAACTATCTGAATTATGCAAGCAAAACTCAAAACAAATGGCATACAATTTAATGTCCCCATAAACCCAAAAACTAAAAATACTAAATTACATGTCTTCACAAAGGCTTCAACATCTTCAATTCTTCAACTTCTTCAATATTTCTTTGTCATCATCAGGGTGTGCAAAATAATCATCAATTTTGTACCTACACACATGAGACAAGAAACAATACCCGTGACGCGCAACAGTTTGAAAAAATAGTGATAAGAAAAAATCAATATCAATTAAGCTTAAACAAATCATTATCAATTCAAACATGCAAGCAAAATATCTTCCCCATAATTCGTTTTCCCCTTTTTTATGATGTCCCCAAATAGACAAATATGAAGAACACAAAGCAATGCAAATGGAGAAATTCACAAGGTAATAAAACTTTCTCTTTTTGAATATTTCAAAAAAGTTCTCAAAAAAAATACAACAAAAAATCACACCATGAAAGAACATGAAAATAATCAAGTCGGTGATAGCGGAAATGTAGGGATGTGAACAAATTCGATAGGAAAATCAATGCATACAAACATAACATATGTGCATGATGAATTTCATATATTCCTCATGAATGAACTCAACATCTTCCTTAGGTGTAAAAATGGTGGAATTATAAGTATTCAACTCAATTTAATTAACAGATCAAGCTCAAAATGATTTCCACACCAATAACGTCCAAAACTATCTGATGCTTTTTCGAGATTTTTAATAAAGTGCAAAGACGTTAAATCTAACCAAACTCCCTCAATTTTTTATGCATTTTTCATTTTCTTTTTAAGGTGTCTATTGTTCTCAACTTAGAGAAATCCTATTGGCCCCATTTTTAGCATATGATTATTTTTATTGCCTTGATTTTTTCTTGGGCTCTTTTAAACAGTGGCTTTCACGACGAGTTAATTTTTTACTCTCGCAGTCCTTTCCCGTGAACGCTCATTATTTTTTTATTTATGCAATTTATTCTCACGGTAAATGGTTCTTACATGCACAACGATTATTATTCTCGTTTTATCGCATTTGGTTCGTTGTATAGACAGAATTGAGATGGAAACACTCAAAGCAACATGTGATAGACAAGCAGAATATTCAAATAAAACCATATAGGTGTGCATTAAAGGAGATAAGGATCCAAACATGTAGAAGATATCACTAATCACCTCTTAATGACATTATAAAGCACATGGATGAAATGATGTAGCATCTCAAAACACTATCATACAGTCACGTGGAATATGGAATGAAGTTGTGACTATGGCTATCTTAAATGTTCATCCATTACGGTGTAAACAAAATACAAAGTCTTTTGTGTTTTTCAAAAAATTTGTACAAAAAGAAAATCTTTCTGTCTTTTTCAAAAAATTATCAAAAACAAAATCTTTTTGGATTTTTCAATTTATAAAAAAATAGAAAAATCTTTTTGTATTTTTCTAAAAAAGTGAAAAAAAGTAATAAAACTAATAATAGTGATGCAAATGATACAATCTAGAAATAGGAATCATATGATATGAACATGAAAAATGCATCATATTCTAAACATTGTGACCACCCCTCAGTCAACTATGCAAATTCCTAAATACTTCCTAAGGGTGTCTAAAGGCTTCGTAAAAATATCGGCTAACTGGAGGTCGGCAGACACAAAACTCAAGGATACGACTTCTCTTCTACTAGCTCACGGATGAAGTGCTCGCATATCCTAATGCGCTTTGTGCACGAATGTTGGAATGGATTGCGAGATATGTGTATTGCGATCATATTATCACAAGAAATAGTCATGGTGTCCTGTGGTATCCCATAATCCTTCAGCATCTGCTTCATCCACAGAAGTTGCGTGCAATAACTCCCATCGGCTATGTACTCAGCCTCCACAGTGGACAAAGCGATAGATTTTTTCTTCTTACTCAACCAAGAGATAAGAGCATAACCAAAGAAGAAACACCCACCAGAAGTGCTCTTACATCCATATGCATCCCCGTCCTAATCGGCATCCGAATAGGCGGATAAACAGTCATCGGTATCAAAGGAATACCAAATGCCCAATGATAGAATCCCACTCACATATTTGATAATGCATTTAAGAGCAAGTAAGTGTGGCTCTTTTGGGAACGCCTGATATCATGCACAGACTCCAACACTAAAGGCAATGTCAGGACGATTGGCAGTCAAGTAAAAAAGACTACATATCATACTCTGATATAAGGTTTTCTCTGTGTCCTTGCTTGAAGTGTCCTTGCTAAGCTTTATTGAGGTACTCATCGGGGTACATGCTTACTTAGCGGAGTCTAAACTAAATTTCTTCACTAGGTCTCTATTATAATTGGATTGGGAGATGAACATCCCATCCTGTAGCTGACGAACCTGGAGACCAAGGTAGAATGTAAGCTCACCAACCATGCTCATCTCAAACTCACTCTTCATCTACTCTTCAAAGTCGGGAGCATGTCGAGAGCACGTGGATCCAAAGACTACGTCATCCACATAGACCTGGGCAACCAAAATATCACTGTCTCCCCTCCTAACAAACAACATCTTACCAACTCCCCCTCTCATGAAGCCACGGGCTAAGAGATAGGAAGTAAGTCTCTCATACCAAGCACGGGATGCTTGTTTCAAATCATACAAGGATTTTCTCATAAACTAGATGTGATCAAGATGTTTAGGGTCCTCAAACCCTTTTGGTTGTTACACGTAAACTTCTTCATGTAGAATGCCATTTAGAAAGGGATTATTTACATCCATCTAGTATAACTTATAGCACAGATGACATGCGATGGAGAGTAGTAAGCGGACGGACTCAAGCCTCATAACAAGAGAAAATGTCTCGTCAAAGTCTACCTTCTCTATCTGTGTGTAGCCTTGAGCGACCAATCTAGCCTTGTTTCAGACAATGGTACCATTCTCATCCATCTTGTTCTTGTAGATCCACTTGTTACCAATCACATTCTTCTCGCTAGGTCGGGGGACTAGATCCCAGATATCATTCTTTCTAAACTGAAGCAACTCATCCTGCATAGAAGATATCCAGTGTTCATCCTTAGGTGCTTCTTTGACGTTCTTGGGCTCGACTTTAGACATGTAGCAAATAAAGTTAACCCCGTTCTCCTGCTGAGCACGAGTCTTGACCCCTAGGGTGGGATCTCCTAGAATGGCATTAGGATCATAACTCTTGCGAACCCAAGCATGTGTGTCCCCTAAGACAAGAGTAGATTCCACCCTAGGTGTGGGAGGCACAATTGGATCATTAGCATGAAGTGCATCATCCTTACACAAAAGGTTAGAATCAATAAACTCCGGTGATTCATCATCTTACACGGTTACGTTTATTGACTCCATAACCTTAGAGACACTCAGGTTAAAAACTTGATATGCTCTACTAATCGACGAATACCCTTATAATATTCCCTTGTCACTTAGGGAATCAAACTTTCCTAATTGCTCTTTATCCTATAGGATGTAGCATTTGATCTCAAAGACACAAAAATATGAAAGGTTGGACTTCTTTACAGTCCACAATTTATAGGGTGTCTTAAGTGTG
Source organism: Sambucus nigra (assembly GCA_949130495.1). Lineage (NCBI taxonomy): Eukaryota > Viridiplantae > Streptophyta > Magnoliopsida > Dipsacales > Adoxaceae > Sambucus > Sambucus nigra. Next base: position 527,563,763 of record OX422209.1, read on the forward strand.
TGTGGAAGAATATAAACTTGATTCACTGTATGGCATGAGATAGACACCGCCTTTGCCCAAATCTTCTAGCAACTCTACGACCTAGAAGCATCGATCTATCCATCTCCCGAATCGTCTAATTCTTCCTCTCAACAATCCCATTTTGCTGAGGAGTATTCACAGTCAAAAATTCATGTTTGATACCGAGGCTATCACAGTAAAGATCTACTTTATCTTCCTTAAACTCAGTGCCGTTATCACTACACATCCTATTAATAGTAACTCCATGTTGATTTTACAGTACACGACACTTGGTCAAAAGAAATTCCACAGCATCGGATTTCTCTCTCAGAAAACCTACAATCGAGTAACTAGAGAAATCATCCACCAACACGAGGATATATCTCTTACCACTCAAACTCTCAGTATGAGTAGGACCCATAAGATCCATGCGTATCAACTCAAGCATTTGCGAAGTGGTTATGGAATCCAACTTCCTGTGGGGCACTACGGACTTGCTTTCCCAACTGACAGGGTCCACAAACTGCGAAAGTCATCTTTCCAAGTGATGGCAAGCCACGTACTAGGTCTTTTTTAGCTAATCTCTCCAAATCTCTAAAATTCACATGACCTAAACGTTGATGCCACACATCCATAGGAGTGATCGTGGCACTATTGCAGACAAATGAGGACTTGGGCATAATCCCATAGTAATTATCTTCAGTCCTCACCCCTTGCAATATAAGTTTACTGGCTTGATCATAAACATTTCACTCATTTCGATCAAAGTTTATTGCAAAGTCAGCGTCGCACACCTGGCTAATGCTGAGAAGGTTCGCTTTCAAACCTTTGATGTACAAAACATACGTTATCTTAAGAAGTCCTAGTATCTTTATTGTACCTCACCCTACTATGCTAGACTTTCTCCCATCTCCAAACGTGACTTTATCTTCCTTACGATCCTCTAGGTAGGTAAAAAATGAAATGTCACCGGTCATGTGTTTGGAGCACCCACTATCAAATTACCACTAAGAGGCATTATGTGATTTAATAGCAACATGAACAATAAGGGCTTTTGTGTTGTGCTTAGGTACCCAAAAGATGGTAACCTTCTATTTGCCCTTGTCATTATTGGTTCTAGTCGGGATTTTGTAGGTATCCGCAGACGGTAAAGAAACTTGTTGGAACTCTTTTATTAAACTCTGAGATGTGTCAACTAGAAACTCAACCTCCTCTATAAGACTCAAAAATCGCTAGTGGCGCATGGTAGAGTAAATATACGCCGTGTTCGGCCCAACCTATAGCAAAACTCCCTAAGTTGGCATTTTCTTTTACAATAAGTACAAAGTTACACAGTCTTAAGCCGACCTTAGTTTGATATTCTTGGTCAAACTTTTCTTTGGGGTTTTGGGTGATAGCCATATGGATTCATAGAAAACTCAAGAATTTATTTCGTTATCACGTGAGACGAGGAAGCACCATTAAAACCTATTCCCTGTCTTTCACCAAAACCTAAAGTATGGGCGAGGAGCATCTTTCCACATATGTCCTATATCTTTACCTTGATCTCTCAGGCTCTCTCAAGGTCTTGAGTGAGTTGGGCTTCAAGTTACTTCTGAGTGTCCACTGAGGAATGGAGCTAACTCGTAAGACTAGCCACCTATTTGGTCAAGTCCCCTTTCTATTTCTCTAAACAACTCTCTTTCTCTCTAAACTGACTCTCTATCTCATGTAAACACTCTCTCTCTCTCTCTCTACGCAAATAGTCTTTCTCTCTCTCAAGGCAGTGGTAATGGATGAATCTCTCTCATCTCTCCCAAATCTTTCTCTAAGGCAACGATCCTAAGTGTTAATGCTTTATTACGCTTTTTAGTTTTAAAAGAATCAGCATATAAATCAGTTTACGCACGTCGTAGGTCACTCTTGCTCTCACTTGCAGCATGCTCCTCCCACTCACATTGCTTTCACTGTCGAGGTGTCCGTGTTAAGTAACATCCTCATCATCGTGAGGCGCACTATCATTACTCACATGACTAGCCATAAATGCAGTGAAGTTACATTCATGCGGTGACTCAACTCCAGAATCCACCGACTCGAACACACTATCATCACTAAGGGACGCATTTAAGGCTGCTTTGCCTTTACCTTGACATTTCAACATAGTAGGACACTCAAATTCCTTTTGACCTCTACCTTAACATCTATAACATCTATCCTCATCTTTCTTAGGCGTGTCCTTTTTATCTTTATTATTTTTCTTTTCAAACTTATTTTTCTCAAAATTATTTTTATCTTTGAAATTATCTTTTTTCTTTAGTTTGAGAAATTTCTTGAAACTTTTCGCAAACAAAGCCAAATCGTCCAAATCAAAACCAAACTTCGAATCTGACATCTCTTCCTCTTTTCTCCTAGACGACTCACATCTCTTTCCTGCTGACCCCTCACTCTTTTTTTACTGGTCTTTAAGTACCACCCCTTTATCTTTTGATTTTATCGTGTTAGGAAACATGTCAATTTCATAAGTCCGGAGGTCTCCTACCAACTCTTCTAATTTCAAACTACTCAAATTTCCTATAGAATTCAGCATAGTGACTTTAGAGATAAAACGCTTAGGCAGTTATTTTATAATATTTTTAACTACTCTAGCATCAGAAATGTGTTCACCTAGATTGAAACTAGTGTTTAAAATATCAGATAAGCGTGCATAGAATTCATCAAAATACTCAGATTCAAGCATGGTGATTGTTTCAAATTGTGTAGTTAAATTTTGCAATTCTGATTCTTTAACTGCATTAGTGACTTCATGGGTAAGTTATAAAATATCCCATGCTTATTTAGACATGGTACAAGTTATAAAACGTCAAAACTCCTCAGGGGTGATGGCACCAGAAATTGCATGAAGCCCACGTGAGTTATATGTGCTCTCCATTTAATTTCTTCCTCGGTCCATTCAGTCACAGCTTTTAAATTTATTTTATTTTCCACAATGACAGTGGGAGGAGTCCAATATTTATCACACATAACCCAAACACATTTCATACGGGCTTTCCAATATACATAATTTGTGCCGTCAAAAATTGGCACTCGATTATACAAGTTTTCAATTGAAATTGCGCTTTTTTAAAAATTAATTTTTAGACCAAAATTGACATCCAGAAAATTTTTGTGGAAAATTTACACGGTATAACTTTGTAATTGGCTCTGATACTAATTTGAGATTGCGCCAGCAAACAATGAATAAACTTATTTAATTAAATTCTAATTTTATTCCCAAAAAAAGACTAACTCTTGCAATTAATAGTGATTGACTAATTAAATAAAAGCAAGCATGCACACAATCACAAATATGAGAAAAATTCCCCCAAAGCGGCAAAACCTTTTATTTCACTATATCTTGTAACTAGTTACAAATACAGAGAAATATAGTTCGACAAACAAATACCCGCAGGCGTCAGTTCGTTGTTAGCGACAAGAGATCTCGCAAGAACTCCAATCGTTAGCGATGGAGAATCAACCTTCTTCTCCACAAGTGTACTCCAGATTAGTTGAATAAGTAATCTAGGGTTTAAATGATTCACATATGAATTTGGGAAAGTTTAGTGAATCAAAATAGGTTTAAAACTCTAAAAATGAAGTCTTAAATTGCCCCTGTTTCTGTAGAAAACGGAGTTATAAAGACTTGGAAAATGTGACTGTAGAACACAAGTATTTATAGAAAAATTGAGGCGGCACGCTCACTCGAACGATATTAGGACTTCCCTCGAACGACTTATGATGTCGTTTGAACGACTTCGTGCGACATGCATATGTCGCTTGAACGACAGTACGATGTCGTTCGAACGACGTGAATATCAAATACTATTCGCCTCAACACTTAGAAAAAAAATTATCACAAAGGAAAACATTTCAATAACTGAAAATAGTTTATAAAAAATTCCCAAATAAATATGTAATCATTTAAAACTCCAAATTAAATATTTTATCACAATTGCGAGTGGAGTAGTGAAAATGTTTAAGATGCACATTGCACACTGCATGGTGAGGTTGCACTATGCACGTATGAAGATGATGGGTGCGTGAAGCTTTAGATTCGGATCGAGGTTCTCATGAATGATCGTGTTGACATGTTGCATGTAGTGGTATAAAACATGCATGATGTGATCTAGGACACTTAGAAAATTTTCTAGATACTAAACGGACATTTATAAAATCATATCCTCACAAAATGCGGAGGTGGTGGTGGAGGAGGGGAAACGTGTGAATTAGTATTTAACACAGCATGTTGTTTCCCATAATTAAAACCAGTATGGTTCCTCCACGAAGAGTTGTAAGAATTACCGTGAGGGGCATTAATATTTCTCTTAAAATCTCCTACCTCTTCTACTTGCTTTTGAAGCATGACTTTATATGCGAGTATCATCGGACACTCCTCTATTGAATGTCCCACCTCACAAATCGCACACACTTTCTCTCTCAAATCTCGAGCGGATCCGATTGTTCCGCTTACCCATGATTCGACTACGTCTTTCAATCATTTTTTAAGTAAGCTTATTCAAAGTTTTAACTCGGCTTCTTTGTCCAATTGATAGAGTCTGGATGCAGAAGGAATTGTGTACGTTTGTCAAACTCGGGTTTGGACGTTAGGATCGGATGTGTCCTACACTTAAGTAGTCTCCGCGACATACTTAAGGTGGGCCTCTGCATCGTTTGTGTCTAACCCAAAAAAGTTTCCCTCACACATTGTCTCAACGAGTTGTTTAGAAGTTATACTAGCCCATGATGGAAGAAATAGATGAGTCGATACTTATCAAAACCATGGTGGGGGCATGTGTTAACTAACTCGTTGAAACGCTCCCAACATCGATCGAATGGCTCATTTTCTTGTTGTTTAAATGTTTGAATTTGATCTTTGATGGAATTCGTTCGATATTGGGGGAAGAATTATAAAAGAAACTTGGCTTTCATATCCCTCCACGATTCAATTGAGTTCGGTGATAAAGACCATAGCCAAGTCTTGGTTTTATCCTTCAAAGAGAAAGGAAAAATTTTGAGGCGAATGACGTCTTAAGTGCACATTTGATTGCTAAAGGTTTCGCATGCCTCTTCGAACTCACGGATGTGGAGGTATATTTTTTCGAATCCATACCATGGAACGTGGGAATAATTTGAATCATACCATTACAAAAATAGAATTGCCTCGCATTATACGGAAGTAGAATGCATCTCGAAGTGACAGTGCGCTCAAGATATAAGAGGTCTCTCGTAGGGCGATACGACATCTCACCCTAACCCATACCATAACTAGCATGGTATGACGTCTCACTCTCTCCAATTGACTCGTTATCCTCACTCAACGCCCTAGAAGTGTGACACGTAATGGAGTTGGGTTGCGTAGGAGGTGGAACCCAAAACTGAGGAGCATTAGGAGTGTGTGAATTATCGGGATTGTACTCCACTACAGGATTTTCGTGAATGTGGGTTGAGGAGTTTGTTGAGGATTTTGCATGTAAGGATTTGAGAGATGCTATATTTTTTCTTGCTTTTTATTTTTCTAACTTTTTTTTAGGAATTTTTTATTTTATGATTTTTTGGGATTTTTAAGAATTAGAGTCAAATTTTGGATTAAACCGACCTAACCTAAAAGTCTACCAAATCCCCGACAATGGCGCCAAAAACATGACGCGACTTTTCAAATGTCTCTGGTGCATGCTTATATGTTGGTCGCTCAAGTAATAATCCAAGAAAGTCGGGTATCGAACACAGGGAATAGGATGTAAGACGTCATGACGAATAGGAAAGATGAATAATCTTACGTTTGACTCTAGATAAGAAGGAAAGGATGATTTATTTGTGATCCGTTAACTAACTAAAACAAGTAAATTAAACTATTGACTTAACTATGCATGCGATGATAATGAAGTAATTTTAAACTATATGAGAAGATAGGATTAGGGTACACTCCCCCGCACCGTCGGTAAATTCATTGGATATAAAAGGTTCAAAAATTATATTAATAATTCGAAGAAAATATTAAATATTTCAAAGCATTAACTATATGAGGATTAAACTCCGCACAATAGTTAATCAATAATAAATCTAACGTGAATGATAAGATTGTTGGTTCGCATACTACACACTCAAATACATTTGTTGTCTAGGGTAAACAAGGTTAAGATATCTATAATACGTGTTTCAAAAAAATATCAAACCTTCAAATTATCTCCAAAATTTTATTCAATTTTATACCCAACTCATCACCTAGGTTGGGTTCATGTACCCTAACCCTCTAGAAAACTAGCCAGGCATCGTGCATCTACACTTAAACATGATATCAATGGTGCATGAAAACATTCTTATGTGAGAAGTGTAAAGTAATCAATCATAAACCAAAAGGATGAGAGAAATTGAAAGAAATAATGAAACTATACTTGGATTGATGAAAAACCCTTGAAAATCAATGTAGAAGATGATCAATTATTTAATATTATTGCTCTTAGGGTTCTTTCCTTCAAGATCCTCTCAAAACTATGTAAAAATTAACTTCCTAATGTCTCGTATCAAAATTGAATATAGCTCTCACATTTTATTAAGTGTTTCAACCTTGTACAACTCTATTTTTAATAAATAAGTTTCAAAATTTTGTTAAATCGAACTGGTTCTATTTTTCTTTCTTTCGTGGGCGAATCGGTTCTGTTTTTCCAGCCGATCGAACCGATTCTACAAAAACCGAACCGGTTCTACTTTCAGCATTCCTTAGTTTTGCCTCTTTGATTCTTCATCTTCAAAAGGGAATCACTTCTTCACCATAACTTGGATTGAGGTGCCATTTTTTCCTATGTGATTATGACTTCAGGCTCTTCAACTTTTCTTCAGGTTTCGCGACCGAATTTTTGGTGTAAAATTACTCTTTTCCCCTTGACTTTTTCTTCCTTTATTTATTTCTTATTTCAATTTCTCTCATTTCTTCACATGCATCAAATACCTATAAAACACAAGAGAAATACATGAAACTCGATGTACTAGATAGAAGATGTCAGTAGCAATGATATGAGATAAATAAACTCAAATTACACCTCACGGGGTCATAAAATCATCTAAATTATGGGGATAAATATGAAGAATTTATGCCTAATCATTAGGCCTAAAAAATTCCCACTACCATTCGGGAGATAGATTTTTTGACGTGGAGGAACTAATAAAGAATTAAATTTAACATCAACAAGAGTGTGCCTATGATGGATAAGTGGTCTATGACTTCCGTGATGGTAAGGTCGCCATTTATGAATAAATGTTCAAAGTTATCTTTAGACTTCCTATCCATCCCAATATACGAACCACTCTTTTCGAGTTAGGGTTAGTGCTGGCTCAACGGTCCCCCAATACCTGGAGGATCCTTATAGGCTTCATCCAATTTCGGCATCTAATTAACAAAAATGACCTTCCTATTTTAGTATTCAGAGGCTGCTACAATGTCTCATGCTCTAGGGCACAGTCTGGCTACTATCATCTCGTAGCTAGGAATACCACCGAAAAAGTTCTTCGTGTTAACTAAACTTCTAACTACCATTGGAAACCTAGATACTTCATCATATCAAGTTCTTAGGAATCTGACATCGACACCCCAGACAGTGCCTCGAGGCCGAGGGTATCAAGAAATAGGTGAAAGCCCCTATATCGACCAAGTTTGATCCCAGCCTGAGCATAGACGCCAGGGAGAAAGTTGATAAGCTCCTCTCAAAGGGGGATGATGATGGACTTATGGAGTTTAAGAGGTTGAAGAATCCCAAGTTCCTTAAAAATACGGGTCTGAGGGTTGACCCATTATCATGTAAGTATATGTTTGTTTTTTATCTGTTTATCATTTTCTATTGTCCTTTATTGATATTAACTTCATCTCTTACTTACAGGTTGTCCATTAGACATATTCGATTATCTTTGGAAAATGGAAGCTCCTTCCCTAGGAAACTTGTTGAGTAAGATGTCCACGGGGACTAATCCCCCCCAAGAAGACCACCATTGGTGGGCCCGTCCAGGCCGACCAAATGAAGAAGAAGAAGAAGAAGAAGAAGGATTCGGCCTAGAATACATCCAATGCCCCCCTCCACAAAAGAAAAATAGGAGTGTCTATAGTTCTAAGGTACACCTTTTCCTCTGTCATGCCTATATCGTCTACCTCAGTCTTGGTCGATAGGTTCTTTCTACTTTCTATTAGCACTAACTCCATAATGGGGGATCAGACGAGGGTGAGGTCTTATATCAGCTCGCGGGTGTCAGAGTCTAATCATAGGTTGGTGGAATACCTGGAACTTTCCTGCCTCTACAGTTTTGGCCTTCATCGGTTCATCCAGGTAGTTAATCTCATATCTCATATATGTTTTTTTCATTAAGTGTTACCTCGTGTGTATCCTGCTAACTTTTGTTTATTGTCTTTTCAGTCTCTTTTCTCCTTTCACATGTTTTTTGAATGGGTACAATCCAACAAAGCCAAGATTGATAAATACGATGAAGTTGCTAAGGATGAGAGGGCGTCCAAGAAAGTCCTAAAGCAAAAAGAGGTTGGCCATAAGAAATAACTGGATAACTTGGAGCAAAAGATATGAGACGACCTTGATGAGAAGATCAAGGAGCACAATGATGATGTTGTCGCTCTGGAGAGGAAGTATGAGAAGCAGATTAATGACGCTGTTAAGGCTACTGAGCGGAAGTCCATTGAATACTTCAAGACCTCAGACGAAGTCGCAAGGTACGAACTCCAATATCTGGAGAGGGGGGCTCGCAATTCTCTCAGATGGGTGACCAAGAAGTACCCTAATGTGGCTCCTCTGGATAAAAGTTCTCGGTGTTTGAATTCTTCGACCCTGATGCCATTGTTACGCTAAACGAAGTTGAAGCTGACAGTACTGCTCTTGAGCCAATGGCTACCGAAGTATCGGCACAGGTTGGGGCCGAGATGATTGAAGACGAAAATACTGAGGGAGAAGTCCAGACTCAGCCCATTACTAATAATCTCATCTAGGCTGTGAAATAAGCTTAAATAGCCACTTTTTCATGTCTTATGATCTTCTCTGATGGGCGGCTACCTATGGTTGATTGCCCGTTTTCTATGTAATAGTTAATTTTTGAACATCTGTAATGTAGTCCTCAAACATCAACTATAATTTCTGAACACCGATATATTGATTATCATTTTTTATGTGATGAATGGAATGTGATGATTGGAAAATCAATTGTTATCCGGCTACAAATGTATTATGTAATCTGCTGAAGTGTATTGTCTACATCTTTATAATTATTAATGAACTTTGCAATGGGATGATACATCATTCCAATTCACAACTCATCATTTTATGATGCTTGAACAACCATTTTTAATTTGAAGCCACCAAATCAATAATGTTAATCATAAGTCCCCTCTGGTCATTTTTGGGAGTATATGGACGAGTCTCGTCTCTTCATACGCTCTCTTCTTCGCTGAGAGAGTTTTAACTCTGAGGTCACCACATAGTGGTGTATATAAAACGATAAAATGATTTTCAATTTAAAGTCACAAAATGAATGATGTAAATCATAAGTCCTATCTCGTCATTTTTAGAACTGTATGGTTGAGTCTCGTCTCTTCATACACCCGTGTCTTCACCGAGAGAGTTTTAACTATGAGGTCACCACATAGTGGTGTCAATATAACAATAAAATGATTTTTAATTTAAATCCACTAAATTAATGATGTTAATCATAAGTCCCGTCTCATCATTTTAGGAGTGTATAGATAACTCTCGCCTCTTCATATACTGTTGTCTTCACCAAGAGAGTTTTAAGTCTAAAGTCCCCTCTCATCATTTTTGGGAGTGTATGGACGAGTCTTCTCTCTTTATACACTCTCTTCGCCAAGAGAGGTCACCGCGTAGTGATGTTTGTGTAACCATACTTAAATGATTTTCTAAGCTATGTTTTCCACCACTTAAGTTATGTTATTACACCCATCACCCGTCTTGGTGTTATTCAGATTCTATGGACGAGATAAGTCTCTTCATGAACTCTTGCATCATCGAGAATGAGTTATGATTAGAATATAGTTTAACATCGTCCAAACTACGCTATAATAATTGAAGAACAAAAATATTAATCAGAATATTTTCTCATTCAACTTGAACTTTCTTACAAAATACCATTGTCATACAAGTAATTGAACCATCATATAATTTATCACAGTTACATGATCACTGATATTATCTTTTTAAATGATCTTCATTCCATTTATTGGAGAAAGGCTCTACCTCTAGGTTCTCTTGTCTTTAAGTTCCAGGGACGACCTCTTCAGTGACTTTATATGGGCCATGCCAGTTCGGATACAACTTGTTTGGATTCTGCCAAATATTTTTCAACACCAAATCCCCCACAGTAATCGGCCCAACTTTGACCCTCTTATTATAGAATTTGTCTGCCTTATGTTGATATGTTGCTTGTCTGACCTCAACGTCCTCTCGTCTTTCCTCTATTAGGTCTAGGTCAAGCCTCCTTTCTTTATTATTGTTTTAAAGGTTGTAAGTCTAGACCATGTGACTGGTAAGGCTGAGTTCAGTGGGGATTACTGCCTCTGACCCATAAGTTAGCATGAAGGGTGTCTTCCATGTAGGTGTCCTCTCCATTATCATGTATGCCCATAGGACTCTATGAAACTCGTCCATCCAAAGACCCTTGGCATCTTCCAACTTCTTCTTGATTTTGTCTAATATATCCCTTTGGTGACTTTGGTCTGGCTATTAGCTTGGGGTCGGCCTCGCGCTGAGTAGAACTACTTGATGCTGACCCTTTCACAATATGCCTCTAAGGAATTATTTTTTAATTATGTCCCATTGTCAAAAATCAAGGTGTGGGGTAGACCATGCCTACAAATGATGTTTCTTTAAATGAACTTAAAGGTCTTCGTCTTAGTTATGGAAATCATGGCCTCGGCCTCCACCCACTTTGAGAAGTAATCGATTTCCATGATCAGATACCTATAATTGTATGCATCTTTAGGTAGAGATCCCACTAGGTCGATCCCCCAAACTGCAAATGGTCGGGGGCTGTAATGGACGACAAAGACTAATAAGGTTGATAGGGGATGCAAGCATATCTCTAGCACTTATCATATTTCTTTACATAATTGGCCATGTACTTAGCAACGGTTGGCCACTAGTAGCCATGTGTCACAATCCTTTTTTCCAGAGATCATCCCCAAATATGACATGATCATTACCCATCATGCACATCTCGTAAAACGTATTACACTTCAGTGAGATGAACAAATTAGAGCAAAGGAAGTCGAAAGCCCATTTTGTATACTACATCCCCTATAATGGTGAATTTTGCAACTTTGTGTCATGACTTCTTCCTCTCGGCCTTCGTATCTGGGAGCTCCCCATCCCTAATATATTTGATGAGAGGATTCATCCATGATTCTCTAAGATTCAAATTTAGGCAAAATTCAAGCCTACTATCATCCTCGTTAATACTGGGCTTGTATAGGATTTTAACTGGGACGATCCTCCTGATCTCTGTTCTGGTAGCAAAGGTTAACCTTGCTAGAGCATCGGTTCGTCTATTCTCTAGTCGAGGGATCCATTTCACTTTGACTTCCCCAAGATTGGCGATCACCTTTCTAACTTTCTTCAAGTACTTGGCCATATTTTCTTCCTTGGATTCGTAGATCTCCAACACTTGGTTGACCAGTTGGGAGTCACTGTGCACAATCATCTGGTCGATATTCATTACTTTGGCGAGGGAGAGGCCGGCTTAAAGGGCCTTATACCACTACACCAAAAACAGGAATTTGGCATGATTTAAAACTGTACCAGATCAAATCTGGCACGGTTTTGAACTGTGCCATAATCAGGTGTTCCAAAATGGCCATTTTTTTCTGGCACGGTTTAAAAGTGTGCCAGATTTGACCAAACAGGAACACTTCTGGAACACTTTTAAACCGTGCCAAAATTTGATATTTCTGGCACACTTTTGGCACAGTTTTGAACTGCGCCAGATTGAGCACATTTTGATAAACTTTTGGCACAGTTCAAAACTGTGCCAAAATTTGATACACTTTTGGCACGGTTTTGAACTGTGCCAAATTTTTGGATAAAAGAAAAAAAATTTGAAAACAAGAAAATTCACAAATTCTAAATCTTGCACGTTGTTGATAAACTAATGTACATACAAACTTCAAAATATTACAAGTCTTTAGCAGTTCACAGACCGAAAAAAATTGGGCAGAGTTTTCTCTATTTTCTGGATATTCTAAAACCTGCTAATATACAACCTGCGTAACATAAAGCCCGCACGGCCACAAAATATAACAATAAACTTACAAAAGCCTGCATGGCCATAAAAGTTAACAATAAAACAACACAAGCCCGCACGATCATAACACAAAAAAATGGAATCATGAATAAACCCCTTGTTGTAAACCATTGAGTTCTTCGTGTGCTCCACGTGAATAAATGCTAATGATAAAATGTTATCCTGCAAAAAAATAGGATACAAAAAAGATACGATATTAGTGACCAAGTAATTCATAAAAAAAAGCTTTGTCAAGCTAAACAATTACATATAGGAGTTGCAATTATTATTATATTCAAAAATTGAAAATCTTACGCAAGTTATGACTACCTGATCAGTTCGTACGAGTTACATTGGTCTCGTGTGAGGAGTTAGTGCTTCTTACGGGATTGTTTGGGGGCTGGTTTGGGTTTTCACCCTTCAACGGCTTGTTTCTAAGCCTAATCCATATATTATCAAATTATCATCATATTCTCAAATCGGGAGACCCGCGACTATGCGGTTAATTCGTACAATTTATATTAATCCCGTGCGAGGTGTTTGTGCTCTTACGGGACCGTTTGGGGGTAGGTTTAGGTTTTCACCCTCAAACAGCTTGTTTTCAAGCCTAATCTACATATTTTGAAATTATTGTCAATATCTCAAATCGAGAGGCTCGCGACTATGCTGTCAGTTCGTACAAGTTACATTGATCTCGTGCGAGGTGTTCGTGCCTCTTACACGTTTGGGGGCTGGTTTGGGTTTTCACCGATCAACGGCTTGTTTTCAAGCCTAATTTACATATTTTGAAATTATCATCATATTTTCAAACCAAAAGATTCGTGACTATGCGGTCAGTTCGTACGAGTTGTATTGGTCTCGTGTGACGTGTTAGTACTTCTTATGGGATCGTTTGGGAGTTGGTTTGGATCTTCACCCTCAAACGGTTTATTTTCAAGCCTAATCTACATATTTTGAAATTATCATCATTATCTCAAATCGAGAGGCCCGCAACTACGCGGTCAGTTTGTACAAGTTACATTGGTCCCGGGCGAGGTGTTCGTGCCTCTTACAGGGCCGTTTGGGTTTTCACCCTTCAACGGCTTGTTTTCAATCCTAATCTACATATTTTGAAATTATTGTCATATTCTCAAACTGGGAGACCCACGACTACGGGGTCAGTTCGTACGAGTTATATTGGTCTCGTGTGAGGTGTTAGTGCTTCTTACGGAATCGTTTGGAGGCTGATTTGAGTTTTCACCCTTCAACGGCTTGTTTCTAAGCCTAATCCATATATTATCAAATTATCGTCATATTCTCAAATCGGGAGACCCGCGACTACGCGATCAATTCGTACAAGTTACATTAGTCCCGTGCGAGGTGTTTGTGCCTCTTACGGGATCGTTTGGGGACTGGTTTAGGTTTTCACCCTCAAATGGCTTGTTTTCAAGCCTAATCTACATATTTTGAAATTATCGTCAATATCTCAAACCGAGAGGCCCGCAACTACGCTGCTAGTTTGTACAAGTTACATTGGTCCCGTGCGAGGTGCTCGTACCTCTTACGGGACCGTTTGGGGGCTGGTTTGGATTTTCACCCTTTAAGGGCTTATTTTCAAGCCTAATCTACATATTTTGAAATTATCGTCATATTCTCAAATCGGGTGACCCGAGACTACGCGGTCAATTCGTACAAGTTATATTGGTCCCGTGCGAGGTGTCCGTGCCTCTTACAGGGCCACTGTATTCGGTCTAGATTCATTTGGGGATGTCTAATTTTGTAAATTTCTTTAATTTGGTATTGCATATATAAATTCACAAACTGATTTTAGCTAACACTTTGCAATAAACATACAGAGATACTCTTAACGAAACAATCACAACCAAATCCTGTTTCCAATAAAAGTATATAATAGACTTTAGACTAATTTTATGAGAAAAAAATTACCAAGGTATCTCCCATGTACTTGTAAAGTTTCAGTTACAGTTCTATATACACCCAAAATTTCCCCAAAAAAACATGCCAATACACTAACACAAAGAAGATTAATTAATGGTATAAACTAAAACTCAATTAACTTGTAAAGCAAACCTTTAAATCAAACTAAAATAAAATTCTCCAATGTGAAAAGAAAAGACAGCGTAAATCTAAAATGCAATGGATACCTTAGACATCATCTCTAATCTGCAGCCTCCTAAGGGCTGAGGCGAGGGGTGGGTGGCGGTAAGCCAAAGTGATGTGTAGCTGTGAGCTAAAGCGCTACGTCGCAGTAAGCTAAACCACTGTGTGGCAGTGAGCTGAACCCGAATGTGTCTTTCATCTACACGAAGCATAAAAATATCAAAAAAATATCAAAAAAACTACCAAAATAAACTTTGGTATCAGGTATTAAATTCAGTTACAACAGCATATTGTAAGGTATTGAATTCAGTTATAATGAATTCGGTTAAAACATGTACAGCTTTGCTTCTATATAATGAATTCAGTTACAATATTCAATACCAATCGAGATTTCCATATATAGTTAACAGTTACAATATATAGAAAATTCAATATGAATTCACATAGTTACAATATATAGAACATTCAGTATGAATTTACAATATATAGAACATTCAATAAGGTATAAGTTATTGAGTATATAAGCTATAAGGTATTGAATATTGTTAACTATTCATATTGAATGTATAAGGTATTGAATATTCAATATACAGTATGAACATTCATATTGAATATTGTTAACTACTCATATCTATACTGTATATTGGATATTGTATAAGGTATTGAATAAATAAGGTATTGAATATTGTTAGCTATTCATATAAGGTACATTGAAACTGTTAGTTAACAATATACCTTAACAATATTTAATATTCAATACCTGTTTTAACTTACAATATTCAATACCAAAGTTATAATGAATTCACATAGATATAGTACCTACAGCAATTGTACATTTACAAAAGAATATCGAATTCACATTGAAATCATATTGAATTTATAACTGTTAGAAATGCATATTGAATGCATATAGGTACTAATAGTTATAAAGTTACAAAAACAGTTATAAATCCATATTGAATTTATAAAGTTTGCAACTGTTATAAAGTTTGCAACTGTTATAAAGTTTATAACTGTTACAAAAGCTAACTTTTATACAATTTCAAAATGAATCAAAAGCTAATTGTTATACCATGTTTAAAAGATAACTGTTATACCATGCAGTTCCATCCTATATTTCGAATCAAACAATTATCAACTTGGTGAACCATCCAATCTAAATGCAACATCGCAAGAGCTTCTTTCCAATTTCACAACAAAAAAGTGAGCGAGATAAAAAAGTAAGCAAACGAATATGGCATCGAAGATAATTTATATAATACGGATGTTTAACTAACTTAATTATTATGTGAGTAGAGATAGATAACTGTCTAATAAAAAAGTGAGCGGGAAATATTTTAAGAACAAAGATCTAACACAAATGAATATGATAGTTGGACCTGTTGATGTACCATAAGATTGAACATAGAATTCTTAATACAAAGGATAGTATATAGACAGTTTGTTGATCTATTTTCTTAACAGAACACCGTAGACTTGTTAACATATCAAGGTTTAAAGGATAAACTTAAAAGAAAATGTGAACAGAAATAAACTGAAAATAAAAATTGGGCAAAATACGTCGGTGATATAATAGAAATGATGGCATTTGTATATATATATATATATATAATATAAAAAACGAACTGAATGCATACAAAATAAAAACAATTTAGCAAAGTCATACAAACAATACATACAAAATAAAAACCGAACTGAAAAAAACAAAACAAAAATAAGTTTACCTCTGCTAGGGGCGGTGCACGGGAGGAGAGACGGGGGTGGAATGAGGTCCTCTGCTGCAGGAAATCGGGGCGGCGCATAGCACGGGAGGTCCTCTATTGCAGGAAACAGGGACGGCGCGCAGCGCGGGAGGTTTTCCTCTTTAACGTTTACACACACAACATTATCTACAACTAAAATATGCTATTAGAAGAGATCATGAAAACAAAAATAAGAAGAATCAACATAGTAGCTTCAATATAAGGTTAGTTAACCTCTGATTTGAACTTTCTTGCAACATTTTGAATAGGCTAAAGAAGTTTTTTAACATCATAATAACACCTAGTTTGCTGACGTGACTCTTGTACTAACATAGAAGAAAACTTACTGAATCATATTCCCAAATTGTTCACTTTAGAGGAGAATAATAGTTCAGTTATACTTACAATATAAGAGATAAAAGGTAATGTGTGGGAGTTAAATGACTTCAGTGCTACAAGTGTAGATGGATTTTCTGGGGTATTTTACACTACTTGATGGAACCTAATTCAAGCAGACTTTATATTGGAAGTATGTAGTTTCTTTGGTGGTGCTTGCCTCCCAGTCAGTTGGTCTAGCACAATAGGTGTATTAATACTTAAAAAGAAATCAATTATCAATTGTCCTAGCCTAAGGCCAATAAATTTTTGCACCTTCATGAATAAGTTCTTTCCAAATTGTTACGAAATAGGTTGGCTACCCTCCTACCCAGAATCATTTCACTCCATTTGTCTAGTTATCTAAGAGGTTGGTGCATAGCTGAAAATTTCTTAATAGCCAAAGAAATCCTTCATAAAATGAACTAACAAAAAATAGAGAAGAAAATGTGGCACTTTGTACATGGAAAAGTCCTACGATAGATTATCTTGGCTTTTCCTCATCAAAAAGATCACGGCCATTGGTTTTTCTAAAGTTGTGATTGATTTGGTGAGGATATTAGTATCCAATTGTTATTTCTCCTTAATTATTAATGACAAAGTTGTATATTTATTTAAAATCCTCTAGAGGAGTGAGGTAGGGCGATCCTATATCCCTTATATTATTCATCATATCTATTGAGGTATTAAATCGAGGCGTGGTTCATCTATATATGTCTAAAAATATTAGCCCTTTTATTATGCCTTTAGGGAGTCTCATTGTGAGCCATATCTCATTTATAGACGATATTTTCATCTTTAGATATGTAAGTAAAAGGTCTCTCGAAAATCGAATTGTATTTCTCTCCTCTTTTGAATCAAGATCAGGTCAGTCAGTTAATAAAAGCAAACGTGTCTTCTTTGTCTTTCACAAATGTACCTCGAGAAGGAAAAATATCATTTAACACACCACAAGCATTTCGGTGAGAAATTTTCCAATGATATACTTAGGATGTCCTATATTTCCCAAAAAGAATAAAGCCTCATACTATTCAGGATTGGTGGAAAGCATCAGAAATATAATTCAGGACTAGAGCATAAAGCTTCTTTCAGTTGGAGGTAAACTCATTTGTCTCAAACATGTTCTTTCCTCTAATCCCCATCATACTTTGGCAAGCCTTAAACCCCCTAAGTTTGTGAGCAATCATATTGAAAGGATGTTTTTTAATTTCTTTAGGGGGATAAAAATGATATGAGATGACACCATTGGCTTCATTGGTCCTAATTTTATTTGCTAGTCAGTGAAGGAGGAGTGGGATTGAGATCTTTACATCAAGTTGCCCTAGTAGGGACTATGAAGAGATTATGGAAGATTAAGGCCAATCCATCCTTATTATCCCAGTCCATGCTAAACAAGTATTATAAAAGGGTTGCCCCAAATCTAGTAGTAGCAAAATCCTTAGATTCTAAGGAGTGGAAGGATATGCCCCTTCAAGGAGACACCGTGGAGGAGAATTAACCACGGATACCCTATTTGGAAACCATCAGATAGTGGTTCATTCTCTACGAGTTCTGCCTAATAATTAATTAGACATCACAAGCCTAAATCCTTAATTTGTTTCAAATATTTGGCATCCTAAACTTCCAAAATAAGTGTCCATTTTCATGTGGAAGGCCCTAAAATTGAAGATCCCATTGGATGAAGATTGTCTTAAGATGGTAATCTTCCTAGGAAGGGCCTTTCTTCATATTATATATTAATAAAATCGATGGGTATTCCATCCCTCGTCCTAAAAAAATACACGTCATAAAAGATTAGTTTATAAAAATACAACCAGTTGACAATTCGGATTTTCAATTGGCTCACCCTCAACCTCCTGTCACCACTACAAATCAATGAGCATAAAAACTAATGATATTAGTCAATGACCAAGAATTTAAATTACATTTATCTGTATCAATTTGACGATACTATAACTTGAATGTCCGGGAGTAGATTAGCTCAGTCGATCATATCATTTAGTTTTCCTTCCTGCATCATTCAAAAATTATATTACAAGTTTTAAGGCCAATCATGTATCACTGGTCACAGCAGTTGAAACACAAATAGAATAAACTAAATTCCAACAATTAAACACAAAACTGAAATAAAATTGCTAAAACCAATAGTATATCCACTGATTCAATAAATTAGTAATTGGTCCACTGTTTAAATCAGTATGATACTACTCGTCCCCTCTTATACAATCTTCCAACCAATTCAATTAAGAACATAAACCTTTTAACATACAAGAATGGCATAAAAGATAAAAATAGTTAACCAAAAAAATAATACCTGAGTAAAAAATTATAATATGATTAACCAGTGACATGGGCGATGGAGAGGATTGGTTCTAGGGCTATAGCAAATTGGTGCTAGAGTGGCTAGAGCTAGGGCTAAGGCAAGGAAGGTGTACGGGTGAAGAAAAAGGATAAAAACGAGTGGAGAAGGAGAAGAATTGTTGGTCTTTTCGTTTCTTTTTTATTTTCTTAGGATCTTGGGGTGATTGAATAAGCAGGAGAGTAAAATTTGACAAGGGGGAATCAAAATTTGTTTTGACCATCTCATAAACTATATCTTTTGAGACGGTTACTAATATGCAGTCTGTTTTAGTAGTACCTTTTGAGACGGTGACTAATTTATAGTCTCTTTTAATTGTACTTTTTGAGACGGGTAACAAAAGGGGTCTTAAAATAGTAGACTGTTAATTTTACCTGTCTTAGAGACCCAAAGTTTAGCCGTCTCAAAAGATTTAGTCTTAAAAAGTACTTTTTTGTAATGTCTTTTTAAGTACAAAATATTATATAGTGAAATAAATTGAACATAAAATCATTTGTTATAGATAAAACAAATGAAATCGTGCAGATAATGAGTAATGAAATTACTAAAAACTTTTATCTGAAAAACCTAATTCCAATACATTCTTAACAGTAGACAAAACATACATACATATAATAAATCAACCAAACCCCAATTAATTCAACCCAAATCAACCAAACCCCAATTAATTCAACCCAAATCAACCAAACCCCAATTAATTCAACCCAAATCAACCAAACCCTAAATCATAGGCATACATACACATAACTAAATCCAAGCAATACATAGACATATACATGTTTCAATTAAGAGTCTCGCTTAAATTTTCTCATTCCGGTTTAATTGGTTTACAAGTTTATTGAAGGTTACCTGAGTAGAACAAGATGGTTGTGGTGATGGAATCCAAAAGAAACCTCTGGCATGATTAGAACTGAAATGTCGACATGATGAGAATAGAGGACAACCTAATATAGCATTTCGGTGACATCAAACAAAGGAAAAAAATGGAAAAAATAAGAATAACAAACCTTGAGTGTAGAGGAGGACTGATATAGGAGGAGCGACGTCGAACTGAGTGTGGAAAGAGAGGGCGTTATTGAGGGTTTTCGGGGGAAGAGGGAGAGCTGAACAAGAAGCAGGAAGATTGAGCGGGACATAACAAAAGGGGAGTATAGTGAATTTTTAAGGCTTTTATATTTCAGTTAACTGTACTCAATTTTGGCACATTTTAAAACAGTGCCAAATTTTGGCACTATTTTAAAGAGTGCCAAATTTTTATTAAACCGTGCCAGAATTTGGCACAGTTTTAAAATGTGCCAGATTTTTAATATCAGGGTGTGCCAATTTGCTATTTTAGGTGTAGTGTACTCTGACTCATTATTTGATGCTCTAAAATTCAATCTTAGAGCATATTCGATATATATTCCATCCGGGGCCGAGAGTATCAGCCTAGCCCCACTTCTATTTTCACAACATGATCCATCCAAGAAAAGACACCATACTTGGACTTCTTTTGATAAAGTCCCCTCTGCTAATATACATTTTTGGAATAAAAAATCTTTTTCTCTCACATTGGCTTGCTCTATGTTGGTTGACGATTTCCTTGCCACAACTGCTTCTAACACTACCATATCATATTACATTCCAGTATCGGCTTCGACCCAGATGAATTTGGCCACAAAATCAGTCGATACCTGACCCTTGATTGCAGTCCTCGACTGATACACAATGTAAAACTCTCCTAACTCAATTGACCAAGCCATCAGCCTACATGACTTCTTTGGTTTATGGATGACTTGCCTCAAAGAAGTGTCGGTGAGTACCACCATAGTAGGAGCTTGGAAATAGGGCCTCATCTTTCTAGAGGTGTGGATCAGATCATATGTTAGTTTCTCCATCTTAGGATACTTAAGATTGGTCCCTTGGAGAGCCTTACTGTTGAAATATACAAGATTTTGAACCCCCTTTATCATCTCGTACGATTGCAGTGCTGATGGCAAACTAATATTACTCCCAAATATAAAAATAGATTCTCTGCCTGAATCAATCGAGACAACAGCATCGGGGATCACAAATAAGTTTTTAAATCTTGAGAAGACTTCTCACATTCCTCGTCCTAGATGAATGTTTTTCCCAAGATCTTAAAGAATGGCAAACATATATCTGTGGCCCTGGAGATGAAGCGGTTGAGAGAAGTAACTCTTCATGTCAACCTTTTCACATCCTTTATATTCTTTACATCTATCAATGCCTTAATTTTTTCTGGGTTAGATTCAATACCTCTTTGATTGACTATGATGCCGAAAAACTTTCCTGCGCCGATGCCAAATATGCACTTTTTCGGATTCAACTTCATCTTGTAGAGATCCATGGTGTTGAACATTCTTTCAAGGTTAGCCCATGTGATCCTCGACCTTAAGGCTCTTCATCAACATATCATCAACATAAACCTCCATAGTTTTCTCGATCTGATCTTCGAACATTTTATTAACCAACCTTTGATAGGTTGCTCCAATATTTTTAAGGCTGAATGGCATGACCTTGTAATAGTGGGTTCATTTATTAGTGATAAAGTAAGTCTTCTCAACATCGTCCTCATGCAAGAATATCTGATTATACCTCGAATAAGCATCCATGAAGCTCATCAGTTCGTGCCCATCCATGGCATCCACCATTTTATCTATTCGGGGAAAAGGGAGACTATCTTTTGGGCAGTCCTTGTTTAAGTTTGTGAAGTCTACACACATTATCCATTTTTATTGGCTTTCGGTACAATCACAATATTATATAGCCAGTTCTGGTAGTGCACTTTGTGAATAACCTCAGTCAATTGGATCTTTTTAACCCCGTCCTGGATGACCTCGTACCTGTCTCTGGCATAGGTCATTCTCCTCTACTTCACTGGTTTGGCATCCTTATCAATGTTTAACCGTCGGCAGATAACTTCGAGGTCAATCACTGGCATATCCCTATGGCTCTACGCGAAATCCTTTGTCTCTTCCTCAACATCTCTATTAACCTTTCTTTCACCTCTTTCTTCAATGATGAGACGATTTGGATGGTCTTTTCTGGCTCATCCTCATTGAGGACGGTGGATTCTACCTCCCCTATAGTCTCACCCTTTTTCAATTTCCTCTCGTCTCTTAGGTCAAGAGTCTCAATATTATATGAGGTTATGAGCTTCTTGTGAGGCTCGTTTTGTTCTTTCGAGCTGAAGTAACACTATCTCGCTTCTACGTGGTCACCTTGAACTTTCCCTACCCCATAAGGAGTCAGGAATTTGACCATTTGGTGAACTTTAGAAGGGATCACCTCGAATTCTTTGAGTGCAACTCTGCTAAGAATGATATTGTAGGCCGAGAATACGTTATCCTCTATTATAAAAAAATCTTACTTTCTTCGCTAGGCACCTCGGACAGGTAACCATATAGACATCTATTTTAAACACCCCCAGTGGGTGGACCTTCTCTCCACTGAAACCTATTAATGGTGGATGATATGGAACTAACCTCTTATTACTGAGCTTTAATCCCTTGAACCAGTCCCAAAACATGACATCAGCTAAGCTTCCACCATCCACTAGTATTCGAGACACATCGAACCCATGGACCCTGGTGTTGTTTGTGACCAGAGGGTCGTCATGGAGGGCCAAGATGCCCTTGAAGTCCATTCGCGAGAAACCTACCACCAAATAATCCATGTCTATTTTCTTCAGCTTCCTCTACTTTGACTCTAAAGCAGCTAAGTTCACGTCCATCCCTTTGGGTGTCGACTTTACCTTTATGACGTGCCTTACAGTCGATCGGCTCATTTCCTCTGCCTGCCATCCCTCCACTGATCATTTTAACGTCGAAGAAAATCATGTGCATGTGTCCCTTTGGCTCAGGGATCTTAGGAGGGAAATCTGGATCATCCCCGTTGTTGTCTCATTCTTCATCTTTCGTATCAACCTAGGCTTGTTGTCTCCATCTGTCATCTTTTAGCCCACCATGCTTCTTTCTGGCGTCATCTTTGGCACCACTCTGGTCAACATACTTCTGGAGTTTCTCTTGCTTCAATATTTTCTCAATCTCGTCTTTGAGAGGAAAACATTTGTCTGTCGTATGGTCATGTTCCTGGTGGAACTCGCACCACTTGATTTTGTCCCTCGTATGAGGAGGGGACTTAAGCCTTTCAGGCCACCTGTTAGCTCTGTCATCTTTAATTTCATTCACGATTAGGTAAGGACTTACTGTCAATAGGGTATAACCTGCAAACTTTTCGTGAGCCGACCTTTTCTTATTATCTTTTTCTTTCGCCTTCTAAAACTTTCCTCCACTTATTTCTTTCTCATCCTCTCCTTTGGGCGACATGGCCTCCTCAACGTATATGACCCTCCCAGTTATAGCCAGAAGTTCTGCCATGGACTTGGGAGGATCTTCAGTCAACTAATAGAGTAGTTTAACTTTTTAAACCCCAATCATGAGGGCTATCATAGCAATATTTTCCTCGTAGTCCTCAACTTCAAGTTTTTCCTTGTTGAACCGAGCAATGTACTCTCTTAGTGTCTCATTTTTCCCTTGTTTCACATACAAGAGATGAGTAACTTTCTTTGAGGGCTTCATGCCGAAGAAAAAGTTATGGATGAATCTCTCAACTAACTATTTGAGATTCTCAATTGAGTTCTTAGGTAGAGATGTATACCACATGTGAGATGTGCATGTAAGGGTGCCAGAGAAGGCTTGGCATCGCATCTATTCTAAGAGGGACTAAATGTCAACTATCGACTGATACGCCTCAATGTGGTATATTAGATTCGTACTGCCATAATATTTTAGAGTTACAGTATGAGGCTTGAACTTAGCTGGAGTGGGGAAGTTTGTTATCTTAGCTACGAAGGGAGATCCTTCCATGTAGCCCATGTGGATTAGGTCTCGTCTTTTTAACAAATCATCAATCTTATCCTCTAACCTCTGAATTGAACTATTCCACGGCTTCTCCACTATCATTATATTGTCTCCCTTGTCTTCTTTCTCGACTGGATCAGGCATTTGCTCTCATCCTGTAGTACTCTGGCGACTGTTTACTTCCTTTTTTTCTCCCTCTCGTCCTTATTGAGGTCGAAGAACTCCACATCCACCATTACCTCTAGAAGCAACGATATTATGAGATCGAGAGAGTCGGTCACGTAGGTCTCTTATTGGGCCGAGATGGTCAAAAGTTAACCCTATGCTAAGTTTTTCAAAGGCTTAAGTTCTAGGTTGTCCTTCTTGTGTCAATCTTGCATTATTTCCCTTACTGACTGATGTTGGACAAACCGTGTCACCAGAAACCTCATATACTTCCAAACAGTCATCCTCATCATAATCATGTTCATCTGGATCCCCTTGTACTTATTTTCCCATGAAAAGTTGCCCGGGGTCAGCCATATCTCTTCGCCTCTGATGGCATTGCGCATCCTTATGTGGGGTCGAGGGTGGTCCTCCTGTCGCTGCATCCACCTCCTTATCGGTCGAAGTAATAATCTTCGTCGTTGCACTAGGAGTCCTAGCCATCATAATTTGGCTCAAAGCCATAAATTGTTCTTGTATCTTTTGTTGGCTGGCCACTAGAGAACGCAGGGTCGCCACCACGTCAGCCAATTTTGACAGAGGTGGTGATTGGTTGGAGTTGGGGCCAACGCCTGGAGGCAGATCTAAAGCCATTTCTCCGATGAGAGTGTAGATGAACTAGATGAGCTAAAATAAGTGTAGGTCCCAACTATAACTCTTTCAATAGTGATTCAGGTCCAGCAACGGTGGAGCTGGATCACCACTAGAGATTCAAGTGGGACCTAAGTTAGAAAAGAAAGGAAGGTAATAAAACTTCACTTCCCACAGATAGCGCCAAAATGATGATACTAGAGATATCGCCACTTAAACTTATAATGAGTCAAGATAGTAATCTACAGTAATGGAGATAAGAGTAGTGAAGTAAATATAGAAAGAGATGAGGAGAAGAAGATGAACACGATCATATAAGTGGTTCAGCCATTGACCTACTCCAATGTGCAGGTGTTTGTGTGTTTTATACTAAACAGTGGAGCTCTAATGGCTCAAAGTACAATTCTCTAGCACTTTATCTCTCTAAATTTTGTTTAACAGAGCTTAGGCTAGGGTTTTGAATTTTTTACCCCCCCTCAAGGAGAAAGATTAAAGGTATTTATAACCTTGGGGGTGCATAGTGCGCCCCCCAAGCATGTAATAATCATGCCCAGGGTGAAGCTATCAATCAGATCCAGCCACATGTACCTAGCACACATATATCATGATAGTGCATTATTCCCTCACGTGCTCATGGAGATCTCATTATAAATGCCTGCCCACGTGGACTAGTCATGCTGGAACCTGTGTCACACGTGGGATAGATGTCGTCCCGAAAGGTCTCAGCCTGGCCGAGACTAACTTGTTTGACATCCTTGTAAGCAACTGTTGAGCTGGGGCGAAGTGTAGTCTTGACTATCTCGGTGGTATGAGGTCGAGAAGAGACTGCTAGAGATGACTTTGGGTCAGCTAATAGATCTCGATCCCATAAGTATGGTACCAGGTCGAGACTGTT
The DNA here is from genome assembly GCA_949130495.1 of Sambucus nigra. Taxonomy (NCBI): domain Eukaryota; kingdom Viridiplantae; phylum Streptophyta; class Magnoliopsida; order Dipsacales; family Adoxaceae; genus Sambucus; species Sambucus nigra. The sequence continues at coordinate 527,589,188 of OX422209.1, forward strand.
GAGGATGGACCGCTCCAGGGGGCCCACGACGATCTGACTGGATGGGTGAGTAAGGTCGGCTTGGCTGGGGTGAGGCTCGCCAAGGACGAGGCCACACTTATGTATATCATGTTGGGCCTTCTTGAATGAAGGAAGTCACATTTTATCTGATGCTAAGGCTTGTATTATGCTGAGGCCCGACTAGTTAAAACTTAGTTTAAATATTTGTGTACACTTACAATCAACATATGCACTATGTATCAAAGTTTTGTAATAATAATATAAAAGGATATCATAAAATAAAAAGAATCGAAACACCTAATAATATAACCATTCTGATATTTTAACTCATAACTATGTACATGTAGTTGTACAGCTGTAACAGCGATGGTATCATGGTCTCTCGATTTGGTATATTATAATACAACTTTAATAATGATGGAATTTTTCAACATATGCACTGGTTATTGATATACATGGTCTCTCAATTTGGTATATAACACAACTAAAAAAGTGATAGTATCATATTGAGAAGAATAATGTTTGTTTCACACGTTCAGCAGGTTTCTAGGAACTTGGAAACACAACAACTGGTTGAAGAGGCAAGACAAGTAGAGGATTTAAGATATTCCCGCACATGGCCCCAGTGGAAGCAACAACTGTATTTTTTGATTCCATCAAAATAAACGCTTGGAATCGTGTTGTGATCGGTGTTGAATCTGGTTGAACAAGCAAGACAAGTAGAGGATCTGACTCCATCTTTCAATGCTTGGAATCTAGTTGTGATTGGTGCTGAATCTTTTCACGTTTTACTCGAAGGAGATCATCTAATAATTTACTAGATTTTTCATCCTTGAGAATCTCATATGATGTCTTGAGATTCTGGAAGTTTGTGTGAGCATTGAAAGGTGTTATATCATAAGTCCCATCTCATCGTTTTGAGAGTGTATGGATGAGTGTCGTCTCGTCCATGCACTGTCGCCTCAGCAGAGAGAGTATAACCACCAAGTTAATGATGTTTAATAAATGAACCACAACAAAGTGATTTTTATATCATAAGTCCCCTCTCTTCGTTTTGAGAGTGTATGGATGAGTGTCGTCTCGTCCATGCACTGTCGTCTCGACCGCGAGAGTAACCACCAAGTTAATGATGTTTAATAAATGAACCACAACAAAGTGATTTTAAATTCAAATCCACCAAATTATGGTGTTATATCATAAGTTCCCTCTCGCCATTTTGAGAGTGTATGGATGAGTGTCGTCTTGTCCATGCACTATCATCTAGGTCGAGAGAGTATAACCACCAATTTAATGATGTTTAATAAATTAACCATAACAAAGTTATTTTCCCCCTCTCGGTGTTATTGAAAGTCCATGAACGGGGTCAACCCCGTCTGGGCTGTCATGTCACCAAGATCAATTCAAAGCTACTTCACCACAAATGATGTTTTATAGGTTAAGAAGAGTTGGATCTTACCAACAAGAAATATTGTTGGTAAGCGACGTCGGACTGAGTGTGGAAAAGAGAGGGCGTTATTGAGGGTTTTCAGGGGAAGAGGGAGAGTTGAACGAGAAGCAGGAAGATTGAGCAGGACACAACAAAAGGGGAGTATAGTGAATTTTTAAGGCTTTTATATTTCAGTTAACTGTACTCAATTTCGCCTCATTTTAAAACAGTGCCAAATTTTGGCACTGTTTTAAAGTGTGCCAGATTTTTATTAAACCGTGTCAGAATTTGGCACAGTTTTAAAATGTGCCAGATTTTTAATATCAGGGTGTGACAATTTGCTATTTTTGGTGTAGTGTACTCTAACTCATTATTTGATGCTCTAAAATTCAATCTCAGAGCATATTCGATATATATTCCATCCGGGGCCGAGAGTATCAGCCTAGCCCCACTTCTATTTTCACAACAAGATCCATCCAAGAAAAGACACCATACTTGGACTTCTTTTGATAAAGTCCCCTCTTCTAATATACATTTTCGGAATAAAAAATCTTTTTCTCTCACATTGGCTTGCTTTATGTTGGTTGACGATTTCCTTACCACAACTGCTTCTAACACTACCATATCATATTCCATTCCAGTATCGGCTTCGACACGGATAAATTTGGCCACAAAATCAGTCGATACCTGACCCTTGATTGCAGTCCTCGACTGATACACAATTTCAAACTCTCCTAACTCGATTGACCAAGCCATCAGCCTACATGACTTCTTTGGTTTATGGATGACTTGCCTCAAAGAAGTGTTGGTGAGTACCACCATAGTAGGATCTTGGAAATAGGGCATCATCTTTCTAGAGGTGTGGATCAGATCATATGTTAGTTTCTCCATCTTAGGATACTTAAGCTTGGTCCTTTGGAGAGCCTTACTATTGAAATATACAGGATTTGAACCTCCTTATCATCTCGTACGATTGCAGTGCTGATGGCTAACTAATATTACTCCCTAATATAAAAATAGCTTATCCGCCTGAATCAATCGAGACAACAGCATCGTGATCACAAATAAGTTTTTAAATCTTGAGAAGACTTATCACATTCCTCGTCCTAAATGAATGCTTTTCTCAAGATCTTAAAGAATGGCAAACATATATCTGTGGCCGTGGAGATGAAGCGGTTGAGAGAAGCAACTCTTCATGTCAACCTTTGCACATCCTTTATAGTCTTTGGAGTCTTAACATCTATCAATGCCTTAATTTTTTCTAGGTTAGCTTCAATACCTCTTTGATTGACTATGATGCCGAAAAACTTTCCTGCGCCGATGCCAAATATGCACTTTTTCGGATTCAACTTCATCTTGTAGAGATCCATGGTGTTGAACGTTCTTTCAAGGTTAGCCCACGTGATCCTCGACCTTAAGGCTCTTCATCAACATATCATCAACATAAAACTCCATAGTTTTCTTGATCTGATCTTCGAATATTTTATTAACCAACCTTTGATAGGTTGCTCCAATATTTTTAAGGCTGAATGGCATGACCTTGTAACAGTAGGTTCATTTATTAGTGATAAAGTAAGTCTTCTCAACATCGTCCTCATGCGTGAATATCTGATTATACCTCGAATAAGCATCCATGAAGCTCATCAGTTCGTGCCCATCCATGGCATCCACCATTTGATCTATTCGGGGAAAAGGGAAACTATCTTTTGGGCAGTCCTTATTTAAGTTTGTGAAGTCTACACACATTATCCATTTTTATTGGCTTTCGGCACAATCACAATATTACATATCCAGTTCGGGTAGTGCACTTTGTGAATAAACTCAGTCAATTGGATCTTTTTAACCCCGTCCTGGATGACCTCGTACCTGTCTCTGGCATAGGTCCTTCTCCTCTACTTCATTGGTTTGGCATCCTTATCAATGTTTAACCGTCAGCAGATAACTTCGAGGTCAATCACTGGCATATCCCTATGGCTCTATGCGAAAATCCTGTCTCTACCTCAACATCTCTATTAACCTTTTTTTCACCTCTTTCTTCAATGATGAGATGATTTGGATGGTCTTTTCTGGCTCATCCTCATTGAGGACGGTGGATCCTACCTCCCCTGCAGTCTCACCCTTCTTCAATTTCCTCTTGTCTCTTGGGTCAAGAGTCTCAATATTATATGAGGTTGTGAGCTTCTTGTGAGCCTCCTTTTGTTCTTCCGAGCTGAAGTAACACTATCTCGCTTCTACGTGGTTACCTTGAACTTTCCCTACCCCATAAGGAGTCGAGAATTTGACCATTTGGTGAACTTTAGAAGGGATCACCTCGAATTCTTTGAGTGCAACTCTGCTAAGAATGATATTGTAGGCCGAGAATACGTTCTCCTCTATTATAAAAAAAAACTTACTTTCTTCGCTAGGCACTTCGAACAGGTAACCATATAGACATCTATTTTAAACACCCCTAGTGGGTGGACCTTCTCTCCACTGAAACCTATTAATGGTGGATGATATGGAACTAACCTCTTATTACTGAGATTTAATCCCTTGAACCAGTCCCAAAACATGACATCAGCTAAGCTTCCACCATCCACTAGTATCCGAGACACATCGAACCCATGGACCCTGGTGTTGTTTGTGACCAGAGGGTCGTCATGGAGGGACAAGATGCCTTTGAAGTCCATTCGCGAGAAACCTATAACCAAATAATCCATGTCTATTTTCTTCAGCTTCCTCGACTTCGACTCTAAAGCAGCCAAGTTCACGTCCATCCGTTTGGGTGTCGACTTTACCTTTACGACGTGCCTTACAGTCGATCGGCTCATTTCCTCCACCTGCCATCCCTCCACTGATCATTTTAACGTCGAAGAAAATCATGTGCATGTGTCCCTTTGGCTCAGGGATCTTAGGAGGGAAATCTGGCTCATCCCCGTTGTTGTCTCATTCTTCATCTTTCTTATCAACCTAGGCTTGTTGTCTCCATCTGTCATCTTTTAGCCCACCATGCTTCTTTCTGGCGTCATCTTTGGCACCACTCTGGTCAACATACTTCTGGAGTTTCTCTTACTTCAATATTTTCTCAATCTCGTCTTTGAGAGGAAAACATTTGTCTGTCGTATGGTCATGTTTCTGGTGGAACTCGCACCACTTGATTTTATCCCTCGTATGAGGAGGGGACTTAAGCCTTTCAGGCCACCTGTTAGATTTGTCATCTTTAATTTCATTCACGATTAGGTAAGGACTTACTGTCAATAGGGTATAACTGGCTAACTTTTCGCGAGCCGACCTTTTCTTCTTACCTTTTTCTTTCGCCTTCTAAAACTTTCCTCCACTTATTTCTTTCTCATCCTCTCCTTTGGGCGACATGGCCTCCTCAGCGTATATGACTCTCGCAGTCATAGCCAGAAGTTTTGCCATGGACTTGGGAGGATCCTCAGTCAACTAATAGAGTATTTTGACTTTTTAAAGCCCAATCATGAGGGCTGTCATAGATTTATTTTCCTCGTAGTCCTCAACTTCAAGCTTTTCCTTGTTGAACCGAGCAATGTAGTCTCTTAGTGTTTGATTTTTTCCTTGTTTCATGAGTAACTTTCTTTGAGGGCTTCATGTCGTAGAAAAAGTTATGGATGAATCTCTCAACTAACTATTTGATATTCTCAATTGAGTTCTTAGGTAGAGATGTATAACACATGTGAGATGTGCCTGTAAGGGTGCCAGAGAAGGCTTGGCATCGCATCTCGTCTAAGAGGGAGTAAATGTCAACTATCGACCGATACGTCTCAATGTGGTATATTAGATTCGTATTGCCATAATATTTTAGAGTTGCAGTATGAGACTTGAACTTAGCTGGAGTGGGGAATTTTACTATCTTAGCTACGAAGGGAGATCCTTCCATGTAACCCATGTGGATTAGGTCTCGTCTTTTTAACAAATCATCAATCTTATCCTCCAACCTCTGAATTGAACTATTCCATGGCTTCTCCACTATCATTATATTGTCTCCCTTGTCTTCTTTGTCGACTGGATCAGGCACTTGCTCTCATCCAGCAGTACTCAAGCGACTGTTTACTTCCTTTTGTTCTCCCTCTCGTCCTTATTGAGGTCGAAGAACTCCACATCCACCATTCCCTCTAGAAGCAACGATATTATGAGATCGAGAGAGTTGGTCACGTAGGTCTCCTATTAGGCCGAGATGGTCAAAAGTTAACCCTATGCTAAGTTTGTCAAAGGCTTAAGTTCTAGGTTGTCCTTCTCGTGTCAATCTTGCATTATTTCCCTTACTGACTGGTGTTGGACAAACCATGTCGCCAGAAACCTCATATAGTTCCCAACGGTCATCCTCATCATAATCATGTTCATCTAGATCCCCTTGTACTTATTTTCCCATGAAAAGTTGCCTGGGGTCAGCCACATCTCTTCGCCTCTGATGGCATTGCGCATCCTTATGTGGGGTCGAGGGTGGTCCTCCTGTCGCTGCATCCACCTCCTTAGCGGTCGAAGTAATGATCTTAGTCGTTGCACTAGGAGTCCTAGCCATCATAATTTGGCTCAAAACCATAAATTGTTCTTGTATCTTTTGTTGGCTGGCTACTAGCGAACGCAGGGTCGCCACCACGTCAGCCAATTTTGACAGAGATGGTGATTGGTTGGAGTTGGGGCCAACGCCTAGAGGCAGATCTGAAGCCATTTCTCCGATGAGAGTGTAGATGAACTAGATGAGCTAAAAGAAGTGAAGGTCCCAACTATAACTCTTTCAATAGTGATTCAGGTCCAGCAACGGTGGAGCTGGATCACCACTAGAGATTCAAGTGGGACCTAAGTTAGAAAAGAAAGGAAGGTAATGAAACCTCACTTCCCACAGATGGCGCCAAAATGATGATACTAGAGATATTGCCACTTAAACTTATAATGAGTCAAGATCGTAATCTACAGTAATGGATATAAGAGCAGTGAAGTAAATATAGAAAGAGATGAGGAGAAGAAGATGAACACGATCATATAAGTGGTTCAGCCATTGACCTACTCCAATGTGCAGGTGTTTGTGTGTTTTATACTAAACAGTGGAGCTCTAATGGCTCAAAGTACAATTCTCTAGCACTTTATCTCTCTAAATTTTGTTTAACAGAGCTTGGGCTAGGGTTTTGAATTTTTTACCCCCCCTCAAGGAGAAAGATTAAAGGTATTTATAACCTTGGGGGTGCATAGTGCGCCCCCCAAGCATGTAATAATCATGCCCAGGGTGAAGCTATCAATCAGATCCAGCCACATGTACCTAGCACACATATATCATGATAGTGCATTATTCCCTCACGTGCTCATGGAGATCTCATTATAAATGCCTGCCCACGTGGACTAGTCATGCTGGAACCTGTGTCACACGTGGGATAGATGTCGTCCCGAAAGGTCTCAGCCTGGCCGAGACTAACTTGTTTGACATCCTTGTAAGCAACTGTTGAGCTGGGGCGAAGTGTAGTCTTGACTATCTCGGTGGTATGAGGTCGAGAAGAGACTGCTAGAGATGACTTTGGGTCAGCTAATAGATCTCGATCCCATAAGTATGGTACCAGGTCGAGACTGTTGAGGATGGACCGCTCCAGGGGGCCCACGACGATCTGACTGGATGGGTGAGTAAGGTCGGCTTGGCTGGGGTGAGGCTCGCCAAGGACGAGGCCACACTTATGTATATCATGTTGGGCCTTCTTGAATGAAGGAAGTCACGTTTTATCTGATGCTAAGGCTTGTATTATGCTGAGGCCCGACTAGTCAAAACTTAGTTTAAATATTTGTGTACACTTACAATCAACATATGCACTATGTATCAAAGTGTTGTAATAATAATATAAAAGGATATCATAAAATAAAAAGAATCGAAACACCTAATAATATAACCGTTCCGATATTTTAACTCATAACTATGTACATGTAGTTGTACAACTGTAACAGCGATGGTATCATGGTCTCTCGATTTGGTATATTATAATACAACTTTAAGAATGATGGAATTTTTCAACATATGCACTGGTTATTGATATACATGGTCTCTCGATTTGGTATATAATACAACTATAACAGTGATAGTATCATATTGAGAAGAATAATGTTTGTTTCACAGGTTTAGCAGGTTTCTAGGAACTTGGAAACACAACAACTGGTTGAAGAGGCAAGACAAGTAGAGGATTTAAGATATTCCCGCACATGGTCCCAGTGGCAGCAACAACTGCATTTTTGGATTCCATCAAAATTAACGCTTGGAATCGTGTTGTGATTGGTGTTGAATCTGGTTGAAGTAGGGGTGTAAACGGGTCGGGTCTGGATCGGGTCTGGGTATATCCAGATCCGATCCGGGTATATTTTTAACGGATCGGGTCTTACCCGATTACCCGACGGGTCTCAGAAAATGGATCCAGACCCGGATCCGTTAAGGACACGGAGACCCGACCCGATTATATATATATATATATAAACTGTTTTTATATATATATATATATATATATATAAACTGTTTTTATATATATATATAAATAAAACTGTTTTTATATAAATATAACTTATATTTATATAAAAACAATATAAAAACTGCTTTTATATATATATATATAAGTTATATTTAACAATATAAAACTGTTTTTATATAAATATAACTTATATATATATATATAAAAAAACAGTTTTTATATAAAATAAAACTGTTTTTATATAAAAAACAGTTTTATATAAAAACATTTTTTTATATAAAACTGTTTTTATATATAAAACTGTTTTTATATAAAACAGTTTTTATATAAAATAAAACTGTTTTTATATAAATATAAATATTTATATAAAAACAGTTTTTATATAAATATATAACTTATATATATATATATATATATATATGTAAAACTGTTTTTATATATAACTTATATATATGTATGTATATATGTATGTAAAACTGTTATATATATGTATGTATATATGTATTATGTTGTATGTATATATGTATGTAAAAGTGTTATATATATATATAAGTTAGTTATATATATATTTAGCAACTATATGTAAGACTATATATATATATATATAATATTATATATAAATATATATTTATTACATTATATATATACACATTCGGGTCGGGTCCTTATCGGATCGGAGTCATGTATATCCAGATCCGATCCATTAACTAATCTGGTAATCGGGTAATCGGATAATCGGGTCTATAAAATTTGCTCAGATCCGTTAATTTAGGTTGGGTTCGGATCGGGTCCGGGCCAGACACGGTCCATTGACAGCCCTAGGTTGAAGAGGCAAGACAAGTAGAGGATCTGACTCCATCTTTCAATGCTTGGAATCTAGTTGTGATTGGCGCTGAATCTTTTCACGTTTACTCGAAGGAGATCATCTAATAATTTACTAGCTTTTTCATCCTTGAGAATCTCATATGATGTCTTGAGATTCTGGAAGTTTGTGTGAGCATTAGGATCATTTAGTCTCTTATTTGTTTGCAATTATAAAGCCTTCAATCGATAGGCTTTTGATATATCCATATCCGAAATCTTGGCTCCCTTTTCACCAGATCGCAATCCCAGAATAACATAATGATGAACCGAAATATCCATCATCTATTCCACTAGTTTAGGTACTGCACTTGTTGGATTGGAGCATGAGCAGGAGGTCCGCTGATTGAGAGGAGCTTTTTGTGGTGTGGTCGATGGATCAATAAAGGTGATGATGGAGCGATTGGTTTTAGTTCATTATTGTGAGTTTGGGGTGATTTAGAATCAGAGAATCTTTAGATATTATTTGTGCTTCTTTCACGCATGCTTATATTTCATATTTATATTGGTTTGTAGGTACGGATTTGGCTATATATTGTGTTTATTTAGTTTTGCAAAATCAGGTATGAAAAATGTCAGGAAGACTCACGTCGTGGACACATTTCGTGAATACACTGTATTAAAAATTTATACACTATTGTTTTGGGTCCCGTCAGGGCATCAACCAATGCATTAAATCAGCTATTCCTCCCCCCGGTGTCTAGATATATATTATTTTTATAGTTTTTTAGGGATCTATATTATTTTTTGGTTTGAAATATATATGTCTAGCATTTAGGGCTTACTACTTGTTGGTACTTTTTGTGAATTTAACATATGCCTAATGCCCATGAGAAACTTCCTTTTTTAAGTTTGTCTTTAAATAATGAATTATGCTTTACTGTATGCTTCCCTTATAATAATGTTGAGTTTTTTTCTTTGTATGCATGTCATGAGGATCCAAACGACCACACGTCACAATTTTTTTATGGGTTCATTTTTATCGAATTTTTACTAATATGATATTTTTTATATCACCTCAAAATTCATTTCCCTTTATTTTGATTCTATAATAGGTTGGATGTGCCCGATTTAGATACTATCATAATGATTATTGACCCAAGAGATCCAAACTTTGTTATTGTTTGAGAAGGGTGTTGCTAAACATTGGTAGTTGGTTGTGGTATGTGTAGGGTTAGTGTGTTAATATTGCACATGAAACACAAATATTTAGTGGTCATCATAATTTACATATTTGGATAATTATAGTTTGTATAGATTCAGATTTTTTCACTATTATTTTGAAAAAGAGATTTTTCTCTTAGTATGTAAGTTTCTTTTGTAAATAAACAGTGGTGGCTTATATAAAATGTAAGTGTTTAAAATATAGTATCGTTGTTTATGTGGATAATTTTTATATATGTTCTTGGGATTTGAATAGTGTGGTGAGCATAAGGTCCACCAATAAGGACCACCAATGTGAATCACTTTTTTAAAATAGTAAAAAAATTAATTTTGAGTTAATTTTTTTTGTGTGGTATTCAAACATTTCAATGAACCCCACAAAAAAAATCAGCTCAAAATAAGTTTTTGTGCTATTTTAAAAAAACAGCCAAAATATGATTGTTTTTAAGGTGCTTCAAATTTGTCATATTGTGACCGATTTTTTTAAAATAGCAAAACAAATTATTTTGAGTTGATTGTTTTTTGTGGGGTTCATTAAAATATTTAAATACCACGCAAAAAAATTAACTCAAAATTACTTTTTTTACTATTTAAAAAAAAAAATGATCTGCATTAGTGGTCCTTATTGGTGGACCTTACAGAAGCCTGCCTATATATATATTACTAACGAACCTGTATCGTTATAAAATCAAACAAAAGCGTTATAAAACGTGTGTAATAAGGTAAAAATAGTAACAGAAAAGCCCGTTACTAATTTAGAATTAGTAACGGTATTTTTACCATTAATAATTCTGGACTTAGAAATGGTAAAATAATGTTAACAATTCCAATTAGTAACGGTAAAATACCATTGGTAAATCCAAAATCAGTAACATAATTTTATCATTACTAATTGTAACGGTAAAAATTTGTTGCTAATCTTGTTCCCCGCACCTTTTTTCTGAAGGAAAATTACCATTGCTAATATTTTTTTGTAACGGTAAAATACAGTTACTAAAGGCACATTTTGGTGTAGTGAGAGTAAGCTTATAATGCTTTAAATTCACCAAAATAAGCCATAACAGTCCGAATTTGAACTATTGTTTGTAATTTACTAGATTTTAAGAATTACCCAAATAGAAGGAAAATTATAGAAATGTGGTGTGGATTCCTCCGATTATAACTATGAGGGGAACCACACCAAGTGTGACCAGTGATAATTGAAAGAGTGATCTTTGTGTGGAGGATAAATAGAGATACACTAATCAAAATTCTTTTTTGAATTCTAATCGTGCTACAAAAGCAAAGTTATCCTAAAAGGTCTGTCTGGAAATATTTACCAATGATTCATTATACAGTTCAAATTTTAGTCTTGTTAAATGTAACATAATGGTATCGTAGTTGATTTGATAGTTAGATAGTTACACTTCACATCACCTATGTGAGTAACATTCTATAATTATTTTCACTCTTTTAACATTGATTCCTTTTCAACTCAACTGGATAGGCATGTGGTTTGCTATACCAAATGTTACGGATTAAAATATTGTTGGTACTAGTTTGTGGATATTAGTTGGAATAAAATTCTTACCACTATATGTGGTGCTTAAATTCGGGACAATATCAATGATGATAGAGTGGGGTATTACAAATGGTATCAGAGTTAGTACCTAGCCTGAATAAGTGTGCCAACGTGTTGGTTGATGGTTGATTTCATCCAGCGAGAACGTTGGGCTCTCTTAGAGAGTGAATTATAACACGAGTACCATGGTTGATTTGATAGATTGATAGTTACATCCCACATCTTGAGTGAGTAACGGTCCATATACGTAATGATTTGCAATATTCAACAATGATACCGTTTTTATCTCAATTGGTAAGGCATGTTGTTTTCATACCACGTGTCATAGATTCAAACCTCATTAACATCGATGTATGGATGTGCGTTGATAATCTTTTTGATAATAAGTCTTTTCGGTATATTTAACAAGTCTTTGGTACCTACAAACACAGACCTTTTATTTCCACTACAAACACACTAAAAATGTATATTGACAAGTAAGGGGTCAATCCACGCTTTCTAATGTGGACATGAACAAGTTAAAGACATTTGATAACACGTCTTTTCGATACAAAGTATGATTTTTAAAATAATTTTAAACGAATATTTATACTACTAATTATGAACTAAAATTAAAACTACACTAATAAGAAAAGAAAATGATAAAGTGAGTTAAATGTGAGGAGAAAATAATTATGACATAATCAAGGGATTAAACTTCATCACTTAACCTATTTATTTTTAGTAATTAGTTTGTCTATTTGAAATACCCCAAAACATATGAAAATTCACAAATCAACTCTCGTTGCAAATGTAAATTTTCATATAATCCTTTTAGAAGATTAATACTTAAATCTCATATACTCACAAAAATTAGATTTAAACATTTTCTAATAAATCAACTGCTAGGGAAAATTCACTAAATGCATTTTAAATCACTAAAAAAATACATTTTTAGAGTAGAAAAATTCGAATTATAATACTATTTAAAAATTGTCTATCTCTAGTTTAATTAATAAATAAATATTATAATCTGAATTTTTTATTTTCTCTCGAAAATAATTCACCCTCTCTCGAGGCGTAAATATAAATTGTAAAATTTTAATATTAATATTCAAAGGGGCATAATAAATAAACAAACCAAAAAATAAAAATAACTAAGTTTAGAGTTCCATCTCACCCCTTGAATGGGGTATTTAGCCTCTCATTGTGGTATTATTACATATAAAATGTAATAATGACTCCCCTTGTCTTCCCCCTTTTTTTATGCCTCAAAGTCTTCCATTTAAGGATCCGTTTGGTTGACAATGCCTAGTTTTTTTTACATGATGCTATCAAACAACCATTAGGGAAATTTAAAGTCAATCCAATTAATTTATTTAAAAATAGTTTTTATATTATATTCAAAAATGTTAAAAAACAGTTTTTATAATATTTATATATTACGGTTTTTAAAAAAAATGTAAAACATTTTCTTAACAATTTTTTATAATATTAAAAACAGTTTTTAAAATATTACAAAACAATTTTTAAATATTCATAACAATTTTTTTAACTATTTAAAATATTTTTTAATTTTATTTTTAAACTTTAAAACTCTTTTTATATTATATTCAAAACAGTTTTTTAAAATGTTAAAGACTATTTTTACAATATTTTTATATTACGATTTTTCAAAAAATTTGTAAAACATTCTCTTAACAATTTTTTATAATATTAAAAACAGTTTTCAAAACATTACAAAACAATTTTTAAATATTTATAACATTTTTTTTAACTATTTAAACCAGTTTTTAAAATTATTTTTTAAAACTTTAAAACTATTTTTATAATATATTCACAACAGTTTTAAAAACTGTTAAAAAAAGTTTTTAGAATATTTTGTTTGTACAATTTTTTTAAAAAAAATTGTAAAACATTTTCTTAACAATTTTTTATAATATTAAAAACAGTTTTTAACATATTGCAAAACAGTTTTTAAATATTCATAACAGTTTTTTAATTATTTAAAACATTTTTTAAATTATTTTTTAAAACATTAAAACTGTTTAAAAAGTTGGCAAATTTGTTAGCAAATATTTTCCACGCAAAGTAAAATTTGCCCACAGATTGTGGATAGAAAGTGTTGTACATTGAAAAATATTGCCTAGGTAAATTGTGCAGCCAAAAAGTCAAAATGTGAATAAATTTTCATATTTATCAACTTTTTAACATTTATCTAGGCAAAAAGAGTCAACCAAACGGACCCTCCGGGTGAAATGAGGATAGGGGTTTGGTGGGATTAGGTAAGCCACGAAATTGGATCATGGCAGAGTTGGTAGCAGAAAAATGGAGATATGGGAGTTCCTGATTTTTTGGGATTTTGGTGGGTTGGTCGTTGATCTCAGGTTGAAGTTTAAATGGGTTAGAGGACAAAGTGGGTTGGGTTGGGTTAAGGTTTCGGGTTGGGCAGCTTTGGGTGCAAACGGGTTTGGCAAGTCGGTCTCGGGTTTGGGTTGGTTTCAATGGAGGCCCGAGATGGGCTCGGGTTGCGTGGCAGGAGGTCGTGGGTTCGGCAGAGGTGGGTCCGAAATGGGTCATGGATCGGATTCAAGCCACCACCTGGTCGTGGTGGTGGTGGCGGTGGCGGTAGGTGGGTATTGCCGTGGGTAGAGGCTGGCCGAATTTTGGGTTTTTTGTTTTTCTTTTCTTTGGTTTAATCTGGGTTTTGATTTAATGGTGGGATTTTTTTGGTTTGGTACAATGTGGTGTGTGTGTGAGATGGTGATTTTTGGTTTATGATTTGAAAATGGTGGAGAGAGAGAGAGAGAGAGAGAGAGAGAGAGAGAGAGGGTTTTGTGGGTGGAAGATGTTGTAGCAGCAATTTAAATAATTAAATGCAGAATTAAAATCAGGAACGAAATTACCCAATTTTTGGAGCAAATAAATCTGGGCAGAAAAGTATAAGAATTCCGGAACTGGACAGTCAAGAACACGGCTGAGTCGCGGACTAGGTCGCTCTCTTTAAGGTGTTTCGCGGCTCTGCCTCCAATTTGTGCCGACAGTGTACAGCCCCGTCACCCCCAGGATAAAACAGCCTCCAAAATTAAATTACGGATTGATAAAGCACAAGTATGAATCCGGTCTGAATACACCCAATATGTATTAATTGTTCGATTCTATAATTAATCTGTACACGAATGAGATTAATTATTCTGGAAAAAGTATTCTGGGAGAAGGAAATTTTTTCAGAACTGTAGAGAAAAATTATGTGTTGAAAGTAGATAATTGTGTGTCAAAAACGGAGGCTACCACCTCTTTTATGGGGCAAAAAGAAAAGAGACGTTGGTAAACAACGTGGAGAAAAATCTGGAGATAGTGGGCAACTCGGTTGAAGAAATCAACATGAAACAAAACACGTTTTAATTTTTCGGATTTAATTACCGTTAAAAAATCATTTTTAAAGCCCAAAAAACAGTTATGTATTTGTCCAAAAAATTAATTCTTAATGAGCCCAAGCCCAAGCCCCAGGACCCGGACACGGGCACGGGCCGGACGGACGGCGGCGGCGCGCGCGCGCGTGTGTGACTTGGCCCATTGGGTCTGCCCCACATACCCACAAAAACTTGAATGCCCAAAGGGCTGAACCTTTGTTCCCAAAAAATTGTATATTAACACAACACATATTTTCCTTCCCACCGATGTGGGACACTGCCTTAAAGGCTTTTCAAAGTTTTGCAAACAGCTAACAACAGCTGTTAGCTGTTAACAGCTGTGTTCCAACAATCCCCCACTTGCAAAATTTGAAAACATTTTATCGAGCAATAATTCATAGAATTGTGCATAAGCAAAGGTGTCTTTCGACTTGAACCTTTACGTAGTAAAGATGATTCAGAATATACTAGAGTAACCGTAGTTTTGAACTCTATCTCTGACAACATCCCACACACAACCCTACTTGGGTGTAAGTCTAATAGCTAGCACGTTACGGCCATGTGCTTCTATCCCAGTATAGTGAACGCTTTAGGAATTTTGCCCAAAATATCCATAGGAAGCGGCCACACTTCCACATTCACATAGGTGAGTCTATCAAGAATACTCCTGTAGCTAAGTATCCCACTCAAAATAAAGTTATAGATCTCATTAAGAGTTATCATAACTCATCCTTAACTCGCTTCAGGATATCATGCTCCTTAGGGATGGACTCGGAGTAAAACTCCGTTCTATTTTAATTAATAATCGCATGATTCAACCCATATCACTTGTGACTTGTTATTACCCTTTGAACATATTTCTTAGGATCTCCAGTCTATATGTTGGGTTACCATCACAAATGACTCATTTATCCTAGGGCTTTAGTCCCATCCCTTTCGTGGTGTTCCACACCTTCTCCCTAGCTAGTCCTTTCGTCAAAGGATCAGCTAAGTTCTGTTCAGACCGTATATGATCCACCCTCACAGCACCCGTAGAGATAAATTCTCTAACAGTACTGTGCTTACGACGTATTTGTCGTTTCTTACCGTTATAATAACGGTTCTCAACTTTTGCAATAGCCGCGGTACTATCACAATGAATCAAAACGGCTGGAATCGGTCTTTCCCATAATGGGATATCTGACAGGAGGTTTCTTAACCAACCTGCCTCTTCACTAGCAGCAGCTAGCGCTATCATCTCAGACTCCATAGTGGATTGAGCCAAAATAGTTTATTTCTTAGATTTCCAAGAAACTGCACCACCAGCGATGCTAAATATATATCCACTAGTAGCCTTAGAATCATCAGATAGGGTGTTCCAATCTGCATCACTAAATCCTTCAAGGACAGCGGGATGCTTATTATAGTGTAATCCGAGGTTCATCGTCCTTTTAAGGTACCGCATGACCCTCTCAATAGCATGCCAATGCTCCATACTAGGTCTACTAGTAAATCTACATAGTACTCCCACAGCATAAGCTATGTCAGGTCTAGTGCAATCTGTAGCATAACGTAAGCTACACTACAAAAAAAAATAGCTTTTGAGACGGTGGCCTAAGAGTCCTAAAAGATCATTTATCCGTCTCAAATACTTTTTGTGACGCTATTTGGGACGGCTAGGGGGGTCTTTTTAATAGGGGGTTATAAATACTTTTTGTGACGCCATAGCCGTCTCAAAAGAGTTTTGTGAAACAGGAGCAAATCCGTCTCAAAAGGTCCTCATTTTATATGACCCTTTTGAGACGGCACAAGAGCTGTCACAAAAGATTGTTTTTGAAACGAAAATTAATCTGTCTCAAAAGATTACTATTTTAAAAAACCTTTTTGAGACAGCAACATAGCCGTCTTTAATATATTTTTGGGACAGTTTTATCCATCCCAAAACAGGTGAAGGGATCTTAAAATTTTTGCACCAATATTTTGTGGAGAATAAAATCTACCGCTAAAGTTTAATATAGAATTTAATTACATTTGAAACAACACAAACAACGAATAATCATAAAATGTAATACATAAGATGATTTTCAACCAACAGAACGAATCATTTTCATTCAACAATAAATAGAGTTCTTACAACCATCTCCAAATATTCATCAAAACAAGAATTATAACACTAAGTTCAAATATTTGGCTTGACAACAAAAATACATTAATTTATTATTACTCCAAACACGAAATGCTTTTATCAAACTAATTCTGCAACACTGAAGCGTACGACCTCCAAAACCACTAATTAACATTTGCATGTTCTACAAAAATTGTCACCTGCACAAAAAAAAATATAGTTTCGATTATGTCAGAATTAATACCCCTCGTCAACAATACAATGTGCAAAATGAATCAATATAGTCTATTTTCATCATTAACAATATAAATATCCAACAATTATTATTTTTTTAACAATTCGGCAGAGTCTCCTTTGTTTATTCATGAAAATCACAGGTAGCCAACCTGTTTTAAACATCAAAATTATTGATTCTAAGAATGATATACACCAACAGCAGAAAATTTTAACCACCACCATAATAAATTCTCACCACCATAACAAATTTTCTCCACCGCCATTGAAAATTTAACTTTAAACAAGAGAATTTTTCATTATATATATATATAAGTAATTATATGTATGAATTATATTGTATTACCTAGTCGGACTGAATCGTCGAGGTAGTGGAAGCTTGCTGAAGGGTAAAACTTTGGAACAAACTTTGCATTTCACTTCGCATATCATTCTTCATCTGTAATAAAGCTTGTTGGTTGCGAATCTCTAACTCCTCAAGCTCCTGTAGATGTCGAGTCTCTCGATCTTCAGCTTCTTTCTTTAACTGATTAATTTCTTCCAATAATAACTGAGATGAACATGCTTTTGTCGACGTTGGCCTAATACCTGCTCCCTTTAATAAAGCATACCCATGCCCTCCATATCCTACTACATCAGTAAAAATCTTGTTCCGCACTTCTGGGTCATTTTGTTGCTCTTCTGGTAGCTCATTTAGTCGTCTTTCAAGCATTTTCTACGAATTGAATTAATATTATTATTAATGAACATAAAATAATTTTCAAGAACACAATTTATAACAAATATTAAATAAATCTTTCAATCATCTCTTACGAATTAATATTTATACATACCGCTCTATCAAATGATCCATCTTCAACACTAAAAGTTTTATTATTTGGAGCTCGAGTGGCTTTCCACATGCTAATATTGTCGATGGGCTCCCCCAGTTCTATCCTCTGAAAAAAACAATGTATGTATATTAATACTCTTATATTAAAATCAGAAATATTTATAATAATAAAAATTCCAACCTCCTTGGCTATTTTAGCATGTGGCTTTCGTCCTGTCCTTGAGTAAGCACATTCAACTTCACGGTTCTTAGTGTTTTGATCGGCAATATCCTAAATATTTGAATAAATAAAAATAAAAATTATGATACTAGTGAAGAAGAATGTATGTATAAAATTCTTAATAAATGTGATATTTATACCTTAATCTCCTTTAGACCCCAGTATTTCACCAATTCAGGCCACTGATCTTTTTCGACTCGTTCAGGCGTATAACTCAACCGCTCTTCATCTGTTTGAAACTTTTTATAGTGATTCGCCTTCACTCGATGCTTCCATTGCTTCCACGCAAGTCCCATCCTTGCAAAGCAGATTTGTTTAAAACCTTCCGGTGCATTTGTGTTATTCTAAGAACAAAAAGAATAAATTAGTTAAAACTTGACAGCTAATGTACAACAGAACAAATAAATAAATCAAACTAATAAGTTAGCTTCACTTCCTTCCAAATATTATCAAGTGCTTCCTCGTCCGCCTCTCTCCAATCCAACATTGTCAATGGAAATAAATTTCCACACCTTGCGTAATAACCTAAATGTGACATCAATTTACTTTCAAGTTTACAAACTGGCTGACAAAGTTCATTCCATTCCAATATCTTTTTTTTGTTATCATTCCATTCAAGCCAAGGCCTTGCCCCCTTTCTAACCCTTTTTTTACTAGTAAGGGTAGCCATTGTACCTGGAAAAAAAGTTGATAAATAATGTTTATACATCTTATTCAATATGAATATAAACATAATAGTAATACAAATGGAGATATACAAACACTGTGTAACATAGCATACCTATGATATCCTCACCATCTAAAGCGGATGGAGGATTGGCATTCCCAACTGAATTATCAATCTGTTCAATATTTGGGGAAAGTTGACGTGTAGGTGTTTGAAATAAAGAAACTTGAGCTCTTGAGTTGAGGTGTGTATTATGGTATGTTAATTCAATATTTGGTGAAAGTTGTGGTTGCATCTCTCTATTTCCATGGTCCCTTATGTTGTGTTGCACGGGAGTAATTTGAGATGTCCTCTCTAAATCATTTCTCACTGGAGTTGTGAGTGGTTGCTTCTCGAGTAGTCTTTCCTCGCCTATGAGGTCGGACATAGTCAACCGACGACGACGACGACGCCTCAATGTCATGGATCTGTATATTTGCATTTATCATAGCAAGAAGTTACATTTCAGTTATATATCACATTTCAACATCGGTTATAAAACTAATCAAACATGAAACAAAATATAAAATGATCTATCATTACATTAAAATGATCGTGTTCATTTCAAAATCATTTCCAAGAATAAGAGGAGCAACTTAAACCCATTACTGATAAATACTTATTAATTTGAGTCATAGAGATCTTGATTTCATCCATTAGCATCATTATCATATTCATCATTCTTCCCTCCTTTAAAATATTACTCCATAAAAAGATCTCGACTCAAGCTTTCGTGGAAAACTGGATGGGCCATACAACCAAAACAAATATTTTTGAGAATTTTGGATTTTTTATCTGAGACACAATAAACCTCTCATTTTTGGGTCCAAAAACTAAGTTGGCAACCACTTAAGGTTTTAGATTAACCCAAATATGTTGAACCCCAAGAAAATATCTCAATCACAACCCACTAGAGACTAAAGCGTGGAACAAATAAGCTGAAACAAAACCCTTTCCTTTAGAACTACTATCACAATTAAAGTAAATGTCAATATAAAAGTATAGTATTTATTCATAATTCAACTATTAGTTATGATATTTTCGCTTACATAATCCTTAAACCATTTGTGGAACTCATCGTTGTGAAGACGATTAACACGATGCTTTTGTGAATCTTGAGGATACTTTGATAAAAGTTCCGCAAGATGCTTTCTACAAGTAAACATATAGCCATATGTCAATTCCACAAAAAATATAAAAATGGTTTTCAAAAACACTACCAATTACTTATAATAAAACTTACTCAACAAATGGCGCCACTGCCTCAGTGTTGGTAAGAACGTGCCGATGAGCTTGCATATACATTACAGAATCAAGTTCAAATTGAACTTTTTTCCCAATTGCACGACCATTTATATGCCCCCAGTCATCATTTCTAGCCGGTCGGTTAGACTTAGTTTCCACATCCACATACTGGGAACAAAAAGTCATGCATTCCTGAAGAATAACAGAGTTGGCAATCGAGTCCTCGGGATGAGCCCGATTACCAACGTAACCTTTTAAAGTGTGGAGATACCTTTCAATCGGATACATCCAACGGTAAAGGACACATCCAGCAATTAAGAGTTCGTCCGGCAAATGTATAGGCAAATGTTCCATCACATCAAAGAAACTCAGAGGGAATATCTTCTCAAGGCTACAAAGTGTAAGGGCCATCCGATCTTCAAACCTTTCCAAATCAGCTGCGATAACTGCTTTTGAGCACAGTATAACAAAGCAATTGCTCAATTCAATCAAGGCTTTGACAATATGAGTGGGCAATACCCTTCTCGCGGCTATTGGAAGTAATTGTTGCATTAAAATATGATTATCATGGCTCTTTAATCCCGAAATATTTCTTTCTTGCATGTTCACGCACCGTGAAATGTTCGAAGAGTAGCCATCAGGAACTTTAACATTCTGCAACACTTTTAAAAAAATCTCCTTCTCTTTGTTACTCATCGTGTACTCTGCTGGGGGGAGGTACTCTAGATTTGACCCTCGTGGTTAAGGATGTAGCTCTGATCTAATACCCAATTTTTTTAGATCTTTTTGAGCCTGTAAATTGTCTTTTGTCTTCCCTTTAGTACCCAACAATGTAAACAGGACATTATCGCAGACGTTTTTCTCAATATGCATAACATCAAGATTATGGCGAATAAGATTATCCTTCCAATATGGCAATTCAAAAAATATGCTCTCTTTTTTCCAACCAAATCTACATTTTTGAACTACCTGTTTACTTTTTTCTAACGCCTCTCTTTCCCTCCTTCTAAAGACATCTTCCATCTTATATTCACATTCAACGTCAAGATCATTCAACTGTTGCAATACTTGTAAGCCCGAAAGTTTAAGTGGGGATGGACGTAATTCTACCCTCCCATTAAATGGTGTTTTCTGCCTACGAAGCCTATGGCGCGAGTCTAAGAATCGACGATGACCCCAATAACAGAACTTCTTACCCTTATCTAATCGCATTGACTGGTGGTCTTCGTTACAGCAAGGGCAAGCAAATGTACCTTTTGTGCTCCATCCCGATAACATCGCATAAGCGGGGAAATCGTTAATGGTCCACAACAACGATGCATGCAACTGAAAGAACTCCTTACTTAACGCATCGTAAGTGCGTACACCATCAACCCATAGCTCAATCAACTCATCAATCAATGGCTGTAAAAATACATCAATCTTATCTCCGGGTCCTTTTGGTCCATCTATAAGAATAGACAAAATCAAGTTAGGTTGCTTCATGCACAACCACGGAGGTAAGTTGTATATAATGAGGATAACTGGCCATGTGCTGTGCTTAATGCTCATATTACCAAACGGATTAAATCCATCAGCAGCTAACCCAAGTCTAACATTGCGAATCTCCCTCGCAAAAAAAGGGTTTTTCTCATTAAAAGTTTTCCAAGCACGAGAGTCAGCGGGATGTCTCATTACACCATCGTCGATCCTTTCTTCAGCATGCCATTTCATTAAAGGAGCTGAATAGGATGACCAAAATAATTTATGCAATCTCGGTTTCAAAGGGAAGTATCTCATTTTCTTTACGGCTACCTTCCGACCATGGACACCATCAATACTTGAGTCCTCATCTTTATATCGAGAAGATCCGTATATGCCACACTTTTCAAGACCCTCGGTTTCATTACGAAACAACATACAGTTATTTGGGCATGCATCCCATGTCTCGTACTTGAATCCCAGGTATTTTTTTAGCTTGTTGGCTTGGTAGTAAGACTTGGGAATTCTAGCATGCGGAAACATCCTCCCCAAAAATTTCAATAAAGCCGTGAGAGAACAATTTGTCCAACCATGAAGTTTCTTCATTTGCAAGAGTTCAACAACAAATGATAATTCGGTAATCCCAGGCGGACAATTTTCAAAAAAGTCGCATTGAGCCTTTTTCATAAGAGTATAGTACTCTGGAACATCTCCGTCAGATTCAAAGACATCTTCGGTGTTATATTCCTCCTCACGCATATTGTCATGCGCGTGGGAAATACCTATTCCCTCTTGAACCATTGTAACCATGTTATCTCGAGCACTCAGTTCAACAGGTATATGTATATCATCAACTAACATATCATCCCCCGGAGTATTTATATTGCTGCTTGCACCACCAAAAGTTTCTCCGTGAAAAATCCAAACCTTATATGTCTTGTCGAAACCATGCATTTCAAGGTGATCTCTCATAGTTTGTCGGGCGTGGTACACTCGATTTGCACATCTCTTACAGGGGCAATAGATTTTCGTTGTCTCAATGTTTTTATTAGCATATGCATAGTTAAGAAACCCTTCAATCCCATTAATGTATTCCTTTGAACACCGATTGCGAAAATCAATCCAACTCTTATCCATGGTTCCCATCTATGAATCTAAAAAAAAATGTCAGTAAATTTATATTTCATAATATAAAGATAAAGAGATTAATAATGTTTTCGTAAGATGATGAAAAGCTAAAAAGATTAATAATGGCAAACATGAATTCCTAAAAAGATTAGCACATAAAAAGAGAACAAACTATAAAATAAGAACATAATTCATCACATCAATTTAAGTATTATTATGGCTAACTAAACCGAGCAATTCAAATTTGAAATATTGAAGTATTAATGCACGCATGATAATGGAAAGTATCAAACAAAAATTCACACAATCAACTAATTAACATCTACGTCACTAAACATTTACACATTAAAAAACTCACAAGGCACATACCCTTTTTCATCCTCGTTTGAATCCGTATGCTCATTTTCTTCTTCACGTGGCACAAACTCGTCATCATCACCAATGATTTTTTTTTTACTCTTTGAACCACTTTTTTTATTTTTATCTTTGTTTTGAAGTGCCGAATACAATTCATGTATTCCCAATTCCTTCAATTTTGCTCTATTCTCTTCCTCTTTTCTTTCTCGTACTCCTTCATTGTCACAAACTTTTTCTGAGAAAAGATATGTAATTAAAGAAGGAATGAGACTCATACTACTTCTTTAACATGTTAATTTCATTTCTATACTTGCTCCCAAAGTAGTTGTAGAACTTTAATGACTCATTTGGTTCGAGGTTTGGAAAAGGAATTTAGAATTCCCCTCATCTAGAATTACAATGTTTGGTTGGAAATTTGGGAGGAACTTAGAATTACTGGAATTTATAATTCCAACAAAATTGGAATTCTCATTTCCCCTCTAAAATGGGGGAATCCTATATTCCCGGGCATTCTAGTTTACTTTTGTGGTGAGACAAAAATACCACCTCACTTAAACTCACACATACATTATCTCTCTCTTACACACACACACACTTTATCTCTCTCTTTCACACACACACACATATACACACACACACTCTCTCTCTATCTCTCTCTCACACACACACAATCTCGCTCTCTTTCTCTCTCATACACATACACACACTCTCTCTCTCTCTCTCACAACACACACACATAATCTCTTTCTCTATCACACACACACGCTCTCTCACATATACACACGCTCTCTCACACACACACGCACACTCTCTCTCTTTCTCTCACACTATCTCTCTCTCTCTCTCTCACACATACATATACTCACACACACACACTCACCACACACTCGCGCGCACACACTCAAATCAAGTAGAAGGGTATTTTAATTAAATGATATTTATTCCTAATATGGGAAAATAATTTAGATGCCGAAAAAAAAAAAGAATTCTCGTTCGAACCAAACAATGGAAAGGAATTCAAGATTCCAGGAACTTAGAATTCCTGGAATCAAGAATTCCCATCCCTTTTCTAAACCTCGAACCAAACGATCCCTAAATCATTTTTATCCTTGCCTTTAGCTTTGTAGTAATAAGACCCAATATCATTTAACTTCATTCTTAGAAATACATAAAAAAAAAAGATCTACCAATCATAACTTTACATCAAAAACCTAATCAATCGTTCTACAAACCTCAAATACATAAAAAAAAAACATTAATGGTTTGGGAGAAGAATAATTTTAGGATCTTTGAATAATTGGTTCATGCATTTTAGAATTTCTTTAAAAATTAAATAAAAAATTATTATAGAATCATTGAGCCAACACGAACCATAATGCTATATAACATCAAACAAAATAAATAGCCTGTTATAGATCTTCTTATTAGGTCACATTGAAAGCTACAAAAAAAATTAAAATCAACAAATAAGCATCCACTCTTTATTTACATTTTATATAAGTATTATACATATGGTTATTTATTTACAGTTTTATGTATATGGCATCATTAATTATGTCTAAAGAATAATTTTTGATCACCTATTGTTACCATTGTGCAACAGACTATTTACAGTAGCATATTTTGAAGAAGAAACATAATAAATAAATTAATAACAATAATTTCTATGCTGTTTTCCTCAAAAAAAAAAGTAAAGATGAAAACTTACCATGAAAAGAAAATAACGGGAGAGATAACGCAGCTGGGGGAGGGAGAAAACGCAGCTGTGGTGGGTGGGGGGGGGGGGCGGAGCGCGCCTCTGTTGGCTGGAGAAGAAACAGGGGCGTGCGTGGGTGGGTGGGGGGGGGGGAGGGGGGGCGGAGCGCGCCTCTGTTGGCTGGAGAAGAAACGGGGGCGTGCGTGGGTGGGGGGGGGAGGGGGGGGCGGTTTGGGTTTGTAGGTGACGAAATTTGGGTTTTTTGTTTTTGTTTTTTGTTTTTTGTTTTTTGTTTTTTGTTTTTTGTTTTTTGTTTTTTGTTTTTTGTTTTTTGTTTTTTGTTTTTTGTTTTTTGTTTTTTGTTTTTTGTTTTTTGTTTTTTTTGAGGTGGGAAGTTAGGTTAAAGTGTTAGAGCGGGAGATGAAAATAATTAGTGGTGGGAATTAATTTTTTTAGCCGTCTTATTTGGTTTATCTTTTGATACAGTAAGTATTTACCGTCTCATTTGCTTTACTTTATAAGACGGATATAATTAATCGTATCAAAAAGTGACCTTTTTTTAGACGGGTATAATTAACCGTATCAAAAAATGACCTTTTTTAGACGGATATAATTAGCAGTCCCAAAAAATAATAGTTTTTGAGACGGCTCATTATATCCGTATAAAAAAGTATGTTTTAAAGACTACATTTTGTCTGTCTCAAAAAATAGGGTCTTAAAAGCAACTTTTTTTTGTAGTGCTACCAATAATGCTTGCATAAGCATTTTGGTTTACACTGTCGCCAGTGTTCTTAAATAACTTTACACTAGGGTCAAATGGAGTACTAGCAGATTTACAGTCAAAGTAATTATATTTCTTTAGAACTTTCTCAATGTAATGAGATTGATCCAAAGAAAGTCCCTTTTCTGACCTAGTAATATTAATTCCTAATATTACACTAGCTTCACCCAAATCCTTCATATCAAAGTTGGCACATAATAATGATTTAACATTTTCTACGGCATGAATATTAGAACCAAATATAAGCAAGTCATCAACATAAAGACATATGATAGTGCAAATGTTCTCAACATATTTATAATAAATGCATTTGTCACTTTCATTAATTTTAAACCCATTAGAGATGACTAGGCTATCAAATTTATCATGCCATTGTTTAGGTGCCTGTTTGAGTCCATAAAGAGATTTATCTAATTTACACACTTTATTTTCTTGACCGTGTACAATAAAACCTTCAGGTTGATCCATATAAATCTCTTCTTCTAATTCTCCATTTAAAAATGCAGTTTTAACATCCATTTGGTGTACAATTAAATCATTTAAGGAAGCTATAGCAAATAGTACACGTATAGACGTTATTCTAGTCACTGGTGAAAATGTATCAAAAAAGTCTACATTTTCTCTTTGTCTAAAACCTTTAGCAACAAGACGTGCCTTATATTTTTCAACAGTGCCATCAGGTTTTAATTTCTTTTTAAGAATCCATTTACACCCAATTGTTTTACATCCAGGAGGAAGGTCCACTAAATGCCAAGTTTTATTTGTTTCCAAAGAATCCATTTCATCATTAATAGCCTCTTGCCATAAATCGGCATCTAAAGAAGATAAAGCTTCTTGAATAGTGTTAGGATCCTCCTCTAAGGTGTAAGCATAAAAGTCGGGACCAAAATCTTTTTCCACACGAGCTCTTTTACTTTTTCGAATTTCTAAAATGGATTCATTATTTTCTTTATATTTATTTAAATAAATACTAGTGCATGACTCGCCCCCACTATTCCTCAATTTAAAAGGAAATTTATCTTCATAAAAATCGGCGTCATTTGATTCAATAATTACTTGATTTTTCAAGTCATAAAATCGGTATGCTTTGCTATTAATAGCATAGCCTATAAAAACGCACTCATATGCTCTACTTGCCAATTTAGACCTTTTAGGGTCGGGTATACGTACATAGGCTAAGCACCCCCACGTTCTAAAGTATGACACGTTGGGCTTAATATTTTTCCAAATTTCATAAGGAGATATTTTCATTTTAGTCTTAGGAATTCTATTAAGCACGTGACACACAGTCAAAATAATTTCACCCCACCAATGTGAGGCAGCCCCTGAATTTAATAAAATAACCACAACTAATTCAGTTAATGCCCTATTTTTTCTTTCGGCTTTACCGTTCATTTCGGGTGAATAAGGGGCAGTTTTTTCGTGGATAATACCGTGGATTTTATAAAATTCAATAAATGGTCCAGAATCATATTCGGTGCCTCTATCACTACGTAACTTTTTTATTTTCCGATTAAACTGATTTTCAATTTCATTTAGGAAAACTTTAAACATGTCAAACGCTTCACTTTTATTTTTCATTAAATACACAAATAAATAATCAGAACAATCATCAATAAAAGTAATAAAATAACGTTTGCCATTTCTAGTTGTGACACCATCCAATTCACAAATATTCGAATGAATTAAATCAAGTGGTTCAGATTCTCTAAAAACAGATTTATGTGGTGTCTTAGTGATTTTTGCTTGACTATACCATTCACATTTTTCAAAATCATTTAATGATAATTCGGGAATTAATCCTAAAGTGCTCATATTTTTAACAAGTCGTTTATTAACATGACAAAGCCTAGCATGCCAAATATTAAATGAACAAGCAATATAAGCAGAAGGAGAAATTTTATTCATTGCATCAACATTCAATTTAAACATCCCATCAGTGGCATAACCCTTGCCTACAAAAATTCCATTTTTGGTCAAAGTAAATAAATCAGCACCAATAGTTTGAGTAAAGCCAGCTTTATTGAGAAGATAGCCCGAAACCAAATTTTTCCTTATCTCGGGAGTGTGAAGAACATCTTTGAGGATAACAGTCTTTCCCGAAGTGAACTTCAATTCCACATTTCCAGTACCAACAACCTCAGTGGAGTGAGAATCACCCAACAACACCTTCTTATCTGCAGTCTCAGAATAAGTCTTAAACAGACTACGGTCATAACAGATATGGCGGGAAGCGCCAGTATCCAACCACCACCCTTCGGCACCACTAACCATGTTGATTTCTAAAATCATAGCACATAGGTCCTCTTCGGTCAAATTCGCTTGTGCTTGTGGCACATTGCGACATTTGCGAGCCATATGGCCAGGCTTGCCACACTTGAAACAGAGAAACTGTCCCGAGTTGCTAGACTGTCCATTTTCAGGGTTCTTATACTTATTCTGAGTCTGAGTCTGATTTTTAAAATTCTGGTTGTGGCTCTTTTTCTGATTTTTCATATTTTTTCCGTTTGCCTTTAAAACAACTGGAGTGTGGTTCTTTTTCTGATTTTTGTTGTTAGACACAACAAGAATTTCATCTTTATAGTCCTGTTTTCGGGATTCCTCCTCAATTCTCAATTTAGTAATTAATGACTCTAGTGAGAATTCTTTAGACTTATGCCTCAAAATATTTTTAAACTCTTTGAACAGTGGAGGCAATTTATCAATAATCACAGCCACCTGAAATTGCTCATCTAAGGCCATGCCCTCGGAAATAATTTCATGGGCAATCATTTGCAAATCATGGGTTTGAGCAACAACAGATTTGTCATCCGTCATTTGAAATTTCAAATAACGGCTGACGGCATATTTTTTAGCACCCGCCTCCTCCGTGTCATATTTTTTAAAAAGTGCGTCCCAAACATCTTTCGCAGTTTTATAATTGGCATAATAGTCATAAAGTTCGTCACTCAGAGCATTCAGAATATAGTTCTTGCACAAAAAATCATTTTCCTCCCAATTTCTAATTGTTTTGCTTTCCTCAACAGTAGGTGGATTATTTACTACGGGTTTGTCAAATTGAACACATGATGCGACTTTTTTCGTAGTTAAATAAAATAGCAATTTTTTGCTCCAACGTTTAAAATGAGTGCCTTCATATTTGAAAGGCTTATTTAGGTTACTAGAGTTAATTTCGTCCATGGCAGAATTTAAAACACCTTAAAATTGTTGTAGCAGCAATTTAAATAATTAAATGCAGAATTAAAATCAGGAACGAAATTACCCAATTTTTGGAGCAAATAAATCTGGGCAGAAAAGTATAAGAATTCCGGAACTGGACAGTCAAGAACACGGCCGAGTCGCGGACTAGGTCGCTCTCTTTAAGGTGTTTCGCGGCTCTGCCTCTAATTTGTGCCGACAGTGTACAGCCCCGTCACCCCCAGGATAAAACAGCCTCCAAAATTAAATTACGGATTGATAAAGCACAAGTATGAATCCGGTCTGAATACACCCAATCTGTATTAATTGCTCGATTCTATAATTAATCTGTACACGAATAAGATTAATTATTCTGGAAAAAGTATTCTGGGAGAAGGAAATTTTTTCAGAACTGTAGAGAAAAATTCTGTGTTGAAAGTAGATAACTGTGTGTCAAAAACGGAGGCTACCAACTCTTTTATGGGGCAAAAAGAAAAGAGACGTTGGTAAACAACGTGGAGAAAAATCTGGAGATAGTGGGCAACTCGGTTGAAGAAATCAACACGAAACAAAACACGTTTTAATTTTTCGGATTGAATTACCGTTAAAAAATAATTTTTAAAGCGCAAAAAACAGTTATGTATTTGTCCAAAAAATTAATTCTTAATGAGCCCAAGCCCAAGCCCAAGCCCCAGGACCCGGACACGGGCCGGACGGACGGCGGCGGCGCGCGCGCGCGTGTGACTTGGCCCATTGGGTCTGCCCCACATACCCACAAAAACTTGAATGCCCAAAGGGCTGAACTTTTGTTCCCAAAAAATTGTATATTAACACAACACATATTTTCCTTCCCACCGATGTGGGACACTGCCTTAAAGGCTTTTCAAAGTTTTGCAAACAGCTAACAACAGCTGTTAGCTGTTAACAGCTGTGTTCCAATAGAAGATGAAGTGAGCTTTCTTTGGTGTGGTGAGGGTGTATGTGTTATGGTGTGGGTGAGTGGGTTAGTTTAGTGTGTGGAAGTGTAAAGGATTATGGTGTGTGTGAGTTATTTGGGTGTGAGTGAGTGTGTGTGTTTAACTTGTACCCTTAATAAAATAAAAAATAAGCTTAATAAAAACAAGTAAAATGAAACTAAAATAAAAGTAAAACTCACTTAAAAAAACTATAAATAAATAAAAACAACACGACACACAATACAAACTCTAAAAACTAATCCCGACTCACATACAAACTAATAAAATAAAACAAAACACAAAAATAATAATAAACAAACTAAAAACTAAAAGCAAAAAAAAATAAAGGAAAACAAATACTCGACACACTAAAATAAAATAAAAAATTCTCTAAAAATAAATAAAATTTATTAAAAATAAAACTCAAATAATAAAAAAAATAAAAACTACAAAAGAAGTAAAAATAAAACCTAAAGTCCTAAAAATATAAAATCTAGCAAACTAAAAATAAATATTACAATTAAAAACTAATAAAAATCGAAAAGAACATGAAATATAAAATAAATTCTAGAAAATTCTAAATAAATCTAAAATAAATCCTAAAAATAAGAATGACTTAATTAAAAATCTAAAAAAATAATAAAGGTACACATTCAACACACACAGGCTCGGGTGATGGTCTGAGATCGATTTAGGCTTAGTAGGGATTGGAGAGAGGATTCGAGATATCGAAACTCATCGGGGAAGCTCGAATAGGGACCCTGACTTCGCGATCGCTTTTATTTCTTCTATGCGCGTTTTTTACCACTATTGTGTCGCAATTGGCTGGATTTAGCACTATTTGTATCGCAACTGCGTATTGACCTGCAAAATGATAAAATATGAACATAAGGCCCATTTTAATTAAAACGAGTGACTAAAATACATCTATTCGGGATATAAAATAGACATTTTTGGGTGCTTATCATGTGTCGAAATCAAACCCATATCTATGTTGTCAGTAGATAATGCGGGGACAACACTAGTCATGGTAGAATTGGGTATTACATTAAACGTGTAAATTTTAAATCATGCGAAAAAAAATTTATCAACACATAACACAATATACGAGGAAAAAATTCGGTAACAAGAAAAATATGGGGACAATGCAACATTATCATTAAAAAACAGATTAAGATTTACAAAGGAAAATAAAGTCTTATACTACCTTATGTTATTCCTCTATAACCAACTTTTTCCACCAATATTTAACAAATAGGATGCCTTTAAAATTTTAGTGAGAATCGCAATGTCTTGATCAATTATCAACATTGTTGCATTTAAACCACTTCAATGGAGTCTTATTTAAAGATAAAATAATCTTAAGAATACAAGGACATGAAATTCCAAAAATGAACTAAAAATAGCACAAAAGCTCTTCTATGAATAAAACCCCTAACGTGTAAGGGTTAGAAGTTGAAAGATGTAGGATCAAAATATTTTCCTCTTCATCTTTGTTATTGATTAACCTTTAAGACAAAAGGTGATCAAATGTAAATAAAAGAAAGAAAAAAAAAACAAGTTAGGTTTTGGGGTTACTATATTTCTTTAAGTGTTTAGAAGTTTGAAGTTTCAACACAAACAATTTTGATCTCTTGGTGATTCAAAAAGGCTTTCTAAAAAGAATCACATTCAAATGAAAGGCTTTGAAGTTTAAATAGAGGAAATCCATATTAATGGCTAACCGAAGGACCTCGAGTTTGGAATCTTATCATCGAAATTGAAGTGAGAGTTCACAACATTAATGGGTTTTACATAAAACTTATTGAATGTATCATTGCCAAGTACCTTTAAAAACTCAAATTAGATGGCAATATGTTGGGGCTTCGAGACCTATATTGTAGTGGCACCCACATCAGTGACTAGAAAATATCCCACACCATCCTGTGGAACTTGTCAGGTGTGACTTCAGCCCCCAGAGCTATAGTTGGACAATTGGGGGCATCATCATCCCTTAACTTAACTACGCGTGCTCATCTTGGGCTTTTAGGAAAAACATTGTGTGTGTTTTTTAGTAAGCGTGGTTGTTACCATCAAACACGAGTAGATGCATAATAGAATAACCCTCTGCTGGCATACCCCTAGGATTTATGGTGAATATCTACTATAATACCATTATAAAAAAGTATGTGCATAGGGATATAAGTCAAACTAATTAACTCATAATACTTACGCGTCCCTAATATAAATTTTTGTATATAATTGAACCTGTTTTTAAGTTTACCGACTAAAATCAATTAGTTTGATTATATATCGGTGATGAAATTAATAAAAACAAAAAATTAAACAATCATACAAGCACACATGATTTAGATTGGAAACCCTTGTGGGAAAACTTACTATCTCAACTATCCCACACAATGTACTAGTACCGAATGTTTTGTACATGTCTTATAGAGAGACAGACATGACTTACATATAAGACAACGATTGTTGCCACAAAGTCCCAACCCTTGCGCTCTGCTCTGAAGTTTGTGCATGTACTCGCATTTAGTTGCTTACGCCTGACGCATCTTCCACAACCCACAAGCCTTGGTATCCATATATCTTTTATTATGTATGCATAATCAGCGCACATATAATTATATGAAATCTACCCATGCGTTTCTCGTGTTAGATACTTCAAAAGGGAGATTGTAAGGGATTTGTAAAACCAAAAGGTATTTTTAGTTCTTGGATTGATAGGATCTCTCGATCACAAAAATCTCTCTCAAAATCAATTTAGGGTTATATAAAAGTGGGTTGCGTAACTTAGGGGTCACATTATTGAAGTTATTTATACTTGGCAGCATAAAGAATACCTCAAAAATATATTTCCCAATGTTAAGACCTTGTTTGAACAAGAGGTTCTCGTTCGAACGATAGCTTCGTATGAGAATTTATCGTGCAAAGTTTTGGAATCTTAATAAGGTCTGCATACTAAAACTATTGTGTATTAGAGACTCTCATGTTAAGACATTTTTTTTACTAGGGATTATGTTTCAAAAATAATCCCCTCGTACTTACAAAGTCTCGTACAAGGGGTTCCCTCGTTCAAACGAGGTCACAATTCTAAAATTCCAATGTATAATTTTTAGAAAAAAAATAAATTTAAAACCTTTTAAAAAAACGCAATTTTGTCCTATTAATTCATAACTCTAAAAATAGGCTTACAAAATTTACGAAGTCCAAAAACTCACCAAACCTCCGGTTGAAATGAAATTGTATGGTCTAGTATGCAATATGTTGTTGCTTTCTCGATACTGTCTTTGGTTTAAAATCTTCATTTTATAGATAAAAAGACTCAAAAATTACAACTAGGCCTATGTTTTATATTCCGGAATAAAGCCATAATCAAAATGTGAGGAATATAAAATCATGTTCTTACGTCTTCTGTAATTTATACACATATATGTGTAACTTTAGGTTAAATTTTATAATATATTAATGAATTTTTGTGATATAATTAAGTTTGATCCTATCATAAACATTAACAGTGAAGTCTTTGTTTTAAAAATTTGAATGTTTTTTATTTATTGAGTCCCTTTAACCACAACTCTTTTTGCACAGTTGCACGACATCTATTCATGTAAGGCTCTACATTGAGCCTACCCAGCCCATTTAAGAGTGGTCCATGGGTTATGACGGGTTGGTACTTCTTAACGGATGGGGTCAGACCTGCCCGAAACATAAATATTAAGGCCTAAGTCTCACCCGGTACCCGGATTATACAGGGTTAAATGGGAGGGCAGACTTGACGGGCCTAACGGTTCGAGCCTGATTGGACCCGAAAATTTAATTTTATATATATAAATGAATTAGTTTATAAAGATGTATATGAAATACTCTTATGAATAGATAGAAATAGAAGTGAATATAGAAGATTGATATTTAAAAATAATATATATATATATATATATATATATATATATATATATATATATATATAATGCTCTTGTACGGACTGTCCTGCATTTTAACAGTGCGAACCGAACATGTGTCGTCTAACTATGAGTCCAAAAATTATCGATTAAATTATAGGAGAGCTCCAACCCACTATATATATATATATATATATATATATAATTAGGCTAGCAAGTAGAGCTAATGAGCTTGATAAATGGCTTAGGCGGACTAAACAATGCAAGTGCACCTGCATGATGTTGCAAAAGCATGCAACACTTATTTGTAAACATGCAACTCAAAAGAAATAACTCCCCATATCCTCTCTCCTCAGTTTTTGCCAAAGCTTTTGAAAAAAATAATGTATCTGAATCACCGACCCGGTACGAATATTACGTGAGAGACCAATGTAAATCAGGTAGAATTAAACTCACTGATGCATTAAACTACTTTAACAAATTGACCCAAATTCACCCTCTGCCCAAAATCGATACATTCAATCATGTATTGGGGTCAATCGCAACACTTAAATGTTATTTGGATGTGTTTTCAATGTACAAGAAGATGGGTCACTTAGGAATTGAGCCTGATTTGTATACATTGAACATTTTGATCAATTGTTGTTGTCATTTGAGCAGTGTGGGTTCTGGGTTTGGTGTGTATGGGGAGATTATTAAGAGAGGTTATGAGGCTGATGCTGTCACAGTAGATAGTTTGGTTAAAGGAATGTGTAGGGAAGGTATGGTATTGGGTGCAGTTGAGGTGTTTGATAAAATGACTCAGAAGGGTGTTCAAGGGCAGGTTTTTACATATGGGATTCTTATTCATGGACTTTGTAAAATTCGACAAATGGGTCTTGCTCTAGAGTTGCATAGGAAGATGTTGAGGGGTAATTGTCAGGCCAATGTGCTTACGTATAGCATGATCATCGAGTGTTTCTGTAAAGAAGGGTTGATAACTGAGGCGTTTGATACCTTCTCGGAAATGATCGGTGCAGGCATTTGTCCAGATGTGGTTGTTTACGGTTCTTTGATTAAAGGGTTGTGTAGTTTAGGTAGGTTGAAAGAAGCGGTTAAACTCTTCGATGAAATGGTTGGTCGAGGGATTTCTGCGGATGCAGCCACATACAACTCTCTGATCCATGGATTTTGCCAATTGGACTTGTTTGAGGAAGCGACAACAATTTTCAATCAAATGATGGGGAAAGGAGTATCACCGGATGTTGTGACTTTCAGTATATTGATTGATTGTCTCTGCAAAAGGGGGAAAACAGAAGATGCTCAGAAACTATTCAAACTGATGGTTCAGCTAGGCAAGCAGCCTAGTGAATATACTTATAACTCACTCCTTTACGGGCTATGTTTGGTTGGCCGGTTGGATGATGCAGCAGAGTTATTCAAGTCGATGGCAGATAGAGGCGTTGATTGCAGTGTTATTAGCTACAATGTGTTGATTAATGGGTATTGTAAGGGTCGCGCATTTGATGATGCTATGGGCCTCTTTAGCGAAATGCATCAAAAGGGGTTGAAGCCCACAACTGCTACTTACACCACACTGATGGGGGCCCTCTGCAAGGCAGGTAAAGTTAAAAGTGCGAAGAAGCTATATAAGGACATGCAAGTTTGTGGGTTATCTCCGGATTTATGTACTTACACTGTTTTGTTGGATGGACTATGTAAAAATGGGCTCATTGAAGAGGCGATGGGTGTGTACAAGTCTGCTGTTGATTGTCCTGAGCTAAAAACTAGTATTGAAGTCTTGAGCATATTAATTGAGGGGTTGTGCAGAGCTGGGAAAATGGACGATGCGAGAAAACAGTTTGATGAATTATCAAAGAGAGGCTTGGTGGTTGATGTTGTAACATATAATATTATGATAAATGGCCTCTGCAAGAAAGGGATGTCATCTGAGGCCTATAAATTGCTGTTGCAAATGGAAGACAATGGCTGCTCACCTGACTACATTTCTTTTAATATCATTGTTCAGGGTTTGCTCCGAGAAAATGAGATAAAAAGGGGAATGGAAGTTTTCAAAGTGATGCGCGAGCGAAACTTTTTACCCAATGAGGCAGTGACTTCATTGTTAATGCACCTTGTTTTGGATGATGAACAATGTCGAGCAGCCTTTGGGTTATTTCCTGATGCTCTCCACAAGGATTAGGAGTTAAATCAAAAGAAGCCCTACTATAACCTTTTTCATCTTGAGGATGGTGAACTGTGATTGTCTCTTAATTGTCTATGCAAACAAGTAGCTTAGAGGTCCTTTCATATACTAGTATGTGTATAGGTCAACTAGTGTATTATTGAGGTAGAGTTCTTGAGAGTGTTTGGTAAGACTTCCATCATTGATTGTGATTGAGAGTGGTTAAGTTAGTTAGAGGGGAGATTATTTTGTGCATGTAAAGAAGCAATTAGTTCAAATTTTGTAATATTTTTCAACTTAGTGGTGTCAATTGCCATCGCCACATAGATTGTATGTTCTTTATTCTCCTTTATATGGATTGTTAGCATCGGTGGATATTACTTGTTGATCAAGAACCTAGACATACCCTTTGGCATAACAACTTGGTATTAGAGCCTAGGTTGTAAACTAACGTCATTCAAGATGGCATTCATTTTAAGGTACGATGGCGAGAAGTTCACGAGAAGAAAAACTTATGCATGGCAAGTAAATGTGATGGATATCTTTGTCAAAGGAAGACTAAACTGAAATGTTATAAGGAAAACCTAATCCAATGAAGGAAGACGGATGAAGGAAGACAAGTGGAAGAAGATCGATCGAGAGGCTTGTTCTGCGACCCAATTGTGTTTAAATAGATCAAGTATAATGTGGTGACGTAAACGTTAACAAAAGAGATTTAGGGGAAACATGAAAATCGCTATCCAAATGTCGCTTACAAATCAAAATCAAAAGAAAGTTCTACCATTTCAGTATGAAAGCGGGTACTTTGTTGCAAGACCACCTCAACGAGTATAATAGGCTTCTCTTAAAACTATTAAATATGGAGGTGAAGATGGAGCAATAAGACAAGGTCTTGAAACCTACGAGATGAACAAGAAGAAGACTAGTTCTAGATAAAGATCACATCCACGCTTCTCTCGAATTCTCAAATGACAATGGGTGAGAAACAGTAAAGGTTACATACTTAGTCGTGAGAGGAAGAATGGATAATCAGAGTTCAAAAAGCTTAATTTAAGTCAAGGGGTCACAAGGACATTGAGTGTTACTATTGTTAAGACATTTGGCACGTAAATGCATGTCGTCTCGAACTTAGGGGAAAATGAGAAGGGATAAGATAAGGTTTGAGAATATCAAGCGAATCAGAGGATGACAATTATTCTCTTATGGAAATCGCATGTTCCAATGAGTTATTTAATAGCGTTTTGGGTTCTTGATTTTGCTCGTCCAATCCATATGTATCCCATTAAGGAGGCAAAATTACTTCAATTTTTGATGACCTATAGGAGAGCCTTTGGATTTGGCAGAGTCGAAACAATCAAGATCAAGACACATGATAAGGTTAGTGAGAGCATTGTGCGATGTGCGGCATATTCTAAATCTTTATAGGAGCCTTATGTTAGTACTTCAAGGGTTGCAAGATTATCAATGATGGTT
Source organism: Sambucus nigra (assembly GCA_949130495.1). Classification (NCBI taxonomy): domain Eukaryota; kingdom Viridiplantae; phylum Streptophyta; class Magnoliopsida; order Dipsacales; family Adoxaceae; genus Sambucus; species Sambucus nigra. The sequence goes on from OX422209.1 coordinate 527,626,465, forward strand.
GTAACATGTTCTCCTTCAGTGTTTAGGGGGGCATCAAGATGAGAATTTCTCCACGGAAAAATGATAATAGGTAGAGTAACTAAGTTCTTCTACAACAAGCGGATAGTTGTTTTCAAATATTGATGAAGGATGACTAGGCAAAAAGGGCTTGCATTATGGAAAGAGTGGCATTCGTAATTCTCAAAGAACTAGTGAAAGAAGTACACAATGACATTGACAAATGCAATTCGCTTTTGGATGGCAACCCAAATTGTAGCAGTCCATACAAAGAGGCAAACTCATGTGGAAAAAAACACGATATGGGCTTGCAGTAATCTTAGTGGCAATGAAATAACATGTTTATTTAAGTTTATGTGCAATTTTTTTATAAATGTAAAATATTTTTGAAAAAATAACCAAGAAGATTTGTGGTACTACCAAATACTCCATCGATTCTAAATTATTAGTCGTTTTGAAGTAAAACATTTAAGAAAAGTTTTTAATATCCAAACTTACTCATATAAGAATCGTGAATACTTTTAAATGCAAGACATACACTTTCCTAGAGAAATCTCACATTACTACATCAAGTTGAATGAAGGTGAGACTACAACCCTTATATTCCATTGGTGAGACTAGTTGGTTGGATATTTACCAACTAAGACAACCATGTCGCTCCAAGAAATGTACTTGGATCATTATTCTTTCATGGGTATTATTGCTTGGATTGATGACTTTGTCATCACTTAGTCTATATACTATTTTTAAAAATGGTATTACTACTTTGGGATGGACTAAAGAGGAAAGGGTGATTACGAAATTGGGCAGAGTGGGTATTTATTTTAAGGGAGTTTTCTATTTTAGTCTTTGGCCAATATTTTTTTTTTTTGCTCTAATCCATTCACATATTTTAGGGGAACTAAGATCCCTCGCCCATTAATGTATACCTTATAAGTCAGGTTATACGCAAACTTAACACGTGCATATTACAAAAATTTGTGTGTACATTATAAAATTCCTCGTACAAATTATAATTTTTTCAAAAAAAAATCATGTTTACTTTACAAAATTTATTGTATACATCAATGAAAATGAGGTATACATGAAGGGATGGTGAACCTTAGTGCCTAATGTTAGTGCACTAGAGCAAAAAATATATTATCGATCAAGGAGTTAAGCCAAAAAACCATTATTTTAAAGATTTAAATGCCTTGTGCAATGTGAATTTATATTGCAAGATTTGCAAAGAAAAATTCTGACTTTAATACACGAGCCAGCCAATTTCAAATTTAAATGAAGGCACTGAGCCTCTCTCCTTCAAATTTAGAGAACATAAATATTAGGATAACAACTAACTTCTTAGAAATTGTATAGAAAAGCTTATATGTACACATATTGGGATGGATTATAGCTTCACATGTATGGTTAGACTTTGTTTTATTTAATGATGGAATTATTGGAAGGGGAGTTTGAAATAAAGAATTGCGTGATATTGAACTCTCAAAATAAAACTTCATTTAGTATAGTTAATCCCCATTGTCAATTTCAATCAAATGCTTCAACACTAACATGAATTATAATTTGATAGGCCATGTTTGGTTGCATAAATTATTTAATTATGCAAATTGGTTTATTGTGAATTAGTGAATTTGAAATGAATTTAAAAATAATTTTATGCGATGTTTGGTAAAATGAAATTGATGTTAAGGTTCAATCAGAAAAAGGTTAAAAACGAATGGAGAGAGAGAGAGAGAGGGTTACGGATAAGGATAAGCATATGTGAAATGCTCATATTTTAAATGAATGCATTTCACGTTTTTAGTTAAATGCTCCAATTTCATATTTTACATGAGCTTAAAATGGGTCACTTAATAAATCTATTCATCAATGAAACCAAACACAATTAATAGGAAAATTTATAAATTGACTAATTTATAATTTTGGAACAACCAAACAGGGTCATAATGTTCTATTGAAACTAGAGCAACAAGTAATTTGTAACGCCCACGACCTTGCCCCATTAGGCCGAGGAGTCTTTCACTTGTTCTTACATGGAAAATTTTAATATTCTGGGGGCAAACTTACTTAGTTGAGGCCTTTAAAAGGCTCGGCCTCTCTATTAGAGTTTGATAAATCATCCATTAATCTCAATGAAAAGAAGCACAAGCTAAAAAGAACATATGTAATCCACTAATTTCATTATAATAGTATTTGAAGTCTCTAATATATGCAATATAACAATCTCTCCTCACACAGCCTTTAACATAAAATAATAAAACTGAATAATTACAAATAAGAGTGATAACTATATAAGAGATCTTAAAACTCTCTAAATCAAACTAGCATCTGCGACCTATATACTCTCCGCAGCTTCTATCCTGACAAGGAATGTAGACGGGATGAGCTCAAATAACCTAGCAAGGGTTAAATCAAAAGTTCTCCGCCACATGTCAATGTTAGTATTTGCAGAGACTATAGATATACTAACAAGGTTGTGCTAAATAGAGCAAATATGAAAAAGTATGCAATAAAAGTAAATAGGAAGGAAAAAATGTTCATTTCCCAACCCCTACCCCTATGAACCAAGGCTCAATCTCTCTTAGTTCATCAATCATCGGCTTCCCCCAAGGCTCAATCTCCCTTCGTTCGCCTTATTGTCAGTGGCCTTTATTTATGGCCTTGGACTTCTCAATCTCCTTAGTCTTATCTCATGTGTCTTCTGACCTAGTTATGCAACGTCGCTAGGGCTGTGTTTTTTTTCCGAACTTTCCGATTTTTCCGATTTCCGATCCGATTTTTTCCGAATTTGGAATGAAATTTTAGTTTGCCGATTTCCGATTTTCCCGAAAAAATCGGATCGGAAATCGGAAATAATTCTGAATTTCCGATTTTCCGATTTTTCCGATCCGATTTTTCCGAATTATTTCCGATTTTTTCGGAATTATTTTCCGATTTCCGATTTTTCCGATTTCTTTTTCGATTTTTTGAAAGTTTCCCATATCCCACATCGGTTGGGAGAGGGAGAGGGCTCCAAAATATGCTCTATAAAAAGAGAGTATCCTCCTAACTTCTACACAAATGAAAAATGAGCTAAATCCTCATGTGTTTACATGTTGGGTTAAGCTATTTTCATTGTTTCTTTAAAATGAGAATTTCGAGTAATCGAAAATCCATAATTTATTTTTTTGAAATTTTGAAATTTTCGAAATTTCTGGATTTTTAATATATTTTGGGAATTTCCGATTTTTTCCGATTTTCCGATTTTTCCGAATTCGGAATTTTTTTTAATTTTCCGAAAAAATCGGAATTTTTTCCGAATAGGCATTTTCCGATCCGATCCGGGCGAAACACAGCCCTACACGTCGCGATCTCCTCTCCTGCTCAATTCCAGGATGAGCGATATGCGGTCTGCTATTAACTCTACAATCTTGGTTGAGCTCTGCCAAAGTGCAAGCCCCATAATTAACCTATGCTCAATCTCCTAGGGCTAATCGTTTTTACCCCAAGCACTAAGCAGGATCTCTTCTCAAGACAATGACGCCTTGGCCTAGCCAAATAATGTCACGGACCCCATATTAAATCCCTTCTCAAACAACCACTAGGCACAATATAATATTTCCCGAAGTCCGCAACCTCGAATAAAAAGTTAGAACTCCTGATCTTCAAACAGTAAGGGTATTTTAGTAAAATGAAGGTTTTAAACTCAAAATATTTCATAACACAAATCCTCAAAAATCAAATGTAAAACCCTAAATAAAATCTCATAAGATCAATAAGAATGCCCTCAAAATCTCTTTTCCTCAAACCCACAATCTCCAAATAAGAATCCTAAGAGAAAACCTCAAAAATAAAGATTCAAAATGAATAGTAAAAGTCATGGTCTACAAGCCCATAAAACTTCTAAAACCTTAATAAAGAGTAAACAACCATGGGATAAACCCATAAATCAATGAACAATAAAATTCCATGGTCTAAACCCATAATACTCATAATATAACACAATGGCTCATCTCATTCAATGAAATTCATAGAAACTAAGATTTTAACAAGGAAGAAGAGGTTGAGGATAGATCCCCTACCTTAAGAACTTGGTCCGATGAACAGTAGCAATCCGTCGCATTTCCACCACCTCTTCCTCGTTTGTGAACAGTAAATGCCCTCAGCCTCTTCTCTGGCATTCCTCCTCTTCTCAAAATCTCATTCTCTCTCCAAAGTAAAAATTAAGGTTTCTAGCAGCTTTGGAAAATGTGCTAATTGTAACTATATATAGGAAATGGTAAGGAGCCTAGGGTTTCCACTTTTGTCCTCTCTTTTCCAAAAATATCCCTCTAAAAAGGCTTCTAGAACCTTCAAAACTTGGTTTACAAGAAATGACCTAATTGTGCCACCTCATCACCCACGCTTTGGGTCCTCACAAGCCCCTGAGGTAAGGCTACAAAACCTATTGCCCAAGGTCGTGGCCTTCAAACAACTTTCACGGCCATTAATCAAGGTCGTGGTCATGGCGACATAAATCCCCAATCGAGGCTCCATATAATGTCACGGCCTTCCAAGGCTCTAGGGTCATTACAAAATTGGTTTCAATAGAAGTTACTAAAGTTCGCAAAGTGATAAGATCTAAAGTCTTCAATGTTTCTTTTGTGGATTGTTCTTCGTCGTCTTCCAAAACTACAAAGCAGAATCTTCCAAAACTACAAAGAAGATACAATACAAAAACTACAAAGAAGAATCTTCCAAAACTACAAAGACGATACGATACAAGAAAATGATAATTTTAACTTGGCAAAGCCTAACGATCATTTTATACCATGAACAAAGACGATGGAATCCACCAAACCATAATGCCAATATACTTGCACAAATATCTTTACAGGTAATATATATATATAAAACACTAATTGGAAATTGTTTGGATACTACGTGAGAGAGGTTTATCGTCCTACGGGGAAAGCACGGTGGAGAGATTTAGGAGCTATTTATTTTTCATCTTAAGTTTGAATCTAAATCCAATCAAATTAGAGCTATTAAGTTTATTTTAAGAAAAATTAATACTCTGACCGTCATTAAGAGGTAATATTTCGTTTGGATGACTAAATCTCATTAAGATGTAATTTCAACTCTAAAAACATCGATGATGACGTTTCATTCAAATAAAATAAAAATCAGATTTGTATTCAAATTTCTCAAATAAAACTACTAGCTATGAAACAGCAATAAATTCCCTCACTAGTTAATCAATATATATGAAGGATGCATTTGGTTAAATACTCATCACAATTGTTTTTTTTTATCATGGTATCTCTCTTGTCGCCCAATCAGAAAAGCTAACACGTGATTCGAGAAATTCTAATTTCTGAAATTCTAGTATCCAAGAGGGCATTCAGACATTTTTTTTAACACTGGTGACTGGCATTGGAAACCGGATTCCATCCTCCATCAGTGGCGGTCCTTTCAAAATGGAAAATGTCCACTAATCATGATCTCGCATTTTCATCAGCTTCTTAAGACCATAGGGAGCTTACGTAATCATATTGCATTCCAATGTGTTCAATGAAATTACTGATAATGTTTGGCAAATAAAATTAAGAAATCACTGGTAATCTCAGAGCCCATTTTTATGTACAGCGTTGGAACTAAAATTTAGCACATGAAACCAGTTACTTCTTCTTTCGGCCACGAGGCTTACTTGCAGGAACATCCTTTGAAGTGCCAGCAAAATTCTTTGGCGACTCGTCCTCGTCACTTCTCTCATCGTAACTCTCAGTTCTGTCTGTGGACTCATCTTCCACCAAATCCCCAGAAGCTTCCTGCTTCGAAACACGGTCGCGGAGCTCTCTGAGTATTGCTTTCTTTGAATTCAAGACCCCAAGAAACTGTGGCAGAAAGAGTTCATGTCATCCTCAATGTTTCAGGCACAAAAAAAAAACACTTAAATGAAGAAAGTACAACTATGTACGATTATGGAAAGGTCCCCTAGAGATTAAATATGAAACTATATATATATATATATATATATATATATATATATATATATATATAGAGAGAGAGAGAGAGAGAGAGATTCTCATGCATACTCCAGTGTGCATACCAATGGCGCGGACCATTTTTGATAAAATAGTAAAAAAAAAAAATGAGGCTAATTTTTATTTATTTTTTATAGTTTTCAAACATTTCAATAGGACCATAAAAAAAATTAAAACTGACAAAGTTTGACCGATTTTTTTAAAATAGCAAAACAATTCATTTTGAGTTGAATTTTTTTTTATGGTCCTACTGAAATGTTTAAAAATCATATAAAAAAATCAGCGCAAAAATATTTTTTTTACTATTTTAAAAAAATGGTCCGCACAGAGGGTATGCATGAGATCCTTTATGTATGTGTGTGTGTGTGTGTGTGTGTGTGTGTGTGTGTATAAAGATATAAAGAGAGAGTATGGATCAAGTGAGGTCCTCAGTTTGAGGACCATTTTTGATAAAATAGTAAAAAAAAAAAAAAATTTGCTTTATTTTTTTTAATGGTTTTTAAACATTTCAGTAGGATCATAAAAAAAATCACCTCAAAATGAATTTTCTTGCTATTTTAAAAAAAACGGTCAAACTTTGTCAGTTTTTAACAACTTAAAACTGACAAAGTTTGACCGATTTTTTTAAAATAGCAAAAAAAAAGCATTTTGAATTGTTTTTTTTATGGTCCTACTGAAATGTTTAAAAACCATTAAAAAAAAAAAACATCCCAAAAATATTTTTTTTACTATTTTAAAAAAATGGCCCTCAAACTGAGACCTCACTTGAACCTACCTCTCTCTCTCTATATATATAGGGGTGCACACGGTTCGATTTGGTTCGATTTTGATATAAACCCGAGAACCGAACCGGGATGGATCGGTTCCAAATTTTTGGAATCGGAACCGGAACCGAACCGACAGTTGTCTAGAACCGAACCAACGGATCCCGGATTGGTTCGGATCGATTTTCAGTTCCAAATTCATATTTCAAACTTAGGTCAAAATTAATTTTAATCCTCAATAACATAAGTTAGAAACTTAGGTAATCCCAAAAATATAAATTACAAGTGTTATATACATATATATTTATTTATTTTATAAAATATACCGTATCGGTTCGGATCGGATCGGTTCGGGTTGGATTTACAATGGAACCGAGAACCGAACCGAAAATATCGATTTTATTTTTTTTGGAACCGAAACCGAACCAATAGTCTAAAAAACCGAACCAACCCAATCCAATACAACCGGTTCGGTTCGGTTCGGTTTAACGATTTTCCCGATTCCGTTTTGCACCCCTATATATATATATATATATATACACACTCTTGTAAGGATTCCTTATGATGCAAAACCCGATACATGCCCTTTTTTTAAAATAATAAAAAAATAATTTTTTTATGAAACTTCATGGATATGATCTCCACGGTGAGAAAATCATCTCCAATTTTTGTCATCAAAAAATTCAATAAAAAAGTCGTTGAGATGAGATGATATGTCAAAAAATTGTATAAATATGCATTTTCGACCGTTGAAATTTTGGATCTGCGTCAGCTACTTAACTGATTGAATTTATATTGAAACTTTATGGATATGATATTCTCACTGTTGAGATCATATTTATTAAGTTTCATCAAAAAAATTCAATCAAAAAGTGAGTGAGATAATCGTCAAAATTTCAACGGTCGAAAATACATATTTATACAATTTTTTTACATATCACCTAATATCAACGGTTTTTTTATTATATTTTTTGATAAAAAAAAAATTGAAGAAAATTTTCTCACTGTGAAGATCATATCCATAAAGTTTCATCAAAAAAATTATTTTTTTACTATATAAAAACAATGGTATGTATCAGGTCTGTACCATAAGAAGTCCTTATAAGAGGAACATATATATATAGAGAGATAGATAGATAGATAGATAGATAGATAGATAGATAGAGAGAGAGAGAGAGAGAGCATGTATAAGCTACTTGACGAACACAGATGCTTAGAAAATAAAAGAAATGACGCACGAAATGATTAAGTACATTGATTAGACCATATGTGATGTGGAACAGGGGCATTTTTGGGCTTTTAGTATTTTTATTTTCTTTTGTTATTTTTTTTATTTTGTCGAGTCGTTGTATTCTTCTTTTTGTTTTGTATTTAGAGGTGGGAGTAGTAAAAAGCTCTAAGGGCATACTTGTAATTAATTCTTTAGCTTAGAGCCTAAGCTACCTCCCCACCACCACCACCCCCCACCCCACCCCATAAATACTCACATTGTAGCCTCATTTGAGGATTTTTATATTTTTGAGAGTTTATTGCTAAAGAGTTTTTTTTTTTTTAAGATTTTCTTTTTCCGACTTCAAGCCCCCTTATTTGGGGGGGGGGGGGGGGGGGGGGGGGGGGGGGGGGTATCGAACAGCTGGAAAAAGCCCGGGCTTGCTTACGGAAAGTGGAAATGGAAGCCGATCAGTTTCAAGTGAGTGGATACTCTGAGATAGAGCGAGAAAAATTGAATTTGATTAATTCAACTTATAAGACTTTGGAACAACTCGAAAATTACAAAAATGAAACTATTCTTTTTTAACAACAAATGGCGATTAATCAAGTCCGACAACGGGTTTTCCAACAAGCCTTACAAGGAGCTCTAGGAACTCTGAATAGTTGTTTGAACAACGAGTTGCACTTACGTACCATCAGTGCCAATATTGGCATGTTGGGGGCGATGAACGAAATAACTGATTAGTCCTTTTACGGTAACCGCCTGTGTCGTGCTTAACTTCTTATTTTTTTTTGACACTGTCGGTCCCAAGCCCGGAAAAAGGAGGAGGGTTGCGTTAGGTAGCTGACAGCCAGCGTAAATTTTGTCAGATCCTTATGAACATGAATCCTATGAATATACGTGCTAATGCTAGGGCATTCCCCTTAAGCGATGCGTTGCGCCTGCCACCGGGTGTCTCGAAAAATAGGCAAGGGGCGTTGCGCCTGCCACCGGGTGTCTCGAAAAATAGGCAAGGGGCGTCGCATCGGCGCCCGGATGCGACGATAAATACGCAAGGGTTCCTGCAACAAGCTGGACGTGTGCGGGTAAAGAAGCTAGTCCAGGATACTAGACTTAGGTTAGCGACTTGGAACATAGGGACTATGACAGGAAAAGGGATGGAGTTAGTAGATACCATGAGAAGAAGAAAAGTTCACATAGCTTGTTTACAAGAAACTAAATGGGTCGGTGAGAAAGCTAGAGAAATAGAAAATACAGGATTTAAATTATATTATACAGGAAAACATAGAAATAAGAACGGAGTTGGAATAATAGTAGTTAAAAACTTTAAGGACGATATCGTAACCGTTATTAGGAAAGGTGATAGGCTTATACTTGTAAAATTGGTATTAGGTGAAAACATTATTAATATTGTTAGTGCTTATGCACCTCAAGTAGGATTAGATGAGCACACTAAAGTACAATTTTGGGAACAAATGGATGAACTAATTCAAGAAATACCCCTAGGTGAGAAAATCTATATAGGTGGAGATTTTAATGGCCATGTAGGAGAAGATCGTGTAGGATATGAGATAGTGCATGGCGGACATGGTTTTGGAGATAGGAACAACGAGGGAGAGTCTATCTTAGATTTTGCGATGGCTTATGATTTTGTACTAGTAAATACATGTTTTAAAAAGAGGCTTGAACACTTAATAACTTATAAAAGTGGAACACATAAGAGCCAAATAGATTTTTTCATTACTAGGAAAGGAGACCGATTAACGTGTAAAGATTGTAAGGTTATCCAGGGAGAGAGCTTAACCTCACAACATAGGATAATGGTGTTGGATATAAATATTAAAAATCAATCACGAATGCGAAAAGTGAAGATTAACCCACGAACTAGGTGGTGGAATTTAAAAGGAGAGAAATTAGAACTATTTAAAGATAAAGTATTAAATGAAGCAACATGGAATTGTGAAGAAGAAACTAACATAATGTGGAATAAGATGGCCACATGCATTAGGAAAATATCAAAAGAAATTCTTGGAGAATCAAAAGGCAAAGGGCCACAGTCTAAAGAAACTTGGTGGTGGAATGAAGAAGTACAGAATATAGTAAAAATTAAAAGGGAGTGCTTTAAAACATGGCAAACAAATAGAAATGAAGAGAATTTTGAGAAATATAAATCGGCTAAAAAGGAAGTTAAGAAAGTGGTAAGAGATGCTAAGTTAAAAGCGTATGATGATCTTTATACAAAATTAGGAACACAAGAAGGGGAAAAAAGTATTTATAAGCTTGCTAAACTTAGGGATAGGAAAACAAAAGATTTCAATAACGTTAAGTGCATCAAAAGTGATGATTCGAGAGTCCTAGTCAAAGATGATGAAATTATGGAAAGATGGAAAAGCTACTTTGAGAGGTTATTAAATGGAGATAATGGGAGTAGATTAGATATAGAGGAACTTTTTGAGACTCGAGAAGATATATTTTTTCGTAGAATTAGGACAACAGAGGTCAGGATTGCTCTAAAAAAGATGAAAACAGGGAAGGCTTTAGGACTAGATGGTATCCCTATTGAGGTTTGGAAGTGCTTAGGGGAGGATGGAGTATCATGGCTTACCAAATTATTTAATAGAATTTTAATGACTAATAGGATGCCCGATGAATGGAGAAAAAGTATTTTAGTACCTATTTATAAAAATAAAGGGGACATACAAAGTTGTTCAAATTATCGTGGTATTAAGTTAATGAGTCATACAATGAAACTTTGGGAGAGAGTGATTGAATATCGATTGAGATTGAAGACAACAGTATCTGAGAATCAATTTGGGTTTATGCCTGGGAGGTCAACAATGGAAGCAATCTATTTATTGAGGAGATTAATGGAGAGGTATAGAGAGAAAAAGAAGGATCTTCATATGATTTTTATAGATTTGGAGAAGGCGTATGATAGGATACCCAGAGATATAATATGGTGGGTTCTACATAAAAGAGGAGTGACTCGCAGATATATTGACGTGATCAAGGATATGTATGATGGTGCGATGACTACAGTAAGAACATCAGCTGGAGAAAGTAGTGAATTTTCAATTACGGTAGGGCTACACCAAGGTTCAGCATTAAGTCCTTATCTCTTTGCTCTTGTTATGGATGAGTTGACTGGACAAATACAAGATGAGGTGCCATGGTGTATGCTATTTGCAGATGATATTGTTTTAGTCGATGAGACTAAGATGGGGATAAACGCTAGGTTGGAATTGTGGAGAGAAACTTTAGAAACAAGAGGATTTAAAATAAGCAGAACTAAAACAGAATATGTGGAGTGTAATTTTAGTAGTAATAGGAGGACAAATGGAGATGTGGTGAAATTGGAGGGTCAAGAAATACCTAGAAATGATCATTTTCGTTATTTAGGATCGATTATACAAAAAAATGGAGATATTAGTGATGATGTTACGCATAGGATTAGAGCAGGCTGGGTTAAGTGGAGAAGTGCGACCGGCGTTCTGTGTGATAGGCGTATACCTTTGAAGTTAAAAGGAAAATTTTATAGGACGGCCATTAGACCCGCCATGTTATATGGGACAGAGTGTTGGGCAACCAAGAAACAAAATGTGCAGAAAATGAGTGTGGCGGAGATGCGAATGCTAAGATGGATTTGTGGTAAAACTCGAAAGGATAAAATTAAAAATGAACAAATTCGTAAAACGGTGAAAGTAGCTCCTATAGAAGATAAATTGAGAGAAAATCGACTTCGATGGTTTGGACACGTCAAGCGTAGACCAATGGATGCTCCTGTAAGGAAGAGTGATTTAGTTAGTATTGATGGTAACCCAAGGGGTAGAGGTAGGCCTAAATTAACTTGGTGGGATATTATAAAAAAGGACATGATACCATGTGGTGTAACCGAAGATATTGCACTGGACAGAATGGAATGGAAAAATAGGATTCATGTAGCCGACCCCAAATAATTGGGAAAAGGCTTTGTTGAGTTGAGTTGAGTTGGTATCAAAGCCTCGTTAACATCCATGATATCTTATCGGCATCAACAACAGATAAAAATGAAGGTATGAAGATGATGATTGAAGATGAAATGGTGATCACATCAAACACATAAGAGATAAAAGGTTTTTAAAGTGGTTCGACTATGAATAAAGCCTACGTCCACTGTTAGTAGAGAGAGAAAGAGTGTATCTTCTGTATGGTGTTTCTTAGTTGTCCCTCTTGGCTAAGGGAATACATGTATTTATAGTGATAGGAGTTAAAGAGATACAATGTCTTTATACATTCAGACATTTATATCTATATACAATGAATCTAACTGTTGGTCTTCTAGGATGGTTGATCTTCCTTGAGTTGCTTGGTATGCTATGTGTTGGTTGGTATGCTGACCAACTCTCCTCGAGTGCCGACTAACTCTCCTCGGGTGCCGACCAACTCTCCTCGGGTGCCAAATAAGTATAAATATTGCCACGTAGGATGACATGTGTCCTTTTCTGGTCCTCGTAGATGGAAAATTTTTGCGTCAACAGAAGCGCCCAATGCTCTATGCTTGATGGTTCACTAAAAGGATGGAGTATTTATTCTGTAGTGTTGCTCGGTACTTCTGAAATTCTTGATCTGTCTTCTTGATTTGTTTAACATAAAATGCATTATCTCCTGGACGACATATGATGCAGGCTGATTGATGGTTGTTAATCTTTCTTTCGAGGAACTCTGTTCGTCGAGCGAACGTGTGCTATGTATCACCCCTGGGAATTTGGACGCATTCATGCCATAGTATGCAGCTTGTAGCTCGTCATAATCTTCAAGTATGTTGATTGGTTTGCTATCCTACCAACTGCTAACTGTGTCGAGTAACTGAATGCTAACTTCACGTGCTTGATTTTTCTGATTTATGATCCTCTGAATACTTTTGTCGAGTAGCATACTAGCTTTTGAGCCCAACTCTTCAATCTGATTAGTACCAAGCTAGTGGTGGACTTCGAAACATTTTCATACAACTTCTTCTTCAATATTGGTCAGGACAGTAGTAGTAAAGATCTCAGTGATGTAGATGCTGAATTTGACTCCTGAACTTCGATAGCATGTTCATAATAACTCCTGAATATGCCTCCTGAACTTCAACAGCACAACTAACTCCTGAATATGTCTCCTGAACTTCTGAATACGCCTCCTGAACTTCAATATGCCTCCTGAATTTCAATATGCCTCCTGAACTTCAATATGAAAACTAATTCCTACGCAAGAAAAACAACTCCTGAATGATGATTGGTCGGGGCCCCGACCATGTAAGTTTGTGGAGTTGAATTTGATGCTCGACTGCATGATGTTATAAGAATGTGTCACCGAATGAACAACTATATCTGCAATAGAAGCCCCCAAGTGTGGAATATGAACGTTGAATGCTTTCTTGGCCTTTAAGTATATTGGTCTTGCTAAAAAAATAAGGCCGAAGAAATGTTCCCTGAGATCTTTGCATGTTAGCATTTTCATTTTCTTGGAAATACATTATAAGATGCTTTCATTATTGTTTGCTGATGAATATATATATGTAGAAGGACAAATTGTCCTATTTTGCATAGACAATGAAACTTGCTCCACGTGCTGTTTAATTATAGTGACTTGTTACTCTTTGGGCCTAAGCAATAGAATGATTTTCATCACATATTCCTGCTTAGTTGTAGTAATCCCGTTAAGATTACCTTGTTGCCTAGACAGTGGATGCCCCGGGAGGTCATCCATCTTCTTGCCTAGTTTGGTACCAACCAACCGGAGTTGGTAGTTAATAAGTTCCCGACCAACCGGAGTTGGTGGTAATTGAGTTCCCAACCAACCGGAGTTGGTGGTAATTGAGTATATATAGAGAAAAAAGAATTTTCCTGAATAACAGTTCATTGGGGATAAAATATAATAAATACTGGAGACCTCCTTGGAGCTGGATATATGATAATAAATGCTAGAGACCTCCTCAACAGATTGTTGGGAATAAGATATAATAAATGCTGGAGACCTCCTCAACAGATTGTTAGGAATAAGATAATATAAATGCTGGAGACCTCCTCGGAGCTGACCAACAGATTGTTGGGAATGAGATAATACATGTTAAAGACTTCCTTGAAGCTGAATATATAGAGAGAAGAAATTTTTCGAGCTCCATGCTGAGATAAATATAAAATATGCATAGACATAAAGAATGATTTAGAATAATAATAAACTATATTGCTGATCTGTCAAGGCAAAAACACGTGCCAACCTACGTGGCAATTACAAATACTTCCAACGAGCAACACACTGCCACAGAGCTACTCAAGCGCCCCGGGCAACTCAATCATACCGAGCAGCTTGGGCGCCCCGAGCAACTTAAGCGTACCGAGCAACTCAGGCGGTCCGAGCTACTTAGCGTACAGGCCCCACCGTAGTTGTTATTGTTGTTGTGTAGGCATATAAAATCGTAGACAACAACAAATGGATCCCAAGAGTAAATATGCCCCCGTGGATGTTCGCACTGACCGCTTTGGGGAGGTCTTGAACCGGCTAGTGGCCTGAATGGATGACATTGACCCCCGCCCTCCACCACGAGCCGCCCTCACCCCACTCAAAACTCTAACACTAAAACATCTCGTCCAAAAAAAACAGATCCAGCATAGCCTAACCCACCCACTACCCATCCCGAGGTGGCCGAGGGCAGTAAGGGTGGCAGCCAACCTCATGCCAGCCTCCTTGACCCTATTTCGACGCCGAACAGTCCCCAGGAACTTCCAGAAGCTGACGGACCCTTCACAGCCACCAGAGGAGACCCCCGACCAACCCATCCTTCCTCCCACATGGGTCGGACTCCACCCCATGTGGTCGAACTGCCTTCCACCACCCTTAGCGACCCCAATCAGTTAGGGTTTTACCCTAGCAGTGGACGACAGCCGCCAGGGGCAAACCCTAGTGTTGGTAACCTCCCTTCCCCTTATGTCCCAACCACCGATCCACCCCTCTATCTGACCCGAAAAACCCCCAAAAACCACCGACCATCACTTGGGCAGCCCCCTCTTCCTCCCAGGGCAACCCACGCCTAGGGTTTGCCCTCCCAACTCTTTTTTCCCCCAAATGACAAACCCTGGCCTCCACCCATACACGACCCCTCCCCCACCACCCGACCCACATTTATGTGAACATCAATCGCCCTCTCCCCACCTACCACCACCCTAAGTCCTCCTCCCCTCCTATTTGCCAGAACAAACCCTAGAACCCATTCCTATTACCTCCCACTATGATTCGCACGTCCACCTCATCTCTACGTACCCTCATCACCACTCCATAGGCACCATAAGCCTTGCCCATCCCATTATTACCCATCCCATCATGTTTAGATCACAACTCAAACGCATGTACCCACATTTGAAACCCTACACCATCATAGCCCCACCCTCAAACATTACCAAGAACCACCTAAGAAACCACCACCACCCAACCTAAATTTACACCACCATCATCCATCATCCCCCCATCTCCCACCATCCCACATTCTCATACCATCCAATTTACCCCCACAAACCCAAAACCCCAATACTTCCTCTCCTCGCTATGATCCTCACCTCCGCCATATTTCGAGATATCCCTCACTCTGATCCTCACCTCCACCATATTTCGACATATCCCCGCCACCACCCTCATCGACACCATGAGCCATATTTGACACATCATTTCCCTTACATTCCACTGGCTCCACCCATCATTATGGATCACCATAACCATATCACTTTCCCCACACTACTTCCCCCGCCCATACTACACACTTCCGTTCCTCCCTTAGGGCATCCGAAGCATGTTCCTCGCCCCCATTCTATTTGGGATGCTTGCTCAGCCCATTCCACCCCAGTAGATTCTCTTGAGTGGGTACAGGAGTGGATTAGTCTCCCACCATCCGACGACCCTCCCTCACCCCGACCCCAGTCTCTCCCGGACATCGAGCCTCCCTTCCGACAGATTGGCGTACAGATGTATCGCCTTTCGACTCATTGAGTCCGATAAGTCACTCCCTACATGTCAATTAAAGAGCAACATTGTTTTTTGCGTTACCAGAAAGGTCACCAGATGGACCACTGCCCCTATCGCCAACCACTGATTCTCGCACCACCACCACCTCCTTCCATGAGGCCATACCCCTTTATGTCCCACCAACTCCACTTGAGCCACCCCCACCAGTCCCAGCTCCTAAACATCCACCGCCTCAGAGACCACGACATAGAATGCTGCTTGATGACTCTCCGCCAGGCGATGATGAGTTAGATGAGGGTGATTTGACCCTACAGAGTGGCGATTCCATTACACACTTGGCCCTCCAGTTGTTGAGGAATCTGCAGGGTGATATTCGGGTGGATGTCCCAATGTTCGATGGCCACCTTCAACCCGACGCTGTTATTGATTGGTTTGCCGCGATGGAGCAGATTTTTGGGTATAAACGACTGAAAGGTCGTCGATGTGTTCTGCTAGTAGCGACCAAGTTTCAGGGCCAGTGTATGGTGGAATGACTTGGAGCAGCGGCGTGTCCTTAAGGGCGTACCTCTTATCCAGTCTTGGGTCGAGCTATGGGCACAGTTAATGGCCGCCTTTGTTCCCGCTACCTACGAGCATGCTTCTTCCTTCGGGTACAGTCTCTCCGACTGAACACTTCAATCTTAGACTATATGGAGTGTTTCCAGCTTCTTTGTACTCATGCCCATCTCGGTGAGAGTGAGAAACAGCGGATTAGTCGTTATATCCACAAGCTGCAGAGTTATATTTAACAGGATCTTGCTTTACGTGGCGTCGCCTCCTTTGCAAAAAAGATCAAGTACGCCACTAAAGTAAAGTCCTCCAATCAGACTACCCATCCACCTCGAGGTCGCTCCATCCCAGCTTCTCCAGTCCCTGCAGTTTCTAGTGCTCCTATAGCCCCACCTATTTCAGTTGCTCCGCCATCCACTGTCCCACCTCCTGCACCCTCACCTTGTAACATTCAAATGTTACAATTGGGGGTGATTGGCCATAGAGCTTCGAATTGCTCCCTTCCACGGCGTCACACTATTCTAGCTTCTGGCGACCCTGAGTATCTCGAGGAAACGACGGAAATTCCACCCCAGCTTGACATCATTACTATTCTGGATGGTGACACTGAAGGCCTTCCAATTTGAGTTCGAGAATGAACTCTTTCAGGGGGGAAAGTGATGTGAATATGGGCATTTTTTTAGTTTTTTATTCTTTCTAGTATTGCATTGTATTTTTCTTGTATTTTCTTTTATTAGTATTTAGAGGTAGGAAGGGCAAGGGGCATCTAGGGACATAACTGTAATTAGTTTGATAACTTAAAGCCCAAGTTACATCCTACCTATAAAGACTCTTTTGTAGCCACATTTGAGTTATTCTTCCATTTTGAGATATTGAGACTTGAGCGAGTTTAAAAAAGAGTTATTTTCTTCTTGCTTCCATTTGACGTCATTTACGTCACTCTGAGTCCGAAGGTCACACCTTATGTGCTTATTACCGAGTGGCACTGCTTTCTCTGTTACCAGAAGAGCCATCGAATGGATCAGTGCCCCTTGAAGCAGCTCATGGTTTCAGCACCATCACCACCTCCTTCTGTGACGGCGATACGGCCGTATGTTCCACCACCAGCACCACTCGAGGCTCCACCTCCCGCTCCAGTTCATATTCATCCACCGCCTCAGGGGCATTACCGCAAGGCCCTGATTGAGGATCCTCTGTCAGACGATAACGAGATTAATGTAGGTGATTTAGCCTTTCAAGGAGGCGATTCCATCGCTCGCCTGACCCTACAGATGTTATCTTGGAGTATGCAAGGAGATATCCGAGTGTATGTTCCAATGTTTGACGGACATCTCCAACCGGATGCAGTGATTGACTGGCTTGCCGCGATAAAACGCATCTTTTAAGTACAAGAGGTTGAGCAGTAGACGTTGTATCCTTTAAGCGGCAACCAAATTTCAAGGTTATGCAAGTGTATGGTGGCATTACCTAGAGCAGCACAGGGACATTAAAGGCCGGCCTCCTGTTCAGACGTGGGCCGAGTTGCGTACAGAGTTGATGGCTACCTTTATTTCTGCTACATACGAGCGAGATATCTTCCTCCGTGTCCAAGCCCTCAAATAGGACACCTCTGTTTTGGACTACACGAAAAAAATTTAGATTTTATGTACTCGGCGAAACTGAGGAATAGAGGATTAGCCGCTACATCCATGGCCTTCAGAGCTACATTCAGACGGACTTTGCCTTACGCGACATCACCACCTTTGCGATGGCGGTTGAGTATGCCACCAGGGTGGAATCCTTCCATCAGACCGCTACTCCTGCTCGTGCACGCCCCGCTGCCACTCCTGCCCCACCAATCATCTCCAGTGCTCCTACTCCTACCACTACTTCAGCGACACCGACCACTGCCGCCACACCTCCTTTGTTTTCCCACCCGATGACCTTAAAGTGCTACAATTGTGGAGTGGTAAGGCACAGAGCCTCAAACTGTTCCTTGTCACGGTTTCGAGCTCTCCTTACTTCTGGAGGACCCAGATGCCTGGATGAGACAGAGGAGGCCGCACCTCACTATCTTAGACGGCAACACCAAGGATCTTTCCCTTTGACTTCGAGGACGAACTCTTTTTAAAGGGGGAGAATGGTGTGGAACAGGGGCATTTTTGTCATTTTTGGGCTTTTAGTATTTTTATTTTCTTTTATTTTGTCGAGTCGTATTTTTCTTTTTGTTCTGTATTTAGGGGTGGGAGTAGTAAAAGGCTCTTGGGAGTATACTTGTAGTTAGTTATTTAGCTTAGAGCCTAAGCTACTCCCCCCTATAAATACTCACCTTGTAGCCTCCTTTGAGGAATTCTATATTTTTTGAGAGTTTATTGATAGAGAATGGAAACGTGTGATGTCTTCTTCTTGATTCCAATTTGACATTATTTACATCATTATGATTAATCTATTTATAAAAACACCCCGTGCAAATCCATATTTTATTTCTTCAGCTCTTTTTGATAGGCTAATGGCGAGAAACCCTAGTTTCTAGAATTTATGAGCTTATTTCACAAGGCGGCATCAAGATAACACAGTCTATAAACACACTTCCTCTTAAGCAAATTAAGTTACTGAGCAAATTCAATCCCTTGCAACATCCAACAATAAGCACCCTACTTCTGTTACAAACCACCTTCATAATCACTATGCTGACCGTCAGCATACTCCAGTCTATTCTTGATTCACTAAGTCAATAATAATGTCTCATTTACTAAATCTCAAGATAAAGTTTGTTTCCTTCCAAGGTGAAAACCAGCCTGATGTCTCACCCCCTCTAGCATCTTTCAGTTCGCCAAAAAAGAAACAAATTCCATTGCGGGATTGGTTATAGGAGTCTTAGTCACTATTATTGACATAGTTGATCAAGAATCAGCTGGAAAGTCACCCGGCATAAAGACAACCACGCATATGATTCTGAGGATTGGTTTTTAAGAGCAGAAATATGAAAATCTATTATGTCCACATAGACTGCCATCAATATAGCTTATGGACTTTTGCAAAGACCTGAGCCATGGTTTAAGCTCCGGCGATCAAGCATACGAGTATATTGGTTGGACCATTTGAGGCGAAGAAGACACTTAATGTATAAATGGCAACGGTTATGCTTGTAAATCTTTATCCAGTCTATTTTCCGCCAGCTTACTGTGCAAACGGAGTAACCCTAAATAATGGTCGTCGTGTTGTTTTCATTTTACTTCAATTCAGAATCTATTGATGTGTAAAGGTTAGATTGAAAACATGCAACTTCGAGTCACGGGGTTGATCAAAAACTCTCAAATACTGTTTAAAACTCCCTTTGTCCCAAATTAAGAGTCCCTATTTATTTTTTGTATAGATTAAGAATATGTCAAATCAATGGTCATTGTCAACACTTGTTCCCTATCATGAAATGTGGTTCATTGATTATGTTCAAAAAAAGAAAAGTGGACTATTAATTTGAGACAACCAAAAGTGAATAGTGGACTCTTAATTCTGAACGGAGGAGGGAGTATTTTGTAACAAATTGTAAAAACAGGGGTTGATAAGTCGAAAGTTGTTTCTATCAACCATGTTTTGACAAAGGATTTTAATGAGTGAAGACTAATCAATTTCAGGGCAATTTATTTGGTCCCTGCTCTTTGCACATTTACCTCGACGAGTTGATGGATAACACTCTTGATCCTAGCTACATACTGATTTTTCTGCTATATGCGAGAAAACTTTTTCAAATATAATCCTCATCACACTGACATCGCCGCTATCTATGGGTCATCCTGAATATGTTAATAAGTGATAATGTCTGTAGTCGCCATTACTTTACAAAAATAGACAATGGTGTAAAATGGAGATATAGAGCGTATGTGACTAGAGATGACTGAATAGGGTTTTCGTCGTAGTGTTTTAACACTAAGGATGAATGGTTCAGATTGTTTAAAACCCACGATTAATTCAATGCAATACATATACATACATACATCGATGCAGATGCATCTAAATGGATGCAGTCTCTTGGGCCAACCTAGCATGTTCCCTCCTATTAAATGGGCCAAGGCTGGCCTAGGCTCTTAAGACTTGGGCTCATAAGGCAGACGCACCCTATGTTCACATCACACACACACACACACACATATATATATATATATGATTAGGACAACAAATAATAGATAGTGTTCCGTATATGGATATTTATTTATACATACATATGATTAAAATAATAAATAATAGATAGTATTACGGATAAGGATAAGGGTATCAGGATAAATGGATATCCATAAGTTTGCATAATCTGCCTCAGATACGAAAAACCTTAATATTCGTATCATTCGTTTTTCCTGAATATTTAAAAGAGCTATCCACATTCGCTCTTTTAAAATAAATATTGGCAAAAACAAATTAGAATAGAAGACATACAGATTTTCAAATATCTGTTTACAACCCTATGCTAGTTCAAGTTCAACCCGTCACTTCTTTTGGACGGTAGGGGGAGAAAAGAAATGGGCATATGACATGTGACTTAAGCAAGAAGAAATATAATATACATGTAGCTTTGAGACTCGAAAGACAAGATTTCAGTGAAAGATCCAATTACCTAATTATAAACTCGGTGTTGGAGTCGGTTTCGAAATATGATACATTATTTTGAGGATTAAAATATAATTCATAAATAATTGGAGTCTGTGAGTTGGCACCGTAACTTGATTCAGCGAATCAACAAAATTTTCGGTCTGTAAACTCAATGGGTCACACCGAGTCTAGTTGATTTCATTAATATATAGGCATATGTAACGATTTTTCAACATTGGATGCCGAAAAGGAGGCCAAGTCGATGCGGTTTTGGCTGAATTTCTAAACCATGAACTGAATAGTTCAGCAGCTCACATTTATCAATTTGGCAAAAAGAGCTCGGTTTTGAGACAGTCTCTATATCACCAGACAACAATGCAGTTAAAAATCAGAAATGTCCATGGTTTTATAAAAAGTAAATGGGTTTACACAAATTTGCTTTTATTTGACAAAATTTTGTGCGCTCAAAAGTTCCACTTGCCTTTTTTTTTTCTCATGCAAATTGGATAGTTTCAGGCAATCACAAGTGTATGGTTAACTCTTAAAGATGAATAATGATTATTCATTTTTTTGGTCAATTTATTCGAACATGTCTTATAATGATTCATGCACCAAGCTCCACTTCAAAACTTAAATAGCAATGACAAAATAAAAAGCACTTTCGTTATTATAACACACACCTTTGCATATATAGCAGATTCAAATTCTTCCTTCTCGTGGTTGAATTTCTCACTTTGTTCTAGACATTTTTCAGCTTCCACTTTTAGCTTCTCGGATAAATGAGTTTTTCTAACAACTTCCTCCTGTTTATATTAAAGGAGAGTTAGCAGCCCATCCCCATTTCCAGGAATATATTAACCCAAATAAGCAATATGTTTACATGAAAGAATTCAATTAACGAAAGAAATAATGAATAGTTATTTCTCAAATTGTCACTAAGAAAAATTCTTATCACATGTAAACAGGATTAAGACTACAGAAAAATAAAGAGCTTTATTATAAGATTTCCAAAGAGAAAAGACTTGCATTGGTACCACAAAACAGTTCTTTATACATGCACATATTAGTGCAGATTTATTGATGGACACACTACTCTGTTGTAGTTTTATAACAAAAAACATATGTAGCTATTAACAAGAATCTTGAAGAAATACAGTTATCAAGCATGTGATTGAGATATAAGTTTCTTAATCTGAAAAGGCCAATTTCAGATAGCAGGGGGTGATATGTATTTCTAAGCAATATTGATACTTCAAAGTTTATTTTACTTACCTCCGTCCAAAATTAATAATCGCTATTTAAAATACTACGGTTTTTAAGGATTGACTCGATCAATGGCCAAGGTCAAACAATGTTCAATATCTTGGAGTTTGGTCCGTCGATTACATCCAAAAAAGGAAAGAGACCATAAATTTGGGACGACCCAAAAAGGAAAGCATGACTATTAATTTGGGACGGAAGGAGTATTACCGGTTACTTCAAATAAATAAACTCGGTAAGCAGAGAACAAGATACGTCACCCCTTTTCCTTTTACTTATCTCCCCATTTTTTGCTTCCCCGGGCACTGCAGTGCTTTGTTCAGAAGCCGCCTCATGCTGACGGCAAAAAGAAACAACATTTTATTATAAAGATGGCCGCTTATGTTGCAATAATGAAACCGTGAAAGCAGTGGTGGGAATTCACCATGTGTTACTCTCAATTGATAGATTGGATAAAAATACTAAGATGCGTCGAACGGAGAGAGGAAGGGTTAAGAAAAGAAAGAGGGAGAAAACACAATGAACATGGGAGGAGAATGTAAGAATCAGACAAATATGAGAAATGAATGAAGAGAAAAAGATTAGGGAAAATATGGAGAAAATATAGATAAACAATACAGGAGGAAAACAGAAAGAGAAGAGAAGAAAGGGAAATGAAGAAATCAAGAATTGAAGACAATATACTTATAGGCTACTAAGGAACCAATTCTACTAGACCAATAACAAAATAATTTTCTTTTTAGAACATTCAAAAAAATTTACAACAAATATTTCAAATTTATCCCAAGTGAAAATCCTAAAAATCCAATTGCACCATTCACGAAATGTCAACATTCCCATTTTTTTTGCTGATTCGTTCTGCATGAACAGCAACTGTCAAAGATCCTTCGAAGATCCCACTAGTCCTTAGTAAAATCTTGCATAATGACGAAAGATACTATCATACAATAGTTTGGTTTGGTACTATCAATGTCAGAAGGGTTCTTACAAAATTGTTTAAAGAATGTTGACACCGTCAACAGCCCATTTGTTTTTTGAGGTCACAAGGGAACTCCCGAGGGTACTACTTCTATTCAAGATTTTCGATTGCACTAGTTTCTAATGTGTATACACAATACAAACTAAATTCCCTTCAAACCTCATTGACAACTCTCATGATTACAATGAGGAGGGTAGGCCCTTATTATACTAATCTAGGGAGCAATCCTCATTAGAAATCCTAGCTAGCAAACCTATATCTAATCTAATTGGAATTTAAATACTTGTGAGAAGATAAATAACAAAATAAACAAAATATAATCTTCTCTCTCTAAGCTAGCCTGCCGCAAGAACAGTGGGGGGGATCGTGCCCACATCATTCTCCCCCTTTCGAAAGAAAGGAGTTCGCCTCAAACTTAAAACCTATCTCCATTCGTGGGCCGTCATCAACCTGCGTGGGCTCCCCCTCTTGAAAAAGGAGTCAACCATGAAATTCTTTGGCATATCCACTAACAGAAAGATCAACATGAGATAGCCCAAAGCCAAATCATGGGTGAGAAAGACGAATTCTTCCTTGGAACTTGCCAATAGGAGGGTTTGAACACAATACCATTCAAGAACACGTACCATTAATCCATATTAATGTAAAAACACATGCGGCCAATCTCATTAGCTCGAAATGTTGATCTACCAATACAGCATGGGACTCAAGCTCATCCCAAACCAGATCTACATCTGTATGCCACACCACTACCAAAAGTGGCTTCTCTACACACACTTTGGTTTTAGCTAACTCGACCCCACATGGACCAACTTCATATTCTTCATTATAAATTGGGGGATAGTCGTAAAGTGGCAATTCATCCATACCTACAAATCATCCGCAGAAGATAGGAAAATCAATTCACCATCAAAAGGTGAAACAACCAAGAACCAACCCAAAACTAACATCAAAGAATCATCCAAAAAAACTCCACCAAACCTCTCCACCTAGTACGTCGTAAAATAGCATATTTTATTATGCTATTTCCCTTTTTTGTTGCTACATTAGATTAAGGGGTGACATTGTCTTTATTTTTATTGTCTCCGGTGTGCCCTATATAGTCTTTTTCTATGAAGCATGAACTCGACACAACATGAGACACGTGAAACGTGATTTTTCCAAAAAGTAGGATACGACACGCTAGGATACGTATATTATATAGTATATGTTTAAATATATATATTAATGAAATAACATATTTTTTCAATAAAATACATTATTAGAGCATTCTTAACATGAAATTAAGAAAACGGACCATAAAAAACGAAATTCAAACACACATTAACGTCAAAATTCATAAATAAAGCAGAATCACCGTCACATTAGAACATTCTTAACATAATTTCATAAATGGTTCCAAGTCTAACAGAAGACAAAAAAAAAGAACAAGATAACATCCATCCACGACCAAAAGTCCCAAAAGATAAAAATCTCATAACTCAATCACGATTCCATGTAGTCTCCATCAACCGCTTGAACACCTTTAGCTTCACCAACAAATACCATAATCTCCAACTCCGACTCATCAAGTGAGAAACTTGCAATTTGAAGTTCCCCAACATTCTCAAATGTGTCCAACTCATCACCCACGATATCCCACATCTTAGTCTCTCCCATATTGTATTCGTCTTTCCTCCTTGATAGTAGCCGAAAGTTACTATGAATGAATACCAAGCCTTCACCACATTTTGGTATTAATTTGTTCCTTCTCGAAAAGTTCACAAATGAGTCAGTGCTACAATTCCTCTCCGCATAAGATGAGGATGCCGGTTGCACAAGAATCTTTGTTGCTATCATTTGAAGTGTAGATGCACTCGAGTCATAAAGAAGCCACCAAGCAATAGTCTTCATACTATATCGATTTGTTATGGCATCATGGTATACTCCATACCAACATTATTGCGCTCATCAAGATATGGGAAATACTTCTTGAAGCACTTCACTCTACCATCAAAAATTTACAAATCCCTTTGTGGAGATAGTCGACTGAGGTCGCACGAAGACACTCGGTACTATAGTACCTAAATTAATATATATATATATATATATATAGAGAGAGAGAGAGAGAGAGAGAGAAATAAGTTACAAAAGGAAATATATAATACTTATGAAAATGAAAAAAGTTTGGAAACATTTAGAACTTACTTTGGATTCAAGGAGTGAGCCAAACAATGAAGTGGGTGTTATTTTTGTCCCACCGAGACACAAGTATTTCTGCACCACTTCAAAAAAGGGTGAAAACTCTTCATCTCTCAACCTTTCTTGTGTATATATAGCTTTCTTCACTCCTTCAATCATCGTCTCCCACGGCATACACTAAGTGAAGGCAAGGCTTATCGGTATCACAAAGCCAAAACATATCAGAAATGGGAGCCGTAAAGGAGGGAATATAGTCTATGGAATTCCACCACTCCTCATTCAACACCTCTCTCTCACAATTTCACAGACGTTGCTTTTCCTTGATCATCCTCTCAATAGCAAAACCATTTATCGCATATTACCGCTACTTTAAGAGTCGCCTTTACAAGTTTAAACCTCTTAAGCATCACCACAACCGAAGAAAAATGTGTTTCCACCACCGATAGCAACTTCTAAGGAACAAACTCATTGAATATGGCAAGTCTCATACCATGACTCATAATGAAATTTTTTATTTAAATAGCATTCCCGGCAACATCGGTAATCCCAACTACAAAGAGAATAAGTGATGTAGAATTCCAAACTTAGAAGTTAGTTCCTAGTTTTTAGGGATTAGTTTCTGATTTTCTTGTGTTATTTTATTATTAAATAAAGAGATAAGAATGGTCGAATCTGAATCTCCTTTTTAATTCTGCCTCTGTATATCCCTTATTTTGAGAAATTGACTGTTACCTATGAAGCACGGATTCTTCAAAAGGCTTAACGAGTCGCACGCGAGTTCGGTGCGGGTGTGGCCTCGATTTGGCCTCGATTCGCACCCAAAGGAGAATCAGATATTAATTCAATAAACTAATTTCGGTTCAGGCAGGATTCGGCAAGGACTCGGCTTTTTTTATGGCATTCCTAAAGAATCCAAAAAAGAAACATGTTTCTGATTTTTTACATAAAACAAGGTGTGACTTTTATATTTTTAAAAATTTGACAGCTTTGATGATAAAATAGTACAAACCTTTGACAATTATGTCTTGTAGCAGGCACTTCCCATCCCATCCCATCTCCTTTCTCTCTCTAACTGTCAGGTGCATTTTAGTAAGAAACCTAGCTCCAGAGAAGCTCCATCTCTGTCCTCTGTTCCATCTCTGCTTCTCTTCCTTCCAGGTTAGTAGGGTCTTTGTTTTGTTTTTTCACGTCTCTTTCCATCTCTGTCCGGTTCCATCTCTATTATTATGTTTGTTTTTTTGTCTATCAAACAAAAACTGTAGTGAAAAGATAAAACAAAACGGGGAATTCACAATATCTTCTGAGAATATAAAAACTTTAGGTTTTTCTCTCAATCGAAAACAGTACTGAAAGAAAAAACAAACAAAAATTTTACACTCGTGTTGAATTCTACTTTTATATTATCTTGGATTCTACAAAAACATTAAGTACTTGTCTATATTGGATTCTACAAAAAACATTACCTGCTTGTTTATCTTGAATTCTAAAAAAACATTAACTGCTCAACAACTTCGAATAGTTTAAATGGGTTTTGTGGCCTTTACTTGTTATTATATTATATTAATTCTACTTTTATAGTATAAATGGGTTTTGTGGCCTTAACAGTTGTCAATGTGTTAGAAAATGAGTCTGTTATTCAAAATACTTCCAAAGTAATCTATTTGTTTGTGAAAAATAACAACCCTTTTATTTTGTAGTTGTTTGAAAATGACAATATTTTATCTTCAATTGTTGATTTTGAAGGAAAATGAATGATGAAGATGATGAATATCCTCTTTGGAAGTATGTTACAAAACAAGAGAAGAAAGATCAGGGTGGAGGAAATTGGCAGTTCCGCTGCCAATATTGTAACACAGATTATGTGGGGTCTTATTATAGGGTAAAAGCTCATTTGTTACAAAAAAAAAAAGGGTGCGGGGATAAAAAAAAAGGTTCTAAAATGAATGCTGAAGCTCTCTTGGATATGCAACGGTTACAGAATGAGATTGATGAGAGGAAAAAGAAAGAAAAAACTTAAAGATGTTCCCTTACCACAAGCAACCATGAACCAAGATTGTGTAGAGGAGTCGGGTGATACGAGGGGAGCACAAAATTTTTTGGGGAAAATAAAAGGAAAGGACCTCTTGAAAAAGCATTTAACCTTCAATCTTAGAGGGCATACATTCTGAAATTGGGAGGATGTACTACTCGGGTGGGTTGCCATTTCACTTGGCAAAGAATCAATATCATGTCAAAGCTCTTACCCCGACGGATAATTGTCGTATTAATGGCTTTCTCCCGCTGGGTTACAATGCTTTGAGAACAACCCTATTTTTAAAAGAGAGAGCGAATATTGAGAAGTTGCTGGAGCCTACCGAAAAATCATGGAGGAGTAAAGGCGTAATTATCGTTAATGATGGTTGGTTGGATTCACGAAGGAGACCAATTATTAACTTTATGGCGGTAAGTGGAAGTGGGGCTATGTTGTTAAAAGCCGAAAATTGTGAGGGGGAACGAAAGCACAAATTTTTTATTTCAAAATTAATAAAGGATGTCATTGAAAATGTTGGTCCCGAAAAAGCTGCAAGTAGTTACAGACAATGCGCCCGTGTGTAGGGCCGTCGGTTTGCTTACTGAGGGTCAATATACACATATCTTTTGGACCCCTTGTGTCGTACACACCCTTAATCTTGTTCTATAGAAATTATGTTCGGTAAATGATACCGAAGAGAATAGGGAGACATATGAAGAGTGTAATTGGATAACGAAAATTTGTGGGAATGCTTTCTTTATCAAAAACTTTATCATAAACCATTCAATGAGATTATCAATGTACAATGAGCATTCAAAGCTGAAGTTGCTTTCTATTGCCGAGACACGTTTTGCTTCCCAAATTATAATGCTTGCAAGGATGGTGAAAGTAAAGGATGGACTTCAATTGATGGTGATTAGAAAGCAATGGAGTGCTTACAAAGAAGATGATATTGGGAAGTCAATGCATGTGAAAGAATTGATATTGGAGGAAGATCGGTGGAATCAAATTGATTACATCCTCACATTCACAAATCCCATTTATTTTTTTGATAAGTAGAAATCCCATTTATGAAATGATGAACGTGGCGGATACCGATAAACCTTGTCTTTATTTGGTTTATGGCATGTGGGATTCCATGATTGAGAAGGTGAGGGAAGCAATTTACAAGCATGAAAGGAGACTAAAAAATGAAGAGTCGTAATTTTCAAGGTAGTGCACCAAATTCTAGTAAGCCGATGGACCAAAAGCAACACACCACTCAATTTACTCTCTAAATCCTAGGTAACTAATTTATATGCTTTATTTAACTAATTTTGTAGATATAATAAATATCTATTTGTATTTTATTAATAATTATCATTCTTTTACTTCTAGGTATTATAGTGATGACTGGCTTCAAAGGGATCCTAATCGCCTTCCTCCACATAGAGACGTGGAGATTACGGTTGAGAGAAGAAAATGTTTGAAAAGTTAATATTCTAATGATGAGGAAAGAAGAAGGGTGAATCTAGAGTTTGCCAACTTTTCAGCACGTCTTAATGACTTTGAGAATAATATTTCCATGAGAGATAGAGGAATAATGAACCCGACTTCTTGGAGGGTTATTCATGGAATTTCGGCACCCACACTACAAGTCTTGGCTATGAAGCTAATTGGACAACCTTCCTCCTCTTCATGTTGTGAGAGTATTCATTCATACACTCCTTGAAGAGAAACAAGATGGCACCACACAGTTAGGAGGATTTAGTATATGTACATTCCAATCTCCGCCTCTTATCAAGAAGTAGTGAACAATACTTAGAAGGGGAGTCTAAGATGTGGGACATTGGGGGTGACTCATTTGATAGCATGGAAGGTGTCGGGTCTTTGAAATACTCAATCTTTCTCTCGATGAACCCGATTTAGAGGCCATTTTATTTACGGATGATGGTGATGGAGGTGATGATGTTGTCATTGAACATGTTTAGAGATGGATGAAAGTGGAGGTCTTACTCATAAATTAAACTATCTTTTTGTTATGATTCAAGGAAAGAGTAAGTTGATGATGAAGGAACAATTTCTACACGAATCTTATAAATTATGGGTTTTTTGTTATGGTTCCATTTTTATAGTATTGTATTATCTTGCAAGTTGTAATGAATGATTAATTCAATATTATTATTCAATGTTTTTGTTACGTAGTGTTGCATATTTTTAAGACACTTAAATTTGAAAAATAATGTCTAGTTAGTAATTGACAAATCATAATTATGATGGAACTTATTTGTTTTACTTAAAAATAACATAATGTAATTTATATTATTATAATATATCTCGCCGCACCCGTATCCTAAATTTTTGAGATTTTTCGAATCACCACACCCGCATTATGTCACACCCGCACCCGCATCCGTGCTTCATAGACTGTTACTAGAATTCTGGAGATTCAATGACTGACATGAGGTCATGTTTCTCCTATATATCCTAGCCTTTTCTACCGTTTATAAAATAAGAGAAATAGAGTTTTCCTCTCTATAATTCCATATGGTATCAGAGCCAAATTTGTACCTATCACAATCCAAATGGTGAAATACGGAATGGCCATTCCGGACACAATCTCTACCTCGGACGTGACCACCAGCCAGGAAGTCATCTCTTCCATCAATGGTGGGCCAGAAAGTTTGGTTATGCCTATCACCGGGCATAAGTTGAATAAACAGTAATTACCTCCAACGGAGCCATTCAGTTATGCTATTCATCTGCGAGGAAGGAAAAGACAACTTTCTCACCGAGGCAGCCACCGCTCCATCAACAGAGGATCCAAAATACAAAGACTAGAAATCTGAAAACAGCATGGTGATGTCATCGTTAATCAATTCCATGACCAAGTAATCGGAGAAGACTTCATGTACTACAAGACGGCCGAGGAAATTTGGGATGTCGCAAAGGAAACCTACTCAGATAACGAAAATACCTCTAAATTATTTGAGGTAAACGGTATCCTAAATGATTTCCGTCAAGAACTTACTGTCACTCAATATTTCAATACTCTAAGTTGATATTGGCAGCAACTAGATCTCCTTGATGATGCTAAACTTGGCTGTCCAGAATGTCGTCTCAAGTATAAAAAGATTGTTGAGAAAGAAAGAATCTTTAAATTCTTGTTTGGTCCGAACAAAAATCTGGATGAAGTGAGAGGAAGAATCCTCAGGATTAAGCCTCATCCCAGAGAAGTTTTTTCTAAGGTTAGAAGAGAGGAAAGTAGGAAGAAGATTATGATAGGAAACCAAGTCCCATCAACCCAGAATGGAGGTTCTACCCTTGCAGCTCGCAGAACTAATCTTCCTCTCAACAATAACGGGCCAAGGAGGGGAGGAAGACCATGGTGTGACCACTGCAGAAGACCTGGACACACCAAGGACACCTGCTGGAAGTTGCACGGCAAGCCAGCTGACTAGAAACCAAGAGCTGACTGAAAGTCGTGGCTTCATGTCCACCGGAGAGGAGAAATCTGCACCCGAGACCACACTATTTAGCAAAGAGCAAATTAAGCTGCTTCAAAAATTGATCAGCCAACAATCATCATACTCTTCTCTACCCGATTCCACAGGCACCGGATCAGTCGCTGAAAAGGGTAATTTTTCAGTAGCTTTGAGCACTCAAATGGAGAAAAACAGCCCCGGATTGTAGATTCCGATGCATCAGATCATATGACCGGTAATGCTACTCTATTTCACACCTATGGCCCAAGTTCAGGGAATTTTATGGTTCGAATTGCAGATGAATCATTGTCTAAGGTGGCTGGAATAGGATCTGTTGCTATTATAGATGACCTAATTCTAACATTCTGTTCTCTTGGTTCCCAATTTGACTTGCAATTTGCTGTCCATTAGCAAACTTACCAAGGATTTGAATTGTGTTACTAATTTTTTCTCAAATCGTTGTGAATTTCAACAGGACTTGGAATCGGGGAGGATAATTGGCAATGCTAAGGAATGTGCGGGCCTCTATCTCCTTAAAAGTACTAATAATCCTAAAGAACAAGCTCAAGTTGCAAGTAGTTTGTCATTTCCTGTTTTTTCAAATTTATCCAATAGCAATAGTGCAATCATGTTGTGGAACTATAGATTGGGTCATCCCAATTTCCAGTATTTGAAAAAGTTGTTTCCCACATTATTCAATAATACCAATGTCGATTTTTTCCAATGTGAAGTGTCATTTATCCATATATGTGAGAAACAATTATCCAATCCAACGGTCTAAAAGCAATCATTCACAATGATAAATGGGGACCCACTAGAGCTTGGTGGTTTGTCTTTTGTTGATGACCATACTAGGATAACCTGGATATACTTAATAAAAGAAAAATCAGAGGCTGGTACTATATTCAAAAATTTCAACACGATTCAAACACAATTATAAACAAAACAAAATAGGTGTTTAGATCCGATTATGCCAAAGATTATTTCAATTCTATAGTTGATGAGTATCTAATGAGTCATGGAATAGTGCATCAAAGCTCATGTGTTGACACACCTCAACAAAAATGGATTAGCAGAAAGGAAAAACAAATACCTTCTTGAAGTGGCCAAATCTATTATGTTCACAACAGATGTCCCCAAACATTTTTTGGGAGACTGCCTCATACCTCATTAATAGAATGCCATCAAGAGTTCTAAAATTCCAAACACCTTGCCAAGCCCTTCTCCTCTCCTATCCTACCCTGATACCCGAATCATCTCATCCCTACCATTAAAAGTATTTGGGTGTACGGCATTTGCACATATCCCTAAACAGGACCGAAGCAAACTTGACCCACAGGCCATCAAATGTCTCTTTCTTGGTTACTAACCCACTAAAAAGGGTTACAGATGTTACTCACCTCTCACCAGAAAATTCTAAACTTCTAAGGATGTAACCTTTTTTGAGAACCAATCATATTACACAAAAACTCACATTCAGGGGGAGAACTCAGCTATACAAGAATGAATTTTTTGGCTTAACACCTCCATTCCATTAGAAACCAAGCCTAACAACTCCATTCCACCAGAAACCGAGCCAAACACCATCACCGAAACAACTTTGCCCAACAAGCAAGACCGTGTCACTCCAGTCCGCACTGAACCTGCAATTGATAACAAGCTACATGTTTATTCAAGGAGGAAAAGACCCCAAGAGAAGATAAAGGAACACACACTTCCTGAGCAAGAATCCAATCCAAGTCCAAATAGTCCAGCTAACATTTTTCATGAAATTCAGACTGATATTATTGCTAATGAGGATGTTCCTATAGCGTTAAGGAAAAGTGTGAGATCATGTACTCAGCATCCTATCTACAACTGTGTTTCTTATGATAGTCTATCAGCTGAATATCAGGCATTTGCCACTAATCTGTCCGATGTAGAAATTTCAGAGTATTCATGAAGCTCTAGAGAAATCAGAATGGAGGGCTGCCATTGGAGAAGAGTTTAGTGCTCTAAAAAGGAATGGTCAGATTTACCTCGATTTTCACTGTCAAGTATAAAGTATAAACCAGATTAGAGTGTAAATCGCTGCAA
The DNA here is from genome assembly GCA_949130495.1 of Sambucus nigra. Classification (NCBI taxonomy): domain Eukaryota; kingdom Viridiplantae; phylum Streptophyta; class Magnoliopsida; order Dipsacales; family Adoxaceae; genus Sambucus; species Sambucus nigra. Next base: position 527,659,504 of record OX422209.1, read on the forward strand.
AGCAAGGCTTGTTGCTAAAGGATTCACTCAGACGTACGGCATAGGCGTACACTGCAAAGCAAGGCTTGAATCAACAAATTTTCAATAAAGCACTGTCCTTTCTCCCTCACACCCCCCCACCCCCAAATAAACATAGGCTCTCCGCCCGTAATCGCTATGAAGTTGATAAGAGGTCTTCTCTAAGAGTCGCTCCACCCTTCACTCACAATACTTACACCATTTTCATTCCACGCATCACGGATAGGTGCCAACAACCTATCAATGTTTTATTTCTCCCTCAATAAAAGAGTTGTCCTCAACAAGTTATAACCGGGGGACCTTACAACCTGAAATTGAATTGTTGGCGGTATACTCTATCATTTCTCGAAAATATGGATTTCGAGCTAGGTGAAAAGGCAAACCAGCTATATAAAATGCCCTAGCAACCGCTGAATTCAATGTATCATGTGATTTCATATTAAATGCCCTCTCAAGTGGCCCACCGCTTCTCTATTTTAAATTGGTATCCTAAAATAATCCACTCATAACGGATTGTGTTTGTAACAGAGGTAAAGGAACTTTTTTGGGTGTTGCATCTTGTTTCAATTTCTCAGCAACATCCTCCAATTTCTGCATTTCCACAATAGCTTCGGTTGAAACGTTCTGACATGCTCCAATCCCTTGTCCAGAAATTTTAAGCAAATGAGCTTTCACCCTAGTATAAGAACTCTTAAAAGGTTTGTTGCAAAAATTGCATATCCAACTCACATTTCCACTACCCCGACCATTTTTATCATTAACAGTAGTATAAGCCCAAAGTAGTTTAGTTGCATTTTCATCTGTTGATGTGGCTGTACTAGCAACACTTGAACAAGTAGAAGCCATTTTAAATCTAAAAAAATAAAAATAGAGAGCAAAATTAAATAAGAGAGTTGTTCCTAAGTGAGAAAAGTGTTGTTTGTAAAAATACAACTTTGTATACAATATATATTCATCAAAAAGAAATTTTAAAAAAAAAAGAAAACAGAAGATATATGTTTCCTTAAGAGAGTTGTTCTTAAAAGTAGGAAAAACTAAGCAGCAAAAAAAAAGAAAAATGGCTGAAAGGTTTGTAAGATATAGAAAAAAGAAATAGGTTTTCGTAAGAAACATTAGAAGAAAAATAATTAAAACATTAGAAGAAATAGGTTTTCGTAAGAAACATTAGAAGAAAAAGGGGTGAAAGGTTCGGAAGAAAGAGAGAGAGAGAGAGAGAAGCGGAACTCATCAACTAACTGCTGCGAAGAAAAGAAGGTAAAAGCTAGGGGTTTTCCCGACTGCTGTGCGAAGAAAAGAAGGCAAAAGCTGGGGGGTTTGCGGTTCGTAAGTCATAGGGAAAAGCTAGGGTTTGGGGGGGTTTCGTTCTGTATTTTTTTTGTTGTGTGATGGTATGTTGGAAGGTAATGTTTTTGCGGGTGGTAATTGGTAAGTAATGTTTTTCTTGTGTTCTGTTTTTATGTTATTTAACCAATGTTATAGTTATTATATTTTTTGCCACGTTTTAAATTTTTAAATTCTAATACTAATCCCGTGTATCCTAATTTACGTGTCCACAATGTGTCCTTAACGTGTCCCAGTGTGTCCGGCCAAAAATAAAAAATAAAAAATGAGGACACGTATGTCCCAACGTGTCAGAGCGTGTCGCGTGTCCGACTCGAGTAAAAGCTGACACGTCGCCTCCGGGAGAGTGTCCATTCTTTATAGGTCTTTTTACACTTTAGCGTTATCTTGGCTAGCAAAGTATCCCCACCTATAAATAAGAACCTCGGGCACTATTTGTAATCACTTTACTTTTGATAAGAGAGAGAGAGAATTTAGGCCATTGGTCACTGAACAAATGTTGTTGTGAAAATGTTTCACAGCTCACATCAAAGTTAGTGGGCCTCGAGAAATCCCACATTAGTTGCCTACTGGGAACATTCCTACTTTATAGATGACTTTATGCAACTCTTATGGTACTCCTTCAGTAGTCTTTGGGGGATAAAACTGTAAAAGTCAGAGTCCTTACAAATCAAGTCATGCATGAAGTTCCCTTGTTGAAGCTCGGTACTTACCGCGCCAAAAAAAACTTTATTGCTGTTCTGTTCATATTAAATATTACTTTATTGCAGAAAACACATGATTTAAATGCATATTATCCTCGTAAAAAAATTAAACACGTATGATATACATCCAACTTCTAGATTGAATTCATAATGAACTTCTAGATTAAATCCATAAGGATAATAAGTAACAGATCAGTATCAAAAAATGGGATATAAAATGCAATACGCAATGGTAAAGTCCATTGAGACATTTGTAAACAGTTGCATCCGTATAAAGCATAAGATAACAAAACAACAATGCATAATCTTACACTTAATCGTGCGTTTGCATCCATAACAAAGTCCAAGATTTCTGCTGTTGTTTTCTTACTATCAGGCGATGGTTGACATTTCCAGCGCCATTCCAGTTTAGTACCTTCCTTTACAAATGTCCATGATAACTACAAAAGCATTACCCCACATGAGATCATAAGAATTATATAGTATGTTTTAACACAACAATCAAGATATTTTACCTTCAAACAAGTTTCACTTAGCTGCAAATTTGGGCCGTTTGCCCTACATGGATCTTAAGATCACAATTTACTAAAATCAAGACATCATAATTTTGAAGTTTTCCATTAGAAATTCGGCATTTTCAACATTAGGAGCTTAGAGTAAAAGGCATAAAATAATTTTCAGCACTTAACCTTTGTTTCTCCGATCTCGGACCAACAACCTCAAAATTGGTGTGACTGACACCGATAGTGGCTATAGACTTCATACTGTAACTTCACGTATAATTGTTTGTATAATTACTTCACTTCATACATTCAAATCTAGATTTGAACAATAGAGAGGGAGAGAATTTATATATATTAGTTGATGTTAAAGTTGTACAAGAGACCTTAATTTATAGGTATGAAAGACTAATCATAATCCTAAATTGCCTATGATTACAATCCTAATTATATTATGTCTGACCAAAGAAGCTTAGTGATGCCCTGAAGAGAGGACTATGGCTATAGTCGACTAAAAGGATTGTGTCCAGGATCTGGTAATCTAAGACTTGCTTCTTCTGGTCGACTCGTATTAGCCTATGCTTTATTACAAGTAGTCCTTCTCTGTTCGTTATGAGTATTATATTATTAACACTCCTAATGCAGAGACCATGAGTTTGGAAACTAATTCGTGAAATCTAGTTGAGCGTTTATGAAGATACAAGGTTCAAAATCTAGGTTGCGGCCTACGCCTCAAACATCAATTTTCAACTCAATTGCGGTATCGGGCGACACGCAACGATAAAACATTTAGAGAGATAAAAAATCGAAAAAAATATTGGAAAATTTTTTAGAAGATAAGATTAGTAATGTGGACCAAGTAGATGAGTTCAAAGTCATCATTTACTATGCCTAGCATCGTATAATTGATTATACTAACGCGTCTCGGACTTGTCACTTGCATTATTCCACAATAGTTATATTTTTCTCGCATATTATATTTTTCATAAATGCATTGTTATCACATATTATATTTTACATAAGGAGATAAATATATAAATGCAGTGTTCGTCCATATTATATTTTTTATAAATGCGATAATACTACTTACTATTAATCAAGTAACTATACTTCATATATTTTAAGTAAATAGTGAAACATTTTTTAATATTATTTAAGTAAAGAAGATATATTTTTAAGTATAAGGAAATAATGAAATATTTTTAATACATATAGTTAAAAAATTAAAAATAGTTCTTAAAGTAATATAAAATAATACAGATAAAGCATAATACACTTGGTAAAATAATAATTAAATTATAACTTATTTATTAAAATTATATTATTTATTTGGTAGTTCCTAGAACCTTCTCTTTAAATGCCATTAAACATCGTTACTTAGTACTTGCACATAGTTATTCAAAGCCAACTAGGACTTAACCCACAACCCACAAGGTGACAAAAGTGCAACAAACGAAAAAAAAATCAAATAACAAGCAAGGGTTCGTCAATATACCACACCTTCTCCATCTCACAAATGGTAGCCGCAAACCATGCAAAAGGTATTATTCCTCTACCGTCTCTTATTTCTCCTATGACTTGAAAATTTCAGCCAATATGTAGACCACCTCTCCCGAAATCCTGGTGATACAATATCACCTCGCCAATATCCCAGTGTTATGCAACGATACAACCTAATCTCGCAACAAATTAGAATCGCCTCACGGTATCGTATAACCTACCTGCGACACCGAGTTGACTCGGCCGAGATTTTGTACAAAGAGTTCCTCGAGTAAATGTTGGAAGTGATAAACAACCTCAAATAAGTTTTTTTGTAGATTATCAAAAAAACATGGAAAGTACAATACTATTTGAGAAGTACAATTTGCTTTCATAACGGGAGCAGCAGAAAAGGTACATGTGCCATATAAGGACATAACATTATCTCAGTGATATCTTATTTAACCTACAAAAGGTTGACAGCTCATTTGAACAAACAGCAAGATTGACTAAATTAAAACAAATACCTCTCTGCTAGAAAACAAACCCAGAATCTTTAGCTAGGATTTTTGTCCAACCCAGCACAATATTTCCGATCTGATCGAAGTTCTGATAATGAGATTCCAGACCATGTCTTCTCCGTTCCAGCAAAATCGACCCTAGAGCTTTCTTCATCATCATCATCTTTCGGTTTTTCCTTTTAGTTTATTTTTTCTCCTTCAATGGGTCAATCATGTTTCAGATGATTTCTTCTCAACTCGTCTGCCGCGGCCGAGATATCGGCGTTACGTCTTGGAATCGCCGATATCTCGGTGATATACCACAATATTGGTTATTTTGCGTTTCGCCTATCGGTATCGGAACGGTACCTTGAGATACCGAGTCAACTCGTTTGAGACTTTGAACCATGCTTAACATTCATTTCCAGAGGAGTAGGAACAGTCTTGCCAACATGCTCGAGCAAGATGTCAAAAGCATACTTGGCCTTCGAGAAATAATAACCATCGGAGTCGGAGAGAATCTCAACTCCTAAGAAGTGGCTAAGAGTTTAAGACTGCCAAGATCCTTCAAGGATTCTTTAAGATCAGTAATGCCAGGATCATAAATCTGAATTATGAGAACTCGAAATAAAACCAAAAGTTTTAATGGAATAAATTTGACAAAGCATGCCCTAGGAGTTTGCTAAAAACTGTAGAAAGCGCAGCAAAGTTTGCAAACCTGATGAGGGGAATTATGATATCAAGGAAATAGGGAGATTCATTCTATGAAATAACTTCATATAAACTTCCGACCACAGTATAGGATGCATTTTTGACATCAATCTGAAAGATATCCCACTTTTGAGATGTAGCAAAAGCTAGTAGGGTACGAACGGAGGTTACCCAAGCACCAGGCGTAAAGTCACCTCATAGTCCATGTCATATTCCTAAGTAAATCCTTTAGCAACCAGGCAAGCTTTGTATTAGTCTACAAAACCATCAGAATGAGTCTTGATTCAGCAGTTGCCTTTCATGGAGGCATATCAACTATTTTGTTAAGAGCTTGTGATTCATTCACCATAGTTTTCTTTCTGAGATGTATGAAATTAGGAACTTGGTCATAACATTACCTGATGAGTTGTTGTTAAGCTTATCCTAGCAATCTCCGTGATTATAAACACGGTCTTTCTTATGACAAAACTTGCGGACCTTGGTAGAACAATGTAGAAGATCATGGCTGGTATTGTGACATTGAGTACATCCTTGCTGGGGAGACGATTAAGCAACCAATCAAGAATTTGTAATGGATATTGCTTGATCTAAAAGATGGTAGTTGGGTTATGAGGGTTGAGAGCTATCGTAGCTAAGCGTATAAAGTGAACTTACTAAAAATAAGGAAGTAAGAGCAATTTTTGGGAAAACTACACCCAGTGCCAATTAGATAAGAATTGGACAAGAAACTTCATAAATTTGAATTTCAAACTTTCAACAATTTTGTTAAATTTTAACATTTTGACAACTAAAAATATTTGTTAGTTTCAAATTTTTTAGCGAATAAAAATATTTGCTAAATTCGAATCTTTAAACAAATAAAAATATTTGTTAGCTTCAAACTTTTTAATGAGTAGAAAAATATTTGTAAGGTTTGGGCCTTTCGACAAGTAAAAATATTCGTGAGGTTCAAATGCACGATCAAATAAGACTATTTATTGGGTTTGGCAAAAAACGGGAGGCCTGAAAAATTGCGATACCTACTTATCCTGGGCTAAAATAGTTTGGCCTCTGAAATTAGGACATATATTTATCCCTCGGCTATGAAGGGTTCTTCCTCAGTTAATGTGGACACCTATCTACGCCTCGGCCATCAAGAGTTCTTCCTCAGTCAATGTGGACACCTATCTACGCCTCGGCCATCAAGAGTTCTTCCTCAGTCACTGTGGATCCATGCCTCAGCAATCAAGGGTTCTCCCTCAGTCAATGTGGACACCTATCTATGCCTCGGTCATTTATACCTCGACCATCAAGAATTCTTCCTTAGTTAATGTGGATACCTATCTATGCCTCGACCATCAAGGGTTCTTCCGCAGTCAGTGTGGACACCTATATATGCCTCGATCATTTATGCCTCAACCATCAAAGATTCTTCCTCAGTCAATGTAAACATCAATCTATACCTCGACCATTAAGGGTTCTCCCTCAGTCAATGTGGACACCTATTTATACCTCAGCCATCAAGGGTTCGACCAGTACGTATGCAGAAGTTCATGGCCTCCGGTCTCCTATCATTATTGAAAGATATCTTAGAAGATTAAAAACTAGGAGTGAATGATGATCCTAAATATGCCCTCTCCTCTCTATTACGAAGATTGTACCCCTCGGCCCAAATGAGTCGGCCTGAGGGGGTCTGCCTCAGCAGGATCGGCCAGAATCAGACAAAAAATTATGAACGTGCGGAATTTTTCAGAAAGATCATTTTTATCATTTCAAGACTATGCAATGATGAACACAAATGTGGGAGGAATAATCACACCCACCATGTATCGACAGATGTCACCCATGCAGTGGACTAAGTCGGCGAACATTCTCCATGTGAATTGGGATTACGCCCCAAGCCATCTATAAATAAGCATTGTACTGTGTAACTTAGGGATTAAGCCACTTTTATGTACTGAAAATTCTGCCAAACACTTGTTAGAGAGAGAAAGCACCTTTGTAATTTGTATTACGTCTATGAACTAATGAGAAATGAGTGGCACCAAAGTAGATGTAAGCCAGTTGGCTAAACCATCTCTCTATGTTTGATCTTGTTTATTGTCTTTAATTATTGCATTTATTATTTATCACTCTTGCCCATAACAAGTTACATATATAACTCACTAAGTTCCTTCTATTTGTTTGAGATACTATTTCCATGTACCATCAATGACTTAATGACTACTCCCTTGAGGTTGTATGTTCTTTCTTGTGAGGTTGCATGATACATTTGTTGTATGAGGAGATGAATTGAGAGATATTCTAGGAGATGAATGGTTATACTATGCCTTATGAGAGCAAGTGAGAGATATTAATATTCGAGTCGGGTTATGATACCCGTACCCATTGATCCGCACACATTGGTGGTTAATCCTAATTTAATATTTAAATTAGTAATATTAATATTATATATTGTTTAACAAATATAAGAGATAGGGTTTGTTTCTTGTGGAGAGATAAAGTCCTAGTTTGTTAGGAAACCTAATTGGTTTAAGTGTGTATCTCAACAATCACTTTCTAACAAAAACAGCCAATATAAGAGGACAAAAGAGAGGAGTCGATGCTAACTCTCTCTCTTACGAAAAATCGACTCCCCCCACTCTCTCTCCTAATCTCCTAAAATCTCTCTCTCTCTTCATTGTCTCTAGGCCATCACCTTTGAACTTAGGACCTTCGTTCATGGATCTAAAGGAACGATCTTGATCGAGTCATACAGAGAATGAGCTCTTTGAGAGATACCTTGAATATCAGAAAAAGGTTTGGCTTGTAACAAAAAATCAAAGATTTAAAGATCCGATCAACATTCCACAAATCAATAAGACCCGAATCTCATTTATGTGCTACCATGACATTGTAAATAGATTTACACTCGCATAAACACGTATCATCAGACAAGTACAAGTATTCAAGGAATGAAGAATAAAGAGACATCCGATTGTGTCCAACAGGGAATCAACAAGATACAAATTCAATTAACAATTCCATGATTTACGTATAAATAGATGTTGTATATTTTGTAAAATGCTAGCTTATTTGGTCAAACTTTAGAGTCAATTTTAATTAAGACACATATGTTAAAGGTGACGTGTCTTAATACCAATGTGTTCCTTGTAGCAAGGAGATTAATTTGGTATACTCACTTGTTCAAAATAGTGAAGTAATGAATGAAAAATTTGGACTTAAAGTGACCCATTTGAGTTTAAGCTAGATGGTGTAAAATAGCTAGTGGGTTTGTCCCACATTGGAAAAGTGGTAGAAAAGCTTGGAGTTAATATACACAAGTTATGGGACTAAGGCTTGGATGCCTTGGGCTATCCCAACTCTTTGAAGGGGAGATGGCCTACACTATGCATGTGTTGGGCTTGGGCCAAAAGCCCACACGCGCGCGCGCGCCGCCGCCGCTGTCCGGCCGGCCCGCCCGTGCCCGTGTCCGGGTCCGGGTCGTGGGTCGTGGGTCTTTCTTGAGCAACTATTAAATTTTTTGGACAAATTTTAATTGACCTTTGGGCTTTAAAATTTATTTTCTGATCCAAAAAATCTGAATTAATTATTTTTCGCATTAATTAATTATTTAAAAAACATTGTCGTTTTTAATTATTTAAAAACGCTGTCGTTTTTAATTAATTAATTAAAACGTTAAGTTGAGAGATGCAACTGTTCAAACAGTCACATCTTCTAGGAAAAGCCATGAGTTGCAGCCCTTCACCACTTATAAAAAGGACCATATGCAGTCCATTTAAGGCTTTAAAAATCTACCCGAATTCCCTACTACTGTCCTTGTTCCCTTCTTACTGCTTGAGAGTAATTCGCCATTGTTGGTTCGTGGGACTGTTGCACTGAAGTGCTTCTTGCGACAGTCGTTGACCGTTTCATCCTGGGAGGCAGACGCCCGTTGTATTTTCCGTCAGCACCGTAGCGGGGGCGTATTCTGTCTTAAGGAGAGATAGTTTAACTTTCGACTCGATCAAAAATTTGCAAGTGATTGTGTCAATCACAAACTGTATGTTCTTCTTTTCTCTCTTTACTGTTGCCGTTTATATGTAATTTATGTTTATTTATTTAGTGAAATATTACTTTTTGTAATCCGGGAAACAACAATAGATACAAGTAATAATGAGAAAAATTGGAAGAAGAATAAAGAAAACTAACTCTTTTATGTCCATTTCCGGCATCAGAAAAAGCGTAAACCGAACCGAATTGTTGAAAGCCTAAGTATCGTTCGGCCAATTGGATGTATTCGGAGACCGGTTGGTCCCACTGAGACGCTCTCTCTTTAACCTCCTCATCAGATGCTGGAGATAAGAAAGAAAAGAAACAATTGAAGATTTATAAAATTAAAATTTGAGGAGTGATTCGAGTGGGAAGAGAAATGACCGTGGCAAGTCCAAGCGTTGAGGCCGTCGGTGATGTAGAGGTCGAAGTGGTGGGAGAACCACGTGGCTTTGACGAAGATGGGTTCGGGATGGTGGGGTTTGGTGGTGTTGGGGACTTGGAGTTTCAAACATGTGTGTCTGCCGGACTCCATTCAAAGTTCTTCAATACTTCCCGCCTTGGGTTCAACTCAAGCTTCTTGTTTCGGCTTCCCTTTCTATTTCTAGTGTAAACTACGGAAGTGTGCAATACGAGATAACTTAAGGCCCTCCTTGCTAGGGAAAAACGTTCGAAGAACTCATTGGTTTGTGCGGATCCATATTACTTATGAAAACGGGTTTGCGTCATTCACATTCACAAATCACATCTCTAAGACATCATGAATATCAAACTTGTTTTCCCTTGCTAGAGTTCTTTTCCTCGCCAAATGTTCTAAATTTCAACTTTTTTACATTTGATACACATTTTCCATCTTGGAATTTAATTGCCAATAGTGGCTCACGGTGCCCACAAGGAAGTGACGGGCAGGAGGTTATTAATATCTCCAAATCCTCTCTTTTTGTACCAAAATCAACCACAAACCCATGTGATAGCTCGGGTGGTTGAGTTTCTTGGTCTAGACCAAGAGGTCACTAGTTCGAGCCTTAGGGTCAGCTCTCAGAGGGAGAGGTGTTGGTAATGGAGGGTTTTTCTCAGTTGGTGAGATTTTAAATCGTTGGTATGGGAATGATGTTCACCGTCAGTATCAAGTCCATGACTTAAATTGATTGGGACGCTATAGAGCGGGTGTAAAATCCGATCCATGGATTTGATATCAGGAGGGGGGTCACAAAGAGGCTCGTTCTTAAAAAGTTTCTGCGATACCCAAAAAAAAAAAAGACAACTACAAATTCAATAAAATAAGATATTGGGGAAGTAAAGGTATGTGCGAAATATTAGTGTGGTGACAATTATATTCAACACAAATAAATGAGAAAAACGCAATCACCAAGGAAAATAAAGAACATAAAATGTCAATCACACAACACAGTATGTACGTGGTTCAGCAAGAATGCCTACGTCCACGGTGGTGCAGTCAGTATTATTTCTATATACTCTGGGGAGCGTTAACAGATAATACAGTGCGTGCCTCTTACCCCAGTCTTAGGGTTTATTTTATACATGTTTATCTTCAGGGAGTGGGGTGTTGGACTCCCCCACGTCCATCTTTCTCTCCTGGAATATCTATATACGAGATTCTAGGAGAAGATTAAGTCATAACTGAATTTAGTTAAGGTGAGGGTTCCAGACTTTGGGCCGTTTTTATTAGGCTACTCATCCGAGCCAATGATGGCAAATCCGGGTACCCACAATTGCCCCAAAAGTTGTTGGGCCACAATTTGGGCTCAACAAATTTAAATGATTTGTTATAATGGCTCTTTTTGTAAATCGTGCAACTCTTCCCAAAGTTGAGAACTGATTTAGGCGGCAGTCGCTTCGTGTTTTGTGTGCAATGATTGGGAGCATTTAAAATTTATTTGGAGCAGCGTTCCATAGTTGTCGTTTCAAACTTCTTAGTGTTCCCTCTTCTTCTACGAATTTTAGTTGTTGTGCCCTCTTCTCCAGGTCTTCATTTCCTTTGCTTTCAATCTCTCTCGTCACCTGGGCTTGTGATCTTGCATCGTCCAAGTCAAACTTTCGTCTCGTAAGTCCCATCTGCTCTCTCTCTCTGTGTGTGTGCTTTCTCTGTTGAGTTTTCTTTGAATTTGCAATTTAGGGTTTACAAATGACAAAGATAGGTAATAGATCAGTGTCTGAGTTTAGGAAGTTTTATAATATCCCAGAGTGGGTAGAGATTGAGTGCACCTCTCCCCCTAAGAATGTTAGAGAGATAGAGGGTGCTCATTGGATTCATGTCATGTTGCTTTCCCAAGGGGGGCTTACTTTTCCTCCAAACAATTTGTTCTTGCATTTCTTTGATTATTTCAACATTGTCCCTGCATAATGTTCGCCCAATGTCTGGAAGACAGTCAATTGTGTCCATAGAATAAATCAACTTTATAGCACTAAATTGGGGCTCGCTAAAGTTTATTTTTGTTATTCCTTCTCTCGAACGAGCTTTGGTCTTCTCTACCTCAAGGCCAGAAGTCCTGATAGGGTATTGGTAGTAAATATACCTGATTTCCACAAGGATTACTGGTAAGATGGCTTTCTTGCTAGGAATTGGCAGTTCTCCCCCCAGACTGAGGCGGGGATGTCTAATAGATTCACTGTTCCCTTTTATGGGGAAGAGTATATAGGTAGTCTTTACTCTGCTCTTTCTATCTCCTTGTTAATGTGTGATTTTTCTGATACTTTCTTGTTTTCTTTTCAGCGAGGACAAAGAACTTGGAACCTGCCCTCAGCGAGGTCCGAGCTGCCGAGATGATTAGAGCTTGGAATATCAGGAAATCTCTGGCTGACGTTGTACATCCCTGGTCCGCTGCTTTCCTGCTGGAGTATAAGAACATCGGGTCTAGTTTCATTGCGAGGCCTGTGGACAGCATTCCTGACTTAGATACTTATGAAGAAGCTGCTGTCGATCCCATTCAGTTGGACGAGGAAGAGAGCAGTTCTGAAAGTGATATCAGAGGAGGTGCTGGAGGTGGTTCTGGTGAGGCGAGCTCCTGTAGTGAAAGTTCATCCAGCTCAGAATAGGTTTATGAGGCTCAAGAGTCTTCAAGCACATCCAGCAGTTCTAGCGAGGAAATGGTTCCCCCTAGGAGAAACTTGATCCGTGATGATGATGATGAGGATGATGTGCTTCTTGCTTAGAGATCAAATAAGCAAAAATCCAACAGTGGGGCTATTGCCACTGGTTCTCAATCTGCTGCTCAGGAGCAGGAGAAGAAGAGAAAAGAAGAAGAACAGTTGAGAGAGAGAGAGAGAGAGAAAGAGAGAAGAGGAGAGGAAGAAGACTAAAGAAAAAAAAAGGTGGAGGAGAGGAAGAGGGCAGAGAAGGAGAAGGAGAGAGGAGGAGGAGGAGAAGAGAATAGTGGAAGCGAGGACGAAGGCTGGGCAAGCTCTAGTGCTCGTGTCTGCATTGCCAAAGGGGGCCTCGGTTGTCATTTCTCCTCAACTGGCCCCTGCACTGCTCGAGAGAGCAGTCCTCCCTGCTGATCGCCAAAGGGCAATGGGGACTGACCAGTTAGCCTTGCAAGCGAGTCAGAGACTAGCCTTGGTAAGTTTGTTTATCTTTTCTAATGCTTGTCAGATTCTGTTTGTTTCTTTCTTCTAATGCCTTATTTTACTTACAGTTCGTGACTAACTTTGTCGTGCTCTATCGCTCTCGCGACGAGCTGGTGAATAAGAATGGTGAGCTGGAGAAGCAGAACGATGCTCTCAAAGTGAAGAGTATTAAGCTCGAGGCCACCTTGAAGGCTGTTGATGCTGCTCGGACGTCTTCTGATCTGGACCTTATTAAAGCTAATCGAGCGAGGGAGGCAGCGGTCAAAGAACTGAACGAACTACGGCAGGCCTATGATTTGGTCTGCTCGAGCAAGCTAGCGGTGGTGGAGGAGGATAAGGTGCTGGTGGAGAAGTTGAAGGAGAAGGAGTCTGAGGCAGCCACCATTAAGGAATATTCATATAATTTCGGGTGGGCTGTCGCATATGAAGATGTTGAGGTTTCGATAGGCTACATCAGCCGTCTAAATTTCAAGAAGGGATGGAACAAGGCCCTCTTGGCTGTCGGGGTGGATGTTACTTCTCCCTTATTTGATGAGCATGATCCAGGCCCGAAGCTCGTCGTAGATGAAGCTTCTGCCCCAGCCGTCGAAGGTGTTGACCCTGTTCCCCAGTCAGTTCTTGTTGATGCCCTTCTTACTCGGGCGACAGAAGTTGTCCCTCCTAAGGGAGATGCTCCTACTGCTGCTGATAAGGGGAAGCAGCCAACTTCTTCTAAAAAAATCTAGGTCGCCAGCTAATCTACTCTTAGGGTTTCTTTTGTATTTTTGTTTGTAATGTTCCTTTCTGATTCTCGATGTACTTTAATCCTTTATTAATGAAATGAAGAGACTTTTTTCCTCAGTGTACTGATTCATTTTATCCTTTAATGCTCTTTTATGGCCTGTAGTCGATTGATGTAGATGAATATATACTTGCCACTTCTCAACTGGGAAGAATGCTTGGTCCTGATGTGAGTCCTAAAGTTCGTCATACCTTTGTAAGAATTTGCAAATCGCTACGATTGAGGAATAAGCGTTTCATAGATCAAACGGAGCTCGTTGCTAAACTGAAAGATAGGCTTCAAGAAATGGAAGAAGTTGAAGCTTCTGTTAAAAAGGAAATGAATACTCCGAGAGTAAGACTCCTCGATGCTACTGAGATTAACCAAGTCGGAGGAGTTTTATAACAGGAAAATGAATCCTTGAGGAAGGAAGTGTTGCGCCTCAGGGAGCATGCGCCGAGCAGTGCGCTGAGCATTTTAAGGGGTTCCTCCTCATCACGAGCTGGCACAGGATCAAGCGATGCTCCTCCGGTGCTGTGAGGTTCTACCCCATCGGCTGTTTCATGAGCTGGTACAAGCGTAAGAAGCCCAACTAGGGAAATGATTGAGCTCCTTGAAGATGTCCGTCGAGCATACGTGATTGTTGTTGGGCTCTAAAGGGATGTCACACGGCTAAGGCATCTGTTTAAGAGAGGACCTCGGTGAGTATGGGATGATGGTTATGACCAAGGTTGGGTAAATTCTCCGACGAGGCTGACAGAGTTTGAAGAGCTCGCATTTATCAAGGGATGGTTGAGTGCCCTAAGGGAGCTGCAAGTTCCAAGGAACTCAATACTCTAGTATCGTCACGAGATCTCTCCTTCCACTTTAAGGTCTAACCCCTTCAGGAGGGATGATCAGTGGATCCCTATCGATGCCATCCCCCGACAGCTGTTAGAGTCAGATAGGAATGAGGTCGAGGAGGAATTAGCTCCGCATTCGGATAACGATCGAAGAGCACAAGTGGCTAATTGTTTTATTCATAGGCCTCAGCCTCATTAGGATTTTACCATTTGTAACTCTGTGTACATATGTAATGAAGTCATGTAATATTAATATTTTGGGCGATCTCGTCGATTAAACACACATTGTACATTCTTATTGTAAATGTGATGAAGTAATATAATATCTATATTTTGGGTGAACTCGCCGACTAAACATGTGTTGTATATTCTTTTACGTCATTTATTCTTCACTTAATAATCTTGGGCCTCTCGTGGCTGACTAGATTGATAAGTTTGCACTTTTCAGTAAGTGTCCCTCCAGCCCAGTATGCTTATAAGATACCATTCTGCCCTACTTTACCTTTTAGGTCGTGTCGTCACACTTCCTTAGGCCTAAGTGTGGCAATTGGCGAGGACACACCAGGTGTTGGATGTCCTATCCGATCAGGATTTTGTTAACCAAACATTATTTGGTGACCAATTTGACTTGGTCGGATTGCCTAAGGATCTCCTGTAGGGCTTCATATATTGCCAGGGGCAATGCTAAGAAGTTGTCCGTGCTTCATAACGAAAACCTGAGGAGGATGTTTTCCCTGCTATCGTGTACTGAGTAGTGTTCCTGTCACTTGGAAAGGGTGTGCAAGTTATAAAGTTCATATATTAGTTAACTGACAGCTCATAGAATGCAACTGCCAAATAAATTTTATTAATCACAAGTAAATGAGCTGCCAATTTCATAAATCTGGTAAAAGACAAAAGAAAAAACTAAAAATAGAATTTCTTAAGATTGATTGTATTCCATGCTCGGGGTATCTCTCTGCACTCCAGCATTTCTAAGTGATAGGCTCATTGCAGATCATCTCTTGTTATCTTGAATGGTCCTTCCCAATTTGGCCCCAACTTGCCATCTGATGATTTTACTGCGCTGGTAGGGACTTTTCTTAGGACATAGTCTCCAACTTGGAATGCCTTTGGATTAACCTTCTTGTTATAGTGTTTTGCAAGCTGTTGATGATAGCTCGCCAATTTCACTAAGGCAAGTTCTCTGCATTTGTCAGCTAGGTCGAGTTCAGCGAGTAATGCTGCATCCTTATGGCCCTGGTCGACAAGGGTGGACCTCATAGTTGGTAGGCCTGCTTCTAATGGGATGATCGTTTCCATTCCATACGTTAGTGAGAATGGGGTTTCCCCCGTTGCCCGACGTGGCGTAGTGCGATAAGTCCACAGAATATGCGGCAATTCGTTCACCCATGCGCCTTTGGCTCGCTCTAATCGTTTCTTTAATCCATCGATCACTATTTTGTTGGAAGCTTCGGCTTGATCGTTGCTCTGAGGATACGCCACTGAGCTGAAATAGTGCCTAATCCCGTGTTCATTGCAGAAGTTCTGGAAAGGGCCACTCTCGAACTGTGTTTCGTTATCAGTGATGATGGTTCTGGGGATTCCAAAACGGGTAATTATGTTTTTCCATATGAACCTCATCATATCTGCATCTCGGATGTTTGTTAATGGCTCTGCCTCGATCCATTTGGTGAAGTAATCCATTGCAACCAATAGATACTTGCGATTGTCGGGGGTGGTAGGAAGTGGTCATATGATGTCCATTCCCCATTGGGCGAATGGCCAGGGGCTAGTGAGTGATCTTAGGTTGCTGGCAGGTTGGTGAACCATAGGAGCATGTAGTTGACATTTCTCGTATTTGCGAGCGTAAACTACCAAATCTTTTTGTATATATGGCCACCAATAGCCTTCCCTTATAGCTCAAAAAGTTAGCGATCTTCCTCCAATATAGCTTCTATAGATTCCTTCGTAGAGCTTGTGTAGAATTTTCTCGACATCCCTCGGGTGAACACATTGTAGATAAGGGCCGGAGAACTATCTCTTATACAACTTGCCCTCAGGAGATAAGTGAAAGCGAGCATCTTTGACTCTTATCTGATGAGCGATCTTCCTATCGCTTGAAAGTGCGCCATCCTTCAAATAGTCCCTTAAAGGGTCCATCCAACTGGGTGCTGACTCAATCTGGAGCACATGTTCCACGTCTGGCAACTCATCGCTCTGGTTTATGCTCGGATGAGCGAGGAAGTCGATGGGGATCATTCTTTTCAAGTCGAAATTTATTATCGAACTCAGGGCTGCCAGGGCATTAGCATGGTTGTTCTGTCCTCTGGGAAATTACTGGACACTGACTTCCTCGAAGTTGGCCATTAGCCTCTTTGCCAAGGTGAGGTAGGCTGCTATTCTTTCATCTTTTACGTTGTAGTCCCCACTTATCTGATTGGAGGCTAATTATGAGTTACCGAACACCTGTAACTCTTTCGCCCCCAAAGTGTGTGCCTTCTGGAGGCCGGCTATTAAAGCCTCATAATCTGCCTCATTATTGGAGGTTTCAAATCCAAGCCTGATTCCATGTTTGAGGATTGTATCTTCTGGAGTAACAAGCACAATGCCTACCCCCTTTAAGTTGGAGGCTACATCAATAAATAATTGCCAAACTCCCTCGATTACGTGATTCTCTCTTTGCTTTATGGGTTGAAGTTGGTCGAGAGGATGCTCGCCTGTGAATTCAGCTATGAAATTAGCAAGGATTTGTCCTTTGATTGCATTCCTTGGTTAAAATTGGATGTCAAATCGTCCGAGCTCGACCGACTGTTTAGTCAATCTGCCCGATAGATTCGTTTTCCTTAGGATTGCTTTAAAGGGGTGCGATGTAAGGACGATGATGGTGTGAGCTTCAAAGTAGTTCTTCAACTTCCTTGAAGGTACTACAAGTGCAAAGGCGAGCTTCTCTAGTGGTAGGTACCGTTTCTCAGCTTTTAATAAGATCTTGTTCGCGTAATAAACGGGGTGCTGGATTCATGCTTTCTCGCACACCAATGTAGAACTGACGGCGTGGTTGGAAACGGCGAGGTATAAGTACAAGGAATCTCTTTCTTGAGGTATGACGAGCAGGGGTGGTGAGCTAAGGTAAGCCTTAAGCTCGTTCAATGCTTGCGAGCAATCTTGATTCCACTCTACTGCCTTGTTTCCCTTCAAGAGATGAAAGAATGGTTTGCATTTCTCGGAGGACTTAGAGATGAAACGGTTCAAGGCAGCGAGCATGCCCGTGAGCTTCTATACATCCTATATTATGCGAGGGGGTTGTACCCTGTTGATTGCATCGATCTGGTCCAGATTAGCCTCAATTCCTCTCTTACTGACCAAGTACCCAATAAATTTTCCCGACTGGACATCGAAAGAATATTTGCTCGCATTGAGCTTCATTCGGTATTTCCTGAGGATTTCGAAGGTTCTCGATAGGTCTGAGAGGTGGTCTTCTTTGTTCCTGCTCTTAACGAGCATATCGTCGATGTAGGCTTCCATAGTGTCTCCCATTTGGTCTTTGAACATCTTGGTGACCAGCCGCTAGTAAGTTTCCCCTGTATTTTTTAGCCCGAAGGGTATGACTTTGTAACAGTATAATCCGATGGTGGTGATGAATATTATCTTGTCCTGGTCTGGTGCATACAGAGGGATCTGATGATACCCCGAATATGCATCCAGAAAACTCATTCTTTCGTGAGCTGCTGTGGAGTCCACCAATTGGTCAATTTTTGGGAGAGGGAAACTGTCCTTAGGGCAAGACCTGTTAAGGTCAGTGAAGTGAATGCAGACTCTCCATTTCTCGTTATTCTTTAGAACTGCTACTGGGTTGGATAACCATTTAGGGAATTAAACCTCCCATATGGATCCTGCATCCAGCAATTTCTCAACTTCTTTTTCTACGGCTTTTGCCTTCTCGGGCGCAGTTCGCCGTGCCTTATACGTAATAGGTTTGAAAGTGGGGTCAATATGAAATTGATGACAAACCACACTGGAATAAATTCCAGGCAGTTCATATGGTTCCCACGCGAAAACGTCTACGTTGCTTCTCAGCAGAATCGTCAATTCTTTCTTTTCTTGATCTGTGAGGGAAGCTCCAATCAAGAATATCCTTTCCTTTTCGCTACCACCAGCTATAACTTCCTCCCGGTTTTCGACGACCCGTTTAGAGGGGAGGATTCTGGTCTCTTTCACTCCGGGTCTTCCGTACCTTAACTGCTATTTTGAAGGTATCAAACCTTCTCGTTCCTCGACCTTCTCATTGGGCTTTTCGGCCTTCTTCTCTGGTTTTAGGCGGATGGCCGCTATGAAGCACCTTTTTTCCATCACTTGATGGCCATGGATCTCTATTACTCCTCGCTCGGTCACATATTTGAGTTTCTGATGGTAAGTCGAGGGAACTGCCTTCATCGCATGTAGCCATCCTCTGCCGAGGATAGCTTGGTATGGCGAGTCAATGTCGACTACCAGAAACTCAATCATTTTGGAGATACTTCCTGCCCTTACTGGTAGCACAATCTTTCCCAGTGGAATAGTCACTTTTCTAGTGAAGCCAACTATAGGGACAGTGGTTTCCTTCAGGTCGGCGATTCTTAACTTCAATTTTTTGAACAGGTCGAGATACATTACCTTGGATGAGCTTGTCATAGTTGGCTATCCTGAGCGTAATGATCAAGGCGTCATGATGTGGGGTTCTCACTCCCACCATATCTTCATCTGTGAATACGATATGTTTTTTATAGTTGACATCATCTGCTCGTTGATGCTTTTCTGATTGTGTCTTTGCTGGATCGATCCGAAAAGCTTGCATTACTGCCGTAAGCTTTTTTACTTCCATCCGAGTTGAATTCCCATGAATCTGCTTCATATCAGATGCTCCATGAATTACCGCGAATTTATGGCCCGCATCGTCTTCGAGTACATTGTCAGGTCTTGTTTGTCCATTGGCAATAACTTTCTCTGCCTTCTTCTCCACAAACTCGTTCAGGTGCCCAGACTGGGCCAGTTCTTCAAGGTGAGACTTAAGAGCTTTGTAGCGCTCAGTATTATGTCCTCCCTCTTTATGAAAAGCGCATCTCAGCGCGTTGTTTCTCTTTGAGGTATCTCCTCCCATCTTCCTGGGCCACTTAATAAATGGCTCGTCTTTGATATTCACCAGAATCTTATAAATTGGTTCTTTTTTAAGACAGTGTTGACTGCCTGAAATGCTTTTGAAACATCGTTCCTGCCTCCGTTCTTGGATCCATTCTTGTCCCCATTCTTGCCTCCTTTCTTCTGGTTCTCAGCTTTGTCGTTGCCTTTGGCAGCGAGCTTAGTTCGACCGTTTTCCCCTATACTGAGGCGGGTTACATCCTCCTCTTTGGCGTACTTCTCGATGCGAGCCATCAGGTCGTCGATGGTTGTGGCCTCTTTCTTTATCAGGGATTGGTGCAAAAGGCAAGAGCTGGGTAGCCCAATTTTAAAAGAGGCCACTGCTACCTGCTCCGATCAGTCCTCGAGCTCATTGAACAGCTCCCAGTACCTCTTCACGTAGTCTCGGAGGCTCTCTTGAGGTGTCTTTTTCATTGTTGGTAAAGCATCCATCCTTTTGGGATGGGAGCTACTAGTAACGAAGTGGGCCGTAAAGAGCTCGGCCAGGGACTCAAAGCTCCTGATAGACCTATGAGGGAGCCTCTCGAACCATTTTTGCGCCATGTTATGCATGCTTGAGGGAAAAATCCTGCACATCAGTGCATCCCGATGGTTCTAGAGAGTTATGGCTTGCCTGTAATGCCTAACGTGATCAATGGGGTCAGTCTTTCTGTCATAAATCTTGAATCTCGGAATAGAAAATTTCTTTGGGGCTTCCTCTTCTATCTCCCTTGAGAAAGGGGATTTCATTTGGGTTTTGAGATCTCGTCTAGCGATCTTCCTGGTCGATCTTGCGCTGCGGTGTGCTGGGTGTTGGTCCATCTCCATTCGGACCAAATTTTGTATGTTCTCATTGCTGCGAGTTGGGCTCCTATAATGGCGAGTCGTTCGCTAGTGCTTGAGAGAGTCGTCGCTTGACTCGTGCTTCTCACTTTTTTTAGATCCATACCTTGGGATCCTTCCTCGGCTGCGAGACTTGCTAGCCTGAGGGATATGAGTGCGGTATGAACGTCGCCTAGTGCTGCGATGGAGCTCTTTATCCATCCTTTATAATTTCATTTTGAGGCAAGCATTCTCATCCTCTTGCTTGTGAGCGGACTCCCTTTGCTCTTGGAGCCTTACCTCATAGGCATCAATCAGTCTGGAGATTTGTGTGGACTTTTGCTGGTCCTTGGCTCTCCTCTGAGGCTGGCCTCTCTGGGCGAGCCCTCTGATCTAAACGCCAAACTTCAGATCTAATCCTGCGAGGAGCAAGTTGTTCTTGGACATCTCCTGCCTGAGGGGCATTACTGCTCTGACGAGACATTTCAAACTTCTTTGTTGGTGTGGGCTTTCTCAGGGAAGACAAGCGTTCCCACAGACGGCGTCAATTGTGGTGACAATTATATTCAACACAAATAAATGAGAAAAGCGCAATCACCAAAGAAAATAAAGAACATAAAATGTCAATCACACAACACAGTATGTACGTGGTTCAACAAGAATGCCTACGTCCACGGTGGTGCAGTCAGTATTATTCCTATATACTCTAGGGAGCGTTTACAGAGAATATAGTGCGTGCCTCTTACCCCAGGCTTAGAGATTATTTTATACATGTTTATCTTCAGGGAGTAGGGGTGTTGGACTCCCCCACGTCCATCTTTCTCTCCTGGAATATCTCTATACGAGATTCTAGGAGAAGACTAAGTCGTAACTGAATTTAGTTAAGGTGAGGGGTCCGGACTTTGGATCATTTTTATTAAGCTACTCGTTCGGGCCCATGATGGAAAATCCGAATACCCACAATTAGTTTTATCATTTTATTCATTTTTAGTTTTGTTTGCATTTTGAAAAGCAAGACTCGTTGGTTCTTGTTCCAATCCCGATCAACTTGGAGCTGGAAAAAAAGTAATTAATTTACTCACCACATTCCTCATATATATGTTCCAATCGAAACATTTATATACTGAATATTGCGAGAAATCGATTTTCAAGTGTTTTTTATTTTCAAGTCTTTATCAGTTGTGTAAATGTAGACTTTCATAAATATTTTATTTGGTTTCACTACTTAAGTTTGCAAACCTTATTTATCATCAGGGTTTGAAATACTCAACGGAAATAAAAAAAGAATTGTATTATTTTTAATAAATAAACATTCAATTTATCATTGTGGTTACTCTGATTATAATTTGTTTTTTTGTATATTCATTGTGCAAAAAACAGGTATGTTCGGAAACAAATTCTTCAGAAAGCTTCTCATCAGGTATATACTTATTTTCCTTCTATATATATCTATTTATTTTAATCACGTACTCAATTGTTGTATAATGGGACTATTGTCCCTGACGTTTGATTTTGTACTATAGTAATTCATATTTTTAATGGATTAAAAGTTTTTATTAACAAATTTAATGTTTGGGTGAAAAATTTGTAAATGATAACTAAATTTGGCATGAGTTTTAATTATTTTTGGCTAATATAGGATTTTACTAACTCAATGTCGAGCATTGTCTCAAAGCGCATGCAACAACAACGAGGGTTGTTTTGGCCCCTGGTGATGCGAACAATAGCAATTCTTCAATATATGTGGAGTCGTTACCATCTCCTTCATAGGACTCCCCATAGAAATTGTGGTGTTGATCCAACACTATCATTATATCGTCACGCACAACTTAGGATAAAAATAGGCTCATTTAAAAGACTTTGTACTAGGCTACGTATACATGGGTTAACTGACGATCACTCGGTTAAGGTTAAGGAATAAATTGCCATGTTCCTTAATACTGTGGGAGATGATGAGCGATACATTTTCAAGTCGTTGACTTTCTTCAAATCTGGTCAAACCATTTGTTACCACTTCCATATAGTTTTATGAGTATGTTTGTTACCAGTGCCACCCCTATAAATTTCCCTTACAACAATGACAAGGACCTACCATGGTATCATTACTTTAATGTTAAGACAATTTCTTTAATTTTTTGTTCATTTACCAATGAATTTTCCTTTGTTAAATTCATTTCAATCCGTTTAGTATGTCATAGGTGCAATCGACGGTGTGCACGTATCTTCTTTGGTTCCTACATCTGGCCAAGCAAGGTATCGCAATAAGAAAGGGGCAATTTTTCAAAATGTTTTTGTCGCATGTACATTTGATATGTGATTATCTTATGTCCTAGCTGGTTGGGAGGGATCAACGCATGACGGTCATTGTTGGTGTAAAAAACTAGACTGTCCTAATTAAGTGATCACAGATAAATATGAATAAAGGAGTCAGAGAATTTTTAAAGTGGTTCAGCTATAAAAAAGAGCCTACGTCCACTATTGTGCATTGCCTCGGTCTTGTTCAATTGCCTATTGTCTCATTTTTCTCATGTCCCTTGGTTGTACGATTTATGATCGACGCGTGAAATATGTGTTCATTTAAGGACACAATCATTGTTTTCGTTTCACCGCGATAATACAAAAACCTAAGTTACGACTACACTCAACTGGTGAGTATAGCGGTAAGTCGGGTATCGAAAGTTCACTGAGACGAGTTGCTAGAATTTAAGTGATCTAATACTCCGAAATAAAAGTGCAAAAGGTGATTACAAACTAAAAAGGAAAAGATGCATAAAAGAAAATGTTAATCTAGGTGAGGGAAATGAAACTAGACTAACAAAGCGAGTAAAACTATAGGTTGCGTGGAATATCCCTCACCCGAGTTAATTTGTATAAAATGGTTACATGGGTCGATGAGTTATTACAAATGTGTCTCGTTTCGACAGTTAATTAAATCAAGGGTTGTCACGGCCCTAAATCCGCATAAAAGCCTAATAAGATTTTGGCGTCAACAAATATCCCAGAAATTACGCGTGAAAGGTCGTAAGCACGGGACATACATGATATACCCCGTCAAATCTCCTAGGCGTAATAACTAGGACAACGCACCTGAAATAGACCCATAAACACCATCACCAAAGCAAAGCAACGCGTTAACCCGAGTGAGTTCCATTCAGACACAACCTAATTTAAATTACCTAGAAAGCATGTTAAAAACGCGATAAATAAAGCGAGTAAATAAACGCGATAAATCTATACTAGAAAGCAATAAATGAAAACATGTAAACCTAATTTAGAAAACATGGAATTTACACTACAAAGCAAGAAATAATGAAATACAACTATATTTATGGATATGGACGATGGTAACACAATCTTACAAGCCCAAATGGGTATCAATCCAAGAAGAAATGAAGAAATGATCCCCCAAACCTCCAAAACCCTAACCTATCTAACATAAAAATGATTTATATCTGTTATTACAACAAAATTGGTTTATATAGTAAGTGGGAATTAAAATAGAAAAGAAAAGAGAAAAGAAAAGAAAATGTCAAAATATCTGCTGAAAACAGGGAAACGATCGATCGAACCCTTTGGTCGATCGATCGATGGTGAACAAATATCCCACTATCGATGAGGATCGATCGATTGATCCTTTTGATCGATCGATCGATCAAGCAGGGCAGAATCAAGACAGCCTACTGCATTGCCTTTTCTTCCCTTCTCCCCTCTTTTAGTTTCAATGCTTTTCTCTTTCGCCAAAAGTGCCGTAACTTCTTCATACGAGCAGAATCGCGCACCATTCGCGGCCACACGAAGCTTGCGAGGAGGGATACAACTTCCGTCCAGATGTTGGGCCAGGTGCCCAAACTGTGAATTGACCGAATTGCCCTTGAACGTGCGATTGTGTACGAAACTTGAGCGGAATGCGTTCGAACTCCATACTTAGTACCTAAATACCTACAAAAGCCCAAGTATACCTCATATAGCATGTTAACAATATAAACCGAGGTTGTCTGGTTAACGGGCTTAAATATAAAGATTAAGGCACCCGAGGGGGCTAAAATGCGTAGGTTCAATGGATCAAATACGCAATATTTGCGTATTATCACCCCCCCTAACTTACACATTGTTAGTCCCTAGCAATGAAATAGGATGCAACAAGAACTACAAGCAAACCAAAAAAAGGATAGGTACAAAAGTATGATATAAAAGCAAAAGGCCACTTTCACGGGCGATTCGATTGCATTTAGCGTATGCAATAAGCTGTTAAACTCCTAGGTCACCCTAGGGGATGAGTGTCGTCTCGTTAGGGTTTTCAGGGATGGCACCCCCAAGCATCACATGGTTTCCTCAAAATATGCCCAACCCAACATGCGAAAAGCTCAAAAATAGCGAAAAGGATTTCATACGCATTAGTAGCACATTGAATGAATTCAAATAAAATTCCAAATCATTAACATTATAGAATGCACCTCATAGAATTGAAACCTTAAAATATGTGAGGGGAGCGAGAACATGCAAAGTGTGATTTGGCGAAAAAGTTATATAAACCGGATAAACGTTAAAGCAAGCATATATTCAATCCTCATGCGCATCACACTCATCAAGCGAAATTCACTCGAAATAGGGAGGCAACACACGGAACATGCGTGCTAAAGAGTACGTGGAAATGAAAACTAGGCCGCACACATGTCACAAATGAAGAACGCTATATATAAACTGAAAAATTGTAATCTCAATGAAAGGATACCGCACATTAAAAGAGGCGAAATGCATTTTCACAGATTATCAAAACTATTATGACTTTTAAATTACATCTACTAAAGATCACATAGGACTTTACTAGGGTTGTAATGTAGGTTAGGCTATGGTATGAAATGAAGGAATGTATGTACGGATTCAAAGTGTTCGGAATGAAAAGTCGGGATAATGGGATAATGCGGGCAATATCAAAATTGGAAAAACAAGTTCCAAAACGGCATTAGATATATCATCGTGGAGAGTAATCAAATCTTATTGAACTATATACAACATTTACAACTTTCTCTTTCTTTTCTTCTTTTTCTCATTTTTCTTTTGTTTTCTTTTGCTTTTTGCTTTCTTTTTTTCTTCATTTTTTTCTCTTTTTCTTTACTTTTCAAACTCTCATATGCCTAAATTGCAACCGACATCACAACAACAACATTCAATCCCAAGTTAACATTACAAACAAAGGTATGGAAAGTGTATGTATGGTGTAAAACTCCAATTTGTAGTTGGTTATGGGATTGGATTATGAAACGAAAGGTTATATTTAGGCTAAAAGGGTTAACGAGGGTAAACATATAAGGGTGAGGTCAAGGTTAATATGGGTGATATAACAAAGAGGGCCTATGATCATTTCAAAAAGTTTGCGCAATTCTCAAATCAAAACAATAGATGAAAATTAGCTTAAGTAACACGTTTCAAGTATGAACTCAATTAATGCATGATGAAATGAAAGAATCGTGAGATTACCGAGGAATTCAACATTTTCAAAGAGAAAAGAATAGTGTATACACTCACAAACGACGAAAGGTACAAAGCTTACTCGGTGTAAGTATATACAATGCAACAAAAGATTACCGAGTTATAAAAATCTTAAACCAAATCAATATAACAATAAAAGTGCATGTGCTCATGGGATTAAAGTTTAATTCATGAAGTTATTCATAATATCAATAATGGAGACTAAAGTCTAATAACTTCTAAAATCGAGAACATGCATCATTGGATTGTCAATTGGATCAGGCAATTATTGAAATTTATCATCGGAAACAAAGGAAAAATGCCCAAAAAGGAGAAAAAAGAAAGAAAATCTTTTTGAAAAATTTTAATTTTTCTAAGAAAAGCATACTAAGTAACTAACATGTGAGCAAAAACATGGACTAAATAAAGAAATGGATAGAATATCCCACACCCCCTAACTTAAAACTTGACATTGTCCTCAATGTAAATTAAAAACCAAGTCAAATAGAGGAAAAAAATGATATTACCCAAAAGTGGAGCGATCCCCATAAGAACAAGTCCAAAGAATCTATAAAACAAGTTAGTATCGAGCATAGCAAAAACAAATAACCAAAAGTTAACTAATTACAAGAGACTAAAAATAAAAAGAAAGAAAGAATAAAAAGCTAGCTATATACAACCTACTATTTAGGCCTCACACTAAGTATACACTATAAGTCTAAATAGTTGAGGGTCCACCGTGAAAACAATTTGACTTTGGAGGATAACCGGTATACCCTCACATGCAAGCATGCCTTCCGAAAAATATGAATTTCGTTTTAACAACGGAAGGCATGTGTAAAGCGTAAGAAATGAACCATCGCCAATTAAAAGTTCTGGAGGGATGATTGGGGGTTTGGATTGAATGGGTGACAAAAACATGTGGGGACCGAGAAAAGCCGAATATCCTCCCAAGGATTTTGAAATTGGAATGGGAGGTGGCGCACACGAAGGCAAAGATCCGATCACGGAAGGCGACTCGAGCAAGTACTCCTCATCGGCGAAAAAGTTTAAAACATTAACGTTTGAAACCAAATCATCGGGTATTTGAGACGGTGTGATAATAGAGAATGAAAATAGGGATGAAAGAAATTCAAACTCATGAGATGAATCATGGTCGCATGAAGATTGAGTTTCGAAGGAAATAATATCATTTTCAATGAAATGTTCTTCTTTGGGGGGCAAAGAAGAAATCATTGCATTGAAAATAGATATTACGTCATTTTCATCCTCACTTTCAATATCTATTATGCAATGGGTAAAGTCTATAATGGTTTGCTTCAAAGTAGGTAAAAGTACCTCATTTGGTTCAAAATATTCCTCGACTTCGAAAGTCTCAGAAGTAAAATCGTCGTCGGACTTAAATAGTAAATCCAAGTCATGTTCCCACGAACGATTTTCTTCTCGATAACGATTTTCAAGCTTCTCATTTTCATACGTACTCAAACCCTCACCGAATGTCATGGATCGAGGTGCGGATGCATGAAAATGGGAACTTTGAAAATTACCATCGGACTTAAACGAAAACTCATTATTATAAGAATTTTGAAAACTATTGCAATTCGTTTCAAAATTCCTATTATAAGGAGGTAATGGCCCAAAATTATTATCATCATCATCAAAATTCCAATAACCTAAATTTTGACTTTCGTTATACTCACCCAAAGTCATATTTGAATTTGTTATACTTTGGGATTCTAAGTATTCACCGAAAGTCATAGGTTTATGGGCATTTTAAGAATTATAACAATGATTACTGAAAGAATTGGAATAAGACATGCTTACCCCAAAAATGGCTCGAGGTGGCGAATTCCACAAAGTAAGTGTGCGCGAAAAAAATTCGAGCGTTTCTAAGTGCTCAAATGTGGAAGTCATGCAAAAAGGTTAGAAAATAATACAAATAGAAAGAAAATACTATGAAATACTAAATAAAATAAAGTCTAAAACAAACAAGTCCCCGGAAACGGCGCCATTTTGATCGACTGCAAAAAGTGCTCGTGTGTAAGTGCGCAGTCGTTGTTTTCATTGCGCCTACTCAATACAAATAAACCTAAATTACTACTACACTTACGAGGCAAGTCTAGCGATAAGTCGGGTATTGAAAATCCACAAGGACGAGATGCTAGAATTTAAGTGATTTAGTGCTCCGAAATAAAAGTGTAAAAGGTGAATTACAAACTAAAAAGGAAAATATGCATAAAAGAAAAATATTATTCTAGGCGAGGTTATTGAAACTAGATTAACAAAGCGGTAAAACTATAGGTTGCGTCGGATATCCCTCACCCGAGTTAATTTGTATAAAATGGATACATGGGTCGACGAGTTATTTAGAATGCGTCTCGTTTCGACACTTAATTGAATCAAGGGTTGTCACACCCCTAAATCCGCATAAAAGCCTAATAAGATTTTGGCGTCAACAAATATCCCAGAAATTGTGCACGAAAGGTCGTAAGCACGGGACATACATGATATGCCCCGTCAAATCTCCTAGGCGCAATAACTAGGACAACGCACCCAAATAGACCCGTAAACGCCATCACCAAAGCCAAGCAACGCATCAACTCAAGTGAGTTCCATTCAAACACAACCTAATTTAAATTACCTAGAAAACATGTTAAAAATGCGATAAATAAACCTAATAAATAAACGCGATAAAGTTACACTAGAAAGAAATGAAAGAAAGCATGTAAACCTAAATTAGAAAGCATGTAAATTACACTACAAAGCAAGAAATAATGAAATACAACTATATTAACGGAGATGGTAGCACAATCTTACAAGCCCAAATGGGTGTCAATCCAAGAAGAAAAGAGCTCTCAAACCTCCAAAACCCTAACCTATATAACCTAAAACGATTTATATCTGTTATCACAACAAAATTGTATTATATAGTAAGTGGGAATTAAAATAAAAAAGAAAAGAGAAAAGAAAAGAAAATGGCAAAATATTTGCTGAAAACAGGGGATCGATCGATTGACCCTTTTGGTCGATCGATCGATGGTGAACAAATATCCTACTGTCGATGAGGATCGATCGATCGATCCTTTTGATCTATTGATCAATCAAGCAGGGCAGAATCAAGGCAGCCTACTGCATTGCCTTTTCTTCCCTTCTCCCCTATTTTGGTTTCAATGCTTTTCTCTTTCTCCAAAAGTGTCGTAACTTCTTCATATGGACTCGGAATCGCGCACCGTTATACAACTTCCGTGTAGATGCTGGTCCAAGTGCCCAAACTGTGAATTGATCAAATTGCCCTTGAAAGTGCAATTGCGTATAGAACTTGAGCAGAATGCGTTCGAACTCCATACTTAGTACCTAAATACCTACGAAAGCTCAAGTATACCTCATATAGCATGTTAACAATACAAACCGAGCTTGTCTGGTTAACGGGATTAAATATAGAGATTAAGGCACCCGAGGGGGCTCAAATGCGTAGGTTCGACGGATGAAATACGTAATATTTGGGTATTATTAGTTTACAATGTAATTATAGCCCTTTGAGGGTGTATAATAGTTGGAATATTAAAGGATGGAATAGCTTTAGATTGTAGACATTTACATTCGTACAATGTTAACAACGTTTATAGTTATTGATTATTTGTTGTTATTGTTGGTCGGTCTTCCTGGTGTTAGTCGGTCTTCTTTAACTTGTTGGTCGGTCGTCCTTCAGTTGGTCGGTAACTTGCCCTTGTTGACTTAGATTAATGCCCAGGTGGATGACACGTGTTTCTATATGATTGGTCCACATATCTAGATCATTTTTTAAATCAATAGAATCCCCCAATGTTTCATGCTTTAGGTTTTTACAAGAGTATGGAACATTTAGCTCTTAAAGTTGCTCAGGCAATAATTTTGTGGCTTGTTCGGTTACCGACTCCCCCAACTCGTAAATTTATTCACTTTAACTATCAACACATAATGTGGATGGTATTTTTGTAATTATCCACAACTTTAGCGAATCTTTTTTGGATAAATGTCTTTTTTGTCTTTATCCGCCAACAGTTCAATCGACGTTTCCTTTTAATTATTACCTTTCCAATTTTTGAGGAAACCTATAAAGGCGAGAAAAGCCACGATCGTCTCTTCCTAAAACTTTCTGAGTTTTTTTTTGTGTCGTTGTGCCTTCAAGCTTTCTCTCTCTCTTGTGCGATCGCTCTCTGTTCTTCAGTTCCTGCTGAATCCTTAAATTCTGTAAAAATCTTTTTCCTTTCTCTATTTCTTCTTCCTCAATCATAGTTTATCCTGTTACTTATCTTGATTAATTCATAAATAAATGGAATATTCCTTCATGAGTAGAACTAGAACATCCCAGTTTGCCCGCTTATCTTTTTTCATTAGCTAAGGGTCACTGGTTTCCCTTTATTTTTATCGTTGAATATGGGTTCACCTTTCCCCCAAAACTCTTGTCGTGAATTTTGTCAGTATTTTGATATCGTCCCAGCTAGAGTAGCCCCCAATACCTAGAGGGTAGTTAATGAGGTTTATAAATTAAACCAATTCCATGGGACCCATCTAAGGATCCTATTAATTATGTTCTGCTATAAGTGGGTAACTAGTAATACAACTTCCTATTTGAAAAATAGGGTTGTGAACAGAGCATAAGTAGTTAACCTTCCTGACTCTAGTAAGGATTACTTCGAATATGGAGTAGTTGTTAAAAATTGGCAGCAAGCTCCTTTGACTGGGAATGTTGAGTACTAGGGGCCTAGTGTCCACCAAGTGGCAATGGAACAGGTTGCACTTTGTTTATTTATCTTTCTTTGAATATTATGCTAACTGCTAGTACTGATGTATACTTTGTTGATTTTTACTTGTAGTCGACCGAAAGAGAGAGTGTCCCAAGGAGAGTGACATGAACCTTAGAGAGTTGAAGTTTATTTGCGCATTCATAAAAAAGTCAGGGAAGAGCATGCTAGATCAGCTTCATACTTACTGCAGTATAAAATACCATCACTTCCTTTGTTGCTCGCCCAATTATAGTCGCTACCTTTATTTTAATTAACCTTGACCAAGACCCCATCTCCACATCCTCTGCCACTGCATCTGATAGTGGGGAACTTGCTACTGTTTATTCTTCTTTAGATTCATACCTACCTCTTACTGTTGCTATGGGGAAGAGGAAGTTTCCCAATATCTTGGGTGACATAGTTGCTACTGGCTCTTCCAAACAAGCTACTGATGGAGCCAAAAATAAATAATATGTTGGGTTGAAGCCCTATCCAATAAGGAGGATACTGGGAAGAAGCCCCCATCTAATAAGGGGAATATTGGGAAGAAGCTTCGTATTGAAGAAGCTGATGAAAGTCAGCTCAAGAGGTTGAGAAGAGGACTCCCTTCTAGGCTGGCAGAAGGGTCTTCAACTAATATCGACCAACAAGAGTTGGTTGATTTATCGGTTTCTGGTTCACCAGTGGCACTTGGCCCTGGTTTGGCTAGACAATTAATAAAGTCTGGTACTTTTCCAGACCATAGAGGTGTTACAGTTGCATTGCCCCGATCAAGGAGTTCTTAAAGGGCTACTCAAAGCCTAGCTCTGGTAATTTTCTTTTCCTTATTTATTTCTTTGTTTGATATTTCTGATATTAACTCGCCTTGTTTTCTTTTTGTAATTTCTTGTTGAATTCAACTACATGCTGGAGAAGGATGATGCTTTGCGTTCTTCTTCTCATGAGGTTGAAGAAGATTTTAATGAGCTTAAGAAATCGTTGCTTGATTCATAACAAACATTGGCCAATGAGCAGAAGAAATGAGAGGAAAAATTGAGAATTGTAGAAGAAGATGATGTGGCTGCTCGGGGTCAAGTTGTTGCTCTGCAGAAAGAGCTGGATATTAAAAAAGCTAAAACCACTAAGCTGCTGAAGGACTTGGATGCTGGGAAGGATCTATTTATTGCTTTGAGATCCAAGAGAGCTAAGGTCGGGGATGATGGCTTCAACAAGGGCTGAAACAAAGACAGTGGGGCAGCTTCTTTGCAAATTGACTTTGTGAAGAAGAAATATTTAAATGATGGTTGGTTGGCAGCCCTGGTGGAGGTCGGTACCCCTAAAGATTCTGAACTCTTCCTCAAACATGATCCAGGGGCTCCCCCTAACATGGATGAGGAAATTAAAGATGATGGGGGTTCAAGTGAATCCTGGATGATGTTGGATTCTGCCGATCAACATCAAACTATTGATTATTTTTGCTCCTCCATCTGATAGCCATTTGTATATGCCTACTCCTGCTTATATTTTTATCGAACCTATGCCAGATATAAAGAAGGTGTAGATCTGTCTGAGCAACTTTTATTTTTATTTTCTTCTTCACTTGTAATATTTTTTTTATGATGTATTTGTACTTAACAATTTATTAATAAAAGGAAATCCTCTTTCTGTTTCGCTTGTCTTTTATCCATATTTTATACTCTGTTGTTGATTGGATATTCTTCTTGCTTTTGATAGTTCATGGATAAACTGTAATACTTCTACTTTATTGACTCCGAGCTACTCAAGAGATGCAATGAGCGTTTTAAAGTTGGTCATTTATCACTGATCGAGGAAGATTTACTGAAGTTGCTCGGGGAAGGTGTGTCTGAGCAAGCTAAGGAAACCTATCTTTATTTGAAATGCCTTCTTGATTGGGTTGTGGCCAACAATATTGCCTACTATGAAGTGATTGAAGAGCAACAGGAGGAGTATAATGAGACCAATGCTCTTTTACATGATAGCTATGAGAATAAATACAAGGCTTTGAGTGAAGGTTGGGGCTTCGAACAGAAGTTGGAAAAATTTGCTTCTCACTTTCGAATATAAGAATTTTTGCTCAACCATGAAGTAGAGGAAGGCAAAGCTATTGCTAAGTTGTTGGAGGAGGAGAATAATAATTTAATAAATGAGTTAAATTCCTTGAAGTCTTCTTCTACTGATGTTTCTACCACCGACGAAGGTCATTCTTTCTTGGAGGCTGAAAATGCCAGATTAATGGAAAATTTTGAGGCACTAAAAAAGACTAAGTCTGTATATTCTTCCCGAGCAAGAATTAAACCTGGACAAGGAACCACAGATGAGGCTAGGACTCAACAAACCCTTGCTAACCAATCTGCCCAGTTGAAGGCCAAAAACTAATCACTTACTGAGATGTCCCTGAAGCTTAAAACTTATTCTGAGCAACTTGCCACTCAGTCTTCTCAGCTACAAGCTAAGGATGGAGTGCTGAAGAAATTGTATCACCAAGTTGAGAGGATGACCTTCCAGTTTCACATGCAACCTAGAGAGATCTGGATGAAAGGGTATAATGAAGCTTTGGGGCATTTTGATGTTGGGTTTAAACATCCCCAAAATTAAGGCTATAAATGGGGTTGGACTAATTATCTGACTGTGTTGAAGGTAGAACAAAATAGTCCTTTTCGAAAATGGTATGATCCTGGGTTGTTAGACCTTGAAGACCCTCCATTTAGACTAGATGTTAACTGGATTCCTACCAACATAATTCCCCGGGCCCTCTAAATATATAGGATATTATGAGCTGCACGACGAGATGGCAATCTTCCGACCTCTTCATATGTTAGATCGGCCAAGCAGCAGTAATAGGAGAATGCTTCAGGACTTTAATTTTATCAATTCTTCTTATACTTTAGATGATCCTCCAGCTGACATGGATCCAGTTTTCAAAGCGGAAGGGAAACGCCCTTTAGAATAATGTCCTGTAATTCTTTTGTAAACATAATTATGCAATCATTATTCAAATGAATCAAAAAGAATTTGATTAACTTATCTTGTTCATCTCTGAATGTGACAGTTGGATGTGAATGATTTCTTCTTTTTCATTAATTATATTGACACACTTAGATTAAAATATAAATTTAGTATCAATTACCAATGAATACATAGGTTCTATTAGCATACTTAGATTAAAATCTAAATTTGGAGCTAGTTACCTATGTGTCTCCAAATGTTTCACTAACATACCTAAAGGCTTAGGTTTTCTATTTTAGTTACTAGTGGTATGACTAGGCATATGTGGAATATGTTCCGACATTCCTCTTGAGGAATCTTAGTAACGTTCTTCCCGCACTTTGCCCGGTAGGATAAAGATCTTATTTTATCCTTATATTTGTTCACCATCTTGAGGCCGTAATAACTTATTTAGTGTGATGTCGATCAAGTTTTGCTTGTGCCGAGCAACTTATTGCTTATGACGACTAACATTAGGCTTGTTTTGGTAAGACTAATCTCATGTCGAGCAACATTGTGAAGTTTTTCTGGCAACTTTTAGCTTATTTAAGATCAAGTATATAGTATATAGGTAGTGCATAACACTAGTTTCCCAAAAAAAAATTGGAAAAACAGAAATTGAAGGAAATATCCTTTTATTGATACTAAAAATTGATATTGAACTGAGTACACTTGATTACATTGCTGGTAATATTTTCTCAGATGCTCCGTGTGCCATGGATTCTTGAATTCTTCCCCCTCTAAAGTCTCAATCCTATAAGTTCCAGGTCAGATGACTGCAGAAATACAATAGGGCCCATGCCAGTTGGCCTCAAGTTTATTATTTTTCTGAAGCACCTTCTTCAGCATATAATCTCCCTCCTTTAAGTTGGTCGGCTTCATCCTTTTTTTATAAAATCGAGTTGCTCGTTGCATTTCTCAGAGAAACAGCTTCTCGTACCTCTTCTAGCATATCCAAATCCAACCTTCGCATTAGATTACTCACAAGAGAGTTAAATTTCAAAACTCTATGGGATGGAAGACCCAACTCAACATGTATAATTGCTTCAGTCCCAATGCTAACATGTATGGGGATTTTCTAGTTGCAGTCCTCGGGGTTGTTTGGTACGCCCATAAAACAGAGTGTAGCTCATTGATCCAGTTTCCCTTTGCATCATCTAGCTTTTTCTTCAACCCATTTAGCAGAGTTCTATTTGTAACTTCAGTTTGCCCATTACTCTAAGGGTGGCCTGGAGCAGAGTGTAATTTTTGGATGTTGGACTGAGCGTAATAAATCGCGAGTTCCTCATTATCAAACTGCATGCCATGGTCGGTAATGAAGACATAAGGCAATCCATATCTAAATGAATTTGTGTACCTTCTCATTAGGCATGTCTATCAATGGCTCTGCCTCCACCCACTTTGTAAAGTAGTCCACTGCAATAACCAACTACTTGAATCTTCCATGGGTGATCGACAATGGCCCGACCAAGTCTATTACCCATATGATAAATGGATAAGGTGAAGTGATTGGGGTGAGAGTAGCATGTGGAGTCTTGCGGATGCTGGAATACCTTTGTCACTTGTCACACTTTTTAGCAAAAGCTGCGCAATTCACTCACATAGTTGGCCAGCAGTATCCTTGCGCACTTATTCGTTGCAGAAGTGTTCTTCCTGTAATATGAGCTCCACAAGATCCTTCAAGTACTTTTTGAATTAGGTCTATAACTTCTGCTGGATGAACGTAATGCTGCAAATTGACTGTCAATCCTCTCCTGTACAAACTCCACCATTTAGCACATATCTGGCAGCTTTATACTTCGACTTTTTAGCTTCAACCATATATGTTGGTAAGTTTCATTGTTCAATATATGCTCTGATGGGATCCATCCAAGATGGCCCCATATCTACAACAATAAAATTGATCATTAAATCTCCATCTATACTCATGTTGGCCAAAATCTCAATATAATAGTTCGTCGGAGTTCAACACTGGTAGCTGAAGCTAGTCGAGCAAGAGCATCTGCTCGGGCATTTTCCACTCTTGAATTTTATTCATCCGAACAACTGATAATTTTGTTATTACCTCCATTGCTCTAGATAAGCATCTGACTGTCAATTCGCCTTTAGCTCCATACAGGCTCAAGATTTGATTTATTACCAATTAGGAATCACTATGTTCCACGACTTGCTTGGCATTCAGTGATTGGGCTAAACTCAATCCCACAATAAGAGCTTAGTATCCTACCTCGTTATTTGAGGCTTGGAATTGAAATTTTAGTGCATATTCAATATCAATATTATCGGGAGTGTTAAGTATTACACCTACTCCACCGCCCATTGCATAAAATGACCCATTAACATACAAGTTCCATATTGGGAGATCGTCGTCAAATGTTTGGTCCATTAAAATCCCATAGTTGAATGTTTTTTTTCTTGATTTCTCATACTTCTTTGACATCTCCTTTATTCGGGAAGAAGAATCTGGTAGGTCGGCAATGGTCTCTCCTAGTAAAAGTTCTTTAGGAGCCTGACTGTCAATAACTTTATTTTCTCCCGATCCTCGCTCGACCTACTGATTTTGTTGCTCGAAAACCTCAGGGTAAGTGAATTCAGTTATTAAATCTGCTACTGTTTGGCCTTTTAGAGAAGACCTTGGTTCATAAATGATATCTTACTCCCCCAATTCTACTTCCCAGTACATTAATCTGCCAGACTACTCTGTCTTATGTAAGGCTTACCTTAGTGGCATATTAGTGTATACTACTATCGTATGGGCTTGAAAATAGGGATTCATGCGTTTAGATGCTTTAATCAACGCCAATGCCAACTTTTTTAAGCGAGTGTACCTCATTTCTGCACCTCAAAAAGCTTTATTGGTGTAGTAAACAGGCTTTTGAACTCCATTCTCCTCTCTGATCAAAGAAGAGCTCACGACTTATTCAAAAACAGCTAAATACAAGTACAATTTCCCCCCATAATTGCTTTGAAAAGCAGTGGAGGTAACCCCAAATACTTATTCAACTCCAGAAAAGCTTTCTCACATTATCCGTTCCACTGAGATTTCTCACATTCTTCGTTCCACTCAAAACTCTTTCTGGGTATTTTGAAAAATGGTAGGCACCTAACCTGGTCAGAGCTGCTACTCTCCCAGTTAGCCTTTGCACATCCTTCTTGCAAGTCGGTGACTGCATCTCAAGCAATGCTTTAATCTTATCTGGGTTTGCTTTCATTCCCCTGTGATTTATTATGTAACCGAGGAACATTCCTTCTTGTACTTGATAGCGCACGATAAGTGTGCGCGTGTAAGTGCACAGTCGTTGTTTTCTGTATCGTCGCGACTATACAAACAATCCTAAATTATGGCTACACTTGCGAGGCAAGTATGGCGGTAAGTCGGGTATCGAAAATCCACAGGGACAAGATGATAGAATTTATGTGATTTAATATTCCGAAATAACAGTGTAAAAGATGATTACAAACTAAAAAGTAAAAGATGCATAAAAGGGAAATGTTAATCTAGGCGAGGGAAATGAAACTAGACTAACAAAGCGAGTAAAACTATAGGTTGTGTCGAATATCCCTCACCCGAGTTAATTTGTATAAAATGGTTACATGGGTCGACGAGTTATTACAAATGCGTCTCGTTTCGAAAGTTAATTAAATCAAGGGTTGTCACGCCCCTAAATCCTCATAAAAGCTTAATAAGATTTTGGCGTCAACAAATATCTCGAAAATTACGCGCGAAAGGTCGTAAGCACGGGACATACATGATATGCCCCGTCAAATATCCTAGGCGTAATAACTAGGACAACGCACCCGATATACACCGATAAACACTATCACCAAGCAAAGCAACGCGATAATCCGAGTGAGTTCAATATAAACACAACCTAATTTAAATTACCTAGAAAGCATCGTAAAAACGAGGTAAATAAAGCGATAAAGAAACGCGGTAAATCTACACTAGAAAGAACAGGAAGAAAGCACGTAAACTAATTAACAAAGCATGTAAATCTAATTTGAAAGCAAGAAAATAAGGAAATACAAACTATATTAATGGAGAGGATGATGAAAAGTGCAACATTCAACCCAAATGGGGTGTAAATCCAAGAACAATTGAAGAAGAACTCTCCAAATCACCCAAACCCTAAGCTATTCTAACCTAAAACTATCTAAAAACATATATATCTGTTTATTACATCAAAAAAGCTATTTATAGTAAGTGGGAATTAAAATAGAAAAGAAAAGAGAAAAGGAAATACAGGCCAAAATATCTGCTGAAAATAGGGGGATCGATCGATCGACCCCTTTGGTCGATCGATCGATGATGAACAAAATATCCACTATAGATAAGGATCAATCATCGACCCTCGATCGATCGATCAAGCAGGGCAGATTGCCTTTCTCTCCTCTTCTCCACCTCTTTTGGTTTCATTATTTTTCCCTCGGCTGAAATCGCCGTAACTTCATCATACGAACTCGGAATCGTGCACCGTTCGTGGCCACACGAAGCTATCGAGGCGGGATACAACTTCCATGAGATGTTGGGCCAGGTGCCAAAGCTGTGAAAAGACTAAAATGGTCTTGAACTTGCGATTGCGTACGGAAATCGAGCGGAACGCGTCCGAACTTCACACTTAGCATCTAATTACCTATGAAATCTCAATTAATCCCTGCAAAACATGTTAACGTAGAAATCCGAGGTTGTCTAGTTAACGAGCATAAATATAGGGAATAAGATACCCGGGGGGGCTAAAATGCATCCGTTCGAAAGTTGAAATACGCAATATTTGCGTATCATCACACCCCCTAACTTACACATTGCTAGTCCCTAGCAATGAAATATGATATAACAAGAACTACAAGCAAACCAAAAGCAGGAGATAGTACAAAAGTATAGTATAAAAGCAATAAACAGATAAGGCCACTTTCGCGGGTGAACAATTGCATTTAGCATATGCAATAAGCCGTTAAACCCCTAGGTCACCCTAGTGGACGAGTGTCGTCTCGTGAGGGTTTTCAGAGACGGTACCCACAAACATCACATGGTTTCCTCAAAATATGCCCAACCCAACATGTGATAAGCCCAAAAATAGCGAACAAGATTTCATACGAATTATTAGCAAAGTGAATGAATTCAAACAAAAGTCCAAATCATTAACATTATAGAATGCACCTCATATAATTGAAACCTTAAAATGTGGGAGGGGGAGTGAGCACATGCAAAGTGTGATTTGGCGAAAAACTTATATAAAGCGGATAAACATTAAAGCGAGCATATATTCAATCCTCACGAGCATTACACTCATTAAGTGAATTCACTCGAAACAGGGAGTTAACACACGGAACATGCGGGATAAAGAGTAAATGTAAATGGAAACTATGCCGCACACATGTCACAGATGAAGAACACTATATAGAAATTGAAAACTGTAATCTCAATGAAAGGATACCGCACATTAAAGGAGGCGAAATGTATTTTCACATATTCTCAAAACTATTATGAATTTTAAATTACATCAACCTAAGATCATATAAGACTTTAATAGGGTTGTAATGTAGGTTAGGCTATGGTATGAAATGAAAGATATGTATGTACGGATTCAAAGTGTTCGAAAATGAAAACTCGGGATAATGAAAAAATGTTGGCAATATCAAAATTGGAAAACAAGTTCCAAAATGGCATTACATATATCATCGGGGAGAGTAATTAAAGCTTATTGAACTATATACACATATACAACTTTCTCCTTCTTTTGTTTTCTTCTTTTTCTCATGTTTTCTTTATTTTCTTTTGCTTTTTTGCTTTATCTTTTTCTTCATTTTTTTTCCTTTTCTTTTCTTTACTTATCAAACTCTCATATGCCTAAATTGCAACCGACATCATAACAACATCATTCAATCCCATGTAACGTTACAAACAAAGGTATGGAAAGTGTATGTATGGGCTAAAACTCCAATTTAGAGTTTGTTATGGGATTTGGGTTATGAAACGAAAGGCTATATTTAGGCAATATGGGTGATATAACAAAGAGGGCCTATGATCATTTCCAAAAGTTTACGCAATTCTCGAATCAAAACAATATATGAAAATTATGATCCAGTAACACATTTCAAGTTTGAACTCAATTAATGAACGATCAAATGAAAGAATAGTGAGATTACCAACGAATTCAAAATTTTCAATGAGAAAAGAATAGTGTATACACTCACAAATGACGAAAGGTACAAAACTTACTCGGTGTAAGTATATACAATGCAACAAAAGATTACAGAGTTATAAAAATCTTAAACCAAATCAATAAGGCAATAAAAGTGCATGTGCTCATGGGGTTAAAGCTTAATTCACGAAGTTATTAATAATATCAATAATCGAGGACTAATGTCTAATAACTTCTAAAATCGAGAACATGCATCGTTGGGTTGTCTATTGGATCAGACAATTATTGAAATTTATCCGCGAAAACAAAGGCAAAATGCCCAAAAAAAGGAGAAAAAAGAAAAAAAATCTTTTTGAAATTTTCAATTTTTCTAAGAAAGGCATACTAAGTAACTAACATGTGAGCAAAAACATGGACTAAATAATGAAATGGATAGAATATCCCACACCCCGTAACTTAAAACTTGACATTGTCCTCAATGTGTATTAAGAACCAAGTTAAAGAGAGGATAATAACGGTATTACCCAAAAGTGGAGCGATCCCCATAAGAACAAGTCCAAAGCATCTACAAAATAAGTTAGTACCGAGCATAGCAAAAAAAAAAAAAAAAAAATTTAACTAATTACATTAGGCTAAATTAAAAAGAAAGAAAGAATAAAAAGCTAACTATGTACAACCTACTATTTAGGCCTCACACTAACTATACACTAGAAGTCTAAATAGCTGAGGGTCCACTGTAAAAATGATTTGACTTTGGAGGATAACCGGTGTACCCTCACATACAAGCATGCCTTCTGAGAAATATGAATTCCGTTTGAAAAATGAAAGGCATGTGTAAGGCGTAAGAAAGGAACCATCGCCAATTAAAAGTTTTGGAGGGACGATGGGGGATTTGGATTGAACAAGTGACAAAAACATGTGGGGAACGAGAAAAGCCGAATATTCTCCTAATGATTTTGAAATTGGAATGGGAGGCGGTGTACATGAAGGCACGGATGCGATTGTGGAAGGCGACTCGAGCATTTACTCCTCATCGGCGAAAAGGTTTAAAACATTAAAGTTTGAAACCGAATCATCGGGTACTTGAAACGGTGTGATAATAGAGAATGAAAATGGGGATGAAAGAAATTCAAACTCATGAGATGAATAATCATCGCATGAAGTTTGAGTTTCGAAGAAAATAATATCATTTTCAATGAAATGTTCTTCTTTGGGGGCCAAAGAAGAAATCATTTCATTGCAAATAGATATAATGTCATTTTCATCCTCGCTTTCCATATCTATTATGCAATGGGCAAAGTCTATAATGGTTTGTTCCAAAATAGGTAAAAGTACCTCATTTGGCTCAAAACATTTTTCGACCTCAAAAGTCTCAAAAGCAAAATCTTCGTCGGACTCAAAAAGTAAATCCAAGTCATGTTCCCAATTTTCTTCCTGATAATGAGTTTCAATTTTCTCATTTTCATACATACGCAAACCCTCACCGAATGTCATGGGTCGAGGTGAGGATGCATGAAAATGGGAACTTTAAAAATTACCATCGGACTTAAATGAAAATTCATTATTATAGGAATTTTGAAAACTATTGCAATTCGTTTCAAAATTCCTATTATAAGGAGGTAAAGGCCCAAAATCATTGTCATCATCATCAAAATTCCAATAACCCAAATTTTGACTTTTGTTATACTCGCCCAAAGTCATATTTGAATTTGTTACACTTTGGGATTCTAAGTATTCACCGAAAGTCTTAGGTTTGCGAGAATTGTGAGAATTATAACAAGGATTACCGAAAGAATTGGAATATGACATGCTTACCCCAAAAATGGCTCGAAGTGGCGGATTCCACAAAGTAAGTGCGCAGGGGGAAAATTCAAACGTTTCTGAGTGCTCAAATGTAGAAGTCATACAAAAAGGTTAGCAAATAATACAAATAGAAAGAAAATACTATGAAATTCTAAATAAAATAAAGTTTAAAACAAACAAGTCCCCGGCAACGACCCCATTTTGATAGCGCGCGAGAAGTGTGCGCGTGTAAGTGCACAGTTGTTGTTTCCTGTCTCGACGCGACTATACAAACAAACCTAAATTACGGCTACACTTACGAGGCAAGTATGGCGATAAGTTTGGTATCGGAAATCCACAGGGACGAGATGCTAGAATTTATGTAATTTAATATTCCGAAATAAAAGTGTAAAAGATGATTACAAACTAAAAAGTAAAAGATGCATAAAAGGGAAATGTTAATCTAGGCGAGGGAAATGAAACTAGACTAACAAAGCGAGTAAAACTATAGGTTGCGTCGAATATCCCTCACCCGAGTTAGTTTGTATAAAATTGTTACATGGGTCGACGAGTTATTACAAATGCGTCTCGTTTCGAAAGTTAATTATATCAAGGGTTGCCACGCCCCTAAATCCTCATAAAAGCCTAATAAAATTTTGGCGTCAATAAATATTCCAAAAATTACATGCGAAAGGTCGTAAGCATGGGACATACATGATATTCCCGGTCAAATCTCCTAAGCGCAATAACTAGCACAACGCACCCGAAATACACCCGTAAATACTATCACCAAGCAAAGCAACGCATTAACCCTAGTGAGTTAAATTCAAACACAATCTAATTTAAATTACCTAGAAAGCATCGTAAAAATACGATAAATAAAGCGGTAAATCTACACTAGAAAGCACGGGAAGAAAGCACGTAAACTAATTAACAAAGCATGTAAATCTAATTAGAAAGCAAGAAAATGAGGAAATACAAACTATATTAATGGAGAGGATGATGAAAAGTGCAACATTCAACCCAAATGGGGTGTCAATCCAAGAACAATTGAAGAAGAACTCTCCAAATCACCCAAACCCTAAGCTATTCTAACCAAAAACTATCTAAAAACGTATATATCTGATTATTACATCAAAAAAGCTATTTATAGTAAGTGGGAATTAAAATAGAAAAGAAAAGAGAAAAGAAAATAAAGGCCAAAATATCTGCTGAAAAAAGGGGATCAATCGATCGACCCCTTTGGTCGATCGATCGATCAAGCAGGGTAGAATCAAGGCAGCCACTGCATTGTCTTTCCTTCCTCTTCTCCTCCTCTTTTGGTTTCATTGTTTTTCCATCCGCTGAAATTGTCGTAACTTCATCATACGAACTCGAAATCGCACACTGTTCACGATTACGTGAAACTATCGAGGAGGGATACAATTTCGTGAGATGTTGGGCCAGGTGACTAAGTTGTGAAAAGACTATAATGCCCTTGAACGTGTGATTGCATACGAAAATCGAGCGGAACGCGTTCGAACTTCACACTTAGCTTTCAATTACCAATAAAAGCTTAATTAACCCCTGTAAAACATGTTAACGTAGAAATCCGAGGTTGTCTGGTTAACGAGCATAAATATAAGGAATAAGATACCCCAGGGGGCTAAAATGCATCCATTCGAAGGATAAAATACGCAATATTTGCGTATCATCAGTACTCCAAAGACGCATTTGGTCGGGTTATATCTCATTTGATGTTT
This sequence comes from Sambucus nigra, assembly GCA_949130495.1. Lineage (NCBI taxonomy): Eukaryota > Viridiplantae > Streptophyta > Magnoliopsida > Dipsacales > Adoxaceae > Sambucus > Sambucus nigra. The sequence continues at coordinate 527,702,800 of OX422209.1, forward strand.
CTCAAGTTATTCAAAAGTCTGGCGGAGGTCGATAATATGGTGAGACTCTTTTTTGCTCTTTGTAAGCATATTATCCACGTGCACTTCCATATTTTTGCCTATTTGATCTTCGAGGACCTTGTTCACCAGCCTTTGATACGTCGCAATAGCATTTTTCAAACAAAAGGCATAACATTATAACAGTAAGTTCCTCGAGGAGTGATGAAATAAGTGTTTTCCCTATCTTCAGGCTTCATTTTGATCTGATTATAACCAGAATAAGCATTCATAAAATTAAGTAACTCATGTCCTTAGGTAACATCCACAAACTGTTTTGTTTTGGGCAAAGGAAAGTGATCCTTTAGGCATGCTTTGTTAAGATATGTGAAGTCTACGCGCATCCTCCACTTATTATTTTTTTTCTTGACCATAACTACATTGGCCAACCAATCTCGATATTTCACCTCGTCAGTGAAGGCTGCTTTCTGAAGCTTTTCAACTTCCTCTTGTATTGCTTGGTTCTTCTTGGGGTTGAACACTTTTCGCCTTTGCTTCACTCGCTTGATTTCTTTATTGACATTGAGCTCATGGCAAAGGAAGTTAGGATCTATTCCTGGCATTTCTTCGTAACTCCAAGCGAACACGTATTTTTTATGTCTAATGAAGCTTATTAGTTCCTATTTAAGAATAAGATCCAGCGTTTTTCCAACTTGAGTAGTGCGCTCTGGTTTGTCGTCATCTAGCCAATGCTTTCTGTCGCTTCTACAATCTGACCCGTTACCAACTATATCTCTCCATTGGATATAAGGTTTCAACCTCGGGATCTTCTTCAGGTTCAGAGGTATCCACTTTGTACGTGGTGTTTTTCCTCATTGTTTCTTCCAGCTCTTCCTGCTCGACAGATGAATAGTAGCATTCCCGAGCTACTTTTTAATCGCCTTTCACGACTCCTACACCAAAGTTGGTGGAACTTCAAGCATTGATGAATGGTAGAAGTCACTGCCTCAAACTTCTTTAACCCAACTCTTCCCATAATTATATTGTACGCTGAATGGACATTTTTATCCATTACAAAGAAACAGATTTTCTCTATTCAGTTGGCTGGCCATATACCAATCATTACTTCCATATTAATGGTTCCCAAAGGGAAGACTTTTTATCCTGCAAAACCTATTAGTGGTCGATAATAGGGCTCTAACTGGCTAAGCTTAAAGTTCAAGCTGCCGAAACATGGAATAATATCTGCCGAGCTACCATTATCTACTAAAACTCTATAGACCATGATATCTTCCTTTCTGATTTTAATTACCTGGGGATCGTCATGGGGTACAATACCCCTGATAGGTCATTTTTAGAAAAACCTATTACCAATTTCTCTTTATTAACCTTCCTTGGTTTGTCTTCCTCGGTAAGATTAATCCTCTGTATGTATGAGCAAGTTTGAGCCTCATTGAGGTAAGATTTTTGCCCTTTTGTATGATCCCCCCTCCTACATCTACACCTGTAATCATTTGGCAACCAAAAGAACCAAAACTGAGCATGAATACCTCACGTTCTTGTTGACGGGGCTTTTTTAGCAAGTTGGGATCATCATTCTGGTCATCTTTATGAGCCCTCTTCTTCTCCTCTATAGGTCGACAGGGGGATTTTTATTTGTGCTGATCTCCCTTATTATTTTACCAATCAATAAATTGATTCAATTTTCCTCTTCGGATGAGAGTTTCAATCTCATTTTAAAGAGAAATGCAACGATCCGTCGTGTCACCATGGTCTTTATGGAACTCGCAGTATTTAGTTTTGTCCCTCTTGGTAGGGGAACTTCTCAACATACCAGGCCAATGCACATCTTTATTTTATTTGATCTCCTCTAAGACATGAGGAATGTCCATGGTTAGTGGAGTGTGGTTGTGATACTTCTTGAGCTTTTATATAATTCCTTTATGTTTTGACTCCTTGTGCTCCCTGTAATCTTTGTGATCCTTCGTATTATTTTTTCCCTCAACTTTTACTCCCAAGCTCATCTTGGTTGCCATTTTTTCCTCAGTATTCATGATTTTGGCTACTTTGGCCATCAATTCTTCCATGGTCTTTGGGGGATCTGTAACAAGTGTATAATAGAGCTTATCGGGGAGTAATACACTCATAAGGGCTGTTATAGCAGTTTTCTCCTCATAATTTATAACCTCCAGCTTCTCATTGTTGAAACGAGTGATGTAGTCCATGATGCTCTCTCCTTCCTTTTGTCGTACACTAAGAAAACGTGCCACCCTTTTTATCGGTCTGACCCCCAAATAAAAGTTGCTAATCAATAGCTCGGCCAACTGGTGGAAGGTAGAAATCTGTCCCCGAGGAAGGCCATTATACTGTGACAACCCGCCTAATTAAATACCGGGTGATGAGTCCTTTTTTAAATTAAAATCGAGGTGAACGGTTGGTTCATTCTTAGCATCACTGCCGTAAAATAATTATTTCTAATTTAAACACCCTAAATAATTAAGCTAAGTGTCAAAACAATTTAAAGTCTTATTTCAATTTTAAATTTCAACGTGAGAACCCTTTTAAATAATCAACAATGTAAGAATCACATAAATGCTAAGAATGACAATCAACACAAGATAATTATCTCGTATAGATTAACCAAACCAAATTAAAGAACCATAAAAGAAATCATCCTGACAAAAGTTAACTCCCAATGAGTACTGAATACTGGAAATATAAATAAACATAAATCTCTGACAAATCCAAATGGAATAGAAAATTGGGCGACACATGCCCTAACTATGAAGAACTAAAACAAGAACTGAATCAATAAAGAGGTCGTCTGAAGCAAGGGACTGCAACTCCCACATAAGCTGCAGCACGTCCAGTCCAAAGAATCTATGCTTGACGCCCTTGTGGTTGGGCACCTGTAATTCATACATATATATACAAGAGAGAGTAAAATGACACGACAAGGGTTAAAGCCCGAGTGTAAAAAAATTTAAAATAGTTTAGCAATTATTTAAAATGCTTATCGGCTAATGTGACAACCATTTTAGTATGCGACACTATCTTGAGAATTCTCACCTCTCATCTAGTGTGCACGCCTACCGTACTACTAAACTCATAAGTCTATCTAACTTATATTCCATAAATCTTTATCCCGAGAAGTAATAAGGCTATGATATTTATTAGTCACTCATATAATATATATACTATCGTCACCCCACATAAAATCTATGGTGCTGGCATACTCTGCTATCAAGTCCCCATATCACTCATGCTAAGGAAATACTAGTTCAGAATCACTCTCGAACTGTATTAACAAAATACACACAAAATGGAGGCGAAGCATAGATCCAAGTCATTAAGAGGTAAGCACATACCCCTCACGTCTCTTAGGACCGTCTGACTATCATTCTCAGATAGCGTGTACCAAGGAATCTTATTTTTTAGGGTACAAGTCAATATCCCCCATAAAGGTCCCATCAAGATAAGACTGTCCCGGTGCGGCAACCTCCGTGATAGCAAGTAGCGCGAGTATGATTATACACAAGCATAATATAAATATATACACATGCACTCGGTCCTATATATAAATACTCTCATTTTTTCGATTAGGTTCGCCCACGACCCAACAATAATAGTTATTAACCGCACTTAGTACAATTTTACTCAATTGCCTCGCATAAAGGATTCATATCTTTTATTCTTAATTATAATCATTTCATACTTACTCCTCTTCTCTCGAAGTATTCTCTCTTACTAAATATAATTTCTGTAGGTACACCCTCTCTAACCTTCTGGTCTAAGTCTTTCACGAGTTTCTTTATTCTCTAGTGAACGTACGCCCAATTTTCCAATGTGTGACGAAACCCCCCTGTTAACCCACAATTTCATCCCATATAAAATTTCACTCAACGAAATTTACTTAGACCCTACTGGTCCTGATAATAATATCCCAATTTTCATCATTTAATAAGGTCAAATTTGGAAAGGACTAAATTACCCCTCCGGGGTGCCAGTTAGGCCTAGAAACACCCCGAGACCCAAACTGAACCCCCGGGTACACTTTTCTGACTATTTCGATCCTTCCAGAGATGTTGGCGCACTAAAAATGACCATACGGGTGACTTATAATTTACTCACTTTTATAATAATAATTTAGTCCCGACACGACACAGACGCGTCCCGACTTAAATTTCCATAATTGTCATGTCATTCACCCGTGACCTTTTAATAGATTCAATTTCATATTATTACTTTACTCGTCTAGTAATATTCAACAAATTCCCAATAAATATTAACTCTCGTCACGCTAGTAAATATTTTTAAATGATATTCTGGATTAGTATTAAATTAATAACTCAATTAAATTTTATAAATCCTCCAATATTAAAAGCCATAAAAATATGGGGTATTACATATACCAGATTTGTGCAGACCCAGTAATTGTTCCAGAGAATGATCAACACCTCATTTCGTCGAGAACTTCGTAAATCTTAATTGTTGCTTGATATTGTTCTATATGGAGAACTAGATAAATTTTTCCATCGTATTTGGGTGTAACTACTGGAGCTTTGAACTTTGCTGGGGTGGGGAAATCCACAATTGCTTGCACAAAGGAAGATCCTTTTACAAATCTTCTTTGCAATAGGTTTTTTTCCTTAGCCATTTCTCCTAGCATATCCTCAAATCTCTGAATAGAAGCTTTCCAAGTGTTATTACCATCATAAGACCTATGCATTGTTGTTTTGTTGTTTGCATAATTTTCCTCCTGGGTGTAACACCCTGTATTTTTGACGATTTAAATAATTATGTGATTAATTATTATTATGGTAATAAATATGAGATTAATTACTGTTGTTGGATTAATTAAATTAAAATGTGAGAAATTAATTTATTATTAATCCGGATTAAAATAATTATTAACTAGCGTGCCAAGGGTTAATACTTATTGTTGTAAACTATTAGATATTACTGTGTGATATGTAATATGGAATTATGATATTTGATAAATTGTCGGAAGTGAGAAATACGGCAGTTTGGTAATTTAAGTCTGACACGCGTGTGAGTCGTGTCGGGACTAATTGAATGGAATAAAACGAAAAATTATTTATATTAACTCGTATGGTCATTTCGAGTGTGCCATTGAGTCCGGGAGGGTCGAGATAGTCAAAACAGTATACCCAGGCGTTTAGTTTGGGTCCCGGGGTGATTTTAGGCCTAATCGGCACCCCGAGAGGGCATTATGGTAAATTGTATTTTTGGGCTAAATTAATGGACGAAAATTGGGATTTATTATATCAGCCAAGAAAGTCCATTATGGTTAAGAAGTGACAGGAAGTTAGAACGGACATGGAGGATGTGAGGGAGAACCAAATTTTAAGAAAGAAGACTCATTTGGCATCACCTTGCATAACCGTGATCACTAACGCGTAGATCGCGAAGAGAGGAATGCGTATATACCAACATCACCAACGGATCAGACCGTCATATTCGAGGCAAGTGTTTATTACTTGCTTTCTTTTAGCAATAATCACGTTCATGTTAGTATAAGTGGATTTAATCATGATTTATATGTTAATTGGGTGAAAATTGGAGACTTAAATTATGATTTAGGATTGGTTTAATTAGTGGTTGGAATTCCTTCATGTATGTAGAGGATTAATCACGGAATTGGATTATATATTGATGAACGAATCTGGGTTGATTAGGTTCTTGAATTGGAATTTTGAAAACTAGGGTTCATGTGAATTAATTTGGGGGTTTTATGAAATTATGATAATTAATGACGAATTAAGGATCCTAGGATGATAGAAATGATTTATAACCTGTTAGGGGTTGATGGGTATTGATGATGAGTTGTTGGAAATTGAATCTTGGAGGTTTTTAGGTTCAAAAATGGTGAAAAATGTTGAAGTTTGGTGAAGAAGACGAACATTGCAATCTCGCGCGAAGTGGTTCAAACGAGATGGGGATCTCGCACGAAGTGATTCAAACGAGATGGAGATCTCGCGCGAAGTCGTTCGAGTGAGATGGCATCTCGCGTGAAGTTGCTCGAATGACACGTGGAAGTCATTCAAACGACAACTCTTCTGGTTCGAGCGACAGAAGGAATTTTTGGGGATTTTTCTCAAAGTCTAGTTTTGAGTTTTCCGGTTTATTGGAGTGAGAGAAACTACCAAATAGTAAATTCAAATAAGAAGGAATTTTGGGAAATGTATGTGGGAATTAATACTTGAATTATTTCGGTATAGAGTGAAGGTACCTTGGAGATTACGAGAGAGATAGTAATCTAATTATTTATACTATACGTAGTAATGAGGTTAAAATATGTATGGGGAGTATATATGTAGGTTGGAGAAAATACCTATAAATTATAATAGGATGTGTGTATGCCTATTATGTGATATTATTGTTAAGAGAACTGATGGGTGATAACCCGGGCATGCAAGAACCTTATAGTTAAGTGCACTAATGAGTGATAACTCGGGGGTGCAGAAACTCTATTGTTAAGTGTACTAATGGGTGATAACCCGAGGGTACAAGGATTATTATTGTTAGGCGCACTAATGGGTGATAACCCGGGGGTGCTGGATTATTATTAATAAGTGCATTAATGAGTGCTAACCCGGGGATGCAATATTCTATTGTTAGGCGCACTAATGGGTGATAGCTCGGGGGGTGCTGAATTATTATTGATAGGTGCATTAATGGGTGCTAACCCGGGGATGCATGATTTTCTGTTTATATGTGCACTAATGGGTTTTAGCCGGGGGTGCATGATTAGTATATATATATATATATATATGTATGTATAGATATGATGTGACTATATAAATATATATGGACTTATGAATATTTCTACTGTGTGAAATTAATAGAATTGGTAATAATAATAATCATTACATTGCACCAAGCGGTCTTAACCTAAATGTGCAGGATTAGTGTATATATATAGGGATAATGAGACTATATATATGTTTGAGTGTACTTGGGGTAACTTTCTACTTTGTGATACTAGTAGATAAAATGAAAATGAGAAGTAAGATAATCTTAGTGAATAAAAGATTAACCATTCAAACGATGTATAATGAAACTTAGTATGTGAGATAAACTGTCTGAATAGCGTATTGTATGGGTAATACGGGAATAATGCTAGTGAGCATAGTTAGTATTAGTATGGTTTATGACTAGTTAGACTGGTAGGTATAACTAGGGGGAGATTAGATGTACGTTAGGGGTGCACAATAGACGAAAGGTGAGAAACTCATGTGAGAGTTCGATAACTAACATGCGTATAAGACTTGTTTTAAGAACCAGTTATAAATACTTGCTAAATCATTTTTACACATCAAGCTCTGACCCATTTCTTGTATCTCTTCTCTCTTTTGCTATATATATGTATTATATCAGGTGCTCAGCCACATGAGTATCAAATTTAGAGATTTGGATTGCTTGACGTGCTGCAGCTGTTGTGGAAGCTGTAGGTCCTTGCAGTAGATGCATCTATCCTTTCCATTCAGTTTCATCTAAACTTCTTGTTTAGGGCATATGTCGCCCATTTTTAGTTCTTTCATCAGAGATATTGTATTCAGTTTATTGTATGGTTTGGAGTTTTGAATTGGGAAGTTTTATCCAGTTTTATTTATTTCAGTACTTGATTCATGTTCAGTATTTATTTACATTCCTATGTGTGGTGAATGGTTTATATTTTAAGATGGAAAGAAATGCATTTACTTGGTTTTATTAAAATTGGAAATGTTTTGACACCTAACTTAATTATATATTAGGTGATTAATATGTTAAAAAGTTTTTCGACAGTGATGCTGAGAATGAACCAACTGAATATCCTGTTTTAAATTAGCCCTATATTTAATTGGGCGGGGTGTCACAGTGGTATCAGAGCATCAGGTTCTAGTGTCCTTAGGATCTGTGCGGCTTATTACGTTTCAGCATATCGTTCTTTGATGTGAAGGCTTATGATAGGATTATTGTGTTCCCTTCCGTATGCGACTTACGTTCTCCTACTACGAATTATAATGGATGTGACTCATTATACGAAGTTCGATGTGATTCGAACCCCGAACATTTTAGAACGACCAGCGAGGGTCGTAAGAAGAACTGCGGGAGAAGAGGCTCAACAAAAGACATAGAGTAATCGGGGAAGAGTGATCGGGACGAAAATCACAATGAGAATTACCTAAGTTAGAGGTAGTAAAAATTGTCACTCGGGAACTGTGGGTTCCCAGGAAACAGTCATAGGTAACGGTGGAGTGAATTTAGGGCCACCTATCATAGTCGATAAAGGGGAAATCAGAGGGAATCTTTTGAAAACCCATCGGTGAAGATGCAGAAAAGAAAATGAGAAAGTGTAACAGACCAGCGGAGGTAGAAAATTCGAAGGCAATTGTGTAGAGTGGGGCATGACGACACTCATAATTTAATTTGTAGTTAAAAACTACAGCTCTTAGGAGCATCATGTAGTGATTAGAGGCAATCACCACATATGAAAATGTGTGTTTGAAAATTTAGAGAGAAATTTGGGTACGATTTGACCGTGAGGTCTTTCATTCTATGTGATAACAAAATGTGAATGAAATTTTGATGTTTAGCACAATGGGTAAGATAGAAACCGATCGTGAGAGAAAGATTGAATTGCATAATGAACTTCGTACCTGGCAGAGGGGTATAAATTATCCAAAGGGTTTATAGTTGATAAAGGACCCGTGAGTAGAATACCAGTATGTATGAGAATCCATCTAGGATGACTAATGTTGATGTCATCAAAGTTATACGGTTGCTAGTGATTACAGTCCTTCCAAGAGAAGGGAGTAAAGAGGGTTAATGAACCTGATGAAGAGCAGAAAGTAAATTTAACGGTGTTAGTGAAACCCCACATGAGAGTATACCCAATAGGGAACTCAGTTAGATGATGTTAAGTGATTAACTTCAAGAGGACGATGAAGTCAATCAGGCTGTAAGGGCCAACCATAGTTCCGAATAGCTAGAGTAGCTAAAGGAACAGTGGAAGAATAATTGTGAATTGAGACTGTTAGTCCGAGAGAAGGACATTCCCAAAATGGTCAGTGGGGCCAGTGACGCGAAATAGTTCATGAAGTGTTCCTTATGTAAAGGAAACCTAACTACAAGTGTTGAATGTGTCCACAATTGAGAAGTGAGACCGAAGAGAATAGAAATGATAAACCGTGCCAGTTAGGCACAACGACTGGAGGAGCGAGACTTCCAACGAAAGAATTTGGGGTCAAGGGAATTTGGCCCAGGAAATTTATAACCCGAGAGTGATGGGTTCAGGCTTGACCAGTGGAGTCCTCGTTAATAGCAGCATGCTGTATATCCGAGTCTACGGGACCCGGGATGAAAATGGGAGTTTGATAAAGCTATAATTGAGGCCTGGAGAGCTTGGGCCAACGTTTTAATAATGGGCGTGAAATCCACATGATGGAATAAATTGTCCATGATGCAAGAGGACAACTATAGGATGAAATCCTAGGATGTATGACAATTACAGATGTTCATGGGTCGTGACGGAAGCCACGTGCTGAGACCCTGTGATTGGGCGAGACTGGTGAGGTTTTGCTTCTTCCTTGTGAGTAAAGGATAAATTCTAGTGACATGGGTGTGACTCAACTTTTATGTAAATTGGAAACCCTAAACTTCGCGTGCGGGTCGAGTTTAGTGGGAACGTTAGTTTTAACAGTTTTGTGATAAACGTATTTCTCGTTGTTAGCTGGGCATTTTGATGGTTGCCCGTGAATAAATCGGGTGGGCCCTAAGAATATATCTCGTTGTTATCATTTACTACTGCAGTGAGTCAGCTTTCGTAGAGATTATTATGGTAATGTGTAGTGATTAATTACCGTATGGTTAAACGATAGTAAAAATGTAGTGATATGACTATCGTGCCGGATACTCCAGGAGGAGTGGTCTTAGTTTTGTGCGGCACCACCTGAAATGGGGTTGGGCCCAGATATGTATATATATGAAACTTTTATGGTATTATAGACCTCAGCGAGTATAGTGTCTAATTATATGCGATTCTCGGGCATAGGGATTTATTTGTCTGTTAAGACTTAGAATACATTGTCTTCTTATCGAGCAGCAAAATATAACTCGTTATATATTTATAGCGCCAAGTACTTGGGATAGTCTGGGCGCCATGCTTCATGTTACATTTTTAGGGACATGAGAGTGGACGAGTAAAATTTTATATCACAATACGTAGATTGTGGAAAAGTACATAGTATGTACCGAAGGCTTTAAGGACCTCGACAACCGGCTAGGTTAGATAGTAGTGTATCAGGGGGGTTCCTTGTTTGGATTTCGCTTTGCGAGACATTCCACGCATGAAACTAGCGAACGTCGGGAGTTGGTGAGAAGTTTGGCCGATAGTACATAAGTTTTGTATGTTGGTTATTGTACCTATAGGAGGATATAATTGAGAGTTAATAATTCGTTTATGACTTAAGGCCAATAGAGTCTCCTAGTCTCTCTATCATTCTGAATAGAGCAATGATACCATTGAAGGATTGATTAAGTTATGGTTAGTGGGGCGGTTGAGTGCACCCCTACCACATCAGCATACCGAGTGTGCAAGAATTGAGGTAACAAAATTTTATGTCTTTTGTATAATGATGCGTGAGGTATAGGGTGTATGTGCGCCCTAAGGGATTGAATCAGGTAGTGGATTGTGATTAGCATGTGATTTCGATAACATGTAGTCGGGTAATTCGGAGCTTATTCATGACGTTTGGTCAGAGACTTACGTTTCAAGATGAATTGAAATTTATTCAAGAAAGACAAGATGTGTCAGAATACAAACAACAGTGGTGATGGGTTTAATGTAGAGTAACCTTCAAAGTTAGTCTGCAGTGGGTCAGCTAACTGTTAGAAAAAGGGCGGACAATTCGAAACCGGTAGGGGCTTGTTCCACTCGAGAATGGAAGAGTATCCCGAAGGATCTTCTCATGTAGATGAGATGGGGGAGATTATAGGTACTAAGATGCGATTGAGTACGACCTATTACCCACAGAGGGATGGGCAGGACAAGCGGTCTAATCAAATGCGGGAGAGAAAATTTTATGTGAACCCTGAGATCTTAGAGGATGACGGGAGCAGTAACTTACACTAGTAGAGTTTGTGTCCAAATAATTCCTATAAGTTCACGTTCGGGCAGTGTGCCAGTGGAAGCATGTCATGATAAACTTGGTTGTTGTCCTACTTAATAGTTAAAGGTGAGGGACCAGTTATGATTACAAATGTCGGAGAAGAATGGATTTTATCGTATATATGGTGTGTGAAATATATATTGCACAGCGAATTTACTTGTATGAACGACACGAGATGAAGTCGTATGTATATGAAAAGAGGATAAATCAACTAAGGTGCAAATAGTAGAAGGCTAGATAGTGAATATCTAAAATAAAGTTGAAGTAGTGAAACTTAAGCAGAAAGGCTTGGGCAAGAGCCTATATGACAGGGTAACCTGGAGTTTAAAGCAAACACATGTGAAGTGTTCATTATTAAGGGTATTCGATAGCGTACTATATGGTTGGTACGAAGTAGCTTACTTGTGAGCGCCGGAATGCGATGCGTAATATTTTTACAGCGTTGTCTGTACCTAGTATACTTTTTCCGAATTTCGGAACGAAATTCCTTTGTAAGGGGGGAAGTATGTAACACCCTGTATTTTTGATGATTTAAATAATTATGTGATTAATTATTATTATGGTAATAAATATGCGATTAATTATTGTTGTTGGATTAATTAAATTAAAATGTGAGAAATTAATTTGTTATTAATCCGGATTAAAATAATTATTAACTAGCGTGCCAAGGGTTAATACTTATTGTTGTGAACTATTAAATATTACCGTGTGATATGTAATATGGAATTATGATATTTGATAAATTGTCGGAAGTGAGAAATACGGCAGTTTGATAATTTAAGTCTGACACGCGTGTGAGTCGTGTCGGAATTAATTGAATGGAATAAAAAGAGAAATTATTTATATTAACTCGTACGGTCATTTTGAGTGCGCCATTGAGTTTGGGAGGGTCGAGATAGTCAAAATAGTATACCCGGGTGTTTAGTTTGGGTCCCGGGGTGATTTTAGGCCTAACCGGCACCCCGAGAGGGCATTATGGTAAATTGTATTTTTGGGCTAAATTAATGGACGAAAATTGGGATTTATTATATCAACCAAGAAATTCCATTAGGATTAAGAAGTGATAGGAAGTTAGAACGGCCATGGAGGGTGTGAGGGAGAACCAAATTCCAAGAGAGAAGACTCATTTGGCATCGCCTTGCATAACCGTGACCACCAACGCGTAGATCACGAAGAGAGGAACGCATATATACCAACATGACCAACGGATGAGACCGTCATATTCGAGGCAAGTGTTTATTAGTTGCTTTCTTTTAGCAATAATTACGCTCATGTTAGTATAAGTGGATTTAATCATGATTTATATGTTAATTGGGTGAAAATTGGAGACTTAAATTATGATTTAGGATTGGTTTAATTAGTGGTTGGAATTCCTTCATGTATGTAGAGGATTAATCACGGAATTGTATTATATATTGATGAACGAATATGGGTTGATTAGGTCTTGAATTGGAATTTTGAAAACTAGGGTTCATGTGAATTAATTTGGGGGTTTTATGAAATTATGTTGATTAATGACGAATTTAGGATCCTAGGATGATAGAAATGATTTATAACCTGTTAGGGGTTGATGGGTATTGATGATGAGTTGATGGAAATTGAATCTTAGAGGTTTTTAGGTTCAAAAATGGTGAAAAACGTTGAAGTTTGGTGAAGAAGACGAACAGTGCAATCTCGCGCGAAGTGGTTCAAACGAGATGGGGATCTCGCGCGAAGTGGTTCAAATGAGATGGAGATCTCACGGGAAGTCGTTCGAGCGAGATGGGATCTCGCGTGAAGTCGCTCGAACGACACGTGGAAGTCATTCAAACGACAACCCTTCTGGTTCGAGCGACAGAAGGGATTTTTGGGGATTTTTCTCAAAGTCTAGTTTTGAGTTTGCCGGTTTATTAGAGTGAGAGAAACTACCAAATAGTAAATTCAAATAAGAAGGAATTTTGGGAAAAGTATGTGCGAATTAATACTTGAATTATTTCGGTATAGAGTGAAGGTACCTTGGAGATTACGCGAGAGATAGTAATCTAATTATTTATACTATACGTAGTAATGAGGTTAAAATACGTATGGGGAGTATATATATAGGTTGGATAAAATACCTATAAATTATAATAGGATGTGTGTATGCCTATTATGTGATATTATTGTTAAGAGCACTAATGGGTGATAACCCGGGGGTGCAAGAACCTTAGAGTTAAGCGCACTAATGAGTGATAACTCGGGGGTGCAGAAACTCTATTGTTAAGTGTACTAATGGGTGATAACCCGAGGGTACAAGAATGATTATTGTTAGGCGCACTAATGGGTGATAACTCGGGGGTGATGGATTATTATTGATTAGTGCATTAATGGGTGCTAACCCGGGGATGCAATATTCTATTGTTAGGCGCACTAATGGGTGATAACTCGGGGGGTGCTGAATTATTATTGATAGGTGCATTAATGGGTGCTAACCCGGGGATGCATGATTTTCTGTATATATGTGCACTAATGGGTCTTAGCCGGGGGTGCATGATTAGTATATATATATATATATATATATATATATATGGGGATGATTTGACTATATAAATATATATGGACTTATGAATATTGCTACTGTGTGAAATTAGTAGAATTGGTAGTAATAATAATCATTTCATTGCACTAAGCGGTCTTAACCTAAATGTGCAGGATTAGTGTATATATATAGGGATGATGAGACTATATATATGTATGAGTGTACTTGGGGTAACTTTCTACTTTGTTAGAATAGTAGATAAAATGAAAATGAGAAGTAAGATAATCTTAGTGAATAAAAGATTAACCATTCAAACGATGTATAATGAAACTTAGTATGTGAGATAAACTGTCTGAATAGCGTATTGTATGGGTAATACGGGAATAATGCTAGTGAGCATAGTTAGTATTAGTATGGTTTATGACTAGTTACACTGGGAGGTATAACTAGGGGGAGATTAGATGTATGTTAGGCGTGCACAATAGACGAGAGGTGAGAAACTCATGTGAGAGTTCGATAACTAACATGCGTATAAGACTTGTTTTAACAACCTGTTTTAAATACTTGCTAAATCATTTTTACACATTGGGCTCTGACCCATTTCTTGTATCTCTTCTCTCTTTTGCTATATATATGTATCAGGTGCTCAGCCACAGGAGTATCAGATTTAGAGATTTGGATTACTTGACGTGCTGCAGCTGTTGTGAAGGTGTAGGTCCTTGCAGTAGACGCATCTATCCTTTTCATTCAGTTTCATCTAGACTTTTGTTTAGGGCATATGTCGCCCATTTTTAGTTCTTTCATCAGAGATACTATATTCAGTTTATTGTATGGTTTGGAGTTTTGAATTGGGAAGTTTTATCCAGTCTTATTTATTTCAGTACTTGATTCATGTTCAGTATTTATTTACATTCCTATGTGTGGTGAATGGTTTATATTTTAAGATGGAAAGAAATTCATTTACTTGGTTTTATTAAAATTGGAAATGTTTTGACACCTAACTTAATTATATATTAGGTGATTAATATGTTAAAAGTTTTTCGACAGTGATGCTGAGAATGAACCAACTGAATATCCTGTTTTAAATTAGCCCTATATTTAATTGGGCGGGGTGTCACAGTGGTATCAGAGCATCAGGTTCTAGTGTCCTTAGGATCTATGCGGCTTATTACGTTTCAGCATATCGTTTTTTGATGTAGAGGCTTATGATAGGATTGTTGTGTTCCCTTCCGTATGCGACTTACGTTCTCCTACTACGAATTATAATGGATGTGACTCATTATACGAAATTCGATGTGATTCGAACCCCGAACATTTTAGAACGACCAGCGAGGGTCGTAAGAAGAACTGTGGGAGAAGAGGCTCAACAGAAGACATAGAGTAATCGGGACGAAAATCACAATGAGAATTACCTAAGTTAGAGGTAGTAAAAATTATCACTCGGGAACTGTGGGTTCCCAGGAAACAGTCATAGGTAACGGTGGAGTGAATTTAGGGCCACCTATCATAGTCGATAAAGGGGAAATCAGAGGGAATCTTTTGAAAACCCATCGGTGAAGATGCAGAAAAGAAAATGAGAAAGTGTAACAGACCAGCGGAGGTAGAAAATTTGAAGGCAATTGTGTAGAGTGGGGCATGACGACACTCATAATTTAATTTGTAGTTAAAAACTACATCTCTTAGGGGCATCATGTAGTGATTAGAGGCAATCACCACATATGAAGATGTGTGTTTGAAAATTTGGAGAGAAATTTGGGTACGATTTGACCGTGAGGTCTTCCATTCGATGTGATAATAAAATGTGAGTGAAATTTTGATGTTTAGCACAATGGGTAAGATTGAAACCGATCGTGAGAGAGAGGTTGAATTGCATAATGAACTTCGTACCTGGCAGAGGGGTATAAATTATCCAAAGGGTTTATAGTTGATAAAGGACCCGTGAGTAGAATACCAGTATGGATGAGAATCCATCTAGGATGACTAATGTTGATGTCTTCAAAGTTATACGGTTGCTAGTGATTACAGTCCTTCCAAGAGAAGGGAGTAAAGAGGGTTAACGAACCTGCTGAAGAGCAAAAACTAAATTTAACGGTGTTAGTGAAACCCCACGTGAGAGTATACCCAATATGGAACTCAGTTAGATGATGTTAAGTGATTAACTTCAAGAGGACGATGAAGTCAATCAGGCGGTAAGGGCCAACCATAGTTCTGGATAGCTAGAGTAGCCAAAGGGACAGTGGAAGAATAATTGTGAATTGAGACTGTTAGTCCGAGAGAAGGAAATTCCCAAAAATGGTCAGTGGGACCAGTGATGGGAAATAGTTCATGAAGTGTTCCTTATGTAAAGAAAACAGAACTATAAGTGTTGAATGTGTCTACAATTAAGAAGTGAGACCGAAGAGAATAGAAATGGTAAACCGTGCCAGTTAGGCACAACGACTGGAGGAGCGAGACTTCCAGCGAAAGAATTTGGGGTCTAGGGAATTTGGCCCAGGAAATTTATAACCCGAGAGTGATGGGTTCAGGTTGGACCAGTGGAGTCCTCGTTAATAGCAGCATGCAGTATGTCAGAGTCTACGGGACTCTTGATGTAAACGGGAGTTTAATAAAGCTATAATTGAGGCCTGGAGAGCTTGGGCCAACATTTTAATAATGAGCGTGAAATCCACACGATGGAATAAATTATCCATGATGCAAGAGGACAACTATAGGATGAAATCCTAGGATGTATGACGATTACAGATGTTCATGGGTCGTGACGGCAGCCACGTGCTGAGACCCTGTGATTGGGCGAGACTGGTGAGGTTTTGCTTCTTCCTTGTGAGTAAAGGATAAATTCTAGTGACATGGGTGTGACACAACTTTTATGTAAATTGGAAACCCTAAACTTCGCGTGCGGGTCGAGTTTAGTGGGAACGTTAGTTTTAACAGTTTTGTGATAAACGTATTTCTAATTGTTAGCAGGGCATTTTGATGATTACCCGTGAATAAATCGGGTGGGCCCTAAGAATATGTCTTGTTGTTATCATTTACTACTGCAGTGAGTCAGCTTTAGTAGAGATTATTATGGTAATGTGAAGTGATTAATTACCGTATGGTTAAACGATAGTAAAAATGTAGTGATATGACTATCGTGTCGGATACTCCGGGAGGAGTGGTCTTAGTTTTGTTACATTCCTATGTGTGGTGAATGGTTTATATTTACATTCCTATGTGTGGTGAATGGTTTATATTTTAAGATGGAAAGAAATGCATTTACTTGGTTTTATTAAAATTAGAAATGTTTTGACACCTAGCTTAATTATATATTGGGTGATTAATGTGTTAAAAAAAATTTCGATAGTGATGCTGGGAATGAACCAACTTAATATCATGTTTTAAATTGGTAGTGGACTGATCACCCTATATTTAATTGGATGGGGTGTCACATTGGGCCCTTAGGATTGCTGCTTGGCCCGAGCAGTACAGTGGGCGTCTGATCTAGACTGGGCAGAGCTTTCCTTTCGATCAGATGGTCGTTAAGTGTTTCCTGACGTTCCCCTAGGAACATTTCTTTCCCCTGGGTCCCAAACGATCAAAGGGAGAAGCACAACTTAGTCTTTCTAAGGCGCTTAGCATTTCTAGAGAGTAAGACTGTGTATTGAAAGATTCTGACGCCCTGGATATTGACTTTGATCCTGAACGATAGGATGTGTCCCTTGTAGTTCTTGACTGACTTCGCCTGCCACCTCTTGGTGGTGGTGGTGGCGGCATATTTTCACGGGCAGACAGGGCAGGTGCTCCTGCTTGAAGAGTTTATGCAAGTTGCCTGATAGTGTCATGCATGGCCTCTTGCAGGACTGGCCAGAATTCTAGTTAATTCATTCTCTATTGGTGGGGCAGAAGGGAAAGGCGAAATGCCATCGTTCCTGAGACTTGATTCATGAATATCAGCCATTCTGGTGTTCAAATGAATGAGAACGATTTGAAATACGTTTCCACTGATGGCGCTAATCTGTTGATGCAAAATACTAGACTGTCCTAATTAATTGATCACAGATAAATATGAATAAAGGAGACAAAGACTTTTTAAAGTGGTTCGACTAAAAGAGCCTACAACCACTATTGTGTATTGCCTTGGGCTTGTTCATTTGCCTCTTATCTCGTTTTTCTCATGTCTCTTGATTGTAGGGTTTACAATGTATTTATAGCCCTTTGAAGGTGTACAAGAGTTCAAATATTAAAGGATGGAATGCCTTTAGGAGATAGTGATTTATATCTGTACATTATTATTACCGTTTTCAACTGTTGATGATTTGCTGCCATTGTTGGTCGGTCTTCTTTAACCCGTTGGTCGGTCTTCCTTCAGTTGGTCGGTAACTTGCCCTTGATGACTTGGATTAATTACTAGGTGGATGGCACGTGTTTCTATATGATTGATCCACATAGCGAGATAATTTTTGGTATCAAAGTCGCCTACTTTGAGTAGCTTTCATTGCTAATTTTAGTAACAGTATGTGACACCCCGACTAATTAAATACCGGGTAGCTACTCCTTTATTAAATTAATTCAAAATGCCAAGCTGGCTCAGTTAATGGCATCACTGTCGAAAACATTTTATTATTACTAACCACCTAGTATTTAAAAAGTAAGTTGCCAAATTTTAATTTAAGTCTGATTAACATGCAACAAATGTAATGAAGAAATAAATAACACCATTCACCATACTGAAGTAAAACGAATAACCATCACATAGTGTAAATAAAGTCTGGAGGAAAACTCCTCACTACAATCCCATACTGAAATAAATAACCGAATGCTAAAACAATACACATCAAAGTCTGAAAACTGTAATGTAAAAGATGTCTCTAATAGAAATGGGCAACATGCCCTACAATTGATAGATAGTGACTCTGGAATCCAAAAGATAGAAGCGTCTACAAGCAAATCCCTGTAGCCTCCACAAACAGCTACAGCTCTTCACCTGAATGAGAATCCTATGCTTGGTGTCCCTGTGGCTGGGCACCTAAAATGGTTTTACAAGAAAAAGATTTGAAAAGCAAACGGGTCAGAGCCCGAATGTGGAGTTATATTTTAAAAACCTGCAAGTGCTTTAAAAACATTTAAAACATTAAATGCAAAGTACATGTTAGGACGTGCACTCACATGATATTCTCACCTCTCGTCTAACTGTGCACTCCTAACGTAAGTACCCATCTATAACGACGCAAACCACTAGCTAAGTGACATCATCTCTAGCTAGACTATCATAGGTCCTACCCATATTACTCGGTTCTATTAACATTATAATGCTCGTAATTAAGTAGGGGTTTAATGTAAACTCAGATGCTCAATATGCAATATATATATCACTATCAGCTAACTCATTACATTCTCGAAACAATACCATAATTATATTCACAACATTAACATGAAGGTTCCCATTAATTAAGTGTATATTATTCACATCATAAATATACAATATAAGCACCCCGAGAACTAAGCTGCGGTGCACACATACTCTGCTATCCATCCCGGTACATCACGTACATAAGGATTACATATTTTGAATCTCTTAGGAATAGTTCACAGATAACAACATCACAAACAATGGAGGCTAACACAGTCACATCACATAGGTCACGCACATACCTACGCTCCTACGATCAGCGGACTTATTAATATCCCAATAAGTCTTTCTATGACCTATGCTCATCAAGGTAACCAGTCTAAATCCAGGCAACACAAGGATTAGAGGGCCCTAAGCGAATGCAAACCTCCCGTGATAGCAAGTATGGTAGGTATGTCATACACACAAATCATATACCAATACTAAGTAAACACACGTCTTAGTAATCCCGTAGTTTAATCGTAGTACATATCGCTTTCTCGTACTAACTTATAACATCTACACTTATATTATTTCGGTTTATCATCATACGCGCCATAATCGATTCTCACGTCATAGTAGACACTCACGTCTCAACCCAAACGGTTCATTGAATTAAATCTCTTGTATATAAATTTACTCCTCGCAATAACCCAAAAGTCCCAAATCTATCCTTACATCATCAAAAGAAGGTTATCTATATCCTCGAACAAGTTTACGGGACTCCAAAAATCAAAACAGTCCAAAAAGGACCAAACTGTCAACTCGTTAGAATTCTCGTTCGAACGAGACTGTTCGAACGAGATTCCTCTGTCAACTCGTTAGAAGTCTCGTTCGAACGAGGCTGTTCGAACGAGATTCCAGTTCGTTCGAACGAACTGTACCTTCTAACGATATCTCGTTTGAATGAGATATCGAACGAAATCCCTTCTCGTTAGCAGCGACTGGTCAACTCGTTAGAAGCTCGTTCGAACGAGTTCGTTCGAACGACCTGGGGATTGCTTCTAACGACTGACCAGTTTCGGCCCAGATTTTTCCCCAATTCGTTTTCATCCATTTTTATCACTTCTAATATCTTCCAAAGTTCATCCCAACAATGTTTTAGGGTCTCTAATTCATCCTAAACATATTCAAGTCATCTCCTAACATGTTTTCAAGGATTAAATCTCTCTAACATCAATCAAAATATAAATCTCTACACTTTTTCCCCCAATTATTTCAAGAACATGAACCCTAACTTTTTGAATCATGAATTAACCCAATAAAATCCGTTTTAAATTTCACCCAATCATAAATATCATCAGTAGGAACATCTACCTATCATTCTACATGCAAATCCTCCTCAAAATTTCAAGTTCTAAGTTCAATTAACATGGGTTTTCATTATCTTTCAAGAACAATTGATATTCTTCAATTTCTAATATGGAAAAGACATTCTCTGAAATTAAATGGAATAAAGTCACTTGCCTTGGTTCAATTTCTGATTTTGGTGTAGGTTTGATGGAGTTTTTCTGCAGAATTTCCTCTCTTCCAAGCTCCTTCTTCAATGGTGGCTTAAGGTGGCTAGGGTTTGTTTTGGGGAACTTGGAAACCTAATTGATAACCTCCGTATCTTAAAGGGTTAAAGTGGGTTGGATAGTGGGTTTAGTGGGTCAATAATCAATCAGATTAAGACTCCTAATTTTCGTCACTTTTAATTCCTCAAAATGTAAAATTACCAAAATACCCTTTAAGTTGCCGGTATGGCCTAAAAATACCCCGGAATCCAAACTACACCCCCGGGTAGTGTTTTCTGACTATCTCGACCCTTTCGGACGTGTTGGCGCACTCAAAATGACCATACGGTTTATAGATTTTAAATTCACTTTTTATAAGTAAAATATTACACCGTGACGCGGCGGTCCCACGCGTCTCAACAAAATTTCTAAAATGCCGTATATAAATCTCACGACAACTTTTATAATACCAAATACATATATCAAAACATGTATGCACATAATCAAATACCAACTCGCATCTCGTTAGTATTTATAACCCGGATTAATTCCCAATTAATACGCATTTAATTAATTAATCCCAAAAATAAATATAGCCAAAAGTACGGGGTATTACACAGTATAAAAATGTTTGGTAATTATTATATTTAAAACATGTATAGGTAAATAGTGTCTCGATGATGTTAGATTTTATTGGGTACTTGGCTTCCTATCCCTGTATTCAAAAACTCGTTATCATCATAGGGATGTTGATAAACAACGACCTAAGAATACTAAGGACTTGTTTAATTTTAAGCATTCATCTCTCCAAAATGTAGTTGAGAGGTAAATTGGGTTGTTGAAAAAAAGGTTTGTGTATCTTAGACATTAACTATTCCAGGGGATTGAGATTGAAGCAAAGATTGTCATAGCTTATTGTGCCCTTCATAATTTCTTAAGGATTATTAATGTTGAGGATGAATGCACGGGGGACGAGAAAAGTATTGATGATGATGACATTACTCCTCCCCCTTAATGTGCTAAAAGTACCAATTAATGAGCATATAACGGTCATAACCAAGGGTGCATGGATAGAGAAAATGAATGCAATGGATAATTAACGTGGGAAGGATATGATGCGAATCACACCGATGCTTTTTACTATGAGGATTGAGCAATAATAACTTTTTTTATATAATTTATTTGTTTTATAATTTTAGGTAGGCTTTGGTGGAATTTTCAAATATGCCACCATCAAAGCAGTAGACACTTATACTATTAAGGTTTGAAATAACGAAATGCTCATATGGTGTTATATCTGAAGTCAAGGTTACACTGTCTGGCAAAAACTATAACCATGGTAGATTGTGTTGCACTTGTCCCAAATGTTACAAATTTTTAGGATGGATAATGCCCTCCATTAAAGGCATGGATACTAACTATGCAACCTTTCAGCCGTATATCGAACAACCACCGTCGAATATATCTAGCCAGTCATCATTTTGAATGGTAAGAATCTCCACAAATAAACATTATATTTTTTAGCTTTTGGATGTGGGATTTCTGGATAGTTGATACGAATCTACTTTTTGTTTAAAAATCCCTTTCATACTATATGGTATCCGATTTGTCAAATAGAAAATTATGTATTTTGGATGTAACAATAATGGGTTAGCACATTACGTATTTTGGATGTAACCGTACTGGTATTATGATATTATGACATGGGCTAGTGCAGTAAATGCCAATCATTTTGGAACACATTTTTTGTCTAAGTATTCTAATGTTTCCTTTGTCATTTATAATTTATTAATTACTTATGTATGAAGATGAAATAGTTAAACATAATTGTGAAAATAAATTAAAAATATGATATAGTATACAAATCATACTTTATGATAATAGAAAGCCCGAAACATAAACACGGAACTAGATGACATTGACTTGAATATAAAAATACACTAATAAATGACATGGGAAACACTTCACTCTGGATTCCATTGTAAGCACCAGTGTGAAATTTTTCTTTACATGAGGCAAGTTATGAGATAAATTACTAAATCACTATCTTAGACATCATATACGTAGTCTTGCATTTCAGGGTCAGATATGTAAAATCGATCGACAATTTCTTTCTTGAAATAATTTTTTGCATGGGCACGGTGCAAACGACGTTACATTGGCTGAAATTCCCTTTCCAACAGACGGATGACTTAATCATGCACCAATATGTTATTACTGATAACTATGACTTTTGTGTGTATTTGTCGTGTTTGTTGAAAGCCAAGTTAGTCAAAAATCCTCAATTACCTACAAAAATATATAAACTCAAGTGTAGAGGTAAGTAAGGGTATTAATCCACTTTCTAGGGAGTAAGCTAGAGACAAATTCAATTGTAATTCACTTTTTATTATCTTTTTGTGATTTTTCACTTTTTCACTTTTTTTAGCTTTTTCAATATTAAAACAATAGGGTGAAGTGATGTGAAATAACACTAAACTAAAATGAAAACAACTAACTAGAAATTTACTAAATTGAAAATTAAAGTCTAAACTAAAAATAAGAGATAAGTGAGGTAAATAATTGTGAGAACAATCAAGGAATGGGATTACACCACAAATTTTAGTTATTATAATTAATTAATTTAATTATTTGAATTCTCCCAAATTAATATCAAAATTACAAACCAACTCTCGTTGCAAGTGTAATTATAATAGTAATATTTTAGAAAATTAAGTTTAACACCCCACAACTCTAGAAAATTAAATCTACACTCCTTTTAATTAATCACCCGCAAGGATCGATCAATTAAAATTTATGTCAATCTTAGAAAATAAATTTAGAGTTGAAATTCAAGTTATAATACCCCACTTAAGAAACCCCTATCTCTAGTTTGAATCTAAAATGAGTATTATAACTAGAATTTCAATTTTCTCTCGAAAATCATTTACCCTCTCTCGAGGCGTAAATTAAAGGGTGAGGGATCAAAATTAACATTCAAAGGGAAATTTCAAGTAATTAAACTAATTAAAATAAAATAACATCAAATAAGGGTTTTACCCCACCCCTTGAAAGGGGATTTAGCCTAACATGGTATCAAACATAATAAACAAATATTCAATAGGCATTTAATATAAAAGAGTAGAGAGAAGAATAATCAAACCAATTTCTTGAATTCAATAAACTTCAATCCTTGAATGAGAAGCATACAACCCTCCAATTGAGAATCCAAGTAATATGAAATTAAAATCAACACTCAATTAAATCTTAACCAATATTTAACCTCACAGATATCTAAAAAAAATAAAACAAAACTATTTACAAATGGTATTTTTCTCTACAATTCTCTCTCTAGAATTTTCCTATCTCAAAGCTTTTTTTTTATTGGGGTCTTCATCTTCATTTTATACAAGGCATGGAGCATGGGGGTTAATTTGGAAATTGGCTATGGTGAACATGTGGGAAAGGTGAGAGCACATGTGCATGGGGGTGTGAGGTGTGAGGATATTTGGAATAGGGAATAAAAATCTAATTTGTTAAAAGGGTATAATGGGAAGTTTGGTAAAAGAGGTAGTTGGGGGGTATAATAGGGAAAAAGAGGGTAAATTGGTTAATTAGGCACATGGGGATTTGTTTTAATTTTGGTCTTATTTGGTTTGGTCTTTGAGAAGGTGACATTGTGTTTGGACTGGAAGAACGGGTTTGAGATGAGATGTGGGTTTTGAACATTGGTTTGGTGGGTATGGATTTTCGAATGGGTCTCGTTTGGATCCGAGTTGGGCTGGATCGCGGCCTGGGGTGGGTCGCACAGGTGAGTAGGGTCGACGCCGGAGCTGCTTGAATCGCGATTGATAGTCGCCGGAAAGGGGCTGCTGGGGGTTCCGATTTCAGGCGGAAGGGTGCTGGAAGGGTCGGTAGGTGGGAGGGAGATTGTAAGGGGTCGGTCGGATTGGGTTTGGCATGGCGGCTTGAGTCGCGATCGGAGGGGCAGGTCGGCGGGGTTGGAGCGCCGCCGCTGTGGCTGGGCAGTGGGGTGGTGGTGGGTGAATTGGATGGATGTGGGATGATAGATGGTGGTGGAGTTATGGTGTTTTAGTTTTAGAGATTGGATGATAATGGTGGATTAGGAGAGAGGAGAGAGAAATGGGTTGTTGGGGGGTTTGAGGAAGATGAAGTTGGATGTGATAGGGTGTGTGTGAGGTGTAGGGAGTATGGGTGAGGATGAGGAATTGGTTTGTGGTGTAAATGGGTGTATGGGAGTGTATGATAAGGGGGTTGTGTGTGTGTTTTATTTGGACCCCTAAAAAATAACACTAACTAACTAACTAAAAAAAATAAAAAATAAAATGATTAAAACAAAAAATCTAAAAATAAAATTCTTATTCTAAAAATAAAATAAAGACTCAATAAATAAAATAAAACTAAAATGAAATGAAATAAAGAATAAAAATAAAATCTAATAAAACTTAAAATTAAAATCCTAAAAAGAAAATGTAAAAACTAATATATAAATGAAATCCTAAAAATTAAAATCCTAATAAAATAAAATAAAACTAAAAACTAATAAAAATCAA
This sequence comes from Sambucus nigra, assembly GCA_949130495.1. NCBI lineage: Eukaryota > Viridiplantae > Streptophyta > Magnoliopsida > Dipsacales > Adoxaceae > Sambucus > Sambucus nigra. The sequence goes on from OX422209.1 coordinate 527,727,864, forward strand.
AATAAAATAAAATTATACTAATAAAAATAAAAAATAAAACCTAGAAAATACTAAATAAATCTAAAATAAATCCTAAAAATAAAAATGATTCAAACTAAAAATCTAAAAAATAATAAAATGACACATACAAAACACACACAGGCTTGGGGTAAGTTTGGGCAAGGTTTAGGCTCGGGTTAGGGTATGGGAGAGGGAATTAACTCCATTTATGCGCAATTACTTTGATTTAAATGCTTGAACTCTGCAACGCACAATTGACCTACAAGATAAACATTTAAGCACATAAGACCCATATTACCGAGAATTAGCAACTAAAGTACGTCTATTCGGGGTATAAAATGTACTGTTTTGGGTGCTTATCACACCACCCCCAAACAGAGCGTTGCTAGTCCTCGAGCAATAAGATAGAGAGAAAGAGAAAGATAAGAAACCAAAAGTGTACCACTTTCGCGGGCACTTGCGATTGCACTTAGCATGTGCAATAAGCCTTTAAACATATAGGTTGCCCTACATGACGAGTTGTGTCCCGTGAGGGTTTGTAGGGAATATACTCACAAAATTATTTATTTGTAAAATGGAAGTCAATATCTTATTAGACGTAGAATGATCGCACAATCCATCACATGGAAAAATATTTCAGAAATACAAGCTAGAAGTGCATAAAAATTTTAGCTAAGTAAATACTTAAGGCACATCCTTCCTAGAACTCAACGTGTGTAGTGTGAATCAGTCAAAACGGGTCGAGTATCACAAGAGTAATTCCTTGATTGCCTCTTCGGAATCAACACTTCAACTTCAAAATCTCACGGATATATCTCTCTCAAACGAACTCTCGAGATATGGGTTAGTGTATCGCTCTTGTGTGTGAGGAGTTGAGTAAATGTAAGCAAGTTCAAACGTCTCACACACACATAAGAAAGAACGAACAATATAGAAAGAAAAGTGATCTCGTGAAAGAATGCTAATCACTATAGTGAGAACGTCGAGTTATTCACCACGTCGATTTTCATTTGCCCGAACACCTAGGGGAATATGGATGATAATGGGTGAGGGGAAAATGAGATGGGAAGGGTATGATATGAAGGATAACATGGTATGGTGATAGTGATATGAAGAATGAAGGATGATGAGTGATGGATATGTGATGGGTAAAAGATGGATGCGAGATGGATGCGAAAGAAGAGTGTATACACTTTATGCACAAATGTCTTTATTACATAAAAATTAACTACAACTCTCTTTTTCTTTTCTTTTCTCTCTTTTTTTCCCTATAATTTGCTATTTTTCTATTTTTCTTTTTCTCTCACTTTTCAAACCAACATTGAAGACATTTACATTTGAAATCTCACTATTTTTCTCAAAATAAAGGATGATATATGAATGGAATGGGGTGTGTATATGGATGATGTAGGGAATATATGATGTGAGGAATATGGAAAAGCATGGGAATGTAATGGGAATATGATATGGGGAAAAGTGGTAGGTGTATAGATGAAAATCTAGTATTCGGGACAAATTTCAAGACACGCGTTTCTTACAACTCGAAAATTATGTCGTTCTCAGTGATCAAGCCAAAAATTTATGAAAGATAATGAGATCATACAACAATTTAAGTGCGGACCCAAAAAAAGTTGAATCAACTTGTGACTCGGAGATTGGGTAAAACTCTCTGAAAGGGTGAAATGCACGAATCTCACGGGCTAAAGTCTCTACTAGTGATCCTTAAGGTTCTCTTTAGAATTGTAGTACTCCTCAACTCTAAATCGTATTAACGTGATAAGTGCGCAAATTTTGTTGAGTCTAGGAATTCATAGTGCAAAAGGCCTTGCTATGTATTACATAAGCTATTAGAAAAAAATATTCCCTAGCTTGATTCCTAGACTTTGAAAGATGGATGATTAAAAATTCACATCAATGAGTGAGATGAAAGAAACTGCACGAAATTTTAAAAATCAAAATTTTTCAAAAGAGGCACGATTTTGATAAAATTCCCCACCTCCAAACAAAAAGGAACATCGTCCTCGATGTTAAGTAAATTGATTTTTAAAATTGAGAGCATAAGGTAGGAAAGAGATTACCAGAATGAACCGCTAATGAAGTGGAAAGATGTAGCCAATAAAAAACCTGAATAAATGATAAGAGACAAAATGTGTACAAGTCTATAAGCATGATAAAGCATTGGGTGATGTAAAAACATCATCCCAAAACAGGATGAAACTAGTACAAGAAACGCGGGCTGCCTCCCGGTAGTGCTAAGTTTAATGTCTTCAACTAGACCGAAACATTCTCACTCTAAGGATAAGATCTATGAAAGCGCGGGGTGGCAGAAGAATCAGGTGATGATAATCACCCCCAAACAAGACTGAAGTGTCAGTCTTGTTGGATCAAGGCTAAGAATGGTCAATGCACTTGTATGGCGAAGTGCATCACACGATGCAAAGCATCGGTGGACCAAGGGTGGGTGGGAAAAAGGGTTAAGGTGAGGGTGAATAGGTATCGGTCACGGGCCTTATTGAGCCGGAATGTAAGGGCAACAAGGGCCCTATAAGCGCAGTGCTCAAATTGGTGAAGGAGGTAAAAAGGTTTGAGAAGTGTAATGGGACGGGCCTCATAAAAATCACACGACCATTCTATGAATGGGCGATGATAATGGTCGCACCGTGACACGCCAGGGAGCTGTCGATGGGAAAAGTCAACACCACAAGAGAGTGGTGTGCATGGAGGAACAAGCTCGATGTCACGGAAGTGGAGAGTATCACCGCATATACTCTCGTAGATGGTGGATGGCTTCAGGTGAGTATCTAAAAATGTAGGTGGAAATTTAAAATGTTCAAAATCAAGATCCAAACCAGGTGGTGGGGTGGAAAGGATAATGGGTGGGTCGGGTGGGACAAATGGTGTATTGGGTGAGATAAACGGTGGAGGAAGATGATCCAACTCAGGAGTGGTAGACACACACTCATTGGGAGGTGTAAAGGAATACTCACAAGGGAGTGTGGATTCTAAAGATGGAGTGATCAACTTCTCAATAAGAGTATAATCGGTGTATGTGGTGGGTGGGTAAGGCGAGGCACCAAGATCAAAGATAGAGGAATCTCTAAAAATATCGGGCTCAACGGGAACCATGCATGGTGGGACATCATCCATATCCGGATAGTTAGGAACTATCACGGATTCTATCTCAGGAAAATGGTGAGCACTCGTAGCCAGAGCTAACCTAGGATAAATTGGTTCCTCAGGAACATAAGGGTTAAGCTCGATAGGTGTAGACTCGGGCATTGTTTTGGATATTTTGGGAGTGGGAACCGCAAGGTGAGGTTCATATGGATATGGTGGGATTGGATCAGGCTCACTAATGAAAGGTACGTCAACACAATTGTCAACTTGGGACCCAGACCATGGAATGGTCTCGACTTCACAATTCTCGGGGTGGTAGGGTTGGTCATACTCAAAATTCGTGTCACATGAGGACACATCATCGTCACACTAGGTTTCAACGATGGGTGGATGAATGTCCGACTCTCTCGCACACTCCAATTCATTTAACCTTTGTTCAAGCCTTTGGAGAGCTTGAGTTTGAATTGCTTGCTCTTGCTCAAGTATGAACTTTTGCAAGAGGGTTTCGAGAGTGGAGGTGGATGATAGTGTTGGTGGAATGATGGGTGGTGGTGGTGGTTGAGGTAGACACAACACGCTATAATTGGGAGTGTATGGATAATACTCAAAGGAAGTGTGTGGGGTGGGGCCAAGTTCATCATACACGAAAGGATCACTTTCGTGATGGACAAATGGTTGATGCGCATGGGGTGCGTAGTGAGGGAACTGATCGTGAACAGGTGCACAAGGTTGCCATGACGACTGTGGAACGTGTGAGGATACACAACATCGGGTTGGGATTTGTATTGCGTGGAAGGGTGATCAGGACTCCACGAATAGCTCGAGTACTCACACCGCTCGGGATTAGGTATAGCGGGGTAATAGGCCAAGGTGGGTTCCGGGACAGTGTCATATGGATACACATGTTCCATAGTGGGTGCGTAGGGATATGAAGAGTATGGTAACTCATGGGACAAGTGATCGGCATAGGAACAATGGGTGCACGACAAAGGAGGAGACACGACGACACTTGACACCGAGGGTGATGGAATAGGAGGTGCATGCATGGATGGGTTAAGAGTACCAACGGTACTCGTGAGAGAGGTGAAACGACTAAGAATATCATAAAGAGACGGCGCGGGATCACTCTCACACGTGTCACGTGTTAATGGAAAATGACCAGAGTAGTCCCGTAAAGGACGTTCTTCGGCCATGAGGGGAAAAACATTTTTTTGGAATTTTTAATTTTTCTTTTTTTTTCAAAAGGAAAGAAAATATTTTTGGGATTTTTCTAAATATAATGGAAGAAAATATTTTTGGAGTTTTGTAAAAATAAAGGAAGAAAATATTTTTGGATTTTTCTAAAAAAAATAAATAAAGAAAATACTTTTGGATTTTTTTTTGTAAAAAATAAAGGAAGAAAAATATTTTTGGATTTTTTTGGAAGAAAATGTGGGGAAAATATGGACTCTTAAATTGTGAACGAACGCATTAAAACCGACTATCGAAAAATGGAATTGGACACACACACAAGTCAAGAAAAATTCCTAACTAGCACATAGCCAATTTTTATCTTTAAATTTAGTGAGAGGGTAGTCAAATTTTAATTAAGTCCGCGGGAGATAAAAAATCACGAAAATATCTAAGTGATTGCCTGTGCAAAAATTTCTCCTAGTGGGCTGCCTAGTTAATTATTTTAAATTTAATGATGCCTAGGGTAGCACACAATTGGTAAGCGAGTGAGTTGGGTGATGAAATCCCTTCTCGTGAGTGACTGGGTGTAGGTCTTAGTAATTTAATTCATCACACCATTCAAAAATAAATGCGAGACTAAATCACACAAGAGCACACAAAAGAATTGACTCGCTAACAGGAGAGGCGCGATGGTGTAAGAAATGTACCTCCCACGGTTTTTAGGCCGTGGGGTGCCGAAAATTTTGAGTCGACCGGGGGGAGATTACACCTATCTCAGTCGTCCCCGGGAATCCTACCAACCCAAGGTAGAGAGGCTTCTAAATCCTCGCCTTCGGACGCCCTCTCTCTACCTTGTCCGGTTTCCCTATCACGCTTGTCGTCAATTATTACAAATTTAAATGAAAAATAAATGGTGTCCTATGCACCGCAATACAAGCCAAGAATAAAATAATCCTAAATACAAGCCTTCTAAAAATATAAAAATGGTACAAAAAATAATAAAGTGCAAAAAAAAATGAACTACAATATTGAATCCTCTCCGAGTGCTTCACGATCCCAAGAATGGAAACGACGCCATTTGATAGAGTTGACTTTTCGGTGTATGTTGTCGTTGCTTGAAAAGTCCTTCTAATCAAATCCTCAAAATACCTACAAAATATAACAACTATGACTTTTGTGTGTATTTGTCGTTGTTGTTGAAAGTCAAGTTAGTCAAAAATCCTCAATTACGTACAAAAATATATAAACTCAAGTGTAGAGGTAAGTAAGGGTATCAATCCACTTTCTAGGGAGTAAGCTAGAGACAAATTCAATTGTAATTCACTTTTTATTTTATTTTTGTGCTTTTTCACTTTTTCAATATTAAAACAATAGGGTGAGGTGATGTGAAATAACACTAAACTAAAATGAAAACAACTAACTAGAAATTTACTAAAATGAAAATTAAAGTCTAAACTAAAAATAAGAGATAAGTGAGGTAAATAATTGTGAGAACAATCAAGGAATGAGATTACACCACAAATTTTAGTTAATATAATTAATTAATTTAATTATTTGAATTCTCCCAAATTAATATCAAAATTACAAACCAACTCTCGTTGCAAGTGTAATTATAATAGTAATATTTTAAAAAATTAAGTTTAACACCCCACAACTCTAGAAAATTAGATCTACACTCCATTTAATTAATCACCCGCTGGGATCGATCAATTAAAATTTATGTCAATCTTAGAAATTCAAGTTATAATACCCCACTTAAGAAACCCCTATCTCCAGTTCGAATCTAAAATGGGTATTATAACTAGAATTTCGATTTTCTTTCGAAAATCATTTACCCTCTCTCGAGGCGTAAATTAAAGGGTGAGGGATCAAAATTAGCATTCAAAGGGAAATTTCAAGTAATTAAACTTATTAAAATAAAATAACATCAAATAAGTGTTTTACCCCACCCCTTGAAAGGGGATTTAGCCTAACATGGTATCAAACATAATAAACAAATATTCAATAGGCATTTAATATAAAAAGAGTAGAGAGAAGAATAATCAAACCAATTTCTTGAATTCAATAAACTTCAATCCTTGAATGAGAAGCATACAACCCTCCAATTGAGAATCCAAGTAATATGAAATTAAAATCAACACTCAATTAAATCTCAACCAATATTTAACGTCACAAATATCTAAAAAAAATAAAACAAAACTATTTACAAATGGTATTTTTCTCTACAATTCTCTCTCTAGAATGTTTCTTATCTAAAAGCTCTTTTTTTATTGGGGTCTTCATCTTCATTTTATACAAGGCATGGAGCATGGAGGTTAATTTGGGAATTGGCTATGGTGAACATGTGGGAAAGGTGAGAGCACATGTGCATGGGGGTATGAGGTGTGAGGATATTTGGAATAGGGAATAAAAATCTGATTTGTTAAAAGGGTATAATGGGAAGTTGGGTAAAAGAGGTAGTTGGGGGGTATAATAGGGAAAAAGGGGGTAAATTGGTTAATTAGGCACATGGGGATTTGTTTTAATTTTGGTCTTATTTGGTTTGGTCTTTGAGCAGGTGACATCGTGTTTGGATTGGAAGAATGGGTTTGAGATGAGATGTGGGTTTTGGACATTGGCTTGGTGGGTATGGATTTTCGAATGGGTCTCGTTTGGATCCGAGTTGGGCTGGATCGCGGCCTGGGGTGGGTCGCACAGGTGAGTAGGGTCGACACCGGAGATGCTTGAATCGCGACTGATAGTCGCCGGAGAGGGGCTGCTGGGGGTTCCGATTTCAGGCGGAGGGGTGCTGGAAGGGTCGGCCGGTGGGAGGAAGATGGTAAGGGTCGGCCGGATTGGGTTTGGCATGGCGGCTTGAGTCGCGATCGGTGGGGAAGGTCGCCGGGGTTGGAGTGCCGCCGCTGTGGCTGGGCAGCGGGGTGGTGGTAGGTGATTTGGATGGATGTGGGATGATAGATGGTGGTGGAGTTATGGTGTTTTAGTTTTAGTGATTGGATGATAATGGTTGATTAGGTGAGATGAGAGAGAAATGGGTTGTTGGGGGGGTTTGAGGAAGATGAAGTTGGATGTGATAGGGTGTGTGTGAGGTGTAGGGAGTATGGGTGAGGATGAGGAATTGGTTTGTGGTGTGAATGGGTGTATGGGAGTGTAGGATAAGGAGGTTGTGTGTGTGTTTAATGTGTATGTTTTATTTGGACCCCTAAAAAATAACACTAACTAACTAACTAAAAAAAATAAAAAATAAAATGATTAAAACTAAAAATATAAATATAAAATTCTTATTCTAAAAATAAAATAAAGACTCAATAAATAAAATAAAACTAAAAAGAAATAAAATAAAAAATAAAAATAAAATCTAATGAAACTTAAAATTAAAATCCTAAAAAGAAAATGTAAAAACTAATAAATAAATGAAATCCTAAAAATTAAAATCCTAATAAAATGAAATAAAACTAAAAACTAATAAAAATCAAAATAAAATAAAATTATACTAATAAAAATAAAATGGAAAAATAAAAAATAAAACCTAGAAAATACTAAATAAATCTAAAAAAAATAAAAAAATAAAATGATTCAAACTAAAAATCTAAAAAATAATAAAATGACATATACAAAACACACACAGGCTTGGGGTAAGTTTGGGCAAGGTTTAGGCTCGGGTTAGGGTACCGGAGAGGGAATTAACTCCATTTGCGCAATTGGTTTGATTTAAACGCTTGAACTCTGTAACGCAAAATTGACTTACAAGATAAATATTTAAGCACATAAGACCTATATTACCGAGAATTAGCAACTAAAGTACGTCTATTCGGGTTATAAAATGTACAGTTTTGGGTGCTTATCAATTACATTATTTGTTCGACCTCACTTGTGGGACTCGTAGTCCATGCCATTGACAATAAACTTCAAGTTCACATCTTCTGTAAAAAAAACCTGTCCGTATGGCTTAACCTTAAGAAACAGTCGAAAGTTTACGCTCAACTTTAGATAATGGGTAGAATATTACATTACAAACACTATGAGAATATGTATTGCTTATGTCGATGGGCATGTTCTCAAATTTCCTTTTCTCGTCGTACCAGGTTATACCCGATGGGTCGCTTAGGTACCCAGATTCCTCATCTTCCTCTCTGGGTGGAAATCTTCTGACGCCTCCACGCTTTTAAACGAACCCTTAATTTGATTTTTTCCCTTTATTAACTGAAGTCATTTTGCCAACTACAGGCTTTTATAGAAATTATGAACCAAGGATGGTTTACTTTTAAAGCTCATAAAATCTTATAAAATTTTAATTTTCAAATTTCAGTTATTGATATTTGACATTTGAAATTTTGAATTTCAAATTTTCAAATTTCATACTATTTATTTAGACTTATTGTAAAATACACTTCCAATAACATTATCGATAGGTATAGGGTCTAACAATCAACCACATATAATATTATTTCCATAATGTCCATGGATCACTCCATACCTTCATGGCTACGAGTTATCGATTACGGTAACTTTGATTTTGGATTTCACGTAACATTGCAAACAATCAATGAATCTCGTCCAGTGGAGAGAATACCACTCGTAAATACAATAAACATGTTTTTCATGTAATTCTTATAATATTGTTTAATATGTCAAATTTAATTAGTGTTTAGGTTGTTGCACTATTAAAAGAATTTCAATGCCACCTGGATGGAGCGAGAGTGTTGTTGAAGGATCCCACTAGTATGCTTTGAGCAATAGTTAAACCCAAAGCACTTTATCGTGGAAAACAAGTTGTTAAGATTCGTGTAGGAATAGTTGTGATACTAATGGAATTTCGTTTGTTCAACAAATCCAAATCAACGCATGTTACCAATAAATAATGAAAATTAGCAATTTGTGATCGTGGATGACTAGGGATTAAGTAGCCGTCCAATTTTTATGTTGTAATGTTTGAGTATTTGTCTAAATGACCTCTATGAAATGAAATTAGGAAAATATGTGACCCTCCATTTTGATATGTTTATTTAGTTATGAAAATACAAAAGTACATGCAAGTTAGTTTGTTTAAATTCAAATTAAAGTCATCCAACTTCAAGTAATTTTGTTCCATTTATTTCATCAATATTCAAGTAAATCTATCCAACTTCAAGTGATTTTGTATAAATACAAGTACATTCATCCAACTTCAAGTTCATTTATCTAATTTTAAGTTATTTTGTTAAAAAACATTCATCCAGCACTAACTACAATAACAACTTTAAAAAGTGTCAAATCACACTTGCATCCAACACCACTTGTGTCCAAAATTACAATGATAATCCTGAAAAGGAAGTCAAAATAGTGATAAGTATGCAAAAATGGTATAACACATAAGTGGGAAAACTACAAAATAGGTCAAATTATATTGGCAAATTTTCGTTTACCAAGATAAATTTTAGCTATCAAATAGCATAAGTAAGAAAATAGGTATATTACAGTAGGCAAATTATGTCTATCTAACCTAAAAAGATGACAAATACAGGATTTGCTAGCGTGCAAATAAAGCTTATCAAACAATGCAAAATTACATTTTCTATGGCAAAATTTGCCTTGCCACCTATTTTGCCACTTTTCTAGCAAACAAACCTAAGTATTTTTTTTAAAGGATTTTATAAATATATAATAATGATACGAGTCTCAAATATATTACCCAATTCCTCCCTAAATGATGTGGCATTGTAATGATTATTGTATATTACACTGTAATAATGAATGAATATAATATTTTGCTGATATGCGAGCTCGTTTGCTGAATGATTTATGGGATATATTTGGCATTCGTAACATTATTCTTTTTGTAATAGTCCTATTTTAAAGGTTAAAGATGAAAAAAATTTCACTAACTTTTTATCTTTTATTCTAGTCCTCTCCCCAACTTAAATTATCTAATTAATTCTATTGTAAGTGCCAAAATACCATCGACATTTGACCTCTTAGATTTCTAAGACTTTCCAAAATTTACGTATCTTATTTCCCAAATATATCCCATATAAAATGGTGATTTTCATCATAGTTGACCTAGAATCTTCCTTTTGTGATATTGCTATGATTGTGTGTTTCGAAGTTGTCGACTTATATACACGTAAGTTTTTTGTATTTTTCAATTCCTGCCTGTATGCAGTATGGTTTTTGTATTTTTTAATCAGTCTTTATATAAAATCAGTATGTTTTGTGTGTTTAATTTTGTATTGATTGTTCATCTTTTAAAAGAATTATGTTTACACAATCTACAAATTTGTATTAGAGTTTTTTTGAGTTTTTGTCCTAAGGTTTTTTAGTCGGAATTGGAAATTAAAAGAAATCATTATGGTTTTTATGTTTATAATATTGATATTATGTTTTGATTGTTCATTATTTCACTTAAATGCTTACATTTACAGTTTTTCAAAATTGTGTTAGATGTGTATATATTTTGAACCAGAAAAATGGATTTTGTCACTTTTCACCCCCAAGGACTTGTCACGGTCCAGAACCATGACAAAAAAACACAAGAGTGTTGTCAAGGTCTTTGACTGTGATAATCCCTTGACAATTAGTTATCACGGTCCTATTATGGGCGAAGATCGTGACAAAACTCGGAGTTTTTTTTTAATTCAGTCAAAATGAAAAAAAACCTTTTTTTCACCCAATTCTCACTCTTTCTCTCTGAAATCTCTTTAACTCGAAAATCTTCATCCTCAACCTCTTTTCAAGAAAACCTCCCACCGGTGGCATCCACCTCCCACTGTCGAAACACACTTCCCACGGCCGACCAAACTCCTCCTCCTTCCTTTGTCTGAACCCCACCACACCCTCAAACCCCAAATATCATATTCTTCCACAACTCAACCTCTTTTTGCCTCCTAAATAAGGTGATATTTACGTATTTCTTTCATTTCCACATACATGTTGCATTTCATCAACATTTTTGAGGTATTTGTTTGTATATTTATGCTTGTACATTAAAAATTGGTATGTTGATGGGTAAAAATTATTTGTATATGTGTGCATGGTGTTTGTTGTGTGTATATGATGTTTGTATGTTGGAAATAACCCATAAATTTGTCAATTTATTTGTGTGTTTTAATTAACATAGGGTTCTTGAATTTTTCACACTTTAGTTGAAATTAACCCATGAATAGGTGACTATTCGTGGTAGCTGTGATGGGATATCCTTTATATAAAGAGTGTATGGGTGAGACAAATAGACAAGGACATGAGTGTCGTAGAGGTTCTAATGAGTTTGTAAAATTTTCAAATAAATGTCTTAATGACGAAGAGTTTTCATCTTCATGTGCACATTATAGGAAGGGTGTGGTGTTTGAGTGGAAAATTGTGGGTTTAACATAGGCTACTTTCGAGAAAACTTTCAAGTTCAAAATTTGAGAGTAAATATTGTAATTATGGACCTAACATGCCAATAAGAATGCCAAGCATAAGAAGACACCAAGTGAGAATGAAATTGAGAAAATAAGAGGTCAATTTTATTTGACTTGACTTATTGAAAGGGTAACTCAGTGCGTCATATATTAGATGTAATGCATGCACAGAAAAACATCACCGAACACCTTGTGGGAACATGCCTCGGGGGAGTCATTCAAAGGATGGAAAAATGCACAACATGACCTTAAATTGTTAAAACTTAAGCCACAATTATGGTTGAAAGAAAATAGGCACGGAAGGAAAATGATTCCACCTGGTGCGTTTACTTTGACGAGTAAGGAAAGAAATGTGCTTTTAGACACATTATATAATTTAAAATTTCCCTCTAATTTTTCATCCAACTTGCAAAGGATTGTTAATTATACCACCCACAATTTACATAAATGCAAGTCTCGCGATTGGTATGTGATCGTGCAATTGGTTCCTTCATTGTTTAAGCACTGTTTCTCTAAGTACAAGGATTTGCGAAGGGCCATTATGAAAATTATACTCTGCCCTTCACTGTTATGTGTAAAAGTAGTTAAACCAAAGCACATATTGTCCACAAATATAGCTGGAGCAATTTGTGTGTTGAAGAAGTACCTCCCCCATTATTTTTTGGCATAAGTATTCACTTGTTAGTACACTTATACGACTAGGCACTTCCCTACAGGCCAGTTAAATATCGATGGATGTAACCGTTTGAAAGGTTGATGAAAATTTTCAAAGATTATATTAATAATACACGATACAACGAAGGATCAATTGCAGAGGAATGCATTACCGTGGAGTCATCAATATTCGCACAAGAATATATGCCCTACCTTAAGAGTTGTAGATAACAGTGATGAGTTCGTCGACGAGGGTGGTCATGTAATGGGCACATGAGTGAAATTAATAAGTTTACGGTATGAACAAGTAGCTCGTTATCTATTTAAAACTTATGAAGATGTCGAGGAATGGAAAAGTAGGTTATGCTGTCTTTTTACATTATTTTAACTTTTATACTTGATCAACTTCATGAAATGTTTGTCACGGTTAATATAGGAAATATGGCAACGTGGGAATAATAAAAAACGAAAAATGATGGCAAAACCAGACAGTGATTTTAGGCTATGGGAATTACATGAGGTAATTATTAGGGTAATGTCTCTTACTAAATGAAAAATTACAAGAAAGCTTTAAATCTAATATAATTAATTTATCTATAATCTCAGATGTTAAAGATTTGTGATGCGACATCAAAGCTTGATCGTCTAGCCACTGGAGTATAAAAATTATCGATTGAACGACTATGTATTCAGTGCAAGAGTGAATGAGAAAAATACCAATGTACAGAACTCGAACATTTCATATAAGACTCTTACTTATTTTTGAGTGAGTGCGAAAGATAAAAACCTCATTGAAGCTGAAATGACTTACTATGATGTCATTCAGAATATATTTGAATTAGACTATATAAGCCTTAAAGAGACTATTTTTATTGTGATTGGATAATAGTTGAGGAAAAAAATTCTTATAAAGGTGATTCAGGTACCAGTCTGATCATGGTTGACTTATTCAAGATGAAGGGTAATGAGCATGTGAGCGATGAGACGTTTATTTATGGTTTTTAAAAGGTCAAGTTTTACTCTGAGTATATCAATAACGAGACGTAGTTAATCGTTTTACATGCGCCAAAGCATCTAACCAGTAGCGTGGAAGACTTGGATGCTCCTACCGAATATCTATCCATTTTAGAGGATAACGCAATTTTGAAATATTTCTTAGAATTGTAATAAGGATTCCAATCGTGTGATATGTAATAAATATTCTCGTGATTGCATAAATAGTGTTATTTGCTTTCGTGAATGTTATATGGATTCCAATTGTGTTTATTTATTTATACAATAAATGTTCATTTGCTAATACAATTTAGTCTGGTTTAAGATATGAATTTGTATTCTGCTAATATCGTTGTTAATTTATCATGTGTATTATTTGACGATGTCAAACTAATTCATTACTTATAGTTCTAAATCATCTTCTTATATATATATACTAGCGGATGCCCGTGCCCGAGGGCACGGTGATAAATTTGTCCCGGTGATAAAATCCAGCTCATAATAACCAGCAATTTTTTAGAAAAAAAAATTAAAAAAAAATAATAATTTTTTAAAAAATATTTGAAAAAATTATTATTTTTTTAAATATTTTAATAATAAAATAAAAAAATAAAGCTGTATGTATGCATGCATACATGCATGTGTATGCATGTAAGTATGCAACACATAAAATGCCACGCATGTTTATCATGCATGTCTTATCATACATAAGTTACTATTCATAACGCCATTGTCCCATATATATATATATATATATATATATATATATATATATATATATATATATATATACCGTGACAATTTTTACAGGATATATCTTCATCAGGGCGTGATCAGGGAAGCAGCAGCGAGGAAGGCTCGTCTAATACTTGGCCCTAAAGTGGGGCAAGTTGGGGAGCATAGTCGACTACAAGATGGGCTTCCAAGATAGGGCCTTGAAATTGTCCAAAACGGTTATTGGCCCTGAGTACACTGATTGGAGGAGGGTTCCCATTGAGCTTAAGATGGTCGTTTGGGAGGCATTACAGATATATGCTTGATTCAATAATATTTGAATTTTATTTTATAATTTAAATATTACTAAGTCACTTACTTTAATATTTTTTTGTATTTGTTGGACATGAACAATTAACCTTGCCCCCAGAATCACGTGGCACCACGTTAGAATAGCTAAGAGAGCAGTGGAAAATGTGGAAGAAAAATATACTTGCATAATATTTTTGTAGGAACCGGGAGTCCATCTTATGGCGTGGGGACACGGTCCCCGAGAAGGAGACAATCTCATTGGCAAGCTAGTAACAGTTTGTAGATAATGAGATATTAGAGAGGTAATTTTCCTCTCGTGAATCGATAAGGGCAAAATGGGTTAAGAAGGTTGACGTGCACTACTCCGGGCGTACATCTTGTTATGAGGTGGAGCATAGGACGGTATGTTTTGAATGTTATTTCATTTTACTTTTATTGTAATTTATTTGGCGGTAATTATATAATAATTCACTAATTTTAGATTATTTTATTTCATGAGAAGGAGAGTGATCCCGGGATAAGCCACATAGGCTGCCTATGTGGCGATTCAAACGAATAAAGTAAAGGATAAGGGGTCAGTCTGATCGTGATCGCCACTCTTGTAAGTTAAAATTATATTTTTGTTATTAATTTATTATTTATAATCACATACTTTTTTGTTATTTCATCTAATCACGTATTATTTGTTATTTTAGGAAAATCTTAAAGAACTTCACAACTCAGAGTGATGTTGGCAAGGCATCTCTGAGTACAGTTGCACTTATCCAATTGCTCGGGTCGGATCATAAAAGTCATACTTTGGGTGTTAAGTCCCGGGCAAGGAAGGCGAAGCTCATCGGGACTTCGTCGAGCAATAGTGGATTGTCATATAAGGTCGACGGGTTGAAGACCAACACGGACCAAAAGTTTGAGAACATAAAAAAAGTATTGCATAAGAATGTTATTCAAAGTTGAGCCAGGAGCAACTTAGGGAAGGGCTAGGAGAAAGTAGTAAATAAAGGGACCACCTCATTTCCGTATGACTTATTCTCCCCCACCCACCCCAACTGTCTAGAGTACATTTATAATTGGTTGGTATAAAGTCTATTTAATAAACTTACGGGGAGGCAGTATAATTGTCAGGGGTTTGAGGGACTCGAGTATATGCTTAGGTTTTATGGTGCATAATCGTCAAATGCAGCCTCATGAGGCTGGGGTCCGCGTCACTGATGTTGTGGTGGGTAAAGAAGACTAAACCCTATGGTTTAATGAACAATGTAGCATGCGACATATTGAGGGATGTGTTGGTTCTTATAGTAGATGACCTATCTTTCTCTTCCAACTTGAGAATCAGTGAATATTTACTTTTTATGTAACAGTTTGTATGTAAAATTCGAATTCAGGTTAATATAATGTGTTCCTTGTTTATATTTGGTTTGTGATTGATTATTATTAATATCAGTAATTATTGTTGTTGATTATTATTAAAATATATCTTTGATTGCTACTTCAGGTCAAATTATATACTGCTGGGCAGTGATAGTGGCCATACCGTCTAACAGTTTTTTTATTTTGCTGCCCTGTTTTATCACAAACTTTAACCGTGGCAAGGCCTTGACAAAGAATACTTGTCACGATTAGAGTCCACTAATATTTTTCCTTTGTCAAAACTTGTCACTGTCAAAGTCCTTGACAAAGTAAAACTTGTCACAGACGTTGACCGTGACAAGTTCTTGGCATAACCAGTTGTCACCTCCATTTCTGTCACGTTTTTTTTTGCCGTGACAAGTTTTACTTGTCTATATTTGTATATATATGTAACATTTCAATATAATGTTTATCGATAGTTTATTTTTATAGATTTTGATGCATTTTGTTAATATGTATAGTTTGGTTAGATTTGAAGACAAGTTGATTTCATTTATATTTGTTGAATTGTATATATATAAAGGCATTGTATATGAGGTTATCAAGGGATAAATTAGTATTATATATGTTGAAGTGAATATCTACATTAGGTTGTGTTCCATATATTTATGTGTTGTTTTCACTAATGAAAACTTGACGTGTATATTTACTTGACATAATGGAAAATGTATTGATGAGGAGTTGGAGTATGTGATAATTGAAGTACTATTTTATTTAAGTTGAATTTTATTAAGTTGTCTACAATGAATTAGAATTTTCAAAGTGATATTGTTTGAGAATTATATTTACCTATTTTGATGTGTTTGTTGATACATAAAGTTGACTTTACACTTGAAGACAAATTTGTTCATTTACATTTTTTTCTATGTATATATATTAGAGCTTAATACTTTCAATTTACTTAGGTGACCATGTACTATTATATATGTTGAAGTAAATAACTATTAGAGGTTGTGTTTTTTAAATTATTGTATTTATTTACTCGAATGTGAACTTGAAGGAAATATTTACTTAAAATTTCTATTTTTAACAGCAATTGTATCGTGCAGTTTTATGTAAATATTAATGTTTAGTGCATTTGGGATTATACATATCATATATAGTTGGTTGATTTTATGATTTGTTTTTCTATTATATTTTACTTTTTATGTATTTGAATATCAAGTGATATGAATTCTGGTGTGACATTGTTTTGCAAATAGGCGAACAACACTATTTTATTAAAGTTAAATCAAAGTACAATTTTCGAAGGCTTGCTAGGAAGCATGTGTCGTAGGTGATTAAAGATATCAAATAAGTTTTTATCTTTGTCATTTAAGTTAGGAGACATCCCGGATATATACTAGATTTTGATGAAGATTGGTCGACTTTATTAGCATATTGTAGAAACCATGGCATTCAAGTTATTCAGAATAATGTTGACGATGATGAAATCCAATAAACAACTGATTTCAATATTGGAGATGAATTGTTGTGACCTTTCTTAAAGCAATCTAATAGATAATTACATTCACAACGGGTTGGGAGAAAGGTATTAAAAATGTAGGATAAAAATATGAAGCCAGTGTTCTTGAATTTCATATCATGTTAGAAAATACTCTATTGAGGTTGGATTTGGTTTCAAACACATTAAGAACGATAAAATTAGAGTGACAGAAAAATGCAATAGTATAGCAACAATATGATGTATGTAGTACGTGCATGGTAGGTTATAGAATATAAATGGATTTTTATGTATAAGAATTGGTGAATGAGCATAGCTATGGTGAAATTTACAAAACAAGTAATCACTCTCGAATGAGTTCAAATTTAATAGCATTGGAAATAAAATAGCGTGTTCGAGTTAAGCCTTTGATGAGACCCATTGAAGTTTTTTTTAACAAAATAGAAACATTGATATTGATCCAAATAGTTAGCACATAACGAGGAGTTCAAGCGAGGAAACAAATTTGATATAAAATCCTAAGATATTTTGCACACATCGCTTTCGCCGCCTAATTGGAAACCTTATTAATATATCTACGAACCTCCAAGAAATAATATTACAATTTGACGCTAAAAGTTTGTAGTCACCTAACAAATTAGCCACTTTCAATGATGGATATAGGTCCAAGGAGCACAAGTTAACGTCAAGATTAAAATCGCTCTCAATTGTATCATTACTAAGGTTCAAATCAAGAATGGGAAAATAAAAAAGGATGATAGCTTTATCGTTCGTGCACAGAGTCGTCGGAGCCGATATGGAACTCGCAAAGCCAAAAATTATCTTCCCTACGTGATCACATAACTCCCTCTCAACCTCTGTCTACCATATTTGGTCGAGAAAGCACCATCACAGTTTACCTTTTGGAGTATAATGGTCGTTTGAGTCCAAATATTGTTATTTATCGGAATGGGTTGTACCACTACAACTACACTCACCCAAAGAAACAAAATCAGCCATTGTCCCCCAAGACATGTCCACACTATCGCAAGGGGGTCTAATCATGCCTTAAAAAATATGAAAGTTCCGATATTTCCAAACAAACCAAGCGGACCAAGCAATTTTTACTGATTTTCAATAGCGTTTGAAATTAAGTAAGAAACATCCACCAAGTCTGAAGTCCACCTAATAATAGATGTAACAATAGATATAGGGTGAGTATAAAAAATATTTGACATTTCCTATTTTTTTTTTTTTTGCAACTTACACCTAAAAATAACGTGTTCCACACTTTCAATTTCTTTATTACAATGAGGACACATTGGCGAAGTAACACATTTTCAATTGAAAATATTATATTTTGTTGAAAGTTCATTAACACAAACTCTCCACCTAAAGAAACGAATTTTGGGGGGTGTAAACAAGTTCCAAATGACTTTCCATAAACATGGATTGGGATTCCAAGAAGAAGATGGGTTTTTGATAACTTTCGTCGCTTTAAATCGAATTCACAAGTTGTATAGAAACTTCCCCGAGTATTTACCATCTTTGCTAAGTACCTACCAAAAGCCGTCAACACACTTCACTCGATTTTAAGGAATTTTATTAATGGATTCGGCCTCATTATGTGCAATGAATGAACTAATCACTTATTGGTTCCATATCTTTTGCCCCTCCACCTATAACAATCAAATCACATGCATTATCATACTCACGAGTAAGGGTATTTGAGATATTACCTTAAAAAAATTTATATAAGGGACCCAAGGATCCTCCCTAATGGATATAATTGAGCCCCTGCCCACTCTCGTACAAACACCACTCAAAAGAAGATCCATTCCTTTTAAAAGATGATACTGACCCCAAGAGGATCCATATCCTTTCCTTTCTTCCAAAAAAGAATAATTGGCGGATTTGAGAGTTCGGTATCACAAATAATTATGATAAAGAATGATCCTCCAACATTCTTTAGCAAATAAAGAAATGTTGAAATACTGAAACGTTTCGAAATCCAAACCATTCTTGGATTTGGATTGTGAAACTTTATCCCAACTTTTCTAATAAATCAATTTTTTTTCCTTTATTTATACCCACTAAAAGTTACTCACCGGAAAGTTAAGTTTATCACATAAAACTTTTGGGAGTAGGAAAAGTGACACGATATAACAAGGCAATGCTTGTTGTACCACTTTTATAAGCATTTCCCTCACGTCGTGAGAAAGTAGAGAGTGGTTCCGACTTTTAATTTTTGTTCGCATGTTATCAAGAAAGCAAACACATGGGTATATGGATTATTTGTATCTTATATCAAACACACAAATTCACTTTTTAGCAAATATTATATTGGTTTAATTTAGTGAACATGCAGTAAATTTATGAAACAAAATACAAAGAAGAAGCAATTTGAGGAAAAATCCCTTTCGGGAAAAACCTTTAATTTTTGCACTGTTTAAGAAAGATAGGCACTTGATGAATTACAGACTACTTAGATATCTACTAAGTATAATGCGGAGATGACTTTTATCCTTCAATATAAAATGATGTTTTCCAGAACCATCCACAATAAGCAGTTCTTGCCTCGGTATCCACCGATCAGCCTAAAAAATCTCAATTCCTTTTTTCTTCACTAGTAGAGCCTTGACTTTAGAATTCAAATGTAGATAAAATATTTACAAGGGTTCTTAAACTTGGAAATTTTTCTTATTGATTCAGAAAAGTGATCCTAAAAAATCTAAGGGGTTTGGATGGAAAAAATTATAGAGTTTGATCACAATTGGAACTTTAAAAAGGCTTATTTAAAACTCTAAAAGGCTCTCTTAAAAGTATAATATTGTATCTCTTAGGAAAAGGTTTTGCAAAGAGATAAGAATTAGAGATTTGAAAATTTATGTTTTAAAAAAACAAAAACACGTATACTTATTCGAACGAATTGACTTCTCATTCAAACGAAGTACTCATTCTTGTTTGAACAACTTTAAACTAAACTTCGAATGGAAATCAAGAGCTTACCCAAAAGGTGACATTCGAACGAAATAATCTCGTTCTAATGACCAATTGAAACTCATTCGAACAACATTTCAAGTCGTTCTAACGAAACAACGAAATTTTCAAAAAACAAAATAAAAATATTTTAAAATATCTTGTAAACTTTAAATGCAAACTCTTTATAAATAACCTGTGGATCATTAAAGTATTTACCAAACCACCTCATAACTTTTATGAATGTTGTTGTGACAAGCGATCTTTAATCTTCCAAAATTCGTCAACTTATTCTCTTGAATTACATGGAAGTAGTCATGAAGGTGCAGTGGGGTGTAACGGGATAAAAAAATAAAATAAAAATGAGCAATTATAAAACTCGCTCTTATAAATCCCCCCATTTGGTTATTTCGGTACAAAACACAAATTGAAGCTAAATTGACCCATAAGGCTAATACAACTAATTCCCTCCCAAATCAAGAAACGTAAAATGCATAAATGTATAAGTCTTCAACTGAAAAGGCTTCATATTGTATGGTCCATGAAAGCATTATTAAGGTGGATTGACCTACACATATGAAACAAAAGTAACATCGTGATGCGTACAAGTTTACAAAATAAATGATCTCCCCTTTAATTTATTTTCCCCATTTTTGTCCGTAATAGATAAAGAGTAAAAACCTACTCATGAAAGTGTTAGCATCACCCAAAAAAGCAAATAAATCACCACAAAGATAATTATTAAAATACATGCGATGAAATTTCAAATGGCATACCAAACATTTTTTAGACTTTCAAATTTTCAAGTATAAAAAGTACAAATACAACACACCATGGAATAACACTAAAATATCTCAATCGTGAAAGCGGTGTGTAATTGTGTGAACATTTTTCTGGGTATATTAACATTGGCATTCATAACATATGTGCATGAAGTCATGAGAAACTTCTAAAGAAATAACTCAATTTTAAATTTATGTGTAAAAATATTAAGAGTAAATAAAATTGACTCGATTTATGAAACATGCCATGAATTTAAATGCTTCTCAAATAAATAATGCTAGACTATTTAATGCTTTCAAGAGAGTCCGTTGTGCAAACCCAATGATCTTTTACTTTGTAACACCCTCAAAATCTCTCATATATTAGAATTCACTCTCAATTTTGAAGATATCATAATGCTCATATGTAGCGAAGCATCAACGAAAAAAATGATGGCCTTGGCACTTCTATTTTTGTGTCTCATTCATTTTTTAAGCTCCTTTTGCAAATGGTGGATTTCAATGCAAATATTATTTTGCTCTTTCGTATCCCTTTCCATTGCATAATATATAACAATCTTTTTCGGGAAATGAAATCTGAGCGATGGTTTTTACAAGCACAACTTATATTTATTTACATTTGGTTCTTTATTAAGTATGATTGAGATAAGAAGATTGTATTCGGCATATTATAAGTAAGCACAATGTTCAAAAAGTCCATGCGCATGTACAATAAAGGTGATTAAGAGTCTAGCATAAAGAAAGTAATCATCAATGATCGACGAAATGTTATCCACACATTATGAAGCACATTAAAGAAATGAAACCATGTCTCAAAACATCATGAAAAAATCACATGCATGGGTGGAATATATGGAGAAAAACGAAAATACAAAAATCTCTTATGTCTTTTTCAAAAAATTAATAAAAAATAAAATATTTTTGGAATTTTTCAATCTATTTCTTAAAAATCGAAAATGTTTTTGGATTTTCTAAACTTTTTCTTAAAATAAAAAGCATAGAAATACAATCTAGCAATAAGAACATATGATATAAGCATTAAAATCACCCTACACTAGATAAATTACCCAAACTCAACCAATAGAACAAATATCCACAGACTTCCTAAGATTCTCGAATCTAAGTGCATCTAAAGGTTTCGTAAAAATCTCAGTTAATTAATATTCGGTGCTCACAAAGCTCAAGTATACGGACTTCTCCTCAATGATATCATGAATAAAATGACCACTATCCTAATGTGCTTTGTAGTGGGGTGTTGGACCATATTACGAGATATATAAATTGCACTTATATTATCACATGAAATAGTCATTGCTCCTTGAAAAATTCCATAATATTTTAACATTTGCTTCATCCATATGAGTTGTGTGTAACAACTCCCGGTGGCTATATGCTCGTATTCTATCGTGAACAAAGATATGGAGTTTTTCTTCTTGCTCAACCAAGAGGCACGAGCACTCCTAAAGTGAAAACACCCACCCGAGATGTTCCTATAACTATCAACATCCCCGGCCCAATTGATATTCGTATAAGAAAACTAAAGATCATTGGTATCAAATGAAAACTAAATACTGTAGGAAAAAGTGCCACTCACATATTTAATGATATGTTTAAGTGAAAGAAAGTAAGAATCTTCGGGGAACCTTGGTAACGCGCACAAACTCCAGCGCTAAAGGCAATATCGGGACGACTAGCGGTCAAATAGGGTTAATAATATATCATGCTCATATAAAGGGTTTGATCTACGTCATTGCCTAAAGTGTCGTTGTTAAGCTTTGTCGATGCACTCATAGGGGTTAATGAGTGCATAGCGGAGTCTAAACCAAACTTCTTCACTATGTCCCTGACATTTTGGATTGAGATATGAATATCCCATCCTCAAGTTGACGCACCAGAAAACCTAAGAAGAATATAAGCTCACCAACCATGCTTATCTCAAAATAGTTATTTATCTCATCCTCAAACGTGTGAGCATGTGGATCCATATATTATATTGTCCACATAGACTTAGGCAACCAATATAGCACCACTCTCTCTCCTCACAAGCAACATCTTACCCACTCCCCCTCTCTTGAAGCGATAAACTAAGAGATAATAAGTGAGCCTCTCATACGAAGCATGGGGTTCTTACTTCAATCCATACAAGGCATTCTTAAGGTAATTGATGTGTTTGGGTGCTTTGGGTCTTCGAATCCGTTTGGTTGTTCCACGTACACTTCCTCCTATAAAATGCCATTAAGTAAGGCACTATTGACGTCCATTTGATATAACTTGAAGCGTAGATGACATTCTATGGTGAGTATTAAGCAAAAAGATTCAAGCCCAATAATAGATACGAATGTCTGATCAAAGTCTACACCCTCGGTGTGTATGTAGGCTTGAGCGACCAACATAGCCTTATTATGAACTATAGTACCATTCTCATCCATCTTATTCTCATAAATCCATTTGGTACCAATCACACTAGTCTCACTAGGTCGGGGGAATAACTCCCAAACATCATTCTTGCGAAACTGAAGGAACTCATATTATATAGGGGATATACAATGCTCATTCTTGAGTGCTTATTTTACATTCATGGGCTCGACTGAGGAGATTTAGCAAAGGTAGCTAACCACATTCTCAAATTGAGCGCAAGCCTTGACACCTATTGTGGGATCACCACGTATAGCGGACGGGTCGTGTCTCTTGCGAATCCGAGAGGGTGGATCCTCAAAATCAAGAGTGGGGTCCATCAGGGTAATGTAAGGAATGCCAGGATTAACACCGAGGGGTGCATCATCCTCACACTTGGGGTCAGGGTCAGTAGACGTAAGCAGTTCATCATCTCTAATCGTGAGGTTTATTGAATCCATAGCCTTAGAGCTTGCAAGGTTAAATAACCCATATGCTTTACTCAACGATGAATAACCTAAAAATATCCTCCATCACTTCGGGAGTCCAACTTTCCTAAGTGTTCTCTATCTTTCAAGATGTAGTAAATACTCCCAAGCACACAAAAATACGATAGGTTGGGTTTCTTCCCTGTACACAACTCATATGACGTATATAACATATGTGGATGAAGATATACTCGATTCACCTTTTGGCATGCAGTATTAACCACCTCTACCCAAAAACGTCTAAGCATATTTATCCCAAGAAGCATGGATTTATCCATTTCTTGAATCATTTATTTTTCCTCTTAACTATCTCATTTTGTGGAGAAGTACGAATGGCCAAAAACTCGTGTTTGATGCCCACTCCATCACAATAGCTATCCATTTCGATTTCTTTAAATTCAGTGTCGTTGTCACTACGTATTTGAATAATAGGGACACTTGTCGGTTTTATAAGACACGTCACTTGGTTATCAGGAACTCAATCGCATTGGACTTTTCTCTAAGTACCCCCATAATAAAGTGTCTAAAAAAATCATCGACCATCATAATAATTCATCTCGTACCACCTATGCTCTTCGTACGAGTAGGACCCATAAGATCCATATATATCAATTTTGATATATGAGAGGTGGTAATGGTATTCAACTTCCGATGGGGACTTTGAAATTATTTTCCTTGTTGGTAAGGACCACAAACCAAGGAAGTTGGTTTTCCAGATGATGGTAAGGCATGAACAAGGTCCTTCTTCATTAATCTCTCGATGTCTCTAAAGTTCACATGACCTAACCATTGATTCCAAAGGTCCATAGAGGAGACATTATTTCACATAAAGGAGGATTTGGGAATGATCCCGTAGCAATTATCATTGGTTCTCACTCCTTAAATTAATAGTTCACCGTATTGATCATATACGTTACATTCGGACTGGTCGAATTTTACCACAAAGTTTGCATCGTAAAGTTCGCTTATGTTAACTACGTTTGCTTTTAACCCTTTGACATACAAAACATTTTCTTGTCTAGGAAATTCGAGTATTTTAATACAACCAACTCCTTAAATACTAGACTTACTCCCATCTCCAAAGGTGATTTTTCCTTCCGTGCGATCCACAAGGTTTGTAAAATATGACTCGTCACCAGTCATGTGCCTATAACACCCACTATAAAAATACAATTGGAAATTATTTTTAATGTTGAGAGAAACATAAAGAATAAGGCCTTTATCGTCTTGCTTTGGTACCCAAGTTGAGGTAACCTTTTATTTGCCCTTATCGTTATTGGCTCTAGTGCTAGGATTGGAAGCATTCTCAATAGGCATAAATATCCTTTTAAATTCTCCCATTAAGATTTGAGAAGTGGTGATTAGGAACTCAACTTTCTCTCTAAGATAAGAAAAGTCACTATAGCGCTGGGCAGGAGTATGCGTACGTTGAGTTCTTCCTAACTTGTAGTAAAATTTCTTAAGGTGGCCACTCTTTTTACAATAGGTGCAAAGATAGACTTGTTTGGGGCTACCATAGTTCACTCTTTTAGGTTGAGCTCTCTTTTGTGGATTAGGTCAATGGCCATAAGAATCTACCACAAATTTAGGAATTGGTTTCGGTGTGACATAAGAAGTCGATGCACTGTCGTAACCTATTCCTTGCCTCTCCTTAAAATCTAAAGCAGGATCAAGGAACATTTTTCCTACCTTCTTCGATGTATCCTATATAGTGACCTTGACCTATCCAGCACGTTTGAGATCTTTCTCAAGTTGTGATATAAATGGTTTAAATTTTCTCACGAGTCTACAATGAAAATTGAAGCTCTTATAAGAATAAACACTTTATTGGTTAAGTCACTATTTTTCCCCTCCACTAAAATGACTGTTTATCCCAGAGACATTCTCACCAAGGACTCGCTCTTTTTTTCTACTCTCTCAATTACTTCTATAAACCTAAAACCCCAAGTACCAAACTTTTATTTTGCATTTTCATTTTAAAGGACTCGGCGTAAAGCTCAGTGTAAGCGCGTTAAAAGGTCACTATTTTGCTCACTCAAAATGCCATCTCATTCACTCTCTTCAGAATGAATAGACTTACTATCGAGGTCATGTTGTATAGTAAATTCGTCATCAGTGTGAGGTGTACATGATTTACTAACATGACTGGCCATGAACGCGATGAAGTTACGTCCATACGATGATTCGTCCTCGAAATTCATCGACTCAACATCGTTATTACTATGCGTGGCATTGAATACTGCTTTGCCTTTGCGTTGTATCTTTAACCTATTAACACACTCGTGAGTTTTGTGACTCTTACCCTCTAACTCATAACATCTTTCCTTATCTTTCTTAGGATACTCTCCTTATCTCTCTTCTTATCTTTCTCAAAACTTTTGTTTTCTTTGGAAGTATTTTCTTTTCTTACCTTGAGAAAATTTTAGATTCTTTTTGAAAAAGAAGTCAAGATTGTTTTAATCGAAATCATTCTATGAGGCAGAATAAACCTCCTCTTCCTTTTTATATTGTACATTTAAACCAATTACCTTTTCCTTTGGTTTAACAATTTTTGGAAATATATCAACATTTTAAGTTTGAATTTCTCCTACGAGTTAAGCGTCTCTTAAATTCTTGAAGAATTAAGGACAATAACATTAGGAACAAACCAGGACAGAAGTTATCTTAAAATATTTTTCACAACTCTCATCTCAGAAATTCTTTAACCCAAATTAAAACTAGAGTTAACGATATCAGACAATCGTATATAAAAATCATCAAATGACTCAGTCTCTAGCACAGTAATGGTTTCAAATCGTATGGTGAGATTTTGAAGCTTAGGCTCTTTCACGGCGTTGGTACCATTGTGAGTGAGTTTAAGGGTATCCCATGCTTCCTTATACATAGTGCACATCATGATGCGGCTAAACTCGCCAGGGGGCGACGGCTCCATAAATTACACTTAAATCGCATGAGTTATTATTACTCCGTTTTAGTTCATCCTCCATCCTAGTGGTGATGGGTTTAGGACTTATGACATCTCCATTAGTCATAATGACTGGTATCCACCCTCTTTCATAAATAAGCCAGACATGTTGGTCAATTGCTTTCAAAGCTAATCTCATTCAAGCTTTACAATAAGCATAATTAGGCACATAAAAATAGGTAGCCTATTATACAAATTATCCATAAAACACCCATTTAAAGATCACACACAAATATAGTGTAACCTACTCTGATGCCAATTTGAGAAAGAAAACGCAGAGCTATATGGATCATATGCCTCTTAGGGAAAACATATAAATTAATTTTTTAGCAAATATTATCCTGATTTAATTTAGTGAACATGCAATAAATTTATGATGCCAAATTCTAAACCAAATACAAAGAAGAAGCAATTTGAGAAAAAATCCCTTTCGGGCAAAACTTTTAATTTTTGCACTTTTTAAGAAAAATAGACACCTGACGACTTACATACTACTCAGAGGTCTACTAAGTATAATGTGAAGATGCCTTCAATCCTTCAACATAATATGATGTTGTCCAGAACCATCCAAAATAAGCATATCTTGCCTCAGTATCCACTGATCAGCCTAAAAAATCTCAATTCCTTTCTTCTTCAGCAGTAGAAAATTGACTTTACAATTCAACTGTAGAGAAAATATTTACAAGGGTTATTGAACTTGGAATCTGTTTCTCTTGATTTTGGAAAAGTGATCCTAAAAAATCGAAGGGCTTGGATGGAAAGTATAGAGTTTTATCACAAAAGGAACTCTAAAAAGGCTTCTTAAAAATTCTAAAAGGCTCTTTAAGAAGTCTAGTCCTGTATCTCTATTTATAGGGAAAGTTATTGCAAATATATAGGCATTAGAGATTTGAAAACATATGTTTTAAAAAAACAAAAACATGTGTACTAGTTTAAACGAACTAACTTCTCATTCGAACGAAGTACCCATTCTTATTCGAACAACTTCAAATGACATTCGAGACCGTACCCAAAAGGCGACGTTCCAGATGTCGTTTTAACAAAGGAATCTCGTTCTAACGACCATTGGAAACTCATTTGAACAACATTTCAAATCTTTCTTACAAAACAACAAAATTTTGTTTTAAAACATTTTAAAAACTTTCTAAATACTAACTATTTAAAAATGACCCCTAAATAATTAATGTCTTCACCAAACCACTTCATAACTCTTTTGAATGTTGTTGTGACGAACGATCTTCAATCTTTCAAAAGTCATCTTATTCTCTTCCAATACGCGAAAGTAGTCTGGAAGGTGCAGTGGAGTGTAACGAGTTATGCCAAATAACATAAAAATGTGCGATTATAAAACTTGCTATTATGGTTATCGTCGATGAAATTTAAATTATCATTTTTGGATCCCCCCCCCCCCCCCCCCCCGCACACACACACAAAAAAGTAAGACCGAGATAAATAGCATTCAATGGCATGATTTCAAAGGGAAGGGAAGTTGATATAATCACTTTTGTGTCACCGATAATACAAGGGAAAAGAAAATACTAGACTTACAAAAGTTCACAAATTTACCCGATGCGACACAATAATTATTAATGATATTTACGAGGTTATTATCGTGGTAAGGGAAACTTTTAAGGAATATCAGGAAATCATCCGCAAAGAAAATATGTGAGGGAGTTGGTATACCCTTCTAATTTCAATTGCTTGAATATGGTTGTTAGCCACCGCATTACAAAACACTATTGATATGGAATCTTGAACAAAAAGGAAAATATATGGGGAGTGGGGATCCCTTATTTAATTCCCCTTTGTGGACTAATGTGACAAATAGGAGCACCATTAAGTATGAAACTTTTCTAAACCGTAATAATACGTTGCCATGTTAGTTTTATCCAACATGAACAAAAATCCATTTTTGAAAGAATGGCAATGAGAAAATCGCATTAAACTCTATAATAGGTTTTGTCCAAATCAAATTTAACCAATATCACCCTTATTTCCACCACCATTATTTTTTATTAAATGAAAGGCCTCATGAGCCAATATAATACTATCATGTTTGATTATATTTGGCACAAAAGCATATTGGTGAGGAGTAATGCAAATTCCCATAAAAGGTTTCATTCTATTCACCATAGACTTGGAGATTATTTTATAAAGGAAATTTGTAAGGCATATTGACGCGACTGAAAATCTGTCTCAGAAATGCGTTCACTCTAGGATCAAGTGTAAGCCTGTCGCTCAAGTAATAATCCGACAAGTCGGGTATCGATCCTCAGGGAAAAAGGACAACGAAGTTGTAACGACGGAGGAATCCTAACCTTGACTCTAAAAATAAAGGGAAAATGATTTGATTTTGGGAATAATTATAACTAAATGCAAATAACTACAGTAAATTACCTAAATTATGAATGCAGGATGATTTGACACTTTTTGTTTTAAATGATGAGAAGAATAGGACGGGAATACAATCCTCCAACCTTAGTGTAGTGCGGATATAATACTAATCTTAAATTTATCTGATTGATTTGACCCGAAATTTAGTACTCCCAAGCATTACGTATACGAGGTTCAAACCCGCGTCATACTTAATCTGAGGATGAGTAAATCGGTATCGCGATAGTAGCATTCGAATTGCACTCTAAATCATCACGAGTACCTGGAGGCAAACGAGATATAAAGATCTACAATCGTTGTGCAACTACGCAATACGGTCAAGGTCAATCATTAAATTCAGCGGATTAATTTTATACACACGCACTAACATATCAGGCTGGGTTCATGCATCCCGATCTTGGGAAATCTAGCCTAACATGTTGAAAAGGACGGAAACAAGGATTAATGTGCAGGAACTCATAGTTACTCTAAGAAAAATAATAATTAGATGCAGAAAAGAATTAGAATTAACAATTAATCACTAATATTATCCAAGCACTAAGTGAAACAATGAAAGAAACATATACTCACATAAATCACTGAATAAATTCTTCAATCCTTGAAATAAATCTGAAAATGTTAACTAAGCTAGGGTTTCTGAAAAAGAAGAGGTAAAATCTACTAATTCTTCGTGTCTATAACAATACTAAATCGGGTCTTTTATACCCTACAACAATATCGGAAGTCAGCTGCACTAGGAGTCTTTTTAGGAAGAGAAAAGATTTTCAGATCTCGAAGACCGGATCGGTCCGGGTCTTAGGCGAACCGATCTGCCCCCAAGGCGGATCGGTTCTTTTTATTTTGGGGCGGACCGGTCCGGGGGCGGACCGGTTCTTTTTATTTTTGCCTCCTTCGGTTTGCATGCGATCCGGGGTCCTCTGGAGTTTGGCAAGGCGGACCGGTCCGTGGTAGGGGCGGACCGGTCCGGCTATTTGACTTTCTGGATCCTATTTGACTGCTCATAACTTTTGTTCCGGGATTCCGATTGGGGTGCCATTTCTTCCGTTATGCTCGTGAATGAGATGTCTTCGACTTCTCTTTAGGTACCTCATCCGAATTCCGTGTAGAAATTACGCTTTTACCCTTGAGACATTTCCTTCTTGCTTTCTTGATTCTACCGATTTCCTTCTTTCGTTTCTTGACATCAAATACCTGCAAAATCACTACAAAATACCAGAAACTCGGTGTACTCATTAGGATCAGTCAGTAGCACAGTTATGAGATAAATCCAACTCAATTACGTTGTTTGAGGTGCTAAAAGTAGCTAAATCAAGGGATAAATTAGGAAGAATTTATGCCTAATCACTTATAGGACAAAAATCTTTAATGGTTTCACCGTTAGTTTTTTTAGGAATAAGGGTCACATTGGAAAGATTAAGCTCTTTAAGAATAAATAACCCATTAAAGAAATTCTGAACCGTTTTTATAACATCATTTCGCTAAATTAGGCCAATAATTTTGAAAAAACGTACCGGGAAAACCATCCGATCTAGGTGACTTATGAGATCCAAGATGTTTGGAAGCCTTAATTATTTCATCAACATCAGGGTTGCATAACATTTCATTCAATTCAACGCTAGCATCCTAACAAAATTAGGCGTTAAATCGATGAAATGGCCAAGATTTATACTTCCTCGGGTTTTTGAAAAGTGTTGAGAAGTACACTTTCACACGATTATCAATGCCCTACTCATATGTGATCCACATCTCCCCATCATCTTTCGACTTATCAATACGATTACATTGTCATTAGGTGTTATGTCAAATTAGATGACTCGTCTTTTTATAGGATAGCATGCAAGTGCGAGGTCGAACCCAAAGGAACTATGCAAAGTATATTCCTTGTTAGTGAATAACTCGATTTTATCTTAAATTTTAATTCCTAATCTAGGTGAAAAAATATTGAGATTTATATAAATTAATTTTTCAAGTAAAGTAACGCGAACGAAAGTAATACTAAAAAAACATGACTACTACAAATAACATGCAAGAAATTACTTTAGTAAAATATTACATGACTAATTTAATGAGATAGTTTAACAACTTAAAATTAAGTAACAACGGGACTGTGGATTCATAATCCATTACACGTGGTTACATTCATGTTTGTCAATACCCCTAATTTTTTACACGATAATTTGACCGCTAGTTATTACAATCATGGGTGATATGTGGTGAAATCCAATTTTTATATCATTAACACCGAGAAAGTTGGACCTCTTTTGTCAAACTAATGTCTAAAAGTCAGTAATTAATTGAATCCATCAAAACACAATGTGTATCCATTTACTTAAATAAATGACATACTGAATCCAACAAATACAAATAATATCTCATTTTAATTGTTAATAATAAATATGGACGAGTGAACAAGAGATAATATTAAACACAAAAGGCACATGATTCTTAGGATGAATTGAGTCACATAAATGATAACAAATGTAATTTCATCCTAACCCTGATGATAAATTTAACCTAGCATATTAATAATTAAAAGATAATTAAATAAATAAGAACACTTACTTGAATACATATCAATAAAAAAAATAAGTCTCCAAAATTTAATCTTCAATGTCTTTTTCCCAAATATTTAAATTAAAATAAGGACAAAAGAGTAAGGAAAGAAAAAGGAGAAGATCCTTTTTGGGGGTGGGATATGTATCATTTTATGGATTTTCCCTCCTTTTTAGTCTCCTTTATCTATTGGACTCTTAGATTGAACCTTAATATCCACGCACAAAATCAGCCAACAACATCCACATTTTCTTTTTTTTAATGTGCATTTGTGTCACTTTTTGTGTTACATTTTCCCACTCAAATTTCATTGCATTTTTTACCTCAAAAACACAAAATCTCATTATAGTCCGATCTACAAAGTTGTGAGTCTTTTAAAGGCCTTTTCGAAAAGCTATGGTATGACCCCAACAGACACTCGAGTGATTTTATAAAAATTATTTAGTACAACAGTGTCAATCGTGTTGTGTCGTGACATATTTAATTGACTATGTCGTTTCAACTCGTTTGTCATCTAAACTCATCGGGCACCTTTATAATATAAAAATAAATCGCTTGGGAATATTTTAGGTATAAAAAATATAAAATTTATCAAATTATAATTTCGCCCTTTTTAGTACCAACCTTACTATTTATAGGGTTTATAAGTTAAACTTTGTCATTTTAGTGTCCGTTTCAATTATGATTTCAATGAAACTTTAGGAGAATCGTATAATATGATATAATATATATACTTCTCATAAAATGAATTCGAAAATGTTTTTAAAATATGAAATTACTATTTTTCCATTTTTTGTCATTTAAATTTGAACTTCGAGAAAGCTTTAAAAATACTAAATAAACTTAATAAACATATTTTAGCCTATAATATGAGCCTAACAGAGTATAAGTAGAGGGTTTAGATGTAAAAATATTCAATTTATCATTGAGTAATTGTAGTCGCATGATTGTTTTCGGAATTTTTATTACCAAATCGAAGTCCTTTGTCCTTTGTTGCCAAAACTTTTCCTCCTTTTCCATAAACTTCTCAATTTTTTATGATATACCGTCTGTCATATTTTTATCGGAGATATTACACTCCGGGCCTTGGACCACTCACAAACGATTATCAGGAATAATAACAATTCGTCCCTAAAAGCATTTTGATTGTCCCAAAAGAGTATTTAGGATGGATTTTGCAATGGTTAAAAATCATCATTTATACTTGGCGTCGCAAATGTTTTTAGGGATGAATTTTGTCGTACCAAATAATTCATGGACGTTTTATATTTGGCATCAGGGACTAATTTTGCCATCCTAAAAGGTATTTTTGAGAAATAATTCCCGCTCCTATGCAAAGAAGTGGGGCAGTTTATCCGTCTAAAAAAGTTCTCATATTCTAAAAAAATTAGGACGGTTCATAACCTTCCCAATTGATATACTAATTAGGAAAAAAACCATCCCAAAAGAAATTATCGCAAAAAAATTCCCGCTCCGGAACAAAGAAAAGGGAGGGTTTATCCTTCTCAAATAGTCATCAGATTCTGTAAAAAAAATAAGGACGATTTATAAGCATCCCAAATGATAAAAAAAGGGATAATTGCAAGAGAAAAATTTATAATTGCTCATTCTTTTTTTCCTCATCCCGTTACACCCCGCTGTACCTTCATGAAAGTTCTTGAGTCTTCAAAGAGAAAAAGAACTAGTGATAATTTGTTTGAATCGAAGATCGATTGTCACTACGGCTCTCGAGAAATTTTATGAGGTGGTTTCCACAATCTAAAAATATTAAGGGGTCTTTTCAAAAGGGCTTGTTGTTACAAATGTTTTTTTAAAAGCTTTTTGAAATTTTTGATAATTTCTTAAAACGACATTACATCTCGTTAAAACGAGTGTTTTCTGGTCATTAGAATAAGTCTCCATGTCATTCAAATGAGTTATGACGCTTTGCCTTTTGGCAAGCACTGAAATGTCATTCGAAGTTTCATTGGAAGGTTGTTCAATGAAAGTAGGTAATTTGTTTCAACAAAATGGCATTTCATTCGAATGAGTGCGTGTGTTTTGTTTTTTTTCCCAAATCAAATGCAATTTATTATGTTTATCATTAGTTGATCTCATTCCCTATAAATAGAGATGCGGGGATGAATTTCATTTCAAGAATTTTCAGAGTTCTTTTATGATCAAACTCTACAAAATTTTCATCTAAACCCCTTGTATCTTATAATATCACTTTGCTAAACCAAGAAGAACAAAATCTAGTATCTAAACCCTTATGGAGATTTTTCTCTACCGCTGATTTGTGGAGTCTCGGCTCAACTGCTAAATAATAAAGGAATTGCGATTCCAAGGATTGATCGGTGGATACCGACGCAAGAGATGATTTTAATGGATCGTATCATTTTTGGTTGAATATTTGAAGACAACATCGCATTATACTTGGTCGATCTTTAAGTAGTCTATAAGTCGTTACATGTCTGTCTTTTCTTAAATAGTGTTGAAATATAGGTTTTGCCCGAAAGGGATTTTCCTCTATCTTCTTCCCATTATGTTTTGGTTTGGATATTTGGTTTTTGATTTGGCTTCATAATTTATATTTCTTATTCACTTAAACCGAATCAAGGTAAAATCTGGTAAAAAATAAATCTTTGGTGTGTATGCCCTGATATATAACTGAAGCTATATACCTTGTGTTTACAATAAGAAATTATATTATTAAATGGTATATGGTCCAATGATAAATGGCATGTAATTTATATTATAAGTCAAGTCATCTAACCACAAGCCTAATATGTCAACTTCACTCATTAAAACACATATCCAACAATAAATTCTTCCATTAAACTGCATCCAACAACCCAAAATAAAACTTTAAATCAATAAGTACAAATAATTATCACACCCAAGTCCAAATATTTAAATGATTGCAAAATCGTACTAATTAATAAGAACTCAAATTGTCAAAACAAAAGTCGTCCCTAAATTAAGATGATACATATAGGAGCCACACTAAAAAAGTCTCTCAAAGTCATATATATAGTAGAGACGCTAAAAAACTTGTTGTTTCAGCTTCTTGTACATAATCTGTAATCAATAAATAATCAAATATCAAAATAAGATTATGGTAAAATAAAATTTGTATAGTAAAATAAAATATCTAAATATATTAGTTAATCGTATGGTTAGCTCTTTACAATTTAAAAAAAATCAGCAAAGTTTCCTTTGTTCATACATGAAAAGAAGCCTGTTTAATCATCACAAAAGCCCCCACGACCATATCACATCAAAAACAACAATCTCAAATGTCAACAAAAATCAATAAATAAATAATCTACCCGATGTAAACCATTGACTTGTTCATGTCTTTCACATGAATAAAAGTTGACATTGAAATGTTATCATGCAAAAAAGAAAAAATACAAAACAAAGACGATATCAGTAATAAAATATTGTTTAAAAAGTTTTATTCAATCAATTAAATTGCGCATACTTATCGTCATATTAAAGTTTAAGTCTTGAGATTTAAAAATTGTTGTCATATTCTCAAACTGGGAGTCCCATGACTACGTGATGAGTTCCCACAAATTACATTGGTCACGTGCGAGTTATTTGTGCCTCTTACAAGACTGTTTGGTAGCAGTTCCTGTTTTTGCCCTCTAACAACAAGTTTTCAAGTCTCTCTT
This sequence comes from Sambucus nigra, assembly GCA_949130495.1. Lineage (NCBI taxonomy): Eukaryota > Viridiplantae > Streptophyta > Magnoliopsida > Dipsacales > Adoxaceae > Sambucus > Sambucus nigra. The sequence continues at coordinate 527,763,247 of OX422209.1, forward strand.
GAGATTTAAAAATTTTCACCATATTCTCAAGTTGGGAGTTCGGTGGCTACACAGTCAGTTCCTACGGGTTGCATTAGTCCCGTATGAGGTGTCCGTACCTCTCACGGGGACGTTTGGTTATTGTTTTGCATTTTCACCCATTAACGACCTATTTTTAATCCTAAGTTTAGATATTTACAAATTACTGTCATATTCTCACGTCGGGAGTCCCATGACTTCGCAGTCAGTTCCTACGACTTACATTTGTCCCGAGCAATGTGTTTATGTCTCTTACGAGGTCGTTTGGTGGCTGCTTTATATTGTTGCCATTTAGCAACATGTTTTGAAGCGTAAGTGTAGATATTTATAAATTATTATCATATTCTCAAATTCCCATGACTACGCAGTCAGTTCCTACGAGTTACATTGGTCCGTCCGAGATGTTTGTGTCTTTCACGGGGCTGTTTGAGGGATGTTTTGGATTTTCTCCCTATAACGACATGTTTTTAAGAGTAGGTCTGAATATTTGAAAATTATCATCATATTCTCAAACCGAGAGTCTCGTGATTATGTGGTCTATTTTTACAAGTTACATTGATCCCGTGTGAGGTGTTCGTGTATCTTACGGGCTATTTTGGGTCTTCACCATTTATCGACATGTTGTTAAGTTTAATTCTAGATATTTACAAATTATCATCATTTCTCAAATCGGGAGTTATGTGACTATGCGATCAGTTCCTACAAGATACATTGGACCATGTGAGGTGTTTGTGCCTCTTACGGGGCCGTTTGGTGATTAATTTGCATTTTCGCCCTTTAACGGCATGTTTTTAAGCCTAAATCTAACTATTTGCAAATTATTGTCATATTATCATATCGGGAGTCCCATGACTATGTGATCAGTTCTTAAGAGTCACCTTGGTCTCGTGCGATAGTTTTGTGCCGCTACCGAGACCATTTGGTGGATGTTTTGATTTTTTGCCCTTTAACAACATATTTTTTAGCCTAAGTGTAAATATTTACAAATTATAGTCATATTCTCGAACAGGGGGTCCCGTGACTACTCAGAAAGCTCCTACGAGTTACATTTGTCTCGTGCGAGGTGTTCGTGTCTTTTATGGGGACGTTGAGAGTCTTCACCCTTTAACGACATGTTTTGAAGCCTAATTTTTTTATATTTGAAAATTATTGTAATATTAAAAAAATGGGAATCCCGTGACTATGTGGGCAGTTTCTACGAGTTGTATTTGTCCCGTGTGAGGTGTTTGTACCTCTTACGGGGTCGTTTGGTGGTTGTTTTACATTTTCGCCCTTTAATGACAAGTTTTAAAGCCTAAGTCAATATATTTGCAAATTATCGATTCCTACGTGATACACTCATCACGTGCAAGGTGTTTGTACCCCTTACGGGAGTGCCATTTGGTGGCTGTTTTGCATTTTTTCACTTTCACGGCATATTTTTAAGCATAAGTCTACATATTAGCAAATCATCATCATATTCTCAAACCAAGATTTTTGTGACTAAGCGATCAATTCATATGAGCTACATTGGTCCCATGTGAGGTGTCCATGCCTCTTATAGGGCTGTTTGCTGGATGCTTTTATTTTTCACTCCTTAACGGCGTGTTTTTAACCCCAAGTCTAATTGTTTGTAAATTATCTCCATATTCTCAAACCCGGAGTTTCCTGACTATAAGGTCAGTTTCGACCAGTTATAATGGTCCCGTGCGAGGTGTTTGTGTCTCATATAAGGCTATTTGAGACTGTTTTGAGTTTTCGGCCTTTGACGGCATATTTTTAAGTCAAAATCTTCAGATTTGCAAATTATCATGCTATTCTCAAACTGGGAGTCCTGTGACTATGAGGTCAGTTCGTAGAGCTACATTTATCACCTGCGAGTTTTCTGTGCCTCTTACAGGGCCGCTTGGGGCTGTTTTGAGTCTTCGCCCTTTAACGAAATATTTCCCTTCGTACACCATAAATCATATACATTAACAATAGATACTAAATGAGGTTCAATTCAAACGTAAAAAAATTCATACCCATACTGAATGAGGCTTTATATACATCCGACTCATTCACATTTGATTTTATAGTGAGATTGATTAATTAAGTTAAGGGTAATCCCACTAAACCTCCAATTTTATTTCACATTTTAAGGTTATCCCCTCATTTAAAAAATTGAACAAAGTACATCATACATTTTTAAATTCGTTATAACTAACCCTAAAAGTCGAGTTTCCATTATTTTTTTACATGAACGACTAAAATATATTTGAAGAACCAATTAATTTAAACCTATGAAGCATGAACATGGGTGTCGTGTTCGACACGACACGGACACGTCGACACGGCAAATCTAAAAAATAGGACATGACATGTCGGGACACCGATATATATATATAGTTCAATCTCTTTACACTAAAAAATTAGTAGTCAAACTAAATATTTAATTATCTAGGCTAACACAATCAAATATTTCATATAAAACATTTAAAACATATGTCAAGAGTTATATATGCACATAGATTAAAACTAATCTACACAACAAAACAAAAAAATTAATCATCACAAACTAATCTATATAAACTAATTTATATAACCAACAAACTAGATATTCTGTAAAAAAACATCAATAATCTAATCTGTGCAATAAATAAACAAACTAATATGTTAAACTAACATCTATTTCAAAAAACTAATATGTAATCTATAATAAAAACTAATGTGTTCTTAAATTTGTGTAAAAAAATAAACAAATATGTGTAAAAAGTAGCTAGAAACAAATGTGTGTTAAAAGTAGCAACAAACAAATGTATACAAGCTAATATTTTAAAAACTAACTTATATTAAAATAACTAATTTGTAAACTATAAAATATGCATAAAATAACATCAAACTAATCTGTAAACTAATGGAGATGATGGAGAAGAGTTACTGGAAAGGGTGGATGAGAGAGGGGAAGTAGGCGAAGGAGAGAGAGGCGGGGCAGGGGCAGGGGCAGGGGCGGGGGTGGAGTCGTCGGAGCGGGAGCGGGAGGGGGAGGGGGAGGGGGGGGGGGAATCGAGAAAAGAGACAGAGAAGAAGAGAGAGATGTAAGCTGATTCCATGGAGTCTTTAATAAGAGGAGGAAATGAAAAAAATGGTGGTAAAGGAATGAGAAAAAACCTAGTTTATTAAAAAGAGGGGATTTCACGTTTGTCCCTTTTACATTTGATCAAATGGGATGGTTTTTCTGGTATAAGCTATACTAAATGGGAAGGTTTTTAAATTCCATCCCTTTTATAATTTATCAAATGAGATGATTTTATAAATCCATGTTATAAAGTGACTCAAATGGGACGGTTATTAAAATTCGTGGTTTATATTTGTCTGCAAAAAAGAGCGCTAAAAATTTAACTCGCATAAAGGATGGTAAGTAAAAAAGTCCCAAATAAAATATTATATATCTACTGTAAGAGTCGGTAATTAAAATACATTATCTGCAACATGGGACTCTTTAAAAGAAATTTTGATAGAACCACGTGCATTGCATAGTAGAGACAGAGGTCGAAGACATGATGCAGAAGATCCAGAGTAGGGAATGTAAACCCTATATGAATGGCCATATACTTTCCAAGAAGATCCAGAGGTTCAATACTGCGATGCTTACGTCACAAGATGCCTTAAATGCCAACAATTTTCCAACCTTCAGCAGTTGCCTCTTTGAGAGTTGTATAACATGACTTATCCCGAGCCCTTATCCATTTATGCATAGACACCATTGGGAAAGTCATTCCCAAGGGGTATCAAGCGGGCATGAATTCATCCTGGTCACCATTTTTTACTTCACGAAATGGGTTGAATTCAAGTTATAGGCAATAATGAATTCAAAGACAATAGTTGAGTTCATGAGTAAGACCATTATCTGGCACTATGGAGTTCCCCACGAGTTAGTAGCAAATAATGATCTCAATTTTGAATACGAGGTTACAGAACTAGTTGACGAGTTTGGAATACAAAGGCACAAGTTCTCTCCTTACCTATCGCAAACACATGGCGTTGTCGAAGTCGCTAATAAAATCTTTAATACCATCATCAGTAAGATGATCAAAAGTTGTAGAGACTGCATCGACCAGATCCCATATTTCCTCTGGGTCTGTCATACCTCCATGAGAACGCCCACATGGGCTACTCCCTACTCTTTAGTATATGGCATGGAGTTCATCCTACCAGTCGAACTTAAAATACCTTCACTAAGGATATGCTTGAACGTTAGGTTATCGAGGAATATTGGCAGCAAAATCGTTACAATAAACTTGTTCTCTTAGATCAAAGGGGGTTGAAAGCCTTATATCATATACAAGGTTACCATAGTTGTATTGTGCGATTATTCGATAAAATGTTAAGGATCGCGGTGTCCAATAAGGATACCTTGCCCTCAAGAAAATCATAGAAGCCTTTTAGGATCCGAGAGGAAAATTCAAACCTAAATAAAGCAGCTCTTACATTGTAAAGAAAATCATATCAGAAGGCACAGTTATGCACACGACCCACGATGGAGAGGAGATAGCGCGCCTCATCAATTTGGACCATCTTTAAGAAATTTTACCCCAGTCAAAGTTCTCGTCCTGCTACGACTCTTCTCACCTCCCTTCTATTAAAAAAATAACCTTTCGCCCTCTTTATCAGAACTATGTAGGACTTAATTCTCTCAAAATCACCTTGTCATAAGGAAAACTCACAATTTTTAAACTCCACGGAGGTATGTAGGCAACCTATAAAGTATCTTGAGCACTATACTTTCTCTTTTGTAAAATATTATTGTTTTCTCCCTCTAAGAACATTAGTCTCCCTCATTAGTTAAACGAACAAAATGATTATATATGCCTTAGCGATCAGCATAGATAGTTCAAACAAAAAAATTCATCAAAAGACATGATAAAATACGTCAAAATCATCATGATATTTTATTAAAAAATAAAATATGGGAGTTACATGACACATCAACAACAAGAATGAAAAAAAATTAACACCTTATAAATATTTCATAATCCAAACACCTCAAACTTCATCCACACAACAAATTACTAACACCCTCAAGACCTGCTTCAATTACCAGATGGACCCGCCTCATCATCATTTCCAGTAATTAAAGGGCCCAAGAAATCCCAATCCTGGTTACGATTCCGTATCCACTCCATGTGACAGTATACCTTGGTCATTATAAATGAAACCACGATACCCTCCTATAAAGTGTCAAACATCACAAAACCACTTTTTCCCATCTCTTCATCATAAATCTTCACAACCACCAACTTTCATATCCACTTCAAATAGTCCTTAGATACGAATCTAAACTCCCTAACAAATTGAGATGGATGGGTAGACGGTCGGTGGTAGTGCCACAAAGGCACACAAATCATTCTCATAAATTCAGTCAAATCCTTTTTGGGAAAGAAGTTAGTTATATAATGAGGAATGATTTTTTACTAGCCCTCTTGACACAGAAGCCTCTATAGAAAATAGAAAGAAGTTTGGCGAGGGCCCACCTAATGCATATATCGATAGTCGCCCACTTGCAGCAGAAGTTGTAGATTACCCTACCACAGTACAAACCAGGATAGATTCCTGGCCCCGTGCTCCACAATCAAATTCTTCCAGTTATTTATAGATGGTCTAAGACTGAAAAAAGACCGTGCAAAGAAATTGGGAATTCCCGCCAAAGGGTACTCGGGAGGAGATGCCAGACATCATCTCACCAATAATTACATAAATAAAATCACATGGCTCCCCCCATAGAAATGTGGCCCGACCTTCTTTCGAGGCATCCAACCATTCAGAGTCTCTGCCAATATGACAGCGACAAGATTACAATGAGAGACATCCATATAACTATCATGGCCACCCGAGGGACTGACAATTTGTCAATGGTCATAAAAAGTAACCTAGAAGTTAACCCCAGGGCCACAGTATAAGCAAAGTCATTATGAGTATAGTCTCTTATGCACACCGAGTTCAAAACCCGCAGGAGAATAATACTTCCTTCGTGCGCCAATAGTTGGACTGACAAAGGAGAAATGTTAAGTATCTCAGCTAATGACACCCGAGGGGAACGAGACAAGTCTAGCATAGCTACCGCAACACCTGGGTTGATACACATCATCGCAAAAAACTCCTTATAAGTAGGGCATACTTCATTTAGGCCAAAGGAAAATATATGTTCCTTGGGATACCAGAACTGTAGTACCACTTTTAAAATATTTCAATCCAAAAAATGGTTGCGCCACAAGGAGATAGGGTGCTGGTTAAAAGATTCATAGTTGACGTTGTAGAGGCATATGGCCTCCAAACCCTCAAGATAAGACGCAATAGTTTCGATCATGGAAAACATCATTTTACGAAGAGAAGAAGACTTGGAAGATAGAGATTAGATTGTAGTGTGGTGGTGAAACCCCCCTTCAAGCCCCTTTTAATACCTAATGGCACCTATAAGAAATGAAAGGTTCGACCTGCTATCATGACTACTGTTCCTAAGTAATCCGAAATAGAGAAGAAGTGCAATTAAATCTAGAAAAGTTATTTGGACTTGATCGATATACCGATAGGCAAGCCAATTGGTATGCCGATCGGCATCCCCTAATTTTATAAATTTTCTACTTTCACCTTTTGAATGTACCTACTCAATAAAGACCCTTTTTAGCTAAAAATAACCTATCTGCAAAAAGTTTTTTTGAGTATTTCTTCTATCGTTTCTACTTATCTTTGCAATAAATAAAAAAACTCAACAGAAAATTAAAGTGCATATAGATTAGGTCATTTAAATCCAAGATAAAAAAAAATGATGGAAGATATATTACGTATATATTTTTCGGAATGATTACATTTTTCAGGTATGGAGAAAATAAGAAAAGAAAAAAAAAGGAAAGACCATAATAAATTGGGATGCAACCCAAACTTTCCAAAAACCCCATCAACTAAAAATAGGCCTTAGGCACCTCGATAAACGCGAATCCCTCAATAACAAGCGGTAGATCCCCCATTTTCAGAATCAGAGCTCTCCTCAGAAGAACCGATGACCATGAAAGACTTAGCTATTTTGCTCGCATCGTCAGACATCGAAGTCATCTAATATCGAATGTCCCGCAGCTAGGATGTCGATACACTAGCAATCTTTAAAAGAACCTATCCACCAAAAGTGAGCAAGTCAGTAACAATGGAGTGGAAAATTAGAAGCAAAAGTGTGAAATAAAAATAGTCTGAAATTCATCCACTTGAGAACGACGAGGCACCAAGACAACATCCCCACCATTAAGCCAAATATGGTTAGAAGGAGTGGAAATATGTTGAACATGAACATCCTCCACCACCGTTATGCCACCCCCATGCTATGTGTTGAAGCCACCAACGCACTAGTACCTATCATTAATCCTCCTACAAATGGAGGCATACCCTCCACATCGTAGATAGACAATGAAATCAACCAATTGATCATAAAGTCTAGATAACGGTACCCCGCTATTGAGTTCGTATAGAGCATATAATGTTTACCCTCCATCTCCATCACCCTCGCCTCGTCCGACATCTCTTTCACCTACCTCATAAAATTAGGGGGCATTGACGGTGGGACCAACACCTCTCCCTCCACCACCTATTTCACCAATCTCCCCCCAGGTACCAGAGGTAGCCGAACTAATGTTTTAGTAACCATTGCATCTGGGCATTCAAACTCATAACCCATACAACCCTTGAGGAAAAGTGCCAAGGGTAGAACGTCAACTGTTTACCAAACAAAGTTTAGTCATATACCAAGTGCAAATAAAAAGCGAAATCTACCAGAAAATAATGAAAACCAAAGCCTAACCTGGTCGCTCATCAAGGCATTCAACGCCGCCCTCACGTCCTCCACCTACACATCCTTGAGAAGTTCACTGTCTAACTCGCTTTTAGGGATATCATTCCAACGTTATGCCCAATCAACTTATAAAAACACATCTACACAAAGCGATGCAAAATGTCAAAAAGGAAAAAGGACATGACAACATGAGGATAAGAGAAAGTTGTATCTAACAATTACTTCCACAAAGTACGGGGGCCTTATAAAATTTTATCGATAACACTGACTGAAAGTGTAAAGCGACACCAATGTAAATCTCCCCTAGTTGTACAGATGAATCTCTGAGATGAACCTCAAGTAAGGAAAAAACCACTAATGGACGACATCTCCACGCCGAACCCTCCTAGCAAAAGCAAAATAAAAAGCCCAATTGCCTGCTGTAATACCCCGTACTTCTATTCTTAATTAATTTTTTTGTGTTTAATATTATTAATTTAATTTGGGAAATTAAATTAGGTTTCAGTAAATATTAATTAGTGAGATAAGTGGTTAATATTTAATATTATTATTTACTTAAGTGTGATAAGTAATTAGATATGTGATTTATTATATATCGCGTATGAGTAAAAATAATGATTTATTATTATATATCGACAAAGTGTTACATCTAAGAATCAGTATAATTTAGGGACGATACGTACGGTACGCATGTGTCAGGCCCAGTTAATTAAATGTTAGTGTATTTAGAGTTGGGTGACTCAGATGACCTTTTCGAGTGCACCGCTAATTCGGGAATGGTCGAAATAGACCAATATAGGTGTTTGGGTGTTATGACTGGGTTCCGAGGACATTTTATACATAATAGGACCCGTATAAGTGTAAGACAGTCATTTTACACTTAGGATTAAGTGGGAAAATGGAATTAGTGTAATTAGTGGAGTGTTTAAAAGTTTGAGAAGGTGGATGGCAACCCATCTTTGATATTCTGCACAAGAGAGATTGAGAGAGAGTTAAAGAGAAGAGAAAAGAGGAAGAAAGAAGAGAAAGGGCTTGGAGAAGATAAAGATAAGTTATCTCCGGATTCAACCCATCGTCAAACGTAGAGAACGTCAGATTTAATCCACAGAGGCAAGTAGTTACTTGCTTTAAGTTACAATTATGCATAATTAATTGCTTTCTTGATTAGGGATAAAAATTTGGGTATTTAAAGTTATAAAGATTGAAACTTTAGTTGATTGAATTAGATACATTGATGACAAACAATTTTTTATTAAAATTGATTATTAGTTGGTATTAATCACATAAGAATTTTTAAATTGATTCAAGAATCAAAATAGAGAGCATGTAAAACTTTGATATGAAGGTTGAATTAATAAAAATCATATTGGGAAATTTTTTGAGTTGAATTAAATCAGATTTTAATTTGTAATCCTAGGTGTTTGAATTAGGATTCATGGCTAGATATATGTTTTAATGCTTTTAGAACATTAGTATAATGATATACGAGGTCAATTTCATGTTTGGGACCTCCATTAGAGGATTTGGATGAGAAAAAAATCGAGGAAGAAGATGACGGGCAGTCCAGCAAACCGAATCGATTCACTGGGGGAACGAACCATTTTTACCAATGAACCGGTTCGGTTTGCTAATATGCCTAATTTTTATTCGTGTATTTTTTGACCCATTAGGTCTTGGAGAATGACCATAGGGGCTTTCGGGGTACTGTGGGAATACTAGGGAATGCTGTTAAGGGTTGGGCACGTGTGA